>CP093832.1:8007403-8749944 GCA_033064975.1 Smittia sp. YW1114-2
ACTGAATGTTCAATGATCGTTCGACATGTTGGCGGAATGTTGTCTTACACAGTCTCAAGCTCTGAAGGAATTTTGCATCGAAACTTCAAAGGCCGTTGGTATCCAGTTTGTAAAAATCTCAACACTTGGGCAGTCGAAGCTTGCGAAATGGAACTCGGGAAATTAATTCAGGAACCTGTCATCTCGATTCAAAGCGTTAACGTTCCAGGACCTTTTATTCAATCAGGTGGCAACACAAACAGCAATGAACCTTTGTTCTCAGATAATTGTCAAATCAATGGAAATGGAATGGACAAAGATGAGAATCATGTTGTGTTTGTTAAATGTCCTCCGCCTTTCTGTGGAACATCGAAGCTGAATGAAGTGAACCTCATTGAACCAATTGAACCTCATCAGAGAAGTAACGACAACTCAACAAGAAGAAAGCGAGATGAAGAAGAAAGAATCGTCGGTGGAATCGATGCAAAGTCAATGGAGTTTCCTTTCATTGTCGCGATTTTCAAAGACGGATCATTCCATTGCGGCGGATCGATCTACAATGAATTCTGGATCATCACAGCTGCTCACTGCACACGAACTTTTGAAATGCATTATTACGAAGTTCGAGCTGGAATCTTGAGACGTTCAAGTTACTCACCTTCTGCTCACATCTCACCAGTCACTCACGTCATTCGTCATCCAGATTACGAAACTTCGACGATGAAAAACGACATCGCGTTGATGAAAGTCAAGAATCATTTCTCATTCAATCGATGGATTCGTCCGATCTGTTTACCGTCTCCAGGAAAATCATCGAAAGGAGAAAATTGGAAGTCAGGGCCAGCCCCTGGAACACTTTGCACTACTTTGGGATGGGGAGCTATTAGAGAGAAGGGACCAGCTCGTAAGTTAAAGAAATTAAATTTGATTCTCTCCACAAATTTGTCTTTTCAACAGCTGACGACTTGAAAGTGGTTGACGTTCCAATCTTGTCAAAATGCAAACACAGCATGGACACAGAAGGAGACAGCATTTGTGCTGGAGAAACTTTCGGGACAAGAGATGCGTGTCAAGTAAGGAATAAAAGTTTAAAAACAAATTAAAATGAAATTAATTTTCCTTAATTTTTTTTAGGGAGACTCAGGAGGTGAGATGAGAAAATGATTCAACGGCATTTACTAAACAATTCTGTTATTTTAGGTCCACTCGTTTGCAAAAGTATGGACAACTCATTGGAATATTATTTGCTTGGCGTTGTAAGTCACGGCGAAGGTTGTGCTCGAGCTAATGAACCAGGAGTTTACACTCGAGTTGCTCTGTACATCGATTGGATTCAAGAAAACACAAACCCGAAGCTTCCAAGAACTCTCCTCGCACCTCGACATCAATGTCCAGGTTCAACTTGCGTTTGGGGTGGAAACAAATGCATTTCGAGATCTCAAAAATGCGATGGCTTCGTTGATTGCTTGGGAGGTGAAGACGAAATCGAATGCACAATGAACTGGCTTGACTTGTTGTTAGGAAGTAATGCAACAGAAGCTCAAAACTCAACGACGATTGATCCTGTTACTGTTCCTGAGAATGTCGACGAGGGGAAGAATAAAACTGTGAAGAAGAAAGAAATCAAAGAAATATTTCGATGCACAAAGTAAATCTTTTGCTTTAAATTTTGATTGCAAATTTTCAAGACTTTCTTTAATTCCAGCATTTCCCAAGTGATCAACGTTGATCAACGATGTGATCGTATCTTCGATTGCGAAGATGGAACTGACGAAGACAATTGCACTTGCCGCGATCAACTCAAGTTTATTGCTCCAATGCTAATCTGCGATGGTCACGTTGATTGCGATGACTCGAGTGATGAGGAAAATTGCTGTAAGTGATTCCCAAAGAATTGTTTTTATTTGACTAATCAATTTCTCAATTTCCAGTGAAATGCAATTCAACATCTTTCGCCTGTCCTCACAGTCAAGTTTGCATTCCGAAATCTCTTTATTGCAATGGCGAAATTGATTGTAAATTTGGAGAAGATGAACTTGAGTGCAGTGAGTTAAATTTATTACTAAAAACTTTTTAGTTAAATTAATAAAAAATCTTCTTTTAAAGTTGCATTGACTGATGGTCACTCAGTGTCTTTGGATGTGAATGGAAAGCCTTTCCTTCACTCGAAAGGGATCGTAACTCAAAATATTCAATCGACATGGAAAGTTATTTGCGATGACAAAGATGAATTCACCAAAAAGAGCTTGGAGATCGCTAATGAAGTTTGCAATGTAATTGGATTCAAGTAAGAAACTTTGTCGCTTTCTTGATCATCGAAACTAAATTTATTTCTCTCTCAGATCAGCGAAATCTGCGAAACCAGTTGAAATGATTGCCAACGTCGATATTACAAACTCAACTGTCGATATCCGACACGCCATGATCAAGAGCAAAGAGACTGTTAACATTGAGAACTGCACTGCCCTCGAAATCGAATGTCTTCCGTTCCAGTCTCATTCGTCAGCTATCGGACCGATTGAACATCAAAAGATCAAAGCTAATTCAACGAAGACTCACGCCCACGATGGTGCCGAAGTGATTTTTGTTCCAATCAACTCAACTGACTCGCCTCATGTGATCGTTCAACCGATCAATGGAACCAAAGTTAAGCACGTCGCAAATCATCTTCACGACATGAAATGGTCGTGGAACGCTGAAGTCTTTGTGAATGGAGAGCTTGTCTCAAACGGAGTTTTACTTGACAAGTCTTGGGTGTTGTTGGATTCGACTGCTCTTGGTAATAGTCAAGAACCTTTGCATGAGAGTTATGTCGCTGTGCTTGCTGGCAACACGAGATCGCATTTGAAGATAAAAAGTCCTTACGAACAAATTTCGAAAGTTGATTGCGTTCAGTACGTCAATGACTCGAATGTCGTTTTACTTCATCTCGAGAAACCTTTTGACTTCAATCGACATGTTCTACCAAGTTTCCTTCCAATTGCGTAAGAAAATTTGTGAGATTTTGTGTTGAAAGTAAATTTTGATTTTTATTTCTTGCAGCAACGAAACTGAAACTGACGCAACTTGCTTGGCGATCGCTCTCGACTCAAAACACACAACGAAGACTCTTGGACTGAAAATTCTTCGCAACTGCAGCAGCGATTTGAGTCTTGATTGTTATCAGCAAGCAGCGAATGAAACCAATAACTCAAAATGCGATGGAGAAGGTAAGTTCATCAAAATTCATTTCTTGAAATGTTTAAAATTATTTTTCTTCTCTCAGCAATTCATCAAACAGCTTTGATCGTTTGTAAATCAAAATCGAGTGGTTGGTACCCAAAAGCATTCCACAAACTTCAAAAAGGTTTCTGCGATTTCGTTGATCCCGTCACTTTGAAGAGTTTGAAAGATGGAAACTTCTATGAGCAAATTCAGAAAATTATCGGTAACTCTCTCACTTTAGACTTGAATCGATTCTCGATTAATTCTTCACTTTCAGATCATCCATGCGAGAAGTGCACTCACTACGCATCAACAATTAAATGCGACACTTATCGTTGTCCACTCGGAAAATGTCTCAAACAACATCAACTTTGCGACGGTCAAGTCGATTGCCATGATGGAAGCGACGAAGGTCAAAAAGTTTGCGATAAAAACTCTGCAAGTAAAGATCAATGTTCCGCGTCGGAGTTTCGTTGTCGTAATGGCAAATGCGTTGAGAAGACAAAGTTTTGTGATCACATCGACCATTGTGGTGACAAGAGCGATGAGCCGAGTGAATGTACTTGCTTCAGTTACTTGAAGGCAACGGATCCAGGAAAGATTTGCGATGGCATTAGACATTGTTGGGATCGAACTGATGAAGACCCGACTTACTGCGGCACCGAATGTTCAAAAATTTCGTCGTTTAAATGTTATGGGTAAGTTGAGACGATTGTGCTGTAGAAATTAATTTTATGAGCTGCGTTTAAATCGTTACCAGATCAGTTTATTGCGTTCCACTTGAGATGGTTTGTGATAAGAGAGCTGACTGCCCGAACGGCGCTGACGAAGAGTTTTGTCATGGAATTTATCAAAAGAAGTAAGAATCTGACTCAGCACAAACATCTGAGAGTAATTTTAATATTTCTTTTACGACCAGCGATGATTTCGGTGAAGTTATGGAACGATCGTTCGGCATATGGCACACAAAATGTTTCCCAAAAGATTCTCCGCCGACTCAAGAAGAACTCGAAGGTCTCTGCAAGAAATTAGGATTTAAAGACACAACGACAGCGATTGGAAGAATCTTCAATGAAACAAAGCCTGAGACCTCCGCTGGTCGCACAAATGACGACTCGATTCCCGTCGAATTTCAAATGTTCAACGCCACGAAAGTCGTCACTGTCTCGAAGTTCTCAGCTGTTAAGCTCAACGATGGATTCTCAGTTCATCTTCGACCTAGCAAACCTTTGGCGAAGTTAGTTTCGTGGGACATCAGTGATCACCAAAACTGCCATCGAATGGAACTAAAATGCAATGAAGAGGGAAAACAATGAATTTATTTATTTTAATTTATTTTATTTGTGGATTGGTTTAATAAAAATTAATTTAAAACTTAATCAAGATCACAAGTTGTGCTCTCTCTTAATCATATCAGCGCCTTTCTCTCCGATCATGTAAACTGTGCATTGAGTGTTCCCCGAAGGAATTGTTGGCATAACACTAGCGTCGACGACTCGTAAATTATTGATTCCTCGAACTTTAAGAGTTGGATCGACAACAGCTGTTGGATCTGAAGCAGATCCCATTTTCGATGTTCCAGAGAAATGCCATTCGCTTCCACTAAAATATTTCACGTAGCACTTCCAATAATCTTTCGTTGCGAAAGGAATTGATCTGCACAATGGAAAATCGAAATCGATGAACTCAGCTCCAGTATTTTCGAAAGCTTCTGTTTTGATCAGTTCGGTGAGTTTATTCATTCCAGCTGCAAGTGTTTCATGATCTTGACCTTCAGGATCAGTAAAAATTCCTGAAATTATCTTTGGCGGTAGGTTTGGATCATTTCCTCGAAGCTCAACAGTTCCAGTCGATTTTGGATTAAGAAGTGTGATAAACGTTAAAAGAATTTGATGACTTTCGTTGACTGACAAAAGTTTTGAGATGATTTCATCTTTGAATCCAAAGTTGGCTAAGATTTCACTTAGAAATTGTTGATTTCTTTCTAACAACACCGGAAGACTGTAAACTTCTGGATAAATCGCGTTAACATCAGAAATGTTGATGAAAGCTGTTGCGTGAGTCGTTCCCAGTTGAGCGAAACTTCCCTTGCGTGTCAGCAAATATCTCACTCCATCAAAAATGATATCAACGATTGATTGCTTTTTAGCGTTCGGATACAACTTCATCATATTGACGCCAGTGACGTGATCTTGGAAGTTCTTGCCGACTGGCAAGTCTCTGACAAGTGGAATTCCGAGACGAGCAAGAAGTTCCTTTGGTCCGACGCCTGACTGCATGAGAATCTTTGGCGTTCCAAAGGTACCAGCTGAGAGAATGATTTCTTTTCTTGCAATGAATTCAATGTTTGGACAATCTTTTAAGTCAGTTCGAACGTTGACCGCCTTTGCTGTTGTTCCATTGAAAATTAAGTTTGTCGCTGTTGCTTCTGTGGCAAAGAATAAATTCTTTCGATTTATTATCGGTCTCAAGTATGAGAGATATGAATTTTGTCTTTCTCCTTTCTTCACTGTGCTTTGAGACTTTGTGATTCCATTGTAACTTTCAGAATTGTAATCGTGAATTGTCTTGTAGCCGAGTTGATTCCAAGCTCTTTTCAGTAGGAGAGTGAATGGGTTTCCATCTGTATTTGAACTTATTGTGAGTGGACCATCTCTTCCGTGATATTTGCTGCTCTTGCTGGAGTCCAAATTGTTCTCGATCTTCCTGAAAAATGGCAAAACACTCTCATAGTCCCATCCTGTTGCCCCTGCTTCACTCCAAGAATTGTAATCGCGATTGTTTCCGCACACCCAAAACAACGCGCCGATGCTAGTTGACCCGCCAAGAGTTTTTCCGCTGTGCATTTGACAGCCATCGTTATAAGCCAGAGAAGTATTTTCAGTGACTTCAGCGTGATAAGGAAATAAAGATTCAGATGCGTTGAGAACAAATGAGAAGAAGAACGGAGGCTGTAATCAAATTATGAGTTAGGTGAGGTAACGATGAGACTTTCAAAACTCACAATACTCTCAAGTGGAGGTTTCTTTCCTGCTTCGATCAACAAGACTTTGATGCCGGGATTTTCGCTGAGTCTGTTGGCGAGAACTGATCCTGCCGGTCCAGATCCAACAATAATAAAATCGAAAATCAAAGCTGAAAAAAATTTAAATAAATATTTTGCGTTGATCAATATTTTAAAGAAACTCACGAGATTTGTTGATCGATCGTTGGCAAGCATTGTCTGGTACTTCGAAGGAAGTTGATGGTTTGTACGTTGGAGAAGATCGAGTGATGTAATTTTCAGGGTAAACGTAATCATTGCGAAACGTTATCTCGATCGCCAGTACCAACAAACAAAGTGAAATCAGCGAAAGTTTCGTCACAAATCTTGTAAATTGAGTGAACTTTTTATCACAAAAAAGAGTTTGATTAGTTTACTTACAGTTGATCGATTAAAGTTGAGAGATTGAAAACGATCATCGTTCGACTTGAGCGGATAAAAACTAAATGACGAGACGTCTCAAAAAGTTTATTAAAATATCACACAGCGAACAATTTTGTTTGTTTAGGGCTTTTCATTAAAAAAAAATAATGTTTCAAGCAATTGAATTAACTTGACGAAGAAAATCCCTTAGTTTGATGAAAAGACGCGATTTCTTTCAACTTTTGTTATTTAACATTTCTTACTTAAGATGCACTTACTTTCATCTGACCGAGCAGACTCGCAAACCTACAATTTGTAGGTCATAAACTGCGTCATTTCGCGATGAGATCTCTGTAAAAATATCATCAAGTTTGATTTTTAGAAATATTTTTATTCTCAGAATGAAATTTTTTGAAATATCAAAATTAATGTCGCGGAATAATCTTTTTCAATAGATTTTGCAGGCATCGATAACCTCGAAGGAGTCTTTACGGGCTGTTTTTAATTTTGCAAGTATACACGTGAAAGCGTTGTTTTGAGAGCTGGTTATTCATTTCGCATGAATGATCGCTTGGGCAACGGCAGCTGTTGAATATTTTGTGATTATAATTAAATTTGAAATGTATTTATCATTAAAATTACAAATGCTTCATGGTATACGGTAGACGACTTAAAAAAGTAGCGTTTCCCCAAGTTCCCCAAGCACAATGACTACTTTCTTCACATAAGCTCAATTCTTCTCCTGTTGCTGACTCTGATCCGCCCTACGAGGAGAAAAGAAAGTTTAGGAACTTTAAAGAAAATTATTTTATTAAAATTTTAATTTTACAATCGATACGATTAAATGGATTGTCAGATGTAACTTACGTTCGTAGGATTCGCAGTCGTTTTTGGAACAAACTGACTCAAATACAAGATTATTATCAGCAATGACACTTTAATTACGAATGTCATTGTTTGCGATAAAGCAAAATAAATGTTCACAATAGTTTATTAAATTTTCAAACAAAAAATTCCTTCTAATTTATTGATATCACTTCGTCGACGCGACTTCAATCACTGGCTGTACTGAGAGTATTTTAGAGATGAAGAACGGAGACTGTTATCAAATTGAGAGATTAGTGAGGTAATGACGCGATTTTTAAAACTCACAATATTTTCAAATCGAGTTTTCTCGTTTCATAAACGAAGATTTCTTTGATTGTGTCAACATTTGCAACTCGTCAGACTAAAAACGTGAGCAAATTTGCACAATAAGTTTCGGAAACACTTTCAGATGTTCAAGTTTCTTGATTATTTAGTTGAAGACTTGCTTTGATTGATTTAAAGTTCAACGTTTGCTTTTTCACTGAGATTACGATAAGAAACCTTTGTTAAAAATTATTCTTTTATAAGATAATTCTACGAGATTTAATCTTCAGTTTTAATTCAGAGTTCATCCAAGAATCACAAAAAAATGAAACTTTTCTTGGTGATTTTCGCTGAGATTCTTTTATTCTCATCGGGAGCTGTAATCCAACAACCTGTTGAGCTTTTAGCAAGGATTGATTTGCTCAAAAGTGATGTGAAGAGCTATCGAGATTCAGTCGTGGCTGCTGTTGCTTCACTTGAAGCAGAATTAGGAGAGAAATCAAGTTTTATGGTTGAAAAGAATTTAGACATTGCTGAGGGCAACATCGCCGGAGTTTCCACAACTCATGTCTTCGTTCGAACTACTCTTGAACAGGAACAGCAAAGTGCTTGTGTTATCAACTTGCTGGGCTTTCTTGATGGAATGACCGAACTTTCAGGCTACGCCATCTCGAATTGCATTGGCGATACAAACAATGGAAAATCAAATCAATCGCTCGCTGTTGCTGATGCTTTGAATAGAATTAAAGAAGAAGTTAATTCACTTGCTGAGGTCATCATTCAAGCTTTGATTGGTCGAAATGCATTTACGCAAGGAGATGAAATCATCGAAAGAATTGAAGAACTTTTCGCAACGAAGAGAACATCTTTAGACTTAGATCTTGTCGATTTAACTTCGAAAACAGATGAGATTAGAAATGCCCTGGCAATCACTTTCATGAATTTAAAAAATTGCTTTAAAGATCTCAACGAAAGCATTGAACAAGGAGTCGTACTCATCACAGGTCAGCTTCCGATGTGCAAAATGTTTGAAGGAAGAGGAGCTCGATCTGCATTGCCAATTTTGCCCAGTCCATCTCAATTCTTCCCTCAACTGCATTAACTGCAAAAAATGATTTATTCAGCCTCTGACGAGATCACAAGATAAATCGCCTACGCAAATTTCGCGAAATGTCAGCAAATATTTCCACACGCGGCGAATCTTATCTCTGCAGTTGTTTGCTCTTTTCAAATTTTTCCACGAAAATGTCTTTTCTTAAATAAATTTATTTCTTTTAAATTAACAAAAATAAACGAAACTTTTGAATTCATTGCAAAGCTCGAGTTGAAAAGAGACGGCAGCTGCTCGCAATCAACAGATGAACTTACGAATACTTTGAAATATATTCAAGCGACGACTCGAATGTATTCAAGGTTGTTCGCGTTTTCGTTTCGCTTCTCTGTGCCGTGTTTTCATTTGTGATTCGACCGCCTTTCAATGTCCATTATCTTCCGAAGGAATTGAGAAATCTTAAGCCTGTGATTAAAGTTATGAATTCATTCAAGTTTATGTGTGGCTCAAATGCCTTAAGACATCAAATCAGAAGTTTCTCGTCGACACGAGCTTGCAACGCAAATCAAAAGTAAAAAGAAAACTTTTTTGATTCAAATCAGATTTAAAGTGAATTAAGTTTTTTTTAGATGTCGAGTTCTTGTTGTCGGAGGAGGAACTGGAGGTTGCTCAGTCGCCGCTAAACTTTCATTCCGATATGGAGCGGGAAACGTCGTCGTTCTCGATGCTGCTGAGGTGATTGAAAAATCAAAATTATTCCGAAGTGCTAACTCGACAAGTTTCTTCTTATTTTTAGAAACATTATTATCAGCCGCTGTTCACTCTCGTCGGAGGCGGAATGAAGACGTTAGAAGACTCAGCGAGACCAATGGGCGAAGTTCTCTCGCCTCTCACGAAATGGGTCAAAGACAAAGCAGAGAAATTTGATCCAAAGAACAACAAAGTCACAACTAAAAGTGGAGACACGATCGAGTATGAGTATCTCGTCGTTGCTGCTGGTCTTCAACTCAATTACAATCAAATTCCTGGACTCGTTGAAGCCCTTTCCATTCCAAATGGCTCAGTTTGTTCGATTTATTCTCCACAATACGTGGATCGAACTTATCAAGCTCTCGAGAACTTTAGAAACGGAAATGCAATCTTCACTTTCCCCAATAGTCCCGTGAAGTGTCCCGGAGCTCCACAGAAGATTTGCTACATCGCTGAACATTATTTTAGACGAACAAAGAAACGTGCTGGTGCTAATATCATTTACAATACTTCACTTCCTGTGATCTTTGGGGTGAAGGCTTATGCTGATGCTCTTTGGAAAGTTGTTGAAGATAGAAAGATTAACGTGAACTTAAGAACAAATTTGGTTGAGGTTCTGCCGGATAAGCAACAAGCTGTGTTCGAGAATCTCGACACTCAACAGAAGACAACAGTTGATGTAAGTTTTCAAGACTTCACTCAAAGAACAATCGATTAATGATTTAATTTTAGTTCAGTTTGCTTCATGTTGTACCTCCAATGAGCACTCCCGATGAGTTGCGCAACAACTCTGGAGATTTAGTCAACGAAGCCGGTTTCGTAAATGTCAACAAATTTACGTTGCAACATGTGAAATATCCAAACGTTTTTTCGCTTGGCGATTGCTCGTCTTCACCGAATTCAAAAACAGCTGCAGCAGCAGCCGCTCAATGTCAAGTCGTCTACAAAAATCTTTCAGAGATTATTGATGGGCGAAGGCCGATTCTTAACTACGACGGATACGCATCGTGAGTTGATCTTGATTCAAAAGACTTTAAAATATTTATTAATTAATTTATTTCTCAGTTGTCCACTCGTCACTGGTTACCACACTTGCATTTTGGCTGAGTTTGACTACAACCTTCAACCTTTAGAGTCGTTCCCTATGATAAACCAAGCAAAGGAACGTTACTCAATGTTCTACCTGAAAAAAGATTTAATGCCACAACTCTACTGGCACCTGATGCTCAACGGGGTGTGGAATGGACCTGCATTCCTCCGAAAAGGAATCAACGCAATTAAAGACTTTTAAACAATTGTTTTTGTCGTTAGATAGAAAATAAAGTGTTTTCATTTTCATTGAAAATAATTTAAATAATGTCTGGAGCTGCACGACTGTGCGACTCTTGATATGAACTCATATTTAGAGAAACTACGTCTCATTCACGTAAACATTCATTTCAAGTCGAAGTGTCGCTGGAAAAGTACATTTTAAAAATACTTCCTATTTAAATTTAAAGTTTCTTCAATTCCTTTAAATAAGCTCAATGAACTTTTGCGCATGCAAAGTCTTCATTGACTCAGCTCGATCTGTCGCATTAAATTTCTGTTATAAAAAGGAGAACATTCCCTTCATCGAACATCAGTAACTTTTATACATTCGAACTACAAAATTCAAATAAAACAATGAAGACACTTGTTCTCCTCACTTTGATAAGTGTTTGCGGCGCCACAACAAAACGCTTCGAATTCAATTTACGTCAGCCATTCATTGACGAAGCCAGTTGGACCAATAATCTTAATTCGAGTTATTCTCAAGAAAGTGAAGCAAAAATAGAGAAATCAATTTTAAAGCCACAACGAATCACAATTGATGAATTGCTGCTGAACCACTTGTTGAATCTCCTGGACAAGAAAAATTGGCTAAAGGAAATGAGAAACGACGTCGGAGATTCGCTTTTCGACTTCCTTGACTTTATCGTAGATTGACTAATCAAACTGATGACAAGTGATCGAGACAATTTCCGTGTGATACCGATTAATCATTCTTAGCGATGAGAGAGTGATTCATTAAAATGGAACTCAATGACAAAGTGAAAACAATTGAGACTGTAAACAAAATGACAGATGAAATAAAAATTTACATTTATTCTTAAAATAAGTTTTTGTGTGTTTTCTCTGGAGTTTTACGTTAACTTCTGCGATGGAAGATTCTCGTTAATCGAACTTTATTAATTTAAAACGAAATAAATTTAGCAATCGCCATGATTGTGAATAAATCTGGAAAGAAACTTCATTTTGTAGATTTTCTCGATGCACCAACGAGTTTCCTCCTTCGGTTCGAGAAGCGTGTGAATCATAACTTGACAATCGACGGAGAGCTCATTAATCATCGAAGCTCGCATGAAGAATCGTCGTTTTATTTGATCGTCGATGAGTAGAGGAAGGTCTTCATTCACAAATGGAACAGTTGCATTGACCATCATGAAGAGAATCACTCCGAGGGCAAACAAATCGATTTTCTTGGCATCGCAGGGAAGTCCTTTGTTGACGTCAGGCGGGAAATAGAAATTTGATGATGATTTAGAAGTTTTGGGCGAGATCTTCTCTCCAGATGATTGTTCAATGTGATTCAAACATAAAAGCTTTGCTCTGACATTTGAAATCATCACCGACTCGCAGCGGAGATTGCAATGCGCGATATTCATCGCATGAAGATATTTCACAGCGCACACAATTTGATAAAACCAAAAGTTTGCTTTCCACTCCTTGACAGCGCCTTTCTCTCTCAGATAAGTCTTCAAATTGCCATCCTCGTTCCAAAGCGTGAAGACAAACGCAAACTTTCCATTCTGAAGAATGCTGTGAATCGAAATGATGCTCGGATGCGAAATTAATTTCAAAATCTCCAACGCTTCTCGTTTTCATTCTTTTTCTGTTGGATGATCTTGCACGCTAAAGTTTTATTCTCGAATTTCACTTTCCAAAGTAATTTCTTGTTGATTCTTGTTCCGAAAGTGTATCCGTGACATGAAAGAAACGAAGCATCAAATGATTTAGAAGAAATTGACATTCTTAATAAAATAAATCGAAATGTGATAGTCAAAGGTTTCTCAGGTTTTCGTCAATCGTCAGAAGAAGAAAACTAAATTTTAATTTAGCAATAAAATTTCTTTGAGATCATAAAACTTTGTTGAAGTCAGCAAAATCCGTTTTCACTCAAGCCGAGAAGCCAAAAATTCAAATTTCCTGTCTCATTAGAAAGCAATAAAAAAAAGTCGTAAAACTTGGTGAAAGAAGATTAAGGATCGCCTGCGTTGCATTGCACAATTGAGAGGATCAGATTTTTCTCCTGCACGTGTTGTCAAGAACTCGAGCAGCAACAAAACTTTCTTTCGGTTTGTGTTTTGACATTTGAAGTCGTAAAATATTTTATTAGGATTTGGAGAAAGGCAAGAGAGTTCAAACAAAGCGTAAAATTTTTATTGCAACAGGACAGTGTGGCGACCACATCGAAAATTCTTTTTCCCACTGCTCGCCTTGCATGCATCTCATTAACGTTTGCACTTGACTCCAACTCTTCTATTTAAGTTAAGTCGCTCAAGACGAAACGTCACTTCCAGTTCAATCGTTCAAGTGAAAAGGTCTCGTGATGTCAAGAAGTGAAAAGTTGTGGAATGAGATTCCCATTGCAAGAGTCTTGGTGCTTTAAAGATTTAATCTCAGTAGCAAGATCCATTGCGATGGGAATTTTCTTTCACGTTCTGCAAGGAGAAATCATTTCCTGAGTGATTAGTGATGTTGCTTTGCACTGAAGAAACTAAATTGGAAAATTCAGGGCAATGCTTCATTATTCGTTAAACTGGAAAAGTTCTTCTGAAAAGAAGTTGAAACCTTCGATTTAAGAACTTACAATTAATATTTCGATGTTAATCGTGCAAGAGTGTTCTAACGTCAATTGTTAATTGTAAAGTTTTAAATCGAGAACTCATCAAGTGCTTGAAAGAATGAGAAAATGTGTTTGGTGCCCGGCTAAAGCATTGAATTTATTTCTGATTAAATCAATAAGTTCATGTTTTTAGCTGTATATCAAAACACGATCACGCAACAATTAAAAACGAATTTTTCGAATTTGAAATCAACTCATCGCAATTCATCGAAATCAAAACAAAAACAAAATTCGTCGGAAATCTTATTTATTTATTCTAAGCGCGATAGCATCAGATAGCACGACGTGCAAATACAACAAATCAACTCAGTTTTAAGTATTGTATAAGAAAAATCTCGAGTTTTTCTAAAAGATGGCGTACCAAGTGAGTTAGAATGTCTTTAATTAAAACGTGAATCACTCAGTTGCTAGCTGTGGCAACCCCAGATATTTATTGATAATTCTTTCTCGTAGGGCTACAATCCATACGGAGGCGGTGCTGGCGGTTACCCTGGTCAACCAGCTCAGGTCAGTCCCGAAGTCCAAAATTTCTTCAACCAAGTCGACAAGGATCGCAGTGGCAAAATCAATGCGCAAGAGCTGCAGACCGCTCTGGTGAACGGGAAGGGCCAAAACTTCTCAGACCAAGCCTGCACCTTGATGATTGCGATGTTCGACCAAGATCGTTCTGGCTTAATCGACGTCGTCGAGTTCGAGAAACTCTTCAATTACGTCAATCAGTGGCTAAACTGCTTCAAAGCGTACGACCGAGATCAATCGGGAGCAATCGAAGAGCCCGAGCTTATGCAAGCTCTCGCCCAGATGGGGTTCCGGTTCAGCCAACAGTTTGTTCAGTTTTTGATCGCTGTTAACGACACCAAAACGCACAAGGAAATCTCTGTTGACCAGTTCATCGTTTTGTGCGTCAAAATCCAGCGGTTTACCGACGCTTTCCGTCAACGCGACACTCAACAGCAAGGAGTCATTACCATAGGCTACGAAGACTTCCTCGGCATCGCTCTGGGCACCAACTGAACTAGGATCTGTTACGCATTCGATTTTATTTTGAGTAATCTTCACATCGATTCCACTCGAGCGCAGCTTGACCAGCATTTTCGTCTTTTGCTTCTAAATTAAGTTGGTGGATCAAATGTATTATCGCCTTAAATTGAAATAAATCAGGAACTCTATCACTGTAAACAAACGAATGTATCGAACCACATGTCAATCAGCAGACAAATTTTGTTTATAATTGAGAAAAAATCTTTTTATTGTTTCATCTATTTTCATACAATCGAACGAACCGACATGAAAATTTATTTTAAAATCAAGCAAATTATTTGTTGCGCTTCAAGCTTTCTTAACAAATTAGAATCTTAATTGAAGTTCATCTGAATAAAACGGTCGAAACTACCAAAACGTTCTCTGCTAATTAAAGTTTGTCCTTCGATCACGAAGCCGCAATTCCAAACGCGGTAATTTTGTCTACGCTTATTTGATGTTCGATATTTGCTATTTACAAATTCATCTAAACGCTACTGATAAAATTTGAAATGAACTTTCACTTCGACTTGGGAACGATTTGAGTGAAATCAGGAATCAGATGAAGGCGAGTTCAAATGCAATTTATTGTGTCGTGCTTGAGAACGAGGACTTTAGGATCAGAGACGTTGCTGGGCCTGTCCAGAGACAAAGTCTTAGTCACTCAACGATTAAATTCCCGTCATCAACCTTAGCTTAGCTGCTTTTCTAGTTAATCATTGACCGAACAAATTCTCTGACCCAGAGCCCGAGCTCGAAAGTTTCTCTAAAGTTACTATGCTTCGTTGATCCAAACTCTATTCGGTTGACTCGTTAAAAGCTTTTTCCATTGCTCAAAAATTCATCTATAAATATCTAAAGTTTTTTTTATCCCCATTCTTAAAACACCCTCGAAATGTTATCAATGAACGACTCTCGTTGGAAGCAAATTTCATTTCATCTTATCGCTAAATGGATCATCGCACTATGAATATTTCGATGAAGCGTGAGTATGACGACTTATCCTCTAGTTCAATAAGTTTAAATATTTAAACTCTAATTTAACCGAGAGAAAAAATGTTCCTGTACAAACTTAATGACGTTAGGGTTAAAAGAAATCACACGTTGGGAGATGAGTCTCAACAAGTTTCTACTGAACGGAAGTGGAACTCAAAGACTTTAATCTGTACAATTTTCCACGAAGAGAAACAGGATGAAGGAAACAAATCAAACTTAAAAGAATAATTGCGACAGGGAGAATAAATTGGGGATCGTGTTCTGCATTTTCAAACTGAGGTAGGAGGAAGTCGTTTGGCTGATCCGGATGGTTCATGCCAACAACGATTCGAGGGTTTGAGGTGTGTGAAATAATTTTTAGGAAAAGAAATCTTCGTTTTCATTTTGTTTGTTAAGATTTGTAAAGCTCTTGTACCATTACTTTGTCGTGTTATCTATTAGCTAGATTCAAGTTGATCACATCTGACGACCAAAATGTTGCTCTTAAGACAACTTAAAATTATCGTTAATTACAATTCACGAATCTCAATTTATTTCTATTATCTTAACTATTGGAATTTCTCTCGTCAGTTTCGTTAAACCTAGAAAGAAGATTCAGAACAAAAGAGTTATGCGTTATGAACATGCAATAAGTGCATTTAAATTGATGGCATGAGTCGATAAAAACCTCTGATCACTTATCAAGAACTAGAAATAAGTCTGTTAATGGACGTCATAATTGAGTGAATACGATGCCATTAAAATACGCTGAAGGGTCTCTGCTCACCTCCATTGGTCTCAAGCGACAGGGTTCGATCGTGAATTACGTCACAAGGATTTGGCCTCCGCCTTTGTTTCGAATGCCTTAAATCAATGATAACAATTACTGAACTGTTTTATCACGGGCGCGATCAAGTATTGACGCAATTCACGATCATCTCCAGCTCATTTGATGCTAAATTGAAATGTCGATTATTGAAAGCAGTTCACTATGAACAAACTTCCTCTACTTGCTTTCTAGGAAGTCTTGGGAATCTAATATATTTTTTACATTTCTTCTCATCTACAGCACAGCGCTTTCAATTTTACAATTGCAATGATAATCAAATTTCATGATGCATCACAATGTCGAATAATTTTCATATAAAAATTTATCGAATTTGTTGATATCAGCAGTTGGATAAATTATTTAAAGCTAAATTCAACAACGTGAATTGGGAAACAAATTGTAAAGCTATCGAGCTAAGCTTTACGATTTGTTTCCGGATTCACGTTGTGGAATTTACCCTGTGAACACATTTCAAACTAATAGAGAATTCAATCAATCAACTCAACTACAAACAAACTCAGACCGAATGTTTATTAGGATTTATCAAACTTGTTGCGGTCGAATTATATTTTATGGAGCTCAGTGTATAATTTGCTTGATGGCTCACGAAATCGTTGTCAAACAAAAGCTCGAGGAAATAATTCCTGCAAACAAAACATAACTGGAAATGAAAATTAATCAAATCATAGCAAATGCTCATCGCACTCCATTAAAATAACAAATGCGTGCATTTCCCCACTGCCCGAAGCTTGTGGCGTTTTTTATTAAGATTGAATAAAAAAAAAACAAAACATAGAAAGCAGAAACAAAAATAGATTCGCGCTTGACTATGAAAAATTCAATTGAACAAATCATAAAGTTCGAGAAGGGTTTGAGTATCTCAGAGTTATTTGAGAAAGAAGTTTGAGTGTTTTCATTTGCTGCAAGTTTCGCTTTGTCACTCACTCTCGACTAGTGTCTTAAGAATAAAATGGGCTTCGAGGTGAAGCCCAACCTTCGAACAGAAATTTACAATTCTTGAAGATTAACTAATTGTCATTTTCTGTTTACATGTGATTCTTCCTTTTTACGCTCTAAAGAGATTTGCATTGTCGTTTTGATCGCTTTCTGTGAGTTTAGCTTTCAGTTTAAAATCAGAAGTTGAACCTTCTCGCAGGAAATTGAAGGGAAGTGAAAACTAACAAGAAAAACTAGTTGGAGATGGAAGTGGAAACTAAAACTATTGACTTTCACTAAATCTCAAATATCTTCCTGGCGAAGTCGTGGCGGCGGCTGCATGTCGGGTTTGAGCAAGTCCATGCGAGCTTCGCTGCTCTTGCCGCCGTTGGTGTTGTGCTGACCGACTCGTGTCAGATCATGTGATGAGCTAACCTGCGGGGATGAGATTAAAGGAAATGAAACAAAATGAACTGCGAGTGGAAATCTTTTATCTCACTGGACTAATTGGCGTTACAATGATTTCCGTTCGAGCGGCTTTTGTCCTTAGCAACGCTGTATCCTCGTTTGAATCGTCAATATCATCGATGTCCGGCTCTCCGTACATATCCCAAGGCGGTGAGTCCGGGTCGATTTCAGTGCCAATGTCGAGGTCTTCCTCGTCCAAATCTTCTTCGTCCTCTTCGTCCATCAGCACCACTGAGAAGAGAAATGAGAGCATTTGTGAGCCGAGAACATAATCAACATAATCGCAAGACGTTTGCAAGACACAGTGTGGGTAGAAGAATGAAAGAGAAGAACGGTTATGATGCAATTAAACAATCATTATAATTGCTGCCAAACTCTCTACAGAAACATCCTCAACATTTACTTAATAACATCTATTAAACAGCTCTTCACTGGAGCCAAACTCCAGATGCTCCGAAACTAAGCGAGAAAACTTCCCGACTCTAAATGGCATCGTTAACATTTAACAAATCATGACTCTCCAGCAAACGCTGACATTTAAGTAACTTAAAGTTTTCTAGCAACTTCGACTCGTGTTTCGAGTTTCGCTAGGAACCTGAGCGCTTTATCCTAATTGAGTGCTTTAGACTGTAATTAAATGGTTTCTTGTTTGCCCCCCGAACCACCGCCACTCGTTCATTCATTGGGAAATTGAAGTTAAACACACACAAAATCAACAAAGACGAGAGATGATTTGGTAGCCGCAAGAATATGGAAGTAGGTGGAATGAAACATGAAAGGATCTGAAAGATCAGAGATTCCTTAAAAAAAGACGTGAAGCTATGAATTTCGAACATACCAATGAACTGCGAGAAGTTGAACATGATTAAAAACATGTTGAAGCTTGTAAGCTTTCACATGCATCCGGCTGGTACAGAGACATCGATGACAATGAAGCTCGACGTAGCCTTCGTGACTTAATTCTCTGATTGTGACATTGATGAAGATATTGAAAAAGTTTTAAACAATAAAGTTTTAATTACTTAACAATGGAAGCGACTCAGGCTGAGGATTCGCTGATGGCATGAGAGAGAATTTATAATAAACCCGTGGTGAAAGTTTAACAAGTCAAGATTCGCTCGAGCTTTAACTTTTCACTCTCGTTGAGTAATAACAAAAGAAATCTTACAGACAATGGAGACAATTAAGTCAACTCTCTGTTATTGATGAACACTAAAGCAGACCCGAACATGATCGCAATGAACGAACTTATTTTCCCCAAACCTCTCGAGCGACAACGTTTGGTTAAGTTCAAACATCTTTGCAGATACCGAATTCTATTTTGATAACGATCTGGCCCAGATTTGCTGATAAACCTAGTTAGACTTCACCTTTCGGTTTTGGTTTTAGGAAAATCTTTTTCCTCCCTTTGAGATCATTCAATTTCCGAGAGCCCTCAATAAACATTCCACCGAGTGTCGTTTTGCTATTTCTACGACAACAGAAATGCCAAGCATAAAATATAAAAGCGATGCGAGGTAGTTGACTGCGTCATAGGCGCTCGGTCGCTCGAAGGAATATACGAGCATGTGTCGCTGTTTCTTTGTCTTGAAGCAATCATCCAAATCTAATTACTTCTACAAACTGGGACAGCTACAGTGAAGCTACAGTGATTATTGTGAGGGAACCAACATCTAGAAAAGCTTCGCTTATGATTAAAGTTTTCACGAGAATATTGACTTGCAACGAGATAAATTCCTAACCGACAAAGCTCAATTTTTAAGACAGAAGCTCGACAGGGACCGTAAAACATTGATGCTAGGAGAACGGAAAAGTTTGATAACTTTCTGGCAGTAACTGTAGCAAAGTAATTAAGAGAGAGCTTTTTCTCGCCGAAAGCTCTCAAAAGTTATTTGACCTTGAAGAGTTTTACGAAGCAAACGATTTGTACATTTGAGATTCAGTAAGAACACACGTGCCTGGGTCGTTGTTTGCACTCCACTCATCTTTCCCTCTACATCGAGTGGAAAAATTCACTTCGCAAAGAAGCTCGAGGAATGTTTTCTGTCATAAATACCGAGCATAAACGCGACGGTAGCGGCAAGCGTCGGGCTAAAACCACCAGTTTTTAACAATGGAAAATATTATGGAAAATATGCTTTAATTATTCAGGAGGATTTGTTTTCTCTTTCGTTTAGAGGGGACGGAGGATTTACATGAATACTTTGAAGTCTCGCACGAGCGTGAACCGCACAGATGAGCGGTGATTGAATTTGATTTGAATGCTTTCGCTCGTAAAGCTCTGGCGCAAAGCTCGCTCGATGATTCCGTTGACACAAGTTAAACTAATTTGAATAATTTAGACTTCTATCCGTGCTCCGTGATGTAAAGGCGAGGATGGAATGAGTGAAAAGGTTTTTGATGATTTGCGAGAAAACACGATGGAATTTAATTTAAAGAACTCGTTAGAGGTTTCGTCGGAGCTTTTCGAACGGAAAATTGCTGAAAGAGCAACTTGGAGATGCAGCGACTAAAATATTTGAAACAAAAAGCCTTTTTTGCGGAGATGAAAACCCTTTAACCCATCTTAATGTACATATTGTGCGAGCACTCTGCATAAAATCCTGATGACGTGGTTGGAAATGCGATTAGCCAGACCCGGAGAACAAAAAACAACTCAGTCACGTGTCTGAAAACAAAGCAGTGGCTCTGCTTGCGTTATCAATTAATCGGTCGTCATCACTTTGCTCATGCACATAAAGCAGACAAGACTCAGATCGGTCACTGAAGATGGCCCGAATCCGTATTTTCATTCTACGCTTTGTTGCTTTCTCGGGGACCGACAGCATGATTAGCATATAAATACTTAATGGCAAATGTAAACAGAACAAATAGAGAGAATCAAAAATATTTCACAGCACTGTTTGTCTTTTGTTGTTAAGTTGTTTGCTGTTTTATTCGTGTTGACACAAAAACTTCCACAAGTAAGCGAGCTGAGGGACGAGTGTCGGCAACAACGTGTGAAGTGCTCTGGGATTATGAACGATTATCGAATTTGATTCTCTTCAGAGATAACGTTCGGATATTGTGCGAGTGCAAACACTTTTAGCTCTTTGCCTAAACATTGAAACTTTACGGCGCTCGGCAGATTGTTTGCTCTTTCTAAAGAATTATGTCGTAGTCGTTTACGAAGACATGCTGCCGAATATGAACAAGAACATTAAAATGTAAGGCGAACGAGTTGCTCGTGGAAAACACTTTCCCAAAAGTTTTATTTTCTCAGCAAACTTTTCCGCTTGAGACGAGCTGTTTACTTCGAAGCAAATCCTCTTTATCTGCTTAACTGGCTTCAATTCGATCCATCAAACTTCCTAATTAAGAAAGTTGATTCGTGAAAAATTTAATTGAAAACATTTTACTTGCAATCGCAAATCCAATTTGTCTCGAAAGTTCATTTGAAATCCTAAGAGGAATCGTCTTGCATTAAGCATCCATGAAAAGATTATTCGCGAATAAAGAAGCAACAGAACTTCCGAAGCAAATTGCGGAATTCAATTTGAGCGGAAGGAAGCAATGAAAATGAAACTTGAATACGAAATCAAGCCTCATTTCAAGCATCGTTCGCCCAGCAAATTGCTACTTCCCTCCAATGATCTTGAGATGCTGTCTTAATGAAATTCTCTCTTTACCGCCCTAATTAAACATCGTTGAGATGAGAAACATTTTACCAATCAATCTCTTTCGATTTGTGTAGCATGTTAAGGGGAGGGGAGAACGATTGCACGAGCTGATGTCGGCCGATGTCGGCCGATGTCGAACGTCAAGCGACTGAGAATGTTTTTGCAACAAAGACCGTGTACTGTTGAATAATTCGCCTGTTTGCTTTTAGCTTGAATGGACAACGTCCAGCTTTTGCTGGCAGAAGGACAACATGAGTCACATGTTAAAATTTCTATGCAGATTCGTATGAAAATGTTTTCGTTTCTCGGCGAGCAAGCAAAATATCCAATTCAGCCTTCGAGGCTTTCTCGATTCGCTTTCATCCATCAGCCAACACGTAATGAAATTAGACGATCAAAACAAAATAATTGTGCTGTGTTTACCGAAACTTAAAGAGGAAAGTCACACCGACAACACGAGGGAGAACACCACGCGCAAGAAATCAAGAGAGGGACAAAATAGACGTCTGGGGGCAACGAAAACATTTTTCTAATGAAACATCGACAATGAGAAATCAAATCGACTACACTTCAAGTGGTTGACATAGAAATCATAAAAGCTGTTTCTCTATTCAGGACGCAAATCTTTTCATCTCAACATTTCTCAATAAGTGTAAACAACATGAAACGTCCAGTAATAAAAGTGAAATTGTATAAGAACCTTTTGTATTATCGTCGATCTCTCTTTCTCTTACTCACTCTCGCTTGCAACCTCCCGAACACCCATCTGCTTAAGTAATAAGGACGAAAGAAAGTCGCTCTCCCGAGTTCCATTACCGAAGAATTTTTTTCATAAATTCCGCCGACTTCTTAAAGCCGAACAGGCGGCGTGGAGTCGATGCCTTAAAGCGGACGAGTCAAACACGAAGGATGGGAAATCTAACTTGAGCGGATTACGGATCAATTCTTTTCAATTACTCGCATTGCTTTCTTTCTCCCGGGCAAAATTGCACGATCCGTGTTTATTCAACATCTTTTTCTATGATAAATTTAACGACTGGATAAGAAACAATTACACATTCAACATCAATACACGAAAAACTGGTTCGCTTTGGCCACGAGAGAGAAAGAGCTTCCGAAGCGCAACGTAATGAGATATTTAGTGGCCGAGACGGTTTGCTAGAGCGATGTTGATGACGAGTAATCTTCGAAGGATGCTGTTGATGGAAAGGCGTACGAGTGATAGAGGCATAAAGAGGAATGGAGAATAGAAGAGATTCGAGAGATAATTTCAAGTCATCAGTTTCATTTTCACGAGGCATTCTTGGTCATAAAATGGACTCAAAAACCATATTTCCTTTAAGAACCTTCGGGGCTTTCGGCGAGATAAATATGATGAAATGTTTAATATTTTCATCGGCAGTATTGACCGCCCCACCAGAACAAGATGAAACGATGGAAATGTATTAAAAGAAAATGAGGGAAGGAGGAAAAGCGGGATGGAAAGCTCAATAAAACTCTAATGATCCATGTCCAGAATTGAAGCTGTGATTAACTAAGCACGACAAGCTGTGATTCACTACAAAAGAAAACTGACTGAACGAAAGCTTCAATGATTATAAGCTTAGCCTAGCTTAGATCTCAGCGTTAACCTAAGCTACATGTGGATCTCAGCTTCATGTCTAGCCTACAGAGCTCACGACGAACTCATAATTTTCATGATATCCAGAAAAGATCAGAACGTAACATTTTATGCTCAATTAATTCCGTTTAAAGGTTTGGAGAAGACGACGATGAGCTCAAACAAGAAATGCTGATGATAGCGAATGCATGATGGTAATTGACGTGATAATTAGTAATTAGTGATATGTTTTTCCATCAAATTTACATCAAAAAGTTTGTTTGTGGACTTGGGATTTCCGCTGACAAAGAAGTTTCTTCCTCGTTGCCGAGATTAATACGTTTTCATTAATTGCAAAGCTAATCAGGCGAGTTAGTCAAGCTCGTTAGTCGTCGGGAAAATGCTGAAACTTTCCGCCAGTTATTCATGATTTCGTATGAAAAGTTCACGAGCAACAACACAAGAGTCAATGGACTTATAAATCCACGATAATTTAATGAAGGCACACAGCGATCGCTTATGATGAGATTAAACGACTTTATAACGACTCTGAACTCGAACTTCTCGAGCGCTCCACACGAGAGCATCATCCGTGTTTGTTCAACCATCGATTCGAGCTCGATTAATCTTCCACTGTCTGCGATCACATTGAATAATGAAAGCTCTCGAGTGTCTCTTTCATCTCTGTGTGAGCTTTTAGATTTTTTTTTGATAAAAGCGTTTGGTTTCACCATCAGGGTGTGCTGCGAAGTTAAGTGATTTCTCTCGTTATCGTTACTTCCATTAATTATCCAGCGCGTCTCATTTATCTCCTCCACGCTCGAGCGTCTTGTTCTTGAGCTTCAGACAACTTTTAAGTGTTTTCAAGAAGCTTTTTCTCCTCAAAATTGCATTTGGCATCGTTAAAATTCAATTAATTCTTATCCAAAGGCGTAACTCTCGAGTCATAAAGCTCATAAACCCTTTCCCAGCGAGTTGAAAGGCGACCCGTCTCCGTGACTTTGTTACAGTAATTTTCCACTCGACGGCGTCAAAGCCGCAGAACTGAAAGCCAGCTTCTCCTTCTCTTTTTACCGTCCAAGGTAAGTGAATCTTCATATGGCTTGCGGCTTCCTGTGCGCCTTGAGTTGATTGAAATTCTGCAGCTTCTTTACAACCCCAACGAACATTGACGGAGACGTGACAAAAATTCGCCGCACATAAAACTTTAAAATTTATCGTCGCCGATGCATGTCGATCCGATACATTCTTGTCGGCGAGGGATTTCTCGCTCAGCTTGACGACAATAAAACTCATATTGACGTTTCGTGTGATGGCTCGAGCAAGTTAAGATTACGACGACGATGAAGCGTTATTGTTGTGGGAATATGTCGTTCTAAGGGAGAAGCAAGGCCAAACAACATTAGACATCGTTGGAGCCTTCGAGAATGTCTGCTTCGCTTCGAGCAGTTTAAGGGAATCTTTCAAATCGCTGAGTGACATGAATTTCGTTGTTCATGAGTGAAATAAAAAACGCTCACAACGTCGCATCCTGACTCCTCACAGACAACAGGAAATTTAATGTTCATCAATAAAGCATGAAACTCTTCGGGTTTCACTGGCATCGTCGTTCATGTTCAACGGCAGGGAAAAAATGAGACGAGCGAGATCGAGATAGGAGACACATTTGACACGAATCAAGCGCCGCCGTCGACCGTTTCACAAGTCAAGTGGAAAATTATTGAGTCGTTCGGAGTCAAGGAGGATTTATGATTTATGTTTGCGTCGCAAGAGAGAAACTTGTTGACCTTTCATCATCATCTCCGTTATGGCATGATGCGGCCGCACGTTATAGGCTTACGATGGAAATTACGCTTAATTGCTCTTCGATAAACTTTCCATCGAGCCAAAGCGGGTGCTTCATCGCATGTTAATTCGATCAGATTGGCCACTTAAGTCAACAGTTCATGTTCTGTGGTGTTTAATCGTTCAATGGAAACCGAACGGATCACGATGTTTGATGTGCAAACTTTCATCATCATCGCTTATCGAGCATTTCGTCTTCTCCATTTCGAGGGCGGAAAACTTCGAACGGATCAAAGTATCGAAAACAAAAAAGGAAAATCAACAGTTTCGAGGGGACATTGGACTTGTGGGAGTGAGAGATTGTGTTTGGGGATAGAGAACCGATAACTATTTGAAGTTTATTTTGAGTCGACGAATCTCGGACAAAGTACTCGGCGAACTCACTTGAACTCTCCGTCATGTGCTTTGGACTATGCTGTTCGATCATCTCGCCTTCTGGATCGATGCAGATGTGATGCGAATGGGAGTCCACTCGAACTGACTCGGAGAGGTTGTCCATCGCTGGAACAACTATCACAACATCGCCACTTCCACCGACGCAATCATTCTGCTCTAGATGGCTCACAAATTGAGTTGGAATTGAACTGCTGTTGATTTAGAAAGGAAAATGATTCGTTGACTCGACCGATATTGAATCTACCGATGTTATACCTCATAGTTACTCGCTTCTTCATTCGGTTGCC
The DNA here is from genome assembly GCA_033064975.1 of Smittia sp. YW1114-2. NCBI lineage: Eukaryota > Metazoa > Arthropoda > Insecta > Diptera > Chironomidae > Smittia > Smittia sp. YW1114-2. Next base: position 8,032,868 of record CP093832.1, read on the forward strand.
TAAATCGGAGAAGCCTCGACTTATCGGTGGTCGGACTTGTTGCTGTTGAATCTGTCGATGCAGTTGCTCTTCTTCAAACGACTTTGTGATTGGCGAGTTTGGTTCCGACGATTGTTTATCAATAAGAATTGGCTTAGGCTGCGAAGGGGAAAAATCACTAATTGAAATATCGTCAAATGTATGAAGTTGTGGCAGATTACCGTTTTAACCTTCAGTGATCCACTACAACTAGCACCGTTATTAGCATTATTACTTGATGAGTTATTCACTATGATTGGAGCTGCTCCGCTAGGCGGATTAGGTGGCAATGGCGGAAGATTGGAATGTATATCGGGACAGATAGGAAGCGAGAGCAGTCGCTTCCGGTCTTGCATGTACAGCTCAATCAAATTATCTAACTTTGTCTCTACGTCATCGACCTGAAAGAAGGAAAGGAGCGTTTGTGTGTGCGTTGAGTTTGAACGTGAGTATCCTGGCAAACGTGTTCATCGAAACTAAGAGTTTAATTCACCGTGAAAGCAAGTCGAGAACTTCGCTTTCACGCACAATTTGGCGAACCTACTCACTTGTCTTTCAATCTTAACCACACGCGAGGCTAAACTTATCTTCGATGCGTAGACGTCTTTTGCTTTTGATCCTTGCTTGCCAAGTATCTGGTCGAGTCTATTTGTGTTGTGAGGAGAGAAAACAGCATTAAACTCTTTCGAATCGACAACTGGTAGTCAGAAGCTTGACAAATTCTATCTAACAAGAGGGGATTGATGTTAGTGAGCACGTTTAATTTTTTATCCTTCGGTTAGCATTCAAACGAGATTATTTTTGACGTGTGATAGTTTGCAGTGTTCATTTCTTTTCATGTTTGATTTTCATAACAAACACTGAGTGCTGTCGTCTTTAGAGTCATGTACAGGAAGAGTGGCATGCAACTAATTGAAAACAAGATTAAAATCATACAAAAACTTTACAAAAACAAGATTCATCACAACACCACAAGAGAGAAGGAAGCTGCTCCACAGCTGTCTCCATGACAAACATTTTAGTTTCAATTTCATCGTGCACTTATCATGTTCAGTTTCTTTGAAATAAGGAAAGCTTTGATCGTCAAGAGATCTTTAAACTTCAAAAGTTCACATTGAATGTTTGACTAAAAGCTATCACATAAGTTTGCTAAAGCTTTTGCAAGCTTGTTGAAGCTATCAAAGATTAAGCTTAATCAATCGTCGAGTTGTGATTGAAATCAATCAGTTTCAGCTCAAACGTTTCTAATTGACACAAGCGAGATTCACTAAACATCAAAAGCACAAGCACAGTAGCACAATCATTTTTGAGTTTGATTTAACACTTTTCTTTATCCTTTGATCAATTATATTTGTTGGTTTTCAAGGGATTGGGTGACAGCACAGTTGGAAGTAAAAAAAACAAAAACTTCGCAACTCAAAAGCTCACATGGCATCGAATTTAACACGAATGTATCGTTTTGAATGTGCAATTTTCAGTTTTATTGCAATGTGACAAATTTCTCGGAGTGTGTGTCGTTTAAGTATGAGACGATGGCGCTTTTTGAGTGCGACGATAAAATCCAATACGAGCCACGAGTTGCTACGAGTTGAGGAGCTCACGTCGGGCTAATTGAAACGCGATGGCTTTACAACTTTCCAACAAAGTTTTTTTACGACCTGGAGGTCGTGGCGATAATTAAAGCTTCAGCGTCGCTTTCATTGCTTCCGCTAGCTAAGAAGCTTATTTCAAACGGAAGGGAAAGCGACGACGATACTGAGAATTGCGCTCTGATTTACTTTTCGCATTCATCGAGTTATTATGAAGCTATGATTTTGCCTTTTCAATAAATTTCGCTTTTTGTAGAAAACTTGACAAAAGAAAAAGTTGTGAAACGACTCGTGAATGAAGAGTGAAAAACGGAAGATTAAGAAGCTTTTTTTTTGCTGAAATTGGCAATCACTTCACATTACGTGTCGTGCAAAAGTCTTTTGGTTTATCTTATCATGTCGCTTCCCAATTTCTTTTCGCTTTCAGTCTCAGTTTATTTTCATTTCTCTTGCCGAATCGGTGCGCTGTTGTTGGCGCAAGTTCGAATGATGAACGAGAGGGGGCAGGATTAATGTTGGTGGGGTGAAGGTTGGGGGTTGAATGTATTTTTAAGCGTCATGAAAAGTTTATTTTCTGGTTTGAATTGTTTTTGTATGATTTTTTTTTGCTGGAAATGATGTGGGCTCACCTAAATTGCAAATTTCGAGTTCTAGTCAATAGATCGGCATGTCCCGCCGTATACTGTTCCATAACATCTTTCACATCGTATGGTTTAAGTGCTTCTCGAAATTTTTTACGAGCGGAAAAATATTGCAGCTAAATAGGTTTCGTGTGAGAAAGGTTGTTGGTTTCGAGTTTGGTTTTAGTTCATTCAAAAGAAAATCAACAAAATTGGTTAACAGGATAACTTGGTGAGATGAGAAAGAAGAAAGTTTATCGGCATTGTCCAACAAATAAAAATTGAAATTGAAACTAAAGAGAAATGAACTGTGAATGGAGAAAGAAATTCTTTGGGTGAACGGACGATGGGTGAAGGTCGACAACAATGAAAAACATTTAGAGAATTAGGAAGTGAGTTGAAACATTGAGTGCCAAGTAGATTGGAAACTCCCGCGAGGGAAACCTGTCGCCTCGCAAAAGCTTAGGATCAACTTGCGGAAACAATTAGGAAGAAATTTCAACTTCATGCGGAACAAAAGATTAAATACTGTTTGTGGGGAAGCAATCAAGACTCAGTTTGTTTGCTGCGGATCAATTGAAACGGGTGGTGAGAAATCGATCGCAGTTGGTTTCGCACGAACGGGTAAAGCTTGAAAGATTTATCAGCACCTGATGGCAATTTTCAGTTTGTTATAACATTTATTTATTATAACACACGAATGGATGCGTTGATCCCGAATCTTGAGCAAACCCGTCGCTGTTGATGGTTTCAGATTTCTAATATCCGGTAAAGCGATGAACCGCATTAGACGCAAGAACGAATACGAAGATTCGGATTTTTGAGAGTGAGGAATTTACGACTTTGTTGTGAAGCCAACTGAAGGCAAAGCTTTGAAGCCCTCGTGTCTTTGACATTTGCGGAAGTTTTGTCATTTATATGTCCTCAAAGTTTTGTTATAAACTTGTTGAAAAGCTCTCAAGGCAAATTCGAAATTGGTGCTTGAGCAAGGTTGCCAAGTCTCCGACGAGAGGCGCGTGTAACCTTCGAATTTTCATTCAATTATCTTTACTGCTAATTGTACATGGAAGAGTTCACGAGTCGACTGCTTACTAAATATTCAAGGAACGGGGGCAATTTTGGTAATTCATTGATCCGGAAAGCTTTTCAGGAAGAGGTTCTTCCTCTTGTCCTTTCTCCAGAAGTTTCGAGGGAAACAGAAATTTGCGACATTTCACTGTCGAACAGAATTTCGTTAAAGAGATTCTCTCGCTTGGACAACATTGAAAGCTCATTTTAAAGGATATTTCTCGCATCTTTGATTTGGTTCACTTCACGTTTGCCTTCCGGAATTTCTAGAATATTTTTTAATAAAAAGGAAAAAGCATTTCCTTCGACGTCGTAAGACGAAATCCTTCGCAGCGACCTTTCTCGTATAAATTTAATCTCGATTCTCTTCTCAACCGAAAGTTTCATGACACAAATAATCCTCGTTATGAACTCTAATCCAGTTAAACGATAATAGATTGAAACATTTTAATATCGGAGAAGCTCAACTGGGTTTCGCTTTGATTGGACGCAATTTTAATTCGCCGATAGCACACGGATTGCACAAGTTTAACGAGTTTGATCTAAGTGATCAGAGTCCAGGTACTAGGAACCTCTATTTACTAGATAAATCTACTGCCTTACCCTGAATAAACTTTGGCATTAGTGAGGTGATCTGAGTTGAATTGTCTCAGTGAAACTTAATCCAGTATCTGCCGATGTAAAACTCAACTTTGTGTCTCCAAGTTGACAGTCAACCTTCGACAGTAACGTTCATGTCACGATGTTTCGAACCGTGATTTGATTTTGAAACTAAATTTAGCGGCATGCAATCAACTCCAATTCACAATTTTATATCGAAATAATCCAATTTAAAACCGAACAAAGTATGAAGAAAATAAAATGTAAATGAAAGAGGAAAACACCAATTCGTCAATCACTTGATATGCAAAACATCGAATATGAATCTACAATGTAAAGGGCAAAGCGAGCTTTCCGAATCATCAAATTTGTATCCATTGATTGTCGTTTCGGACGTGTAATGGAAACATAAAGTAGATGCACATCTCACGCGTTGCCCATTTTTCTTTCACAACTACGGACTAATTGAAGGGAGTTTCCTAGCGAATGGAGCGGGCGGACTGGAAGGTTATTTACGGATTTTTACGACTCGTTATGCAAAACTGTGATGTTGTGTTTCGTGTGATAAACTCTTGCGTAGCTTGAAATAAAACGGGAGCGAGAGGCGCGCGATAGAAGTAAAAGTGTTTCGCAAAACATCATCAATAAATTAATTCTTCTCCGTCGAATTTCGTTCGACACGCAAATTCCAAGAAGAAAGCGAAGGAGCAAAGTGAAATAATAAAATAAAGAAGTGAGAGCCTCGTGGAGGAAAGAAGTTTAAGCAAGGTCATTACCGAGCAAAGTGCGAGCTCGCGTTTCTATTAAAACAGTGGCAAAATTAGAGGTTTCAATTATTTAGAAGTGGTTGAGGAGAAAGTAATAAGCCGATAAGTGAAAGAGCTTTCGTTAGTGAAAGATGGAAGTCTTAAGCTTGAAGAGTTAGTGAATCAACAATCAAAAGCTTTCAATTAGTTTCTTTTGTTATGTCCTCGTGTGTTAATGTGAAGACTCAGTTAGTTTTATACATTCAGTTATTCAGGAAAAAATCGTCTTTAGGTTTAGGTTCATCATTATTTAATTATTGGGGATTTTTAAATTGCACAAACTTTGATTTGGTTTTTCTGTACCTAGTCTGAACGTTCTTAACACGGCCGAGCAAGTCAACATGGCCGGCTGCGTATTGCTCCATCACGTCCTTAACGTCGTAGGGCTTTAACGCCTCCTTAAACTTTCGTCGTGCTACGAAATATTTCATCTACGATTTGATGGTGATCATGATTAAAGATTGATTTATTTGATTAAAAATTATTGATATAAATTCCTTAGTCCTTGAGGGAGAACAGTAATTAGGGGGAAGTGTTAAAAGAATTTAGTTGCCTTGATCCAAGTATCTTAAATACTTGAGGCGATTAGGGAGGAATGCGAGAGTTTAATGACAGCTAATGAGAGGACAGTAAATGGTCACGGAACAATTTACAACAAGAAGGGCAGCAAATGAAGGCTCGACCACTACCGGGAGAGATAACAAGAGATCTACTGAGTGACACCGGAGTGATCAAGCCTTTTAGCAATCGGAGATAGGAGAAAGGTTTCCGACTGAATGTAACTAGAAAAAGAACAAAAGGAACTGAAAAGAGCGAGAAGCAACTCGTTCAACTTAATTCAGAAGCGATAACATCAACGACACGTCTTGCGTCGGAAACTGAACGACTAAGAATAATTTTGGTTTTTGAAAAACATCGAATACCGGATTGAAAGAAGATGAGGGATTAAACGAGAGCAAGTCAATGCAGAGGAAAATGGGAAAGTAAACTCGAAAGAAAGTAAAGTTGAAACTCATCGATTAAGAAATCATTTTCTTCCTTTAAAAGAAATAAAATTTTCGATCGTGGAAAATGCGAACTCAGGGATGGCATGACGATGTCTTACCTTTCGAATAAATCGTATTGCTCCCTTGTGTTGATTCGTTAGCTGAACACAGCGTGGCTCTTCGTCTTCATCTACACGTCCCCAGCGAGATAGGTCGCAGTTCGTGCGAATGCCACATAGAAAGGAAAAAGCAAAAGAAAGAAGAAAGTGAATCAATAAATTATCGTCGGTTCGATGACAAAAACGAATAAAGACAAATATTGACAGAATGAATAAAACTTTTCGGATGCTGCTGTCTACTTAGTGCGATTTCAATTTGCTCTTCCTCCTCTTTCACTGATTCTCCCTCATTGGCAAATCAGTGAAGCCTGCACAATGAAGCTTAAACACAAATGTCAACGCAGAGTGCTCGAGCGTGCTTCCCTCTCGCAGCCTGAGCCCGACCAAGTGCAGGCAAAAGCTCTCAACTCCCCATCGTTAAAGCTTTCAGCAAGCAATTCATTTATAATTTTTGATGAGAGTCGAACTTTTGAGAAGGAGCAATTTCCCTTCATAAAAATCAACCCGGATCAAGCGCACACAAAAAGAACTTTTCTCATCTGACCTCATCAGGTTAAATTGAATTTTACGATGCCTGGTCTCGTTTTGAGAAACCAACACCGGAGAGTTTCTGGGGAAATTTGAAATCTATTATTTATGGAGTGGAAGCATGCCAAATTGGCATCAGGACTGTCGACATAAACGTGTTGCGCCTGTCGACTAGGAAGTCGTGTTTTTTATTTCAATTTGGATCGGAATTGAAAAAGTTGGCGATTGAATCAAGCGGAAGTTGTCGAGAAAATCAGTTGAGAACATCAATCTCAATCTTTTTTATCCGGAGGAGACACAGCAGTGAGGAGAGCCTATTATGAACGAATCTTGGCGGTAATCTCTGGGAACGCAATGATTCTGCTTGGGGTAGGCAATGGGTTGAGCCTGCGGCCTAAGTAAAATGAATGCTACGATCTCGAAAGGAAATTACGAGTGATGCGATACACGCCGAGATGGAGATTGAACGGAGAACTTTGCTCTTCTCTTTGGCCACCCGGAAGCTCTCGAATAGGAGGGAAATACATTTAATTTAATTCTTCTCGTTCGCGGCGAACGCAAGAATTCTAAAATTTCCTTTTCGATTGAAAAGCAAAATTTATGGCATGAAACCGAGGACGGAGAAATAAAATTTCTTTTATGTTCTTCTCGCAGCGTGAGATCAAACTGGAATCGGAATTTATGATCCACAAAGTTTGAAGAAAATCTAAAACAATTTGCGGACGAAGGAAAGAACTTCGATTGATGCGAGATTGAGATTGAAGATAGCGAAATTGCTTTTCATCAATTGAGTTGTGGCTTGGATGCGATGAGAGGATGCTATGGAAATCGTGAACGTGAACCACTCGAAAATCAAAAGCGCTGCGTGGTGAAGCGTGAAGGGAAGATTTGCTGCGATATCAATACCGAATATTGCGATTCGATGCTCAGCATTGTCGTCCACTGAGTTCTTCTGATAGCTCACGTGCGCTTTAGGCTTGAATTTGTCATACGTCAGCCCACACAACATAGCCGGCAGTGCCGCCGAAATCGCGCCGATCTCGGTCGTAGTTGCGTCATCGTGCGATGACGACGTGGCGTTGTGGATTGCGATTGCGGTCTCGTGGCTTGAGGTTGAACTAGCCGATAAATTGTTATTACTGTTTTCTGTACTACTTGTGTTTATGTTGCTGACGAAGTCTGAACTCGAACGTCCATGGTGACGGGGTGACAAAGAAAACATGTTACTCCACCTACGATTTGCTATGGTCGTTAAACTATAATTATTGGTTGAAAGTTTGACATTTGTACTTTTAAATTCTTTAGCTCCGACACATTTCGCTAGAAGTTGAAGAGAAAAATTGTGCAAGTCGATTTGGGAAATCAAGAGAATCGCCAATTGTTTAACGAACGGAAAATCAAGAGGAGAAAAGAAGGAGAATTGAACTGAATACAGCCAACGCTATTGCACATATATTCGAGACGGATTCTAGTTGATCCAAAGAGCTTATACGAATAGAAAGGATTGCGAGCGCTTACCGTCGGAATTCTTTTTGGCTAAAGCTGTCTCGGCGACCGAGTCCTCGGACAGACTTGCGTTCATTGGTCGTCCGTTGTTGGTCACATCTGGAGATGGAGAACGGGTTTCAATTAAATTCTGATGTGTTACTTACATCTGAGGGTGAGACGAGAATTCCGGATTAAGATACAAACCATCTCCGAGATTCTCTGCTGAATTATTGATTTCATTTGAAGGTCTCGCACATTGATTGCCTCGACGTTGACTGCCGCCGGCCGGCTTCTGGTTCCCCGGAGAGTGAAGGGACTGGCTCTTGTGGCGTCGTATCGTTGGAAGTCTCGCCACGAACGATGCGTTGTGCTTGAAGCTCGACGACGCTCGCCTAATAAGCGATTTTGAAGTAAATCCATTGCTTTAGTGTTCACGACATTTCAACAATTTTTTGTTTCGATATTTTGATGTTAATGACAAAGATGAATTGTGTTTGGTGTTTCGTTCGTGTGATCCAAACACGTATCGATTGAGTGTTTCGTGAGAACGCAAGACACGTAACAAAACAAAAATCAATTCGTTCAGATCAACAAAACAATTTTAACAACACAGGATCGCACAAAAATACATGAAAGCAAAAAACAAAAGAAAAATCATTAATTCAACGACTAAAAAATCAAAAATTCAATCAAAGTTAAAGCGATTCTGGCAACCGCCGTACCTCAGAAAGTTAGCCAGAAGCCAGACCATTCTCTAGCGGCTACCAGGAATAACTTAAATTAAAATGAATGTGTTGGCAGCTCAATCCTTTTCAGAACATGTTCATAAACTTGACATTGAGCTGCCGCAAAACTTTTCGTGTTGAAATGTTGTGGAAATGCTGTTGGTGAAAATGAAGTTGCGGAGAGTAAAAGTTTCCAGGTGCAGCCAGCAATGCCCTCAACTTTTAAATTGATTTGCTATTTTGTGAGTCACCTGAAAGCTTCTACCTCAATTTCAACCCCGTGAATGAACGTGGAACGAAAGTTTCTTCTTGTTTTTAATGAGAATGATTTTCTGAATGAAACTTTTCATCAGCTACTATAAATCAAAAGCAATCAAAAGTTCATCATAAAAAGCTGATTCATGGCAGTGAAAGAGCGAAACGATCAAAAAGTTTTAATGTAAACATCAGCTTTCTTCAAGACTGCTGTCAAATTACTTAAATAAAGCCCAAACTCCTACGGATTATCCTATATAAATCCTAGAAAAGCGTTCAATTAAATAAAAAACTATCGAAACGAATCAAAACTAGTCCAGTGCTTAGCAGAAATAGTCTTGAGTGGAAAGCTCATCTTTGGCTCGCAGCAAATCCCCAGAAACCGAAACTAAAAGAACCAAACGAATCGTCCAAGTGATATCACAAAAAAGTAATTTAGTTAAAAATAGTTTCGAAGCAGTAAAGCTGAGAATTCACATAACACTTTACGACCAAATGCCATTGACACTGAGCGACACAATAAATTAATCCCAAAGATATAAACACGACACACAAGAGAGAGAGAAGAGAACAACATCAAAAAACATTCAATAAGCGTTATAAGCAGATAGTCCGGAGTATTTTACAAGCGAGGTAATTATTCATCGCGCGCGTCGAGCGCGTTTCGTGATTCCATCGCTGTTCATCGCACAATCTGCTGGCGAACGAGAGTGTTCCAACCCATCGATATGGAAATTTCACTGTGACAATCGTTGTCATCCTCGCCAGACCTATTGATCCGGCTGACGTGTTCGAGCTGCTCATGTATCAAATGATTCGAAAGGAATGGCGTTGAATTTAATCAAAATCAAAAAACGTGAATGTAATACGAATCCGTCGGTGGCGTTGTGAATTTGTTTTCATTTTGAGGTCGATCGGAGTCAATGATTCTCCTTGTTTGAGTTGTTTACCGATTTGGCTTCGAGTAACTCGTGTCGACAAATCGCTTTAAAAGTGATCGAGGGACAGAATTGCAGTAAGATTCGAAGCTCCTCAATTGAGCTTGTCGAAGCTTTTAGTGGAAAAGTTTTTGTTACCTCTCGGGTTGAGGGCCTCCGTAGCTTGTTGAAAGAGATCGAAATCTATGGATTTCGGCGAAGATAAAATTTCTCGGCAAACTTAAGCGGAAAGGAATTTAGGTTAGAAGGCTTCGTGGAAGGTTGACGTCGATCCTTCCGATGCGATTTTGAAGCATTCAATTGAGAATTTATAACAACCCACAAGATTACAATTTTCTTGTCTTCTCAAATTGTTTCGAGCTCAATTGTTCACAGAAAAGTTTGCTGCGTCATTTCAAAATTTCCTCAAGCAATTCGCGTGGCGTTGTGAGTGGAAATGCCACGCGAGGTTCTTAGTGTCATGCTGGAAAGATTTCTGACATTGTGAATCAGTTTGCCATCTGTTTTAGTACTCGCAATCTAGATAAATTAATCAGATGCTACGCTCTACTTGAGTTAGATTTATAAATCAAAGAGACGACAGCAAAAAACCTAATGAAAAAGTCCATCCAATGTCATTTGTCATTTTAAAATTGCATCGAAACGCGTTCAAAAATTAATGGAAAGCCCTGTCGCTTCCGATGAGCTTCAGAGCTCATCCATGAATGATTTGAATGAGCTTGTGATGGGAAGTATAATTTATTGAAACTACAGAAGCAAAATGGAGATGAGAGCATTTATCTAATTCTGCATCAGCTGCAGTATCAAAACGTATCCAAAAGCATCACAATGAAACATTCAAATCGTTTGTATCAGAAAGATAATCTCGATATTGTGGATTGCATTCCAAAACAGTATTTACAAATATTTTCATGGCCAGAAGGCAACATTGGACTTACATTGCCGCCGACACCGGCGAAATCTTATCAGGCGGTTCCAGTTTAGATCTTTAAGTCGTGAGCATTGATTTTAAAATTATCGAATGTTTGTTAGATAATTCCGAACATCGATTTCGTTTTAGTTTGAGTCATAAAACAGGAGAAATAAAAAGAGAAAAGAGAAGGAAAACGCTCTTAGCAAAAAGCTGTTTCTTGTACAATATATCATCGTAAAGCTTTTGTAAACCATAACATTTTTCATCATGTTACAGAGTCATGAATCAAATGCGAGAAATCATGAGAGAGGCGAGGTGGTTGGGGAGGAAAGAAAATGTGTGAAATGATGAGTGCATGTAATCGTACTTGTAGCAACCGGAAAGCTTTAAAAGCTGCTTTTGCTGTAGAAACCAGAGAGATGGAAAACTCTCTCATCAAAAATTCACAAGCTGCTGAAGGGAAAAGTTTAATCATCAAAGTGCATGGAAGATTCGCGACTGAATAGCAGCGCAGAGTTCTATTCAGGATCCAGCAACTTCTCGTTTTTTGTTAAGTGTTGGTGCATTAAAATCGGAGACAGAAAATGTTTGCGAACTCAAAAAGGCAATTTCTTGTTAGAAGAGACTTTGACAAATCATGCCGAAGGCAAATCAAGAGCTTTCGACCGAGAGCGTCTGAACAAAATAATTTTGGATTCGAAAAGAGTAAAAGTTCGGTGATTCAGAAAAAGTTTTGGTTAGAAACAAAACGAAAGGACAAAAGAAACTCGCCAAACGCCAAACCAAACCTACCTAAACTTACTACCCAATCTGCGGTTTCAAACAATGTCCGCAAAGTTAAATCAATGCAGTTCATTGCAATTTTTCCCATAAAAATGAAAAGTTGGGAGAAAAAATAAGAAAAAAATTATACAATTTCAATTAGATTTTCGTGGCTTTTTCTTTATCGTGAGAGTCATGAGAAGTCACAATTCTTATCACAAGCGTTATTCACTTCCCACCAACGTGAGTTACTCGCTCAAATGTCAGTGACAACACTTCCAGCATGTAATGTCGACAAACAATTTCCTTTATCGACCATTTGCTTTTGTCGTTCGTTGAGTATTTCGCTCGATGTTTTATGATCTCTTTTGAACCCATGAAACACAGCTTAACAAAACAATAAGGAAAGTACGACATGTAGACATCAAAGTTCAAATCATTTGTTTGAAACACAAACAGAAATTTATGCAACATTTAGAAGAGCGCAGAGAGAGAAGGTGAAACTCGATTCATTCAGGTTTTGTGATTCACAAAGATAGCGCAATAGTTGAGACTGAAAACTGCAGATGCACAGAAGAAAATTATTCAGCAAGTTTGCTCATGTAAAGAGTTTGATTTAAAATCCTCGCAGTTTTCCCGGAAAACTCTCGTTTAACTCATGAATTTATCTCTGCGGAAAACTTGAAAGTTTTCCATATTTGAAATGCTCTCGAGACTGCAAGAAAACTGTTCTTGATTTCTAGGAAAATTTATGGGATTGGAAAGCTCAGGAATCATTGAAATATTCAACGCAATGAAACTCAAGAAAATATTTCAATATTTTTTTCTCGATCTTCCAGGAAATTCAAGCTGATTTCTTCGCTTACGAGCTTTCATTCGTTTTATCAAACCCTTGAGATGAACAACCTGCCGACACATAATTTGAAAATCAAAACGTTTTCGAATCTACGGAAATGATGAAGACACGCAGCGCTTTGCGTGTTTGCTGCGAGGATAATCCAAATGAAGACACACAGCATGATCTAACCATAAATCCGACGATAGAAAAAGTCTCGATCAAAAAGTGTGCGTGTTTGTGTGTGAGGAAATCGTGAGTTAGAAAGAAACACCAACCTTTCTGTACCACTTGGATATCGCCTCGTTAACAAATAAATTTTCTGACCACGATAACTGTGCGAGTGTTTCGAGAAACGAGGATTTTATGCAAGAGAAAGAAATTTATTTGCTGTTCATGTCTGGCGGAGCCGAGCGCATTAAAGAAAGAGATTTGTCGGGGCAACTCGAAGGAAATTAGAAGAAATCAAATTAATCCAAACGGAAAGGCAAACAAGGACATCGTTATTTACGAGTTCCAATTCGTTTAAATGTCAACGGAACAGTGTTGAATTAATTCTCCCTAAGCGCACTTTCAAATAAATGAGTAAAGAGGAGTAACAAACAAAGAAGACAAGAACAGATTGACAACAGAAGGAGAATCGGTCTTGTAATCATTAAGTTGAACAACGAGGATTAAGAGTTTGATGAACCAGAATTTTGTCTGTGTGGCAATTAGCTGACAGACAAGCAAAGTGTTGGAAGATGAAGAGCAAATTGAATGCAGTAAGACTGAGGTAAGTGGAAGATTGCATTTTCATGATTTATTATCCCGCTGTGCCGCAGATTGTAGAAAGTGAAGATTAAGGAAAATGAAAAGCTTTTGTCTGTCCACCGCCGAGGAAAAGATGCTTTCTCGTGGAAAAGATAAAGTTTTTGTTGTTAGTGCTAGGGCTTGAAGAGAGAAGAAAGAGAAGCGAAGAAGTAAAAACTAGCTTTTGTTGTTCTTGCTCTAAGCAGATGCAAATGCTTTGCTGCTTGCTTTATGGATTTGCCGCCGCGTCTAAAAGAAAACTTCAAAATGCTTTGAGGACAAACTTTCTGCCATAGCTATCGTCATTAATTTGCAGCTTGCAAGTATGAGAAGCGGTCTTGAAGCAGTGAAGGGGGGAAGTGAGAAATGGAAAAGTTTTCAAATCCAAACTACTGAAACTTGTGTCGCATTCAGCTGTAACAGCTCAGAAGATTTTTGTGTTAATTTGTCTTGCTAAAAACTCTCGACTCGAAAAACTTTCGGAGTTGATCTCAAAAAAGTGATTTTGTCCTCTGTTGCCTCGTGACAATTTCAATTACTTCTGGAAGAACAAAGTTTCAGCTTTGAAAAATTGTATCAAGGCATCTAAAAGTGTTCCTGGCTTTCACTCGCGGAGCTTATTTCGACATGGAACTAACAGCGGGGCTGCAATGATTTGACATAAGTAAAACCAGGTCTTTAGCTAATTTCGCTAATTAAGGCGTTCGGGGACTGCCGGCGAGCGGCAAAATGTCAACGCGAGGCTCACGCGCCATCTAATTATCGCACTCATTGGATTGCTGCTTGTTTTCCGGTAGTTTCCAAACTTCCGAATTACATTTGTTCCGGTTCTTTGTAATCAAACATTCATGACATTTGGAAAGAAGTTTGCGTGATAGTATTACGTGGGCCAGCGTGAGGAAACTGTTGACGTGTAGAGAAAATCACTTTTTTTCTGCACCATCATCAGATCACACCTCGAGAGTTTGCTTCGAGCACAACAAAAAAGGAAAAACAACTTTCGATGATGATTTTAGTCAAAAAGAAAACTTCGTGTTTGTGTTCTGAGTTTGTCGCCTTTACCTATAGTTTATCGATTTGAGCAATCTATCCAAGTACTCAGTTTTGTCAAAACTACAATTGGAAAATCGGATTTTAATTGAATGTCAGAGTGGAAGAGAGAAAATTATAAAATCATTTATCGACGATGATGTTGTTTCATCTGGTGACGAAGAGTCATGCTTGGACGCTTCAAGAGCCAGTCACAACATTTAGAACATCAAAGTGAACAGAATTCATCGCAAGACAAAACATCATCGATAGAGTTCTCGGAGAAGAAGCTTTGAGAAATGTAGAGGGAAGTGGAAAGGCGATGAAATTGACACATTCACCATTGATTCGTCAACGAGTTGAGGTCACAATATGAATGAGCACTCGTTGAATGAGTTTTCAGTTTGATGTAGAACAGTTAGGCCGATTGAAGAAGCGAATTGGTTTTGAGCAGAAGTAGAAGGAAACGATGAAGCTAAGTCAATGAAAATCAAAAAGGAAAATGAATGGAAATGAAGATTGAGAAACGAAATAAGAGTCTCGTCATATTTCAACCGAAAAGATGAAAATAGTTTTCGAATCCCTCGCTTAACCATAAAAAAGTATCATAACTTTCCGTCTAATTACTTTCACGTTATAACCCGCCACCCACTAAATTTAATTAAAAGTGAGAGAGAGAGACATAAAGAGAGGTGAGAACTTACGATGGCGGCGGACTCGGCAGTGGCACTTGATGAATTTTCCATGTCGCTTCGGATAATGAATGCTCATCCGCTGCATAACAACGCCAAAGCGATTGAATTAATGTCGCTGCCGGCTGCCGACGTCGAATCATGTGCTTTTGTCTTTGTTGCTGTTGTACTTTTAATGCAAATCCGCTTCCGAGAATGCCCTGTGTGTTTGCAAACAAAAGAATATATGTTTCGTGTCGTTAGAACGGGCGTCGTTGGCTTTGCAAGCAGCTAATTAAAAAGTATTAAGCTTAGCAACCGAAGCACTGCAACTTTGAAGGAGAATTCAATTTAATTTGTTTCGTGTCGAAAGTGGAACTTTCGAGTCAACCTCCAAACAAGCGAAATGGAATTCTCGCTCGACTCGTCTTCCATCGAGGCGAGCGGCTCTTGCATACAAAGTGCAGCACTTCGTGACGTTATTTGCAGTTTTCTAATTTAAACATAAAGGAAGCTTCGTCGTCGACTCTCATTTAAATAAAAAGAAGTATTAAAGCTTTCAGCTCGTCGATCCTACTTGCTTAACGCTCCCATGAAATCCCGGTTGCTTATGTAGGAAAAGTTACGACGCGGTGCAACTCAAGTCTTTAGCTCGACATACATTTTAATCATTCGCCCTTTAGGGATAATTTTAAATTAAATGAGCTTCTGCCTTCCCGCAAACTCATTTTCGGTCCCTGCCACTGCTATAACTTTCGGCTGGCATAAAAAAGCTCTCGACGTGCCGGATGCTTATTTAAATTTTTTAAAATGACTCGAGGCCACACAACAACTCACCGCGGGCAGAGCGAAGAAGGAAATCCCGAGCAATGCACAGAACGATGCAATAATTTTCCCCTGCCACGTCTCCGGCACCATATCACCGTAACCTACTGTTGATGTGAAAGGAGAGAGAGAGAACGAAAGGCACGTTTCAATATTCGCTCGAACAACATGTTGTTGATGTCCCTGACAATTTGTTTTAATGCTTACCTGTACATAATGTTATCTGTTGGCGGAACGACGGAGGGAATTGTTATTTTTGGGCGACTCTAACTGCCACGTCTGCTACTCACCACACCCCACCAAAGAGCTTGAGCGAAATTGTTAAACTTAGTTTCCTTTACGTCTTTCTCCATTAAATAAACTAGAAATGATGCGAATATAAGGCCAAGAAATCCTATGTATAGCGTTGTTATGAGTTCCTGCGGACGGAAACAACAGATTGTTTTTATTGCCCTCGCTTTTCCTGATTGCGGACTGGCCGCTTAAAAGTTTAATGTTCGATGGAATTTTATGGCGAATTGATCGTTTGAACAAAAGGGTTGCAAAACGGAAAGATTGTTTGTTTAAATATTAATAGAATGGTGGCAAAAATGGACTCGATTTTCAGCTACGGAAGGCTTTGGAGTCGAAGGCTGTCACGACCTTCAAATTGATTGCAATCGAAACGGCAAATTTTTGTGACAAAATTAAACACGAGCGTCATAGCAGTTCGAAGTCAAATTACTGCGTCAACTGTTTGTGACGAGCAATTTGGTGAAAGTAACCGTGGCAACTTGTGTCACCAGATAACTTTGGCCGGTCTCTATGGAACCAGAATGATTTTCACATTGTTCGACCTAATTGTAGCGTTTAGCAACATTCTGCAGTGAAATTATTTGCTGCTGATGGTAGCTGTGTTATTACATTGTTGTCAAACCAAAGAGCTTTCATTAAGTCTGAAGTCGCAATAAATGAAGTCATCCAAGTCAAACAAACTAAAAGTTCTTCCTCTTAGCAGATGCTACAGATTGCACCGAGATCAAAATACTTGGCAAAACCGGTGGTTGAACCTCAGTGGTTCATTAGAAAAGTCAAAGCAATTTTCAAGCGTGCTCACGACCTCGGTTAAGAAGTTGCAACTTGAGGCTTCCACTTCGATTATAACGAAGAAACTCGACGACAAAGTTTTCGTCTTGCGATTTGAGATAAGATCGAAACTGAAAGTTTTTTTGTTAAAACTTTGTTTAGAACACGAAATCTCGGAAAGTTTGACTTGTCTCGACAAAAACAAAAGACCTCAACAATCTATGGACTGTGCACACTCATCAGTCAACAATTCCATCATCCGGAATGCATCCGAGTTGATTAAATTCTCTCAGGATGCTCTGAGCAGTTAACTTCCAAATTGCATGACTTTCCGAATGGAAGTTTGACAACATAAACTTCCACTCCAAATGCAATCGGCAGTGACGATGCTCATGAGGTTTAAATTAAATTTCCTGGTGAAAACTATTTCGTCGACTCTTATTTGACATTTTAATGTTTTCTATCTCCATCTGTGGTTTCATTTGAAATAAATTGCAAACGTGCTGTTGACTCGACAGCCAGCGTGGGTTGAAGAAAGCATATTGCATCCTAGAGAGACTAATTGTTAAGTGATTACATCTTAATGGACTCGATATTTGCAAACACTAGTTTGGATTGAGAGAAACCTCGACAAATAGTTTTGATTGTAGTTGACACTTACTTGTCTATGTGCATACACGACGCTGCCGAGAAGCTTCCACGTTCCACCGCGACGATCCATTCGAACCATCCGAAGAATTTGGAAGAAGCGTAGACCGCGGAGTGCACTTGTCGCGAACACTCGATTCGTTGTTCCCATTCCAATGACGATTAGCGACGCAACTATTGTGACCATGTCTGAGAGGAAAATTTTCGGTTACTCAAAAGCTCGACAATTTGATGAAGGCTGCGACCACTTACCTATAATACAAAACGGCCTTCTGAGGAATTTCAGGCGGCCAATACCGCCTTGATATCTCGAGCGACATCCTGATGACCAAAGCCTGCCAACAAACCGCAAATTCGAGTGTACAGAGGCAAGTGGTTTGCCGAACAAACGGCTGGGAGTTCTGAAGGCACAGTGAAAACAAGCCACGAGCTAGGGACATTGCAACAAGTGCCGTCGCTCATTGTTTTAATTCGGATATGATGCGAAAGTCACATTAATCTTTCTAATTGTAAGCGCGCGCTTTCGTTTTTGTTAACATAAATTTTATTTTGCAACACGCGCTGCCGGAGATCCGCGAGCAAAATGGCAAGCGCCGTTTAAATCATGCTCCATTTGTTATATTTCTGTCGTAAAAAACCTTTTATTTTTATTGCCATTCCCTAAGATCTCTTTAAATGCCTATTTCCTTTGCGACGCATCAAGATTTGCTGCCATTAACGACAAGATTTTTTCCTCCTACAGCGAGATTTCGACATTTTGGCGATGGCAATTTCTTGATGCAAACAAATTTATTTCGATTGTTATCAAAGAAGTGTTTGAAAGTTTAATTAAAGTTCTTGAGATTGTCGAAAGAAATGTTTAAAATTAATGGGAAAACAACCGTAGAACAGACTTAGAGCAACAAGTGAGCTCCACCAAAAGTTCCCTTCTTGCAATCGGCATTTTTGACCAAAACTTTTTGCTTGAATCTTGCTCTCCAACTTTATCAATGCTCAGCAATTCCAGTAAATCAGACCAAAATATTTATAAGGAAATTGCTTGGTCAATGCAATTAACGGAACATGGAAAAGTTGGTTTATAAAGTTATTATTCTGAGTCGTAAGTTCCGAAGGAAGTAAAACTTTTCAATTGTCAGTTTGAATTTTATTTCCATCACGGAGATGCAAAGTATCTTCAGCCATTACGTAAAGAAGCTTCTATTTCATGGATGCAACAAGATATTGTTTTCAAATTTCAAAGTATCTTGTTGATACAGTTAAAGTCTCGCAGCGTAACTTCTGTGTCGTCGAATGACATCGCATGGGACTTGAAGCTCTGGGAATGCTTTAAATCAAAATTCTGTTTCCTCGAATCTTCCGTTTGAACGCTCGAATGCAATTGAAAAAGGGAAAACTTTTGTGTAGGGAAAAACTTTTTTCAGAAAATGGAAAACTTTCAGTTTGTAAGTTTGTTTGTTGAATTTAATGGCTTCGGGAAATTCCTGGTGCACGAGCAAGTGCTTCGAAACATGTTTGTAAATCTTTCTTCCAAAACTTTTCTCTGCCAAGTTGCCGGGTTTGTCGGCTGTAGTCTGCTCAAATTATATATTTGCTTCTAGCCTCGATAACTTTTAAACACCGGAAGGCTCAACTCAAGCTGAATGAAGTCATAATACCAACAATTAGTCGCCTTATAAAACTTAGCAAGGAGCATCAGGTTAAACAGCGAGAGCTTTCGGGTCGAAATTTGTTTCTATATCGCAGTAATTACAACTTTGTTAAAACTTTTTATTCAAACTAGACACGATTTTGAGCAGCAGGTTTTAGCAGTTCGCTATAAAAATGCTGAAAAATAATCCATTGTAATTACACTGTCATAACAGACCTTGCGGGACTGGCACTGTTTTCACTGGCATCAGAAATAATTGATCGCAATCACGAGAGCGGGATCCAAAGGACTCACCTCAGGCCGAACTCGATTGAAAACCATATCACAACGATGATTTCCATTACGTAGAGCAGTTCGGTGGCTTCAATCTCATACTCTCTAATTGTTGAGAAGACACTTAAGGCTAAACATGTGAATACCATTAAAAAACTGAAACGAGAAGAAAGTCGAAAAGTTTTAATTTAGTGGCGAAATAAACACAAGAAAAGTTTCACTTTACGAGCTTCTAAGTAAACGGGAAACAAGATTTTCTCTCTTGAGATAAGCTCACATGGAGTATCGCTCGTAAACCTCAGAAAGTATTCGACGTAATCTCATCAACGATTTTTTCCGCCTGAAATGCGATGAGCTTCTCAAAGGGCTTTGCTTCTTTCTCTCTCGATAAGATCCTGTGTTCCATCGTGAAGGAAAATCCTTCTTTGCTTCGACATACGAGAGTTCGGGTAGCTGCTAATCTGTTTATCGTGAAATTTACAACACGCTGGGGTGCGATAAAGCAGGGAGCGGAGGTAAATGAGAGTGGAAGTCTGGAAATTTCTTTCTGCTGCAAGACAGTTTATAAGAAATTGTTGAGCGCAGCAGAGAGCTAGAAGGACGAAGATATGTGCAAGTCTGTTGCATGGGAACTTCCCTGAACGATGTTCATAAATTCAACGTATCCAGGTCAACTAGTTATCGATGAGAAAATATGTTCGATTCATCCAGTGGAAATTTTCACAGCGCTCAATAGCGAGCAGTCACGATTACACTGGATTGCGATAATTCATCGGAGCAATGTGCTGTCGAATGCAAAATATATTTGATTTGACACGTAGCGAGCGAATGTGTGATTGTTGTTTACAATGTATCGATGGAAAACTTTTTCTGAGTCAGCAAACTTACACCAAAACATGATATAAAATGGCTGGAATGCCCCGGGGACGCTCCAAGAAGTTGTAAACCCGGCTCTGTAGTCGTCGGTATCGGGCATCTCGTCGCGCGCCACGATTGTAGTTGAGTGGTTTGCCCAGCAGCGACATTCGTGGGCGTGCGAGTCTGTCGGCTCTATTTTTGTCAGATAATTTGCAGACACTGCAACGAGAAAAGGAAATCATTATCTTAAATTTATCCAGCAATCAATATCGCAACAAGCGTTCTCATCCACTCCATAAACAATCGGAAGCTCCTCACAATCGAAAGCGGTTAATTTTCCAATTAAAAATCATTTCGAGTTTTCATCGGCGCTTTTCCATTAATTATCGACCGCTAATTGATAGGCTGGCTCGATGAAAAATTGATTCTCGACTGTAAATATTAAAGCCGTTAAAATCAAAACTGCTGTCACGAGAGGGCAAACTCGAGTTGAATTATGTTTGAAGAAGCCGATTGATTCATTTCTGCGGTTGTTTGTATTTGATTTGTTCGCATTCTGAAACATTTATCGCTCCCGCCCGTAGATAAAGTTTGTTTTCATCACACTTGCCAATGAATGTTTGCATTGGCGATTGAGATTTCATAAACTTTTTTTCCGTTTAAGCTTCGACTGCTCAGTTGTAACCCATGCCGTCAGTTGAAACAACCAATTAACACTCTCGAGCCTGGGAAATTAGAGAATCTCTTCTGCTGGCGACCGGGAAGCCTCGAGCAAGTCGAGCTCGTAATTTTGTATATTTTAACTTTTTTACTTGCCATAAATTTTTCGGGGAAAAGCGAGAATTAATCATAAACACGATTACATTAGGAATTTTCTTGAATGTTTAACGAGCTTCGAATTTGTAGGAAAATCCAAGCGCTCGCTGTGGGCCGTTAGGAATGTAAATCAGGGCAAGCGTGTTGGGTGACTGAATAGCTTTTCCCGGTTCTGCCTTCCCTCGGATTCACGAGAATCTCAACAAGGCGGGCTCAACAAGCTCTGAGGGTAAGAAATTTGCAAGGGAAAGCAAGGCGCGAAGTAGAAGCCAGAACTTCAAGAGACTTCCGAAATTTGTTTCTCCGCAGGATAGAAATGAAAATTGATTTTCCCCCGCTACTTTACATCGTCGCCATTCTCAGGTGAACTGTCTCGGATGTTCCTCGTGTAATTTATGTTACGACTATTGCCTCCACTGTCGTCACTTGAAGCGACAAAGCGGAATGAAGAACATTTGATTTCTCATTGGAAAACAATTTTTTCTCTCGAGGGAACTCTCCTCTCGATCGCTTTTCCCAGAAAATCTAATGAAGAGAAACGTTTCTTTGAATACGCAATAAACCGAGCCGCAAGCAAACTCTGCTGAAGCAACACTCGGTGTCGTTCTGCTGCAACATCTTCGAATAATATAATAATCTGCATGAATCGCATTTGCATAATTCCAGTTCACTGCCGAGAACTATTGGAACTGCTCATATGAAGATTGTCGTTTCAAAAAGATGAATGCATAATATGACAATAATAACATTCGCCACACACCGCAATGCTTAGTCTTTGATGTTTAAGAAGCTCCAACCCCAATGTCTGAAGACGATAGCTGAGATCGTCTCAAGAAGATGTCTTCATTAATATTCAAATTTTATTCAATGTCTCCCGCCTCGGGAGATGAAAAATTAATGAATTAAGAATCCAATCTGAATTTAATTTAGTCTGTAAGAAAGCACGATGAGCTTCAGCCGCAAACGATTTGAATTTTTCATGCTTTTCTACTTTTTCTTGGCAGCCGCAAACTTTTTCTCCTCGTTATGCTAAAGCACATTGCGACATTGACAGTGAGAATTGTTCGCTTTAGAAATTACAAATTGGATTAGCGATGAGACATTCCAGACAGCACCGAAATATCAAACACCAGGAAATGTTTTGTTTAGAACTTGGATTCGAATTCATTAGAATTAATCAGATACCCGACGATAGTTTAGAACGTAAAGGTCACGACGCTCCTTCCTCCATCAAGGTCGCCGCAAAGTGCTTTTCCTTGCAACACGTTCTCGAGCTCTCTCGCATCCTAAATCATTCCAACTCGCTTCGCTCTTGAATTTATTAGCTGAAGACATAAACTCTCGCTACATAAATCAGATTAGGAGATGGAAACCTGTTGAGTCTTCCCAGCCAAGCGTTTATTTCTTAAAATATATGGGAGAGAAGAAGGAACATCATCACGTTTCATTGGGAGAGAGAGAAGAACGGAGATAATTTGATTCGATTTATGATTCGAGTCGCTGCCGAATGGCTAAAAATATTTTTTCGATGGCGCTCAGATCCTCGTCTCGAAATAAATCAATCGAAGCTTTCAAACAATCGTGAGTGAGCAGGTTTGATGGCAAATTTATCTATCTCATTGCCCGAAGAGCCAGACGGTACAACACCAAACAGCGATTGATCAAAGATTGGAAGCAGACGGTTGTTTAAGTAAACATGTGACAGTTTACGAAAGCTAAGACAATAAATTCCGTTAGCGAGTTCTTGAGTTAGTTAGCCGCAAGCACACTGTCTCAACCTCAGCGAGTTCGGTCGCAGGCGTGTTCTGGTTTCCGTTTCATTGTCATCGTCGTCCTCCTCGTCACTGCTCACACCCTCAATGCTTATCCTAATTGACGGAATGCGCTCAGTGTGATCCTCGGGAGTGACGACAATCTGCGGAACGACTCGCTTCATTTGTTTCTATTTATGTCCTCACTAATTATAGAGTGCATCTAGCACTCAATTATCCACGATGCAGTTTTCATATCAAAACATTGCGCTATTGTTTGAAGTATCAGTTACCAAGGAGCGGTCTTAATAACATGATTGAGCAACTCGTCCGCGAACCGACATCATTAACTGCACTGAAGCAATTTTCTCTCCACTTTGATTCTTCTCTAAACATTTGTAGAGAATGGCAATGAGTTCGTGAACTGCCGCACGTAATAATCTTTAACGATTTGTTTAACTTATGAACAGCTCACACAAACACTTTGCGTTATGCTTTTTCGCCTCAGATGTTTCAATAATTCATCTCGCTCAGCCATCGAGCTACAGTTCAATGTCGCGTGGGAAGATTCGCCTCGCAGACGCGCGAATGTCTAGCGTTTGATGTTGGCATCATGATGAATTCACTGTTCTCCCTTCCACTCGTGTTGTTCCATCATATCAACTCGCCTTCGAATAAATATTTACTCTTCCATCTGCTGCTGCTGATTCGCTGTGGAAATATTTGTGAAGTCGAATCGTTTAGCGCGTCCGGAAGGAGTCGATTAATATCGTGTCGTCATCGAATCTCAATCGGCAAACGCGTTGAAAGAAAGACTAACGATCGATTTCGGTGGAAAAAGTTCCGGATGCGAAGAAGAAAAGTTTTCATTAATCAATAACACTTGAAGTGTTCAAGTAATAATCATTAATATTCGCACTAATTGATGGATTGTGAGAAGCTATTGGAACATCCTGTTCTGCATTAACTAAAATTAATGAGAAAACATCGCGAGCGTTTTGCTTGGAATACTTGTTGAGGGAGACGCGTCGTTGAAGCGATGATAGATGTGAACTTCTGTTGCGAGCGAAGGCGAAGTCTGCTAAGTAAAAAGAATTGTGTCTCGCAACTCTCGCTCAGTAAACGACGTTCACTCATCTCCTCGGAAAATTTGATTTCAAACGTGCTCGTGGACCTCAATCTGTTTCAACTTGGATCACGTCTCGAAAAACCAAATCCACGCGAGAGACTCTTCAGCCACTCAAAACTATTTTGAAACGAGGAAATTTTCCGCATTTGACAGATCGTTGCGGGAAAATTTCTTTTTTCTTTTCATTTAGTGCGCAATCAATCTGAGTTAAAACGCTGCTCTTCCACCCAAAAAGTCGCCGACAAATCGATAATGCCGTCAGCGGAGCATGTGAAACGATTTGCCCGGCCGCGCGAAGCCAAAACGAAGGTAAACACGAACGAGAAGGCTGCGAGTTATTGAGTCCCCACGTCACGAATCGCTAATCATGTCATTAAGCGCAAGCACTGATTAAATTACTTTGCCTATCATCGATTGAGCCGATTCCGTCGGCTGATTGATTATCGCGATGTTCTCGTTATCTTTACTGCCATCGCGATTACTGCGGCAGATAAGCTTCGAGTTTGAACCGCGTACACTGCGCGAAAGAATCTTTTCTACTAATCTCGAAACACGATTTTCTTTCACGGCATAAAGAGAAACACAAAGATGAGGGAAGGGAAAAGAAGATCTTTATATTTATCCAAAATGCGTTTACGGATTTAAACACATCTTCAAAGATTTTCTATGATTGAGAGTTTGGTGGCGAGTTGCCTGATGTGATCGTGACCCCTTGGCAGTGAAAGGTTGGTGGAGCCCTCGGCGAACGACAACAGATCGATTTGTCAATGGCAACTCCGAGCACTGGCACCGTTCGCGAGAAAACTCGTGAGATGTCGAGCGATATAAATATATTTCACGGAATATTTTTTACTTCGTCTGCTCCCAGACTTTCCTGTTTCGTTTCTATGGCATTGTTGCTGAACTTCGAATTCGACTCGGCGCATTGCAAAGGAGGATCGAAGAGCTCATAAAAATTCTTTCATTAAGCTTGAAGAATTTCAATTTGACGCTTGGCTGCAGAATTTTCCTCGCACTCCCCAATTCGACGATCTATCAACCGATTGACGTCTGATCACTTCGTTTTCGAACGGGAAAACTCACACTTGCCCATTAAATTCCTCGCGCGTTTGATCGAAGCAATTACCGGCGTCGTCCTAAACTCAATCATCTCTCAGACTCTGCGGAACTTCTTTCATCTTCTTCGTCCGCCCGTTCATTCTCAAACGCCAAACTGAACTTGTTTGAAGCGAGGCTCGACCTCCCTTCGGGCCAAAGCTAACGCGTTTTCACACATTTCCACACATTTCGTACTCATCTGAGCTTAATTAGTTTGTAATGTTTTTATAAATACACGCATGAATAAGAAATAGAGCGGCAGCCCCAACACCAACTAGATCCATGTGCGCCATCGAACGAAACTTCTTTTCCTCCCTTTTATTTATAGAAACATTTTCGAAATTTCTCATTTGCATATGACGCGACTAAACAACGCGTCTTGCGTGCTATTACGTCATTAATGTAATACACATAAAAACATTTTTATTTCGTGACGAGGGAGCGAGTGAGGTAGCCTGAGAGCGAGCTGGGGAAAACGAAAACGGGAAATGCCGAAAATTGGCGATCGATGGCGAAAATGTTTCACAGCCGCGAAGCGTAAGTTTTAGTAAAATTTGTTGCTTCAATAAATTAATTTACAATTTTCTTTTATTGGCGTTCGCTGATTCAAACTTTCTCGAGTCAACTAAGTAAATTTACGCACAGAAATTTACTTCAGCTTTGTTAGTCAAATCGACAATAAATAATTCAAGACACATTTGCAGTGAGTGAAAGGGTAAACAGAAGAATGAGGTCGAAGGTTTCAGCTTTTATTTTCGTGCCTGTCGCGCTAAGTGGCTCGAGTCTCTTCCCTTGTATTCCCACGCATTCTCTTAACAAAGGCTAAAAATAGTTAACCTAAGACACTGTGCGATTAAGCAGCAGTTCAGTTAACCATTCACTCCCGATTTATGTTCTGGAAGGTCGTAAAAATAACACTAGCGGGTGATTGAGGTCACTGATTGCATCGCTTTGATTTTCGGAACGAGGAGCGAAGTTTCGGAAGAAGTACGTTGCTTTCGTTTTCAACGAGTCATCTCAGGCACAGATAAGCTATTTGTTTATTGATAGACGACGATTTGTTTGTTACGAAACTAGTTCAAATCCAATCCGCCTAGAACTTGATTCAACTTCTTAAACTTGGATTCACTTGGATTATAGCAATTGTCTCGAAGCTTAAAGAAATTCTTTAAACACGCCGTTTCAACTTCAACGCTCTCATCTGCTCGTAATCACCCGCACAATTTCCTTCTCATTTAAAATTTCAACTTCGCCGTTTCGCAATTTGGAAAGTTAAATTTAATTCAGCCTGACAGCAAGATTAAAGGATCTGTCAAATAAAATTACAACTTGAACTGCGAGAAGTTTTGACGGAACATCATCAAACAAAGGCTGCGAGGAGTTTTAATGGGAGGCAGTTGGCGCAAGCAAATCCGCATCCCAACCCAATTTCGGAGTGAAATCTCTTGTTGGTAATTATGTTATGCATTGAATGCTTGATTAGAAGCAACACAGCAAGAAGTTTCACTACATTCGTAATGGAAGTGTGCCACGGCTCCGCCCGATGAAGCTTGGCAAAGCTTCCTAGGGGAAAGTTTTAATTGAAAAAATTACTGAAACATTCATAGTAAAGCAACAATATTTGTCTGGAGGAGTTGCTCGAGACGTCTCTGATTCTTCCTATGAAGATTTCCCTCTGCTAAGTTGGAAAGTGGTGAAGAGCATTTGTAGTCATTACCTGAAGATTTTCACCAAGATTTTCCGTTCTGCCATCTTTTCCAACTGATCATGAATTTTTCAATTTTCAATTTTCGCTTCAACAACTTTCCAGCAACTTCTTTTCCCGATATGAAATGCCAGAACATGTGTGAGAAGCTCACTGCCTCGAGGATAAATAATGCAGGCTGCTGTCGGAAGCAGCGCTGGAAGTGAGTTGATGGAACTTATCTTGTACCCGTTGAGAACTCAATCTGGAAAATCGGAATTGCAGTTAGCTGCACAAACAATCGGCAGGGAAATCAATATTTTACGAGCTTGGAAATCATCAGCTGGCGAAACTCAATAAAGCAGACGGAAACTTTTGTTCGAGTAAACAGTGATCTAAGTTCGTGCGTTGGAGAGCAATAATATTCTAAATTATCGAGAAGATCAATTTCGAGCTTCGGGCATTTCGTGTTTGTTTGGGGCAATTTGTAAATAAAATTTTGAAATTGTGATTTCGAGCGGAGTCGTTTCTCTCGATAAATATTTAGAGCTCGATGGGCTGGTCAAACACGAGAGCAGATGGTTAGCCCGACAAATGGCTGGGCGGCGTGGAGATCTGTTTAATTGAATTGGGGGACTGTTTGTTGTTAAATCTTAAATTGAGTGAGCTTACTGAGATAATTTGTTGTTGAATAAATCATCGAGCTCTTTATGTCTCTCTCGTCCTGAACGTGGTGGGTGCAAATAATTTGTCGGAGACTCAGCCGCACGACAGGCGATAAAATCAGGAGCGGGGGATGAAGATGTCGAGGGAAAATATGCCGCGAGAATGTCATAACAATCTAATTATCTTTTTATGAGCGACTTGAGCTGTCTCTCAAACTCAAGTCAGTCACAGTGCAAACGTTGTGACGAGTCATTCTCCCTCCGCCACCTTGCCAAAGCTCGGGTTTATTGCATCATTTGCGCGAGGAAGACTTCATCGTCACGAGAGAAGCTTTCTTTTCTTCCAACCCCTCGCGATCGGAAAATTTCTTGGCTTCTTGATTTCTGCAGCTATAAAAATATCGTGCGATAACAAGCTAAACAATTTTCGTTTTATTTTTATCTTTTAATATTTCTCGTTTTGTATCGGGGAATCTTCTTTCAAGTATTCTTTTTATTCCCCTCGCTCTCTCTTCATTATTAGTGCTTCAAAGTTCAGACGTGGAGCGATTAAAGAAAATCGCGAAAACTTCAACGATCATCGGCACTCTTAAGGTTTTCACTCGTTCGCAGTTCGAAATAATTCCTGTAACGTTTTTGTTGTCTATAAATAGAGCCTTAAAGCGGCTTTGATAGAATTTCTGCATCGTGGCGCACATATGTTGTCTGTTTTCCGCTGGGAAAATTCCTCGCAGTGAATGAATTCAATTAAGAAGACTCGACGAGGGAAAATCTCTGTCTTCTCTCCGAGTGAATTCGACACGGAAGCATCTTGAGCCGTGCGCTGCTGATGTCATGGAGACGTAGGCTTGAATGTCCTACTTTCGTTGGGAAAATGAAAAGCGTCGCTACTTTTTCTCAACACTTATTGTGCTCGGCAGAAGTTAATTAAGACGCTTTGCGATATTTTCCTTCTTTCGAGAGCGAAATCTTTTCGGATGAATATTTCATCGCAAAAACTTTTTCTGTTGTCGAAAAAACGTGGAAATTCTGCGAGCGACAAGTAATTCACGCTTTGTTCATTCTCAAACCGGAATGAGCCTCTTCCCTTTTTTGGAAGTGCCTGCCTGCGGCGCCTCCGCTTCTAGATCTCTTCTCGGGTCTCGCAAAATGTCAACAAGACAAATTTGATTCATTATGCGAGAAAGTCCCTTGAACGTCTCTTTAAGGTTGTTAAACACGAGTCAGCGAGCAAAGAGCAACGGAGAAGTAATTAATTGAGAATTAAAGATTTGGGTCAAGATCGCCTCTCGCTGTCGAAAGCAAACAGACAGCAGGGAATAAGGCTTTCCGCCTCCGTCATTAACGGAATAATTTAATTGACTGCTCAACGTCGTCCACTCGCTTGAACTTCTTAAACTTTTCTTCTTGGCTCGAAAGTATAACTGAAAGTGAAAACTTTGGGTCCGACGAGTCCGTTTAATTTAACAATGTTCCATGCAACATTTCGTGGCTCATTAACGTTGAAGGCTCCTTCACGAAATTGCGGTTGACATTTCGTAATAATAATTGCGTAATTTCTTCATTTATTATGAGGCAAGCGAACAATTGTCGTCACTCGAATGTGAACAATCGATAATTAAATGCTTTACGCCAATCAGACTCAGATCCTCCCTCTCTGACCTTCTCATCGAAATCACGTTAATCAAGTCGTCGAAGGTGTCAGATTTACTTTGTTGGCCTATCGTTGCATACACAAAGCCCAAACGCAAGCTCGGCTGTTGATAAGTCATCCAATATTCAGCAGTGTCAATAAAGACTGCGAGTCAAAGTTGTTGGTTTATTTGCCTCGATCGCCTTTGATCGATTAAATGCCGCTACACAAAATTAGCTTTGAATAAATTATGGCCATGCGTTGTTGCATGTTGGAGCATGTTATTAATTTATGGTTCAGCGGGCGAGTCGGAAGGGACTAACTCGACGAAAGTAGCGCACACCTCTTTCTGTCATTTCCCTTCGGCGGCGAAGCGAAAGTCTAATTAAACACCACCCCGTTTGCGTTTCCTCTCGAGCCTTTCCACCCGATCGATGAAGTTTCGTGATATCGCAGCACACAGCACAAATATTTGTAGAGAATTAAAATTTAAATGCGGATTGCATGTGCCATTGCCGCACTGTGTGGGGTTGTACAGCTTGTTACTGAACTCTGATTTATTTCCACGAGACTGCCAATGCTACTCAAGCGGATGCGCTTTAAGTGGTGGTTCCACCCGATTATCGAATAATCAACCTCACCATGAACACTGCAAATCCTTTGTCACGTCCACCCGTGACAAATTGCAAGCGAGCATTGAATTTTTGAAGCGGGAATCCCACGAGCGATAAAGTTCAAGTCATACCATTAAGCAATTAATCTGTAGCTTGAGATTTACGAGCAGTTGACAAGCATTTTTAAATTTCCAGAAAGATTTCTGACGACGTCTGCGATTTCTTCCTTCTGCACGGCTTGTTGAGTATTAAAGTGTCGCGCGCCGACAACATCACGTTGAAACGCTCGCAGAGATTAATTCTGACCAGTGACAAAATCTTCCCGCAGAATTTTCATTTTAGCTGCTCTCTGTCTCAGCCATAAACTTTTTTTTGACTAATCATGTTTGACGACGCAAAGTTGTTCTTGCTCTCGCTGTGTTTAAACGACTTTGAGGCTCTGCTCTTGCTCTTTTTTTGTAGAAAAGCGAAATGAAAATTTTCACGAGCAGCGAAAGAAGAAGGAAAGAACAAACATGAAATATTAATATCTTTAATGGATCACATGCGGATCACAGAGAGAGCACACAAAGTGCTTTGACTCTCGTTCCTGACTCTAAGTCTTCTTGCTCTTAATTTCCCATCTACACTTGTCTGAGCCGCTCTCGCAATCATCTTCCTAGCATGACACGAAATTATGTTTTCGCTTTTATGTTTGCCTCGAGCGACTAAGACGTTAAAGATCTTGTGTTGTAGACTTGCAAATATGCGACAAGTCTATTAATGCTAACAGAATTTATGTTTGCACACACATAATTAAGGATTTCGTTGATGAAATCTCTTCCGGGGGAATTTCGGGGGCTTGTTGAAGTCTTTAACGCATGGTGACAGGCGAACAGAGTTTTTTGAACGAAGGCTTAAATGATAATTCCCCTTCATAGCGAACCAAATGAGTCGTAAACGCTGACACTCTTTAACGACGGTACGCTGTCCTGGCTTTTCATACTCACAATTTTACGGAGACTATCCACGCTCAAATGTATTTTCATTGGTGATTATCCTCGCAGCAGGAAATTGTCCATTTTCGGATGGGTCATTTGTGCCTTCTCGGGGTCGAAGGGGGGAAACCAGAAATCACTTCCGCACTTATCAAGTTCCGTTTTAATGCATTAATTTATTTATTCTGGTTCAGCCGAGCTCGATTCTCAGCTTTTCAGCTTTTTAAAATTATCAGCACGTCACTAGCAAGAATTATGGATTTTTCCTTCCTTTGGGGCCGAGAGGGAAAGGAAAATTAAACAAATCATTATGTCACTTCACAGAGCTCTTGTCGGCTTTTAATTTAAAATGCAACGAAGACTTCACGTCAAGCGCGACTTTCACAATTTGATTTGCGTAGCGATCTCTCTTCTCTACCTCGCAGCAATGTTTTTTCAGCAAAGATTTTTTCTATAAGACAAAGAAAATTGATTTTCCTTGTTGATTGTTTTCATTTCACGTGCTGCGATATTTTTCTTCCGCTTGACGTTGGAATTTCTGGGAAGCGAGCAGCACCTAAGGCAAGCATTCCGAATCTCTTCGACGGGAGTTTCCGTTTTCCATGAAGAAAATTTCTTTCGCGGTCTTTCTCTGTAAGCCTTTAAGCCGACGAACCTTGAGTAACTGAAGTTTCTTAAAGAATTTTCGGTTATTGAAACTTTGGTCGGTTCGATGTTAAGTGCTTAGCGGCGCAACGTCCATAAAACCTTCCGCAATTTAAATCGAATGGCGCAGTTAAAGGTTAATGTTGTCACTTGAAAGCCAACTTTTCATTCCAAACCAATAAATTCCCGAGACATTTTTGCATCCCACGAACAATTTATGTTCGCGGACTTTTGTTGTTTAGCTTAAGCCCGAAAAATTTAAACAGCACTCGTTGCTCGAAGGAATTCCGTGCTGGGTGACGTGGGCTTGTAACAAATTGAAAGCAATTTCTGGTTGAGGCCGACGAATTCCTGAGAGAAATGGCACGAAAATCGATGGATATTGTCAGGAAATTCATTACGCAATTTATTAGAAAAGGAAGGCGAGTACAAATAAATTTGTCGTTGATAACTTCACTCGATTCCTTTCTTATCGTCGTAGGCAGACCCTTTTCCTTCATAGCCACTCTCGTCAGATTTCAATGGTACACTTCTTCGGACAGAGAAATTTATCACAATCCCGACCTCTCGTCTCTGCACTTGATGATAAGTTTTATTATTGTGTCGGAGCCTTTTATTGCGAATGTGGGAAATTCCAAGAAAGTTCTCGGGGGAGTTTGGCAAATTTTAATCCGGAAAATTTAATTGAGCACATTGATTAACAAAGTGTGCTTGATTGAGTAAGGTGGAAAGCTTTCAGAAGCAAGACAAAACATCTTAAGACTCCAACGCAGGCATCTCGAATTCCTTTCATCGGTTGTTCTTCGAACAAAGCTGTTTCATTTCAATCGAGACTCGAACAAAAGATTTATTATTTCGCTCGCGACTGAAGCGCGCCTGAAAGACGAGCCTTAAATCATCCGCGTTGAATAATAAAACTCATTTAACTGGACATTCGAAACCAGCAGAACTGCGCAATAATGTCATCGTTAAACCGGATCGTAACTCTTGTGTTCATGTCTTGCAATCGAGCGTGCATCAAATGAAAAGACGCTTCCATAACTACGAGTTGACGAGAGCTTCTTCTTTGTCACTCGAGCAGACAACAAACAGACAAGCACGACAAGTCTAATGGATGATGAGTCCCGATTGAAATGCACATTTGTGCGCTATTATGCTCCGCAGAACCATCATCTATTACTTTCAAGTAAACACTTCTCTTCCTCGCTTTACTATTCAATGGGAAAAGTTTTTTTTTCGGGTGGTTAAACTCATGCAAATCGCAGTTTTTCATTTGCGCTTCGAGTGGGAATCTTTTTTCGCTGTTGAGCTTCGAGTAGATGATTGAATTGTAGAAGCAGTTGTTATCCCAGTGAGCGAATCAGACGGCTAGCGACAGGTTTCGAATTCATGTCAGCGAGACACAAAGATTGATTCGCGAAAGCGAAAATAAACATTGAACGAACAGTGCTCGTGGCGCCGGGCAGTTCTTTAATTAAATATCGCTTCAAATAGGGAGCAGACACTGTTGCTGGCCGAGAGTGATGTCCACTCGCTCCCTGTCAATTTCCTCTGGATAATTGCTTCCTTAATTACCCGGAAAAGTTCAATTGTTATGCAGTGACCCAAATGAATGTTCAATTTCAATTAATTAATGCTTAAGGCTAAGTGTACCAACCATGACACAATCTTATCTGGAACTGTCAATGAATGAGCTGTGATAAGAATTAATTTGTTTAATTACCACACCGATAGGCCAATTACGATCACTCGACTCCGTTCGTATCACAACAAAATCGTTTTATTACAAGACAAATTGCAGCATCGCGGTGAAGCGCGCCTCGAGTATTTTTAGACTTTCCCTCTGATCAACTGAGAGTTCGTAATTTCGAATCAGAGTCTGCGGATTGCTAAATGATTGAATCATCATTACAATCTGATGAGCATTTAGCATCGACTCGAGTTTGCGGTAGCAATTAAGTCGCCATCATTCCCGCGTAATTATCACGTTTCACAAAAATATTTTTCAGCTTCAGACGAGAGAAAACATGGAAATTTACTCAGCTTCTCCAGTCGAATTTAGCAGCCGAGTAATTCGGGTCATATCAACTAATTTATGTAAATAAGCCTCGACTGTGGGCGTCCGGAGGATTATCGCTTCGATCACGTACTTGCTCTTGACCGAGCAAAACTTTTCTAATTTTCACTGTCTTCGTCTCAATTATTAAACTTGAATCCGAATTTTGAATTAATCTCATCACCCGCGATTGTCAAAGACTTTTATTGCTTCTAATTTAGCTCTTTGATTGACGTCTCGCAGAAGAAGATGACAAAAGACGAAGAATAAAAAGAAAATTAAAAGATTTTCCGCCGAGTTTTCCTCCGCTCGCCCTTCGCGAGAAATGACGGAGACCCGAAATAAAAATATTCTTTCCGTGTTGGTTTAACAAAGTCTTGAACTTCGCGGCTCATTTTGCGGTTTCACGACCTCCGTAGATATTTCCTCTGGCAGAAATCGAGCGAAGCAGAGAATATTTCATTGTCTCCACCAAATATTTGTCTTCGCAGCTCAAATAGCTTTAAGGCTACGAGTGCAGTAGTTGCAGTTCAACAAACACGAAAGCGAAAGTTTCACTAGTTCTCGGAGTGAAGAAGAACAGTCGAGGGAATCCGCTGATAAGAAAGAATTCGAAACGCTCGAGCGTTGTTCGATAATGTAGGAGTCATTGTGACTTCTGTGCACGCTTATCACCAACCAGGCCCTTTGTTTCCAGAGCGTATCAGCAGACGATGACGAGCACGCACAAATCACTGGATATTGCTAAGAAGCTTAGGCAGCACGCTGCTGACTTTTAAGTAGTTTTGCGTGTTAGTCTCTGCCGCATATTTTGTTTTACTTTGTTTCGAAAGCACTAAACTACTTTATGAGCATTTCGATTTATTTTTCAAACAGCTGAAAAAACACTGCTGCACTATTGTTGGATCGCACGCCGCGCAAAAAGAAATGTCAATGAAGAGTTTCATGACTCAAGACTCTGCCTTTCATATGCAAAGGTGACAAAAGAATTAATTGGTCGATCGTCGCTTCGACTTTAAAACGAGTTTCTGGCTCGATCACCGAGTCGATGCAATTCACTTTTCATTTTGTTGCTGCTATGCAAGTTAGCTAGTTTGCCCACCTTCTCTTCTACTCGACCGACGACACGCGAAATTTTACAACTGCACTGTTCGAATATTTTTAAACGTTTGCCGATTTTTTTGTTCGCAAAGAACTTTTTCTGAAATTCTCTCGCGACTCACACAAAGTAAGACTCGTGGAACGTTGGAAGACTGGAAAGCTTCAACTCTCCGAGCTTCGTTACGTTTTCAAGAGCGGCGGAAAATCCTTGAGTGGAAATGCGAAACATTTTTAAAAGGTTGGGTAAAATTTTATGTTGAATGTTGAAGGAAAATTCTTCAAAGTTAAAGAATCAATCGATCAAGATGAAAAGATAAATTATGCTTCATAGATCCATCGAATTTACCAAGAAGACATCGAAGTCGAGAACGAGTTTCCCATGAGTTTTCCACGAAAAACATTTTTGAACTTCACTTCCAAGCATTCTCACGTTCAAGTTCCAGTCACTCTAAGCCAACACGTGAACGAGAAACCGAGTAAAGAAAATGTTTATGTACTCACTTCTTGATCTCATCAGTTATTCTGCGTTTATTTTCCTTCACTTCCTCTGAGTCGTACTCAGCTGTGAGCGTGCTTGGATCGAAGCGAAGGGATTTCTTCTTGATGATGTCGCCAGGTGTGCAAGCTGGCTCGTTGATGATCGGTATGTTTGAGGGCAAATTACAATTCAAGGTCAGCAAGGCTGAAATACTTGACGACTTTCTTCTTATGCCGGCGTTTTCAATTGGCGACGACATCTTAGGGCGATTGTTTCTTCTCACGCTTCAGTGTCGTAAATATGCAAAGCTGAAAATAATACGGGGAGTTTTGTGATTTAAGTGAATTGCTTGAGTCAAAAGTCGTCTGTATGCAAATCGAGTGGAAAATATCAAATTCGTCAGGAGAAGCCTCGACGACAACGAAGTTAACGAGATAATCTCCGACAGCCTCAAGTCAAATCTTGACGAAGTCGAGCCGCTATATTGAATGTCGGCCTGTAACCTATCGACAGACGTCAAATATCAACGAAATAATACGAAATTAATTCGAATCATCAGAAAGTTTTGGATTGATTTATCTCGAAGGATTTGATTACTTCAAGCAAACATCTGCTTGTTTAAATATTCAAGAGCAGATCGATTTCGGGAGCCTTGCAAAAACTAGAGACGAGATGGTGTTTAGGTGCTCCAGCTTTTTAAAGCGAGAGCAAGAGGAGAACTTCGAAACTGTAATCGTATACAAAAATTTTACGCAAATGAGCGGGCACTGTAGTCGAAGTAATTTGTTACTGAATAAACTTCCATGTATTATGATTAACTAGAGTCGTTGAAAGCGGCGCCAGCACCCGTGAAATCAAGCAATGGTGTGCAATTCTTATTGTGTATCATTGAAAAACTAGAGTTACAAGGCTTGTTAAAACGCTTAAGCCCGTCAGTAGCGTTATGAGAGAGTAACAAACCATATCCAATTCTTTATCCTGCAGATGGAAACTACGAATTACGACCGTCGTCAAACATTTCACAGTCCAATTTTTTAAGCACGAACGAGTTTCGGCCCTTCAAGTGAAACTTCAGATTGCGCATTGAAGTGAAACAAAAAATGTTTGCAACCTTCCGAATGAATTCAAGTTCAGGAGCTTTCATCCATTGTTTCCATCGATAAATCGGCGTACCGTAAATTATTCATCCATTTAGGCCCCGCAATAACTCGTATGCAAATTCTTTATGTAAATGCGAATCAATTTTTCACCAGAACGAAGAGTGCGCCGTGCACCGCTTTCTTGCCCTGCTCGGGGATGAATAATCAGGAGGCGAACGTGGGACGCTCTCCATGGAACTCTTTAAAGGTTGAGAAATGAGTTCTCGCTCGCTCGGAGATTATATCGTAATAACCTGAACGAGCTTGGCGAACATAAAGAAAAGTCCCCAAGCACACACACGCAAGAAATGATGAACTTATGTTGCCTCTAAATAAATAATTGATGAGTTGAGATCTTCCTGTCGCTTCTGTGTCGGATGCGGCAAGATTTTTAATTGGAACAAATGTTGCTGGTGTCGAATGTAATTAACATAAATAATTAATGTCGCGGAGCCTAAAAGATTGACTAAATTGCTCGCTCCAAGGAGTTCAATTTCGATGTTAATCCCGAACTGTGTCGTGCGTAACCTTGTCGCGTTTCTCCCTGCGTGCTGTTTCAATTCGGGCGTTAAAAATAAACGAGACATCAAGTTGAGTGTTCGGCAAATAAAACACGGAAACTTCTTGGATATAAAGTCGCTCTCATGTTTTTCAATCGCGCTAGGCAATCGTGGCATTCCTGAGGGGATTATGCGGTTTGTTTTCGTTTCGTTTAGACATCTGTCCGTCCAGCTGTCCATCTGTTTGAAGCTCCGGAAACTATTTTAAAAGCTTCCAGATCTGCTGCTCATCAATGTCTTCAATTATAACTTTAAACTTGATTTCAGAAGTTATAAGAACTAGAAGCTCTCGATTCCCCTGAGCGGTCAAGGATTTTAAAGTTACGCTCGGCTCTCATTCAAGTTTTTCTTAAAAAAAGTGAAACGCAGCGCCCACTTTGGCCACACGTTGGGTGACTCAACTTCAAATTCCCTAGGCAACAAGACAGCGTTATCTTTTCGAACAAGCCCCCTTGTTACAAGGGTCTACACACGTGATGGATTGAGAAAGATTTCGCACGACTGATATGAGAAGGAGGATCATTTGTTTATCTTAGACATCTTGTCTTAAACAGCTCGCACGATTTTCCAATTTTCACAACGAGATCTTCTTCATCTCACTCCTCTTTCCTCTGTTTTAGGATCCCCAGCGCGAAACTCCTAATGTGAATTGAATGAGACTTGAATTACTTTGTGAAGTTTTAATATAATTTGAATGTCAAAGTTAAACATTCCTGTGTAAACTCATATCAGTGGATAATGAAAATCTAGATCGTCGCGCTTCCGAAAAAGAAAATTAATTTTCTTCTCCGGAAATTATAATTTGTTTTCTTGTCTCGAAGACGCTCGCGAGTGTAGGCGCAGCGCTTCTTATTAATAAAATCTCTCGTGATTTCACTCCGAGGAATTTTCACGATTAAAAAGAGTTGAATTTCACAAAGGCTCGAAGAATCAGAAGTGCGCTCGGAGTAAATTGGGTTAAACGACAGCGAGTCGAGCAATCGCGTCTCGGAATGTAAATGTTTGTCGAGGCGCGAGGGAAGCGAGATTTATCGAGCCGCCACAAGCATGGGCCCGCAAATGAATCACAAATGAATTTTTCTGAGAATTCCCGCTCTTACCTGCCCATGTTTTCGCTATTCCGTTTTCAATTAAATTTCCATATTAATCCGTTTAGGTTGATTATCCGAGCGTGTTCGTGTCACTCGAAGTTTGTCACTCTGCGCGTTCACTTGATCCCTCTCAAAACTTATGCAAACTTTCCTTCTCTTCAAATGATTTTTTGAAAATTTATTTCTGGCTTCCTCTCAGGCATGAATTATAATTCAATTAATGAAGTTACGATCCACTTCAACATTTAGCTTTAATTCATACACTTGAAGTACACAAAACTGTCGACAAAATTATCCTCGAGCACGGTCCGAGTCGCGTGAATCCGAAATTGTAATTAAGATTAATTCCAACCGTTTTCAATTACGCTCATCAGTCTCGCGATGTTTCAATTAACGTACTGAAATTAATCAGCTTTCGATCTCATTCATCACACTCCTACGCTTGTAAGGGTTTTTGGATTAATCCAACACACTAAATCCGTTTTGTAATTTAATTAAAGTTTTCCGAGCTGCACTTCGTCGATTTTCCGCGAGCAGCTGATGCGTTTCGTCTCGTCATCATTGGCAACTTGACGGAAACTGTTCTTGTCGAAGATGCGGATGGAAATTGTTGAAGTGAAAATCTGTTCCTCTCGCTCGAGTTTTCCAGTGGTTTTCCACTGCAATTTCCACCAACAGATGTCGCTGGATGTCAGAAAATGCGAAAACTGAATGAAATCTGTTTCTGGCTTGGCCACTTAACCTTTCGACGTGATACGCTGCCGACAACGTTTGTGTATTCAGCCGATTGTCGTTAGGGCGAGAAAATGATGTCGTGAAGCTAATGAAGGAAAATGCTGTGTAAATACTTTTCTCCGTTCGCTTGCATCCAACGGCCGCCTGTTTAAGAACAGAGAAATTAGGAGTCGCAACGCAGTGCGAGAGTAGGAACGAAAAGTGCCTAATGAGATTATTGGAAGGACAACTCGCTATAAAAAGCGATTGAGATGAAGAAGCCGATTCGGAAACGAAGGACGGAATGATTTTCTGCTTGTTCGTTAAACTTTATCGTCTTGGGAAAAGCGGAAAACCTTCGCTCAAGCGATGAGATTTCACAGCATAAGTTGTCGATGTAATAAAACTTCAACGCTTTCGAGTCTCCAGTTTGTCTCCCTCCGAACTTTTGTTTCTTTTAATGAAAATTTCAGACGCAATTACTGCGAACATCGCAAAGCTGATTAAAAGTTATGTTGCACTGAAACTGTTGCGAAGTCATTCGCAGCAGCTTTCTAGTTAATTGAAGCAATCACGAGGCTCTACGACCATCAATAGCATTTCAAAAACAAATCACGTGCACATGCTGAGTCGTTAACGATTAGCCCAACTAGATTAGCGTCGGGTGAAGCGGCATGAGAGCTAATTCAATTATTGTCGCCGGATTTATTTATTTGTTCAATGAACAGGCGAAGGTGAGTGTCGAGAGTTCCGCAGATGATAAAAACTGCCAGCAAACATGACGGCTATGGTCGCCTGTGTCAGATTTTAAAGCTCTCTTGCAGCCTTTCGAGAGATGAAAAATGTTTAGCCGACAGCAGATTAGGTGACGACGAATGAATTATAATTTTAATTAGCAACATGGAGGGCTATTTTCCGCAATTCACCTCGGAGCCATTAACTGGCTGATGGCTTAGACGGCCACTTAAAGTCTCCCACTTTAATCGTAAAAGCTTCAAGAGATTGTTTATGTCTAGGATTTATTCTCACAAGTGTTGCCGGCCTGCAATCTCTTGACTCATAAATTACTTCGTCAATGCTCAAATTGCAGAGACTTCGTCGCTCGCGCGAGTCACTTGAACTCGGCGATCTTTCCGTAATTGCTTCCCAAGAGCTTGAAGCGGAACTTTTCCAAGGAAATGAAAACGACTCGAAACTTTTAATTACGGTTGCTCGAGTTGAAGAAGAGTCGTCCGCGAAAAAACAAGAAAGAGAAATTTGCCTTGACGAGGTTTTAATTGCTTTCGCATAAATTGTTACCAGAACTTTTGCCTGCAAGGCTTGCGATCCAAGGTCGCTTAAAGCTTCGAAACTCGAAGTGCAGGATCGATTAAAGCTGACGCAAATTATTTCTATCCACATTCTTCAAACTTATAGGGCTCAAATTCATTATCGACGGAAAATATTTTCTCGTCTCTCAGCTGTGCATCAACATCAATGTGAGCATTAAGCTCTTACCAACATGGAAGCTCCTTCCGTCATTCATGTCTGCTAAGTACCAAACGATGTTGAAGACAACGAGAAACAAGAATCCGCTGAAGTGAAAATATTCTCGAGCGGGCTCTTCATTTTTTCAACAACAAAGAAAATAGTTTGAGGAAATTTCTTACGAGAATCGCTGAGATTTTTACGAAGATTTTCCGGAAAAACTCGGTGAAAATGAATTGTTGAATCCTTTTGAGTCTGTCTCAAATTCCTCAATCACTGGAACACTGAAATGTGTCTCGAGTTCTCGAGATTTCTTCACCAACAACTTGAAATGCCAAAGGAGTTTTATTGGTAAATGTTGCTCTGAACAAGCTGAAGAAAAATATTTTATTCTTCACTGAACATCAACAAGCCTTACAGGTTTAGCCAATCTTGAAATTTAAATTCTTGAATTAACGAGAAAGAATCCAACAGTCCATGGCCGAAGGGACAGTCAGGGAACATTTTCACGCAGTCGATTCGGTTCAGTCCAGCTTTCCGTGCATCGCGATAGTCTTGTGGGAGACGTTCGTGCTTGCCTGGAGTGAAGAACAGCTGCAAAAGCTCGCCAACGAGTCCATTGTGTTTCAGGGGGGTTTCAGCAACTTCGCAAATTGTTCGAAGCACGCACTCGCGACCATTCTTGCCCTCTCTTGTTAGGATTTCTTCCACGATATCATAAGCAATTTTGCGCGATGAATCAGGTTTGTAGATTGGCGACCCGTCTAGGCTTCTCTGTCTCGCCGGAACTTTGCTCAGAAGTGTCGTTATGTTGGGCGGCGTGTCATATTGAAACTGCACGTTCCGGATCGCGTTACAGTTGATGAAAGCTTCGGTGTCAACAGGACCTAGATATCCGCCTTCAAGATAAATGTAAGGCACGTTCGATGTCGCACTCGCTATGAACACATTACGCTTGATATTCACCTACAAACTTTGCCGTTCCGCCGTTGGGGTTGAAAATCAAGAATCTCTTCTGACGTTCCAGCACTCGATTCTCGGCTCCGGATTGATCCAATAAGCTCGTGCGAGCCGCGAAAATTGAGTTAATCGCAAGCGACACGAGCAAGAACGGTTGAATCTGCCATCGTAATCGCATTTTTATTAAACGATGTGCGCCCTATCTCGATTCTATACGACTGATTCGATTTCAAGATTGCTTGGCTTCTGCCAGAAAGTTTCATCGTAGAACTCAATTTGATATTTATCCAAAGAATTCTCGCTTAGAAAGGAGGCAGTGATAAACTAAAACTAGACGTTGAACATCGTAGAACATTGATAAACACGTCGAAGCCTCAAATAATCGATTGGCGTTCTGGTTCTGCGATTATCAAGCTAATGAAGTCAATCGATAAATCTAGTTCTATTTTATCTATGTCGATAACACACAAGACTCGAAAATTTGTTTGTCAAACTGAGCGCGCTTCTGGGTTGATTTCGTTCCAACAGACGCAAATGTTCGCTTATTGCTTTCTCAGTTTTCTCATCACGGGTGAAATGAACTCAACAATGATGGCGCGAGTACAATCGCGTCAGTCAATGAACTGAAGCTTAGCTTCCCTCCCGCTTTGTAGGTCAAGATTTCCGTCTTCATTCGATAATAATTCACACTTCAAGAGCTTTTAGATTTGACAAATCAGCGAATTCTCATTGAATCTTCAATGAAGTGGAAACTCAGTAACGTGAAAATCGCCACTTGAAGTTCAAAGCTTTTGAATCCAATTAAATCGATTCGAAATTCTGTGTGTGACTGTTCGATTAACACTTGAGACCTCTTTATTACTTCCATTCCGTTTGGGCAGCGTAAATTTTCCTACAACTTTTTGAATTGTTTTAAAAGTTTAGCCAATTTTTAAACTTGAAATCTTGAATGAGAGAAACTGAATCCAATAGACCGTGACCGAAAGGGCAGTCAGGGAACATTTTCTCACAGTTGACTCGGTTCAGTCCAGCTTTCCTTGCGTCGCGGTAATCTTGCTCAAGCTGTTCGTGGTCACCCGGCGTGAAGAAGATCTGAATAAGTTCTCCAATAAGCCCGTTGTGCTTCACAGGCGTTTCAGCGACTTCACAGATTGTTCGAAGCAGACACTCGCGACCATTTTTGCCCTCTCTCGTTAGAGTGTCTTCGACGATGTCGTAGGCGATTTTTCGAGACGCATCTGGCTTATGTTTCACCTCCGAGGTGTCACTGAAGCCGCGGCTCTGACTCCTGGTCAGACCAGGAAAGCTCGGTGGGCTTGAAGGAGTCAAATTACTATAACCGCAACGAAACTTGATATCCTAACTCACTTCACATGCCAGTTTTGCGGCGTATCGTATTGGAACTGAAAGTTTCGGAGGCAATTGATGTTCTGCCATAGCGGGATATCGATCGGACCTAAGTAGCCTGTAACGAATTTCAAAACTCCTCCGTTTGGGTAAAACACTAGGAATCTCTTTTGTCTGGTTAGGACGTCCTCGCTGGTTTCATTCGAGCGGGCAAGCGGCGTTGATGACGCAAAACTCTCAACCACACAACAAACGAGGAAAATTACGCTGGAACAATTAAACGTTTTATGATTAAATATAAAACACGAGCGATGTAATGCGCTTACATCTTCATGATTGTTTAAGGCTTTTAGATGGGTCACGTTGAAGAACAAAAGAACGACTGACAATGTCTCGAACAGAATCCGAAAGACAATAGAGAAAAGTTAGACAAATTAGAAGATTTATTTGGGTTTTTAATTGTCGCTGTCATGCTCCAATTAGATGGATGTGGAAATGTGAGATGATTGGGATCCATTGGAAAGGTAGGCACAAGTTGACAGTCATTCGGTAATGGAAGTGTGTGGTATAAACTATGGATTAGGATCAACAGGTATCGATAATGACATGAAGAGACTACCAGGAAGAGAGTTCAAGGAACATTATGTATCGATTCGTTTCAATTTGCATTCACTAGCTCATCACTGGCAGATCAGTTTGTATTCATTTTTATCATACACCTCGGTTTGAGCCCGAAGAACTTGTCCATTTAAAAGCTTTGAAGAGAAAGGTTCAAATAAATTAATGAATTGACAGAAAGTTTGCTCTCATCACAAACCACGAACCAACATAATTTAACGGAAATGAAAAATTTAAATTATCGTTGGCGCTGCAATCAGTTTGAAGAAAACCGTTAATGTTTCAAAGCAGCCGAGACGGTGAAACTCAACTACGTTAATTTCGTTTCCGTCGTCCGGCGGGCAGTGAAATTAGTAAAGCCAGCCGATTTTTAAAGAAACAGAACTTCTTATTAATTTTAAAGAACTCATAGCTTGTTAACTACTGTGCCAAATCATCATGAGCACATCATTGAGCGTCAGCGCGGAGAATCTGACTAACGAAGTGGTAAATATCGAGCCAGAATCAGCTCGAAGTGATTTGTTTATAATTTGTGTTCGACGCCCGAAAATCGTGTTTCCGCAATTTGCATGTTATCGTCTAAGTAGAAGAGCAAGCAAAGAGTGCATTGTCTAACACATCCAGTGCTGTTGAACAGTGGAAAAGAAATTTTCCATGCAGTTCCCATCATTAATTGAGCGTATTGCGATGACTAATGCGATGTGAACTCATTTTTTCCAGGGCAACGATGGGAGTTCCAGTTCAATGTGCTTAGAGCTTGCTTTAGAAGGCGAGCGGCTGTGCAAGTCGGGCGATTGTCGAGCGGGTGTGGCCTTCTTTCAGGTGAGAATGGAATTATGCGCTTGAAAGTGGACGACCCTGAAATGTCCTTTTGAAATCTAGGCGGCGATTCAAGCGGGAACTGACGACCTTCGGACACTATCAGCGATCTACAGTCAGCTCGGCAATGCATATTTCTATCTTGGCGACTACTCCAAAGCCCTTCAGTACCACAAACTGGACCTGACGCTTGCCAGATCCATGAATGATCGTCTCGGCGAGGGTAAGTGTGAATCTAATCAGACGATTGATGTGCTCAACTGTGATTACCTTTTAGCGAAATCGTCTGGTAATCTTGGCAACACGCTGAAGGTGATGGGCCGGTTCGATGAAGCGGCGCACTGTTGTGAACGTCATTTAACCATCGCCAGACAGCTCGGAGATCGCCTCAGTGAGGGCAGAGCTTTGTACAATCTCGGAAACGTTTATCACGCGAAAGGTAAACAACTTGGACAGAAGGAGGGACCGGGCGACTATTCTGAGGAAGTCAAAGACTCGTTGACTAAAGCTGTTGAATACTATCAGCAAAATCTTGCGCTCATGCGTGAAATCGGCGACCGCTCAGCTCAAGGCCGATCGTGCGGTAATCTCGGTAACACGTATTATCTTCTCGG
Organism: Smittia sp. YW1114-2; assembly: GCA_033064975.1. Lineage (NCBI taxonomy): Eukaryota > Metazoa > Arthropoda > Insecta > Diptera > Chironomidae > Smittia > Smittia sp. YW1114-2. The sequence goes on from CP093832.1 coordinate 8,076,903, forward strand.
CGACTTCTCGGCGGCTATCGAACATCACCAAGAAAGATTGAGAATCGCTCGTGAGTTTGGAGACAAAGCAGCTGAGAGAAGAGCGAACAGCAACTTGGGAAACTCGCACATTTTCCTTGGACAATTCGAACTTGCTGCTGAACATTACAAGTAAGTCGTCAATTGATTTCACTTGAAAGTTCTTACCGTTCTGTGATTTTAGAAAAACTCTTTCGCTTGCCGTTGAACTTGGCGAGAGAGCTGTTGAGGCGCAATCTTGTTACAGTTTGGGAAACACATACACGCTTCTTCGCGACTTCCCAACAGCTATCGATTTCCATCAACGTCATTTGGCGATTGCTCAAGAGCTTGGTGACAAGATTGGTGAAGCGCGCGCTTGCTGGTCACTTGGAAATGCTCACGCCGCTATCGGCAACCACGAGAAAGCTCTGCACTATGCTCAACTTCATCTTTTCTTGGCCAAAGAACTCGGTGATCCAATTGGAGAGACGACAGCAAGGATAAACATCGGTGACCTTAAAAAAGTTCTCAACGTCCCAGACTCGCAATCCGACACTGAGTCACTTGCTGAATTGCAGCAGAAACTGATGAAGAAAAGTCAGAATGTGACTGCAAACATCTCAAGCTCGAGTAGAATGCACCGTTTGAGACGCCAATCGATGGAGCAACTCGATCTTATTAAGCTCACACCAGATGGAAAGAAACAGCAGTCAGTGGATCTTGATCATTTGCCAAGTCGAAACAATGAGAACAAGCCAGCAAAGGAAGAAGATTTCTTTGAAATGTTGACACGATCGCAGAGTAAACGAATGGACGATCAACGTTGCACTTTGAAGGCAGCTGGCAGCGACAAAGACAGAAAGCCGCTCATGCAGCAGAACAACATTATAACCGGAAAGGATAACAAGAACTTGCTCGACGTCATTGCCGATTTCCAGTCAGAGAGAATGAACGAGCAAAGATGCGAGTTGTTACCGGGATGGAAGCGATCCGACAAGAACCCAGTGCCACCGATCGCAGACGCTAAACCAGAGCCTGACGAGCCGTTCTTCGACATGTTAATGCGTTGCCAAGGCTCTCGTTATGAAGAACAGCGATCAGAATTGCCAAAAACAAATATCGTGCTCGATGTCGAGACGAATGAAGCGAGCGCTGTGCCTGTTAGAAACCAAGTGAACCCTCGAAGCACGCTGCCTGACGAGGACTTTTTCTCGCTGATTATGAGAGTCCAAGGTGGCCGCATGGAGGATCAAAGAGCAACTGTCCCGCTCCACAGCGCGAAAACGCAACCGAAAACTGAAAAGTAAAGTTTCCACTCAACTTGGATCTTACAAGAGTTTAAAGTCGACAAAGCTTACGGTTTGTACGTAACTTCGAAGCTAACAATAAACGAAAATTCTCAGAACACGTTGCGACTCTTGCAACCGCCAATCATCAGAACAAATCAACAAATACTCTGACAATGAGCCAGTAAAATATCACCTGACCCACAACTCTCTTCCAAAGTAGAAATGTCTTCAAACTTTCGGTTGTTGATCGAGAAAATTATATTCGATCATCGCAAGATATTTTCATATAATTCTCTGAAGAACTCCTCGGCTATTGCTGAGCTCTCAAGATGCAAATCCAAGCGATGAAAATTGTGCAAAGCAGCGCTCAATGCTGCAGAACAAAAATTATAGTTTACCAAAAATCATACAAATACTTTTGATTGACTTTACTAAATCGTAGTTTCATAAGATGTTGACTAATGTCGGCGCTTGGTTAAGCTCTTCACCAAGTCCTACAGCTAACTTATTAACTCAAAGATCCGTCATATTCAGAGCTTGCACTCCAATCTTGTGCCAAGCTCTGGCTAACAGAAACTAACGATAATTATTAAACCATCAACTCATAATTCTATCGCAGAGGCGAATTTATTTTCGATGAACTGGATATTACGACACATCGAGTATATACCAATCCTAACATTTCCACAAGAGCGAACTTTAAACGCTAGTTCAAGAAACGATTTATATCTTAAATCATATGATTGACGAGAACTTTATTAGATTAGGAAGATAACTTGATTAACAGAGATTAGGATTAACGACAAATCATTCAACTTTCCTTCTATCATTCCTTTCTTTACTCTTTGCTTAGTTCTTACTCTGAATTGTCCAAATTTTATGAAGATCACACATTCTTGAAGTAATAAAGAGAACATGAAAAGTATTTTCATTGTAAACTGGAAGTTTTAGCATTACTTTGACTTGCAGGTCAACGAGATTCCCAGCTACAAATTGAAACAGTAAATCAACATCGGAAATTGAATTCGGATGATTTGCAATTCGTTTTTCCCATGGCGAGGCGCGCTTCGTTTGATAAATTTATTATCGTGCACCTATAAATAACACCTTTTTAATCGACGAAGGGATTTTCAATTTAGAGAGATCGAATGTGAGACGGAGCGAGGGGACAATCCATGGGAAGCGTGACGCAGCCTTCGCTGGAGAATTTGCTTACAAAACTTACTCGACAACTTCAGCTAGATGAACTCAGCTTCTTCATAACATTGTCGAGAACTTTCCAACCCTTTCCTAATCTCCAGTCAACCCCGCGCACGTTCAGATCTCATTCGATTCTCACCGCGTTTGTTTTGCAATCGCAGAATAAATAACAAATAAAAATTATTCATAAATCTCTCGAACGGGAAGCAAAAATCTTTTTCTTCATCGCGTGTAAATCTCGCGATATTCGATTTATGCTTTCGTGAGTTATTGATTCCTTCTCTCGCTCTCACTCGAAGCGGCCGCCACTTCAAAATTTATTCCACTCCGTTTATTATTCTCGTGTAATTATTTGTTTTTACATACAGTCTCCTTTTCATCGAGGCGATGCTACAAATTTTTCAATTTTCTCGATTTGATTGCGTTCTCGAATTGCTGGAGAAGCTCGAAAGATATTTGCTCGCGGATTGTCGAAACAAGAGGATGATTAATGGCGCGAGAAAGGAATCTGGCTTAAAGTGATTAAATGATGAAGTGTGGAGATGCATTCAACGAAACACATTAGGGCAATTTCCAGGAACAGTATCTAGGAGAAGCTGCTCGAACGGAGTGCGTCGACTGCTCGGTTTCATCCCAATCCTATGTCTCAATGCTTCGTCGATCTCGCCATTAAACTTTAGTCGCTTGATGTTAGGAAAGTTGAGAGGATTATCAGCGCCGAGGAAGACACGATTCGAATAGCGAATGTCAAGCTCCTCCAGCTTGTGACATCGCGGTCCAATTGCTGTCAAAAGTTCGTTGTTAAAATCGTTGATAGTCAAAGAGCGCAAGTTTGGCATTGAGTCGAACAAAACGTTGAACATGGCAACTTGTGCTCCATTTCCCCAGCAGTTTTCAATAATGAGTTCGGTTATTGTTAGGCTCGTGTTCAACTGCAAGAATTCCCACTCGATTGAATTCTCGACATTCTTGATTTCCAGTCCAAACTCGACTAAACACGGCATCTTCAAAACCAGCTCGAGAACTCTAATGCCTGGCCACTTCAAAAGGTGAAGTTTCAGTAAAGAATCTGCCTGATTCTTCACAAACACTCCGGTCGATTCGTCCATCACCTTATCCAGCACAAGGCTCTTGAGTTTGAAGAGGAATTGGTCTGTCGACTTTGGTTCAAAATAACGAATTCCTCGACCACCAAATTGTCGCAATTCCAGTTCTTCAAGCTGATTGTTCGCCAGCAGAATTTCTTGAGGAAAGACATGGGGACTACATCGGAAGCTTTTTTGTTTGAGTATCTTCAAATTTCTGCAGTTAACAAGTACAACGTGAACTAATCGTGGCGAGTCGCGGAAATTCACCATGATTAGCTTGGGAAACATTAACTTCCGTCTCACCGCTGTTTCGTCATCTGATAAAAAGTGAACGCAATCAAATTCCAAATCTTCCACATGCTCTTCTATGAGCTCCATTAGACACTCGAATTCACTTCGCTGAGCAAATGTAGACATCTTCATTACACATTTCTTCCAATGTCTGCCAGTCAATAATTTTCCAATCTCCTGCACTGCGTCACCAGAGACGCTTTCCAGAGAAATATTCTGATACTTGCGCTGACTTGTAATCGCGTTATGCATCGCAATGAAATAATTTCTCCAGTCGCCGTGTGGAACAACAACTTTAAGTCGAAGCTGCTCTGCGCATTTGTTCGACGCTTCGGTAGCTGCAAACCACAAAGGCGAAACCATTGACGAATTAAGAACGTCTCGGTTGTTGAAGTGCTGGAAGATCAGCTCGAACACGTCTAAGTGGAGAGTTACAAGAGGATCCATTGCCTCACTCATGCGAACTTCCTTTAATTCTGGTTTCTCCTCAAATTCTTTCTACACAGCAGCCAACCTAATATTCTCTTACTATGAATCACTGTGACTCATGCTGACTGAAACTGATAACGAAGAAAACGCTGCGCATTTTCGGACAGAATATTCGTTAAACTTCGCGTCGCTGATCGCGAGAAGAAATATTCAAAGCTGATCGAGAGCCTCTGAAAGAAAAAATATTTGAAAATATTCATGAACTTTTGAATCTTCTTAGATAAAATTTTTCGAAGAAAATGCTCACACTGATTTTATACATATTTTATTGTCTAGATTCGACTTTTGATTATAACTTGTAATTTACAAGACACATTGGCAGCCCTTTCCAGGCACAGTATCCAGCAGAAGCTGCTCAAACGGAGTTCGTTGGTCTCTTGCTTTCATCTCAATCCTCTGTCTCAATGCTCCGTTGATCTCGTTAACGAATTTAAGTCGTTTGATGTTGGGGAAGTAGACGGGATTATCAACGCCAGTCTCGATGCTAAGATCTCGTCGAATAATAATCACCTCCAGGTTTCGACATTGCAAGCCAATGACATTCAAGCTCTGGTCGTTGAGAAAGTTGATGACAAGGAAACGCAGATTAGGCATTGCAAAGAACAAAACGTTGAACAGACGAGCTTGCGGAGGGTCAAAGTTGCAGCAATTGCCGATAGTCAGTTGCGTAATTGTTGAGTTTATTTTCAACTGCACAAACTCTTCAAAGTTTATCAGCTCAGCATGGTGGGTGTTCAGCCCCAGGTCTGTTAATTTCGGCATTTTCAAGACGAATGCGAGGGTTTCAAAGCCAGGCCATGTCAAAATACGAAGCTTTTCCAGCGAACCTGCCTGATGCTTCAGAAAATCTAGAGACTGTTGCATCGTTACTTCTCGCATTATCAGCGTTTTAAGTTTGGACAGAACTATCGCTCTGCTATCTACCACTGGTTCGCAAATCAGCAATTGAAGCTGCTCGAGCTGATTGTTGTTGGATAGAATGAGTGGAAGATACTTTCTCTCAACAAATGCAGTATTGAACCACATCCTAAGAACCTTCAAACTCCTGCAGTTGTTAAATACACGCGCGGCTAACCAGAGAGTCGAATCTTCCATGTGCAATTTAGTCAGTTTCGGAAACACAAACATTCTTCTCGCCAATGCTTGAAGTGGCAACATGAAGTGAATGCAGATCAAATGCAATTCTTCGACGTCGCCTTCAATGCGATTCAACAGATGGTACCAGTCACACACGCACAATTTGCCCGCTGTGAAAGAAATTTTCTTCCAATGTCTGCCGGTCAAGATTTTTCCGATCTCCTGCACTGCGTAACAAGAAATATTTGCCACAGAAATATTTTGATACTTGCGCTGACTTCTGATTTCACCATGCATCGCAATGAAGTAATTTCTTCTGCTGTCGCTGTTGTCGTCGCAATTTGGCACATTGATTTTGAGTCGAAGCTTCTCTGCACATTTTGTTGACGCTTCGGTAGCTGCAAACCACGAAGGCGAAACCACTGACGAATTGAGAACGTCTCGGTTGTTGAAGTGTTGAAAGATCAACTCGAACACGTCGGAGTGGAGATTTGCAAGAGGATCCAATGCCTCACTCATGCGAGCTTTCTTCGTTTCTGGTTCACGAGTATCTTCCATTGCGGTTTGAATGATTCTCCTATGATTTTGACTCACACTGTGACTCACAGTTGAAAATTCCTGATACTGTGTGCTAGAAGATTCGTTAAAATTCGTACAACAATGAATCCAGAACGTCGATCTCGTTAAGAAAATGTTCTAAACCGTATTTAAATACGTAGTGTTCGGCCCACATGGCCAACGGATTTGGAGTAAAATCGCTACGAAGTGAATTCAGCTGATTGAGTATTTTATTCTCCATTCGGTCGATTAAACAACCGCGTTGGTTCGAAGCTATGAAGTCGAGGCTGCCGCTGATTTGCGAGAGAGAATTTTGAGAAATTCTTCTTGTCGATATCGACCCGAATGGCCGAAAACAAGAACAGCGTTTAGAGCTCGATTGTGAACTAGAAATCTGGAGAAAATATTTCGTTAATTGGATGAAATTCCGCTGAAAATCTCCGAACGGGACGAACAGCAATCGGCTGCGTTTTTGCATTCCACCATTGCGGACGCTTCGAGATTCGCTCGGCTTCTTGTTTTCGAGTCTATCTCAATCTTCCGCTGTGCCTCGAGCTTGTAACAATGAAAATAAAAACTGTCTGCGAGCGATTCTTGGAATTTTTATGCACAATCGATGATCCAAAGCAGCGAATTTCCGGCCAAAAGTTTTGCAGTCTCGGGAACGAATTGGACCATCATGAACTCAGAAATCCCGAAAAGCTACTTCGCAGTATGGATAATCTTATCAGCAGTAATCGCAAAGATAATTCACTCCAGCTTTTCCTAAAACGATTGAGTGGTAAAAGTTTTATTCAGTGTCGAAACTAAATTGACTGCGACAAGATGAAAACGTGAGTCTCGCGAATATTCTTCGTCTTAGTTGATGCAGTAATTTTCACCTTTAGATTGTTTATCAACGCGTTAACTTTCCTCCTCGCGGACATATTCGCTGCAGACGGTGTGATTTTCAATTGCGACTTTGCTTATTTGTCGTCGGGAGAGATTTTCAAAAACCGCTACGCATGTCGAATGAACGAAGATAATATAATCATCGAGGGCTCGATGAGGTTGGTGGAAGTAAACGGAGATCACGTTGAAGGGCAGAACAACAGTGTTGTGAGAATGGTTTATGCAAATAAGCAGTTTGGACCTTGCAAGCTGCCACAAGACATGAAGAAGTTCTTCCCGAACCTCGATGGGATCAAGTGGATCCACGGAAGCTTAAGCACGATCGATGCTGATGATCTGGATTTTCCACGCTTGGATCTTCTTGACCTACAAGACAACAAACTCGTCTCGCTCCCAAGTGATTTGTTTAAGGATTCGCCGAAGCTCCAATGGATACAACTCGACAACAACGCAATTGCTCACGTTGGTCGAAACTTTTTTGATGGCTTAGAAGAGTTGGAAACAATAAGGTTCCGGTCGAACCCATGCATGAACCTTATAGCTGAAACCGCTGTTGACATCGAGGACTTGAAGTCTCAGTTGCCATTCTCGTGTCCGTCAGGCCCGAATCCGCTTCGATGCACGATCAATGATGAAGTCACTGAACTGAAAATTGAATCGGAAAGGCAAGAAAAAGTTGTTGCGAAAGTATTTGAAGATGTCGCCGACAACAATAAGAAAACTGATCAAGTCAAAGTTCAGGTTGAATCCCAAGCCGCAGAAAACGTCAAAAATATCCAAAAGTTTCACGACGATCTCGAACAACTGTGGGAAGAAATCAGAAACCAAAACACAACGATTTACCATTTGAAATCATCAGCAACCGAATCCAAGCAAGAAACCGAGAAGCTAAAGCGCCAGATCATCGATCAGAACGATTTGGTTGAAAATTACCGCTCGCGACTCGAGAAGGTCGAAAATATAATTAAGTATTGCCAATGTGTGCCGTGACTAACGACAACGTGGTGCCTCCTTATCTTCAGACATTTGTCCATGAAAACAATAAAGATAATAAAATGCAACCAAAACAATCCTCGTGCTTATCAAATTGAAATGGCGTAGGAGGCAATTCACCGGAATTTTCCGTCCCTTAGCTGCTTGTGCCAGCGATAAGGTTACGCTCAGCAGCGATTGCTTAGCCAGGGATGCGATATAAAAGCTCCTCATCATTTTCTTTCCTGACTTCGATTCTCATGGTTCAACCCGCGACTAAGAACTTTCACTCTCATGTCCCATGAATGCCAATTTCGGTAGCTTGTCGTGGCTTTTCTCGGAAGACGAATCACATAAACGATGGGAACTTTGTCCCTCGTCACACAACCATTCATTAACCTACCTGGTCTCGTCCACCTCCGTGTGTGAATTTTCATTCAACAGTTGCGATCGGAGCGAAACCGTAAATCAACCGAGAATTCTTTTCTTTCTATTTCTGCGATATTCTTGTGCAGTTTTTGGGCTTCGCATGGCTCGGTCGGTGCCTCTAATTAGAAGCATTTTGGGATAATTAAGAAGTGATCTATTGACAATATCTCCGGCGTGAGAGAAACGCTCAAAGGCCCGCAAAGCTACCTGACCATTCCTCGGCTACCGTTGGACGCGAAATATTTTCGATCGTCGCTGCTGTGGTGATCGAGCAAAAGGTTTTCGAGGAAAAAATCTTTACTCTTCTGACTAAACATTGCTCCTGATGAGATCTGCTTCTCATGTCTCGGCTTTATTCTACACAACTCACCACGATAATATTTTACAACAAAAACTACTCGCAACTTTGTTTCTCTGACTCTTTGCTGATTTACAATCAATTTAAGTAATTAGCGATTAATTAGCTTCCAAAGTGTTTCTTCGAAGGAAGAGACTTGTAGTGTGTCTCGTGGGGATTCCGTCGACTCAACTTGAAGCTTCTCGTTATCATTTTTTCAATAAATATTTCCCATCGACTCTACTGGTTTTGCGACTCCAGCTCGATCACAAATTACTCAAAATTCCTCTACACACGCTCCATATAATACTGATTCTCTCTCGTGTATCCTTAATGACTCTGATGGGCTGACGCTACTCACAATCGACCGAGCAGAGCCATTAAGAATAAACCTTAATAAAGCTCCATGCAGGAACTCATGTTGTGCATCTCTTCAAGCGCGTGCGAATGCGACGGCGTCATGTCTGACTCGCTGCTATTTGGTGTATGGATTTCTGTTGATGTATACGAGGAGTGGTTAGGTGGGCAGTTGGGATTTTGGAGGCCGCCGTCTTGTCTCATTACATTGCGTCTCCACTTTGCTCGAGCGTTCTGAAACCAAACCTTAACGAAATTGGGAAATTTAGAGACGGTAAATGATGAATTTGAAGTGCTCTTACTTGCAGAACTCTCTTGGACAGTCCAGTCTTCTGGGCCAGCTGTTTCAGGTCTTTTGCATCGGGGTTCTGGTTAATGGCGAAATAAGACTTCATCGTTCTCAGCTGGTGGTGCTTGAACGAGGTTCGCATTCTTTTGTTTCTGCTGTTGGGTGTCATCGCTCCGCCTGATCTTGGAGATTGACTGCCGTCGTAGGACGACAGATCCATGTTGCCTGAGTTTAGCTCCGAAGCGTTCATGAGCTCTGGAAAGAAATTTTCTTCAATTAAATTGAGAAAATTGTTGAAAGTTTTCGTCAAATATTTGATCACAATCGTCGTTTCATTTAACAGAACACAATTAGGCTCGTTTAAATGTTTGAGCTGCGCGCAATTTCGACACGAATGCTTGAACCCCGCTCGCAAAGCGTGTTCGATTGTCATTCCACGAAATGCAAATGCTTGCAGCCGAAGAGCCCGCTGAAGAATGCAAATAAAGGAAAATGAAAATTCTGCCTTTGTTTTTCGCAGTGAGCGGGAGGGTGAGGCGAAAAAAATTGAATAAAACAACAATGACATCAATTGCGATTGCACAATGCAAATAACAATATTTCCCGAAGAGATTGGGAAAAATTTTGTCTGCCGTTAATAAAGTTCATTGTGCAAAGTTATCGTCGATACAAAAATTCATTTTTTATGTTCACCAATTTTCAATTGTTTCAACATTCGCTCCCTGCCCGATCACAATTTTTTGTTTGCGCATACTTTAAATTGCAATTGGAAATCACGGCTGCTCACAATCGGCCTGGCGTAAATGCGAGACTTTCTGTTTATCTTGCGAAACGGTCCGAAAATGGCCGGAGGCGAGTGTGCTTGTAAAATATTTATTTATTGAATCGAAGCGGAACTGCAGAGAGAAGTTGAAAGTCTGGAGCTTCTCTGTCGATAGCTCGATGATTGAATTTCTGAGCAAATTGCTTTCTGGCAATCTTAAAATCGTCGTTAATCCGATAGTGATCTTAACTCTTTGGATGTTTCGATAAATTTTAGTAATCTTAATCATCCAAGCTTCCATCAAATTTCACCAATCAGTTTGCAGCATCGCATAATCAAAGCGAGGAGTCAAATTTATGCGATCAATTCTGCCCAAGCATTTTACAGCATCGCGATGGCTTTATAACAGATGAGAGGGGCAGATTAAGCGAACGTGTTTGATGTTGAATCGGAGACGACAATTCCAGCTCCCTTCGTCCAATTACTTCCACGAAAAAGAAGCGTAAAGTATTTTAAAAAAATGTCAAAAGGGAAAAAGACTTCGATGATCCTTGTGCCGTTAAATAAATTCAAGAAGCCTTCTCTCTGCTGTTTACTTCGCCTGCTTTATCTTCAATCTATTGATGAAGCAACGAGGAGTGATAAGCACCGAAAGTCACGTTAATGTTTACACGCGGCTGCAAAATATTTCTCACATGTCGACTCGAAAATCTTTTGTGTTTTTTATAAAATTTATGTCATAACGAAAAAATCATGTTCAAGGGTTGATGCTTGAAATCATCAGCGTTCCTTTGTCTTCCGAACGCTCCCTTCTGGTCTTTAATTAAGCAGAGATCGATAGGAAGGTTCTCACACAAGACTCACCTAATCGAAGCGTTCCATCGTGACTGAGATGATGTTCGGGTGGGCCGTCTGAGTTTGTGATGATTGTCTCGTCCGTTTGAAGTGGTTTTCTTTTTCTCGGCCTGCCCTTCTGTTGGGTTGTGGGTGGATAGTACGGAATTTGTTGGAGTGGAATGTTTGCCGCTTCACTGCAATCGTAGAATGAAAACTTTAAAAGAAATTTCGATGAAAGTAAGATTGAACTTACAGTTGAAGTTCGGTCTCGTAATGCTCACAGCAAAATACTCGTCCGCCTCTTATCCCAGCAGTGTCGCCAGCAGATAGCGGAAGTCCACAAAGCGCGCATGAAAAGCAGTTCACATGAAAAATCAAATCACGCGCTCTCATCACGAGGTCCGACGATCCGATCCCAGCTCCGCATCGCGCACATCGTCGAACGGAGAATATTCTGTAAACAAACAAAACGAAAATGTACGGTTAGTCCAATGTCCTTGAAGATGCGATGGCCACGACTTGAAAATTGTCACCTGCCTGACAAAAGCCTTCAAACGAAAATAAGCGAGAATCTCAAAGGAGTTGGCGTTTCGCTCTCTTGCGATTTCCCAAAAGCCCAATTATTTTCCTTTTCCTTCCCTCTCATCTCTCCTTTGCTCGGCTTGTTTGCACATAATTATGGTTCATCGTAAGAAAGCTAAGCGAATGCCCAAAAATAGAAGCACAAAGCGAGCCGGAGTCGAACATCACTCAAATTAAAAAACAACTGTCATCACATTTTATGATCAATTTATTTGATGGGATTTGCTTCTTGTGAATTGATGGCAAAAAGACTCGACGCATCACCAATTGTTCTCGTTGTCATCTCGATTGTGTTGTTGAGACTGTTGATTCATAAAACCTCTCGATGCAGCAATCGATTGGCTGAAGGTTTTTCTTGAAACGTCGCATTGTTCGTTGAATTGGATGTCTGATTTGTTGGAATTATCAGGAGTTGGTAGGAGGATGTTTGTTGTATGTCACGCGTTTCTTTCAAGTTTAATACTTTTCTCGCTAGCATTAAACTTCAGACGCAATCCATGAAACCCCCCAGACATGGAGAAGAGAAATTCTGTCGTCGAGGACATAAAACTTTTCTCTTTTATGCAATTCTCAACAATCAAATCATGGAAGAAGCCATCAGCATAATTCTTCGTAAATTTCTCTTTCAATGGCAACAGTTCTGAATTCAAATCGTCAACTTAAACATGAACGTGAATTTTCGCAACGGCACAAAGGGAATATTTGGCTCGAATAAAACGGTCGCGAAGCGGAATGAAAACAGAGAGCGATTGAAGAACAATGAGGAGTGCACGGGCATTATCATGAAGGGGGAAGTCAGGGACTCGGCAGGATCCTTTTGAATAAGTACATGAATCAACTTCACAAACTGTCAACCCAGTTTCTCTCGTTGGCGAGCTCAAGTACGTACGTACTTGCCAGTTATCATCTCACATTTTATTTCATCTCGTTGAGCATTAAAATGACTTTTTCCACTGTTATCAAATTGAAATGGAAATTTTATTCGCATCCAATCTCCATACTCCGTCAAGCATTTCCATAAAATATCATCGCATATTTTTTTGTGTCGACGTTGCATCGGAAATTTCGTCTCGAAATGGATGAGAAATTCCATATTTTAACTTTTCCTCCAGCGACCATTTTCGCAAACGGAATCAATCCGGGGGGAAAATATATTTCCATCTTATTTCTCGGCAGCGGAGCCAATGGCTTCGAGCCATGTTCGCTGTTATCAATGCTTTGTTTTTAAGGCGAATGTAAATGCCTCGAACATCTTGATGCATTCCTGGCTCGTATTTTCAGCGAGGGATTCCCATACTAAGATCTGCTTTCAGGCCAACTAGCAGTTCACAAAGCGAGGTGTTTGCGTCACAAATCGATTGCATGGGAAGGAAAAAATTGCTTCGCTCGTTTGGGATTGAAAATGTTTTCTTTTGTACCAGTTACATAGTTTTTCATAACGCTCAATTTGGGTGAGATATTCTGAGATTCAAGAAAATTTGAAGCAAGAAATGCGCTTGGGGAGTGTTCGTGAACGAGGTCTTAAGAGATCGGTGATGAGCTAGTTTCAGTTAAGGTTCTGATGATGAAGTTTTAACTCTTGGAAAGAGCTTAAGCATAATCAGTTCAAACAAGAAATCGAACGAGTGTAGCAGATCAAAAGCTAACTTCAACGAGGCCGCTGGACCTTCACCCACGTTCGCCATCCCAATTTGACTTGTATTGATACTTAAGAATACATGACATGAGTTTCAAATCCTCCCCATTAGTTTTGCAATACATGAAATAGCTCCTTAAGCAGTTCACAACAGCTGGACTGAATGTTTTCATTTTTGAAAGCGAATTAAATGTTTTCATTTTCCCGTCTTCGCAAAAATCTTTTTAAACAAACAAATTTTTCTTATCTGTTTTCGCTTCTGTTATTTTATATTTTCGTATTTCTTTCTTCGCTCTGCACCGATTCCGCTTTTCGCAATGAGAGAAAACAAGTTTCGACTGTTTTTCGTATTGTCTCGAGATGTCTCGCGTTTTGTTCATTCAATTTCTGTCTTACTTCTGCCTTGTTTTCGCCAATGTCCAAAAAAGCTATGAAGGCAAGAAATTGAAACACACAAAAGGCCCATTTCGATAAAAGAGAAACGCAGACAGACGATACACAATAAAGAATCGTCGTCCACCAAAATGGTTAACTGTTTAACAATTCCAAAGCCGACGATGGGGAGACTGCAACAATGAAAAGCGATTTGCAAGTTTGCAACTCCGGCGAGTCTCAAAATGGAAGCAGCGATTGTAAAACTTTCATAAATTTCCACTGAATTATGAGTCAAAATCCCGGAAATCGTGCGTCGATTTAAAATAATGTTTTGGGTGTCTGCAGCACGTTATGAAAAATTCATCGTTGCCCTTATACGATCGGCGAGCATCTCCGTCGAGAGTCGAGCAGGTTTTTCTTCATTTCACGAGCGAAATGCAATTTTTCCAAGTTTTATGGCCGAGCGAGTCGGACGGCAAGAAGAAGCAGACTCGTAATTGCTGGGGAAAAATCTTAAGCATTTTAATTTATTTTTAAACGAAACAAATGATGAATTTTGATACGTTGCTCCATCTCCACTCATTCGCTCTTCACTCGTTGGTTGTTTACGTTGTTTATCAATTAATAAAGCATTTCAGACAATTGCAAGTGCACTCGAATCGGAAATTTATGATGTTTATTAAAAATGCCATTTTCAATCTTGCAGTTGTAGTTTTGTGATGGAGAGTCGTGACTGGGAGTTGAGAAATCCACAATGAAGATATTTCTGATTTTTCGAAGAAGTCGAGAATGAAATTCTTTTGGCTTGGCTTCACTTGAACTCGTGGTTGAGTTGTCCTAAGAAAGTCATAGCAAAGACGATTGGCCATTCATTTCCAGACGGTTTACTATTTAACTGGATCAACAGCTGACTCAACTTAAACATACAAAGCTTTAATCCTTGAATCAACACTTCCAGCTTCTGTTATTCTAATTTCAAAAGCGTTTATTCAAATTATTTATGCACTGTAAAATATTTTTCCACAAGCATAAATACCAATGGAAAAGCTCATGCGAATGAAACTCTCGTCACCATTGGACTATTGCGCGAAGGTCTTAGAACGGAAAAAATGTCAAAGAATTCTTTCTCTAGTTTCTCAATGCATTTTTCTACAACAAAAGTCGGAACGAGCAATGAGTGAGGTGCAAAAACTGGTTGAACATGAGCTAGAGCGGTGCAAAATCTTCGGAGCATGATTAAATTTCATAGAATTATGCTCTACAACAGAGAGCGATGGAAAACAAATTATTTTCATTAAAGCGTCGAGGAGAGAAATGAGTGCATCGTGCGATCGCGATGTTTACAGGCGAGTGCATTAGCAGCCGCACTTTCCTTCAATCGTAGCAAATTGCAATTAGTGAAAAGCCAACACTAGAGATGATAAGAGCTCGTCGTGTTTTATGTGCTTGCTGGAGCCTGCCGAAGGCTTCATTATACAAGCTTCCGTGCGCGCTTTCCTCAACAAATTACTTCACTCTTTTTGCCTCTTTGACTCGTTAACACATTTCACGTTAAACACTCCTAGGTGGGCTTAATTTCCTCTTCTCGCCCGACTTACCGAGTGCATCTCAATTTTATGGTTTCGCAGGTCGACATGCGATTGCTTGTTCAACCGCAAAGTGAACTCACCTGTAGTAATCTTCTTTGCAATATATTAGGCCGTCCCTCGAGTAGCAGCTGAGCTCCGAGTCCAAGTTCTGCGAGCATCGACAGCAGCGAAGGCAGTTTACGTGCCAGGCTTGATCGGCGGTTAGGAGGTAGTAGCTGTTGAGCGAACAAGAGGTTTAGCTGCTTCGAAAATCCGGTGGTTTTGGCACTTACCGATCTCGAATCTGCGTTCCGCAGCCAGAGCATTTGTCTGGTGCTTGCTGTTCTTTGTTTAAATCCTTCAACATTTTCAAATTATCCGACTGTGCTGTTTTAGTTCGTTGCATTCATTTTAACTTAACTCGTCTGGTACAGTCCTGGAGAAGAGAATGAGAAGCAAGCAAACGAGTTAATTCACGTGTAGACGTTTGCGAGATATCTCATGATTAATTCTCAATTAATTATTATCACATTAACACGAAATTGTCTTGGAAGGCAGTGCAGCGCCACAGAAACGCAGGTTTCAATGCCCTAATTGAATTACAAAGCACACACATTGCGTTTAATCGAGTTTAATAAAGGGTTATTATGTTGTCTGGGGCAGAGCGTACAAATATGATTAAATTATGAAATAATTGGCTCGATTATTATGTCGACTTGGCGGAGAGAAATGAGATGACAAAAATTTGTCGTCATAAAGTCCCCGAGTTGCTCGCTGTGCAGCGCCAAAACTGGCCCGATTAGAACCGTTTATGGTCACCGCCGACCGACAAATTAGCTCGACGATAAATGAAGATAATGCGGCGAGAGTTGCAAGAGGGAGAAGCTGAAATCAAACGAATTTCAAAAGAAACTCAAATTACACAAAATGTCGATTAAACGGTAGTCTTGTCGTCAGACGTATGTTCAAACATTTAATAATAACTTTACGTTAGGTATTTGCTCTCGCAACTAGTTGTTTGTTTGTTTATTAATTTCTCTCCCATTTTCTTGTCTTCTCGCATTCTTGATATCTCGAAAGACATTCTCAATCGTCTAGTGAAGCGAAGTCTCGACTGAAAGCTCTCTGCGCATGTTTCTCGCTTCCTTCTTACATTTTTCTTCATCATTAATAAAGTTAGAAGGGTGACCGCATAATTAAGTGATTGAGTTTCTTTGAATGTTTGAAGGCGCGAGTTTCTTCTGGGATGAAAACCAGGTGACCAGACTGAACAGGAATTATTATTAGACAACTTTCAAGGCCCTCGAGAGCTTAGAGAATTTGGCTGATTCAATTTGATTTTACACTGCTTTTCTATGTGTAACCAAACTCAACTCTTCAAATTGAAAGCTTTAATTTTAACAATCAACTGTATATTGAAATTCTCGCGAATAGGCTTTTCTGTCCACCGCGTCCGACACTTCATTTCCGTTAAACTTTTTCCACTGAAAAGCGCTCAATTATTTTACATTTACGATCATTTATGTTGAGAGCTTTCACGAGCGTGCATGACTCGACAGCTTCCACAATTGCTTTATTAATTTAGTGTTGACCTGAAGCTGTTGCTGGATTGTCAAAAGGTTACAGCTTGAGCTTCGTAGCACATTCAATGGTTGCAAAGCAAGTCCAATTAAAACGTCTAGTGAACGAGAGAGGGGCAGGAACATGAATGCTTAATTAATTGAACAAACTATCGGCAGCGATTTATATTTATTGGAGTTTAATTATTTAAATGCGATAGATATCGAAAGCGAGCTACTAGTTTTTATTGACGCTCAACACGATGTGAGAACAGTTAGCCAGCCGGCAGCTTAGATATTGTTTCAATGTTAATTCGCCTCGTAATGTTAATCGATTCAGAGCTGTAAGAAGAAAACGTGATCGCGACAAATACAAAGTTAAATGAGTCGAGCAACAGGTTAATTTGAATGATTATGCTGAGTAATTAACAATAATTTCGCTATCAATTACCGAGACGTCTCAATCATGAGACTCGAATCAATCAGTTTTACTCTGTCGTGGGGAGTCGAATGATAAATTGATTAATAAATGAGTTAGCTACGCAAAATTAAGACGTTTTCTCGTTTCGTTCTCAGTTTTACTCTCGTGGAGCTCCAATATAATTAATTAACGTTCGTGTGACATCAAACATGATTTTATTTTTGTCGAGAAATTAATTCTTCTGCCGGAGAAGGCGAAGTGATGTGCTGCAAGCAGACTCGCCCCATCTCTTTCGGTCTGCCTCCTTCCACGGTAATTCAACCTTTCAAAACCCAATTAATCATTTTCGATTTTCACTCTTTAGTTTTGTGTTTCGTGGCGTTCTTAGCGTGACTCCATTATGCGAATTCTGCTTCTGATCTTCAATTTATCGCTCGCTGTCTGCGAACGCTGCTCGCCGAAAAGTATCGCGATTCGCTAATTGGAAATTTCAATCCTAATTATTCTCGCAATGACTCAAAACTTATAACGCGACACTTCAACTGTACTGCAACGTAAACACTTATTCTTGAGCAGCAGCAGTTTTATTGATCGGACGATTAAGTCATCGATGCAGATCTTATGTTAATTTGTCAAAACTCTCAGCACTAAAACTTATGTTAATTCGAAGATCAGAGACTCGACGATCGTAAAACAGTCGACGATGATTGAATTTCAAATTTCAGCAATAACCCGACGGGGAACCGCTGCGTAAAAGTGAGCCACAGAACCGGAGGAGTTGTCAGCAGCGACATGAAGACATCAAACCCAATCTTAATCTCGTCACATTACAGACAAACTTGCTGTCCGTTTTATCAAACTTTTCTTTATCGCACGCCAGCTTTGTCACATGTAAATTGTTTTCGTCACCCCCGACATGTTAATTAAATTTTACAACAAATTAACACTTGATCGCTTTCAACATTGTCAACGAAAACGTGAAGTTGACTCGGGCTATGGAGTTAACACAGTGAGCGCCTGACTCATTGAAGAAGGAAACTTGAAAATTCTTAAATTGTTTTCAACCTTTCACTGTCTCTGATGTTATCTTACAACAGTCGATCATTAGGCGCTTCAGCTTCTTTCTGTCATTCAGCTTCTAGCTCAAGAAAAATGTAAAGCACGTCTGAATATTCATGAAGATGTCATGGAAAACCTTTTCCCATTGTTGTCGGTCTTGCACTTAATAGCTCTGTGTTTTCCATAATTGCTGATCGAGTTTGACATTGTTCGGCAACACGGTTGTCGTCGACCTTTCCGTTTGGGTCACGAGAACTTTCCTTCTCTGTTTTGAGGCTGTAAACGTTGTTCATGTCCGTCGACGACAAAAAAAGACTCGAGCAGACGAAAAAAGTCCACAGTCATGTTCGGAGACGACTGCGACATCAAGAAACCAGTTCGTGGTCAGAACATGAAAGTTCATGAATCAGATTCTACTGCCCAACTGCACTTTCATGTTTTCCCTTTTTGCTTTTAAATGCCAGCCAACTTTTCGCTCTCCCGTCGACCACACAAAACTTTTTTTTTATCATCCAACGATTTCGTTATCAACTGGGGAGAACACGAAAAAGAACTTTGCGAAAAGTTCCACTTACAGTTTATTCTTTCGGTCGGGTCGAGGAGGAAGGAAGGATTCACAATTATCATCACAACATCATCAATGGCACAAACAGTGTACGATCCATGTACAGCTGACGACTCTTGCTGGTGTGTGGATCAAAACAAAATTCTTAAAGTTTGTTTTAATTATTATTACTTCGACTTTTAGTCAATGAGCTTGTAATTCTCCAGTCCACGTTCGTTCACACCACAACTTTCATCTCCGCAGTTATTCGCGCGCGCGACACAATTGTCCTAGAGACGAGAGAACGAATCGTACAGCGACCGACAATTCGTAGCGGAAAATCAAACCGACTCGACAGCAAAATTTCAACTATTTTTCATCTTCGAAAGAAAACCTTTTTCTTCCCCGGTTGAAACAAAAAAAAAATCTTTTTTTTCTCGCTGTATCAGAGAGCAACGCAAGCACACTCTAAGTTATGTATATCACTCCGGTGTTTGCCGCGCGCTTTGAAAACACACAACAATCGGGAGACGGATTCGAGAGCGAAAAAAGAACTTCTCAGATTTTTATTATTATTTTTCAACACCTATATTTTATGTCGGGATTTCTTTTTCGTATATAATCTTTTTGTGCCGCAACACAATAGCGCTTAGTGTTGCACATAGCCAAGCGAGCAGAATGAACAGCGTTTTCATATCAGATATTCGTTCGCTTGTGTAGCGGCAGAGTTTGTGTTGGTGGTGCAACACGAGGGACTGTACGAACGAGTGGATAGCGTAGAGACGAGGCAGGCAAAGCATATAAGGTGAACACTGTCGAAGAGGCTTCTGATGTTGTATCTCCGATGTACATAAATCCTTTTGGCTTTAATTTCTCTCTTTAATGCTCGTGATTTAAAACGACAAGCGGCAATTGAATTCATCATAAACTTGCTATTGATTTTTGTATGATAAACCTTTCTGGGAGAACTCTCGTCGCGATGCTTCGTCGTCGATACAAATAACTCAACTCAAAGTCAAGACGAATCATTAATGTTTTATGTTCTGCGCTGGGGCTCGTTCGCTTTATGTTTCACGAGCCGTGTAAACAGAAATTATAATGGAGAGGAATGATGCATCAACGGCTTCCATAAATTCTTCAATTTCTCCGTTTCGATATATCTGAAGCACATTTTTTGTTTGTTATTTATTTTATGTTGTTTTAGATGTTTACCGAGAAGCGAGCAAGATATTTTTAATTCAATTCCAAGCAAAGGGACTCGAGATCAGACGATGCTAAAGCCAAAGAAATGTTTTACGAATTGAATTGAAAATTTATGTTATAAAATTTATTTCACGATTTCCGAGACGAAAAACTTGGCGAAAAGATATCTGGGAACGAATTCTTGATTCGCTGCTTTCGCGGGCACCCTGAATTATAACAGCACAAAAGGCTCAACCGCGCAAAACATAAATTTTATTTCAGGCTGACATCTCATGTTAACATTGATTCGACGAAGAGAGAGAAAATATTTTCCCCAGTTTTCATGGTAAATTCAAATTGTTCTCAAGAAGTTCCACTCGGAAAGCTTCCCAGTTTGGAGAGCACCGTCCAAATCTGGCTTCATTTGAATGAGCTGGCGCTGTTCCGCAATATTTTATCAAACCCTCAGCATAATTTGCATTGTTGAAAAGCTCAAGGATCACAATTATTTTGTGCATTCGTTAAAAATCTCTCGGCGCTGCCCTCATTAGAGTCCAGCAAATCGATCGTGTTACTGTCGGAGATTGTTCAACAAATGATCAGCAGTTTCTCCATCTCGTAAACACGACTCAATTTATGCTTCAAACTCAATTAATAAATCGCTTTTCAAATCCAGGTCGGCGCAGTAACTATCGTCGCTTCACATAACTCTCAAACGCGAAGTTGAACTGTCCAAGTACATGAGAGCTTTGTTTCTGTCGTTACGTGCGAGAAGTGCAAATGCACTTTAAAACAAAAGCAAAAGTATTTCGCTCGATGACGTGCCCATGAGGCTTTTACACTCTCTCCCGACGAGCTCTCCTTTGACATTCAAATGGTGTTAAGTGGTGACTACTTCATCCGCACGACACTCGACGAAACTCTTTCCCTTTTATCCCGGTGAGAAAACAGAGTCTAAAGCTAGCGTAATAATTTGTAAACAGTTCTGAAGAAGCGTCTCCACGCTGCTGTCTCTAAGCATACACAAACACCAAACAACGACTTCGTACATAACGAAGCAGAGGCAAAAAGAAAGATAACGTTCTTTGCTCGTTTATATCCAACAAGAATCGGAAGAAAAAATGGGAGTCGAATATTTCTTGTTTTCGATGTGTGCGTACGATAATTCCATCTCGCTTCTTCGTCTTTTTCTTCGCTTTTTCTTACTAAATATTTTGAACTTTAAGTCGTGAATTTGTCACTTTTGATTTGCTTAAACTTAATCAATAAAATTTCATTTTCATCGCTGCTGGTGCGAGCTATTAACCAGCGAGCTTAAAATGCTACTAACCGATCTCGGTTTGTCTCGTGCCTCGACGTCATTATTCTCGCAAAGTTTTCTCCGGATTTCCATTAAAATTTTCCTGGAACGGAATTTTAGCTTTAAAGTAATTTTCTTTGTCGGAATTTCGCATCGCGATGGCGAGCTGAATAAGGATCGGCGAAGCTTCGTGATGCGGATGATTGCATTGATGAAGTGATGCGAGGAAAATAAAACTGAGCGGGAGATTAATGATGCATGTTTGCGCCGTCCGCTACTGTAGCGATGCATTTATCGGATGATTAACAATTTATTTTCCATTGAATCAGCGTCAGAAGATGCCACGATTCGCTTCTCCTCGCGATGCTTCGTCAATGGATCTCATTAAAACAATGCGAGCTGCCAGCATTTCGGAGCAGTCTAGCTGGCCGAAGCAATTAAGTCAACAATTTGTATGATTATCGTTTGATGAACGATCATTAGTGTGAGAATCGTTATTCAGATTTTTAATCATTTCGCTGAAAGAAGCTGAAGAAGAAAACGATTTTCATGTTTTATTTCACACATTTCTCTAGATTGCGTCGATTAACGTTCTGCTTCCAAGGCAGACGCGCGAGTGAGATTGTCTTCATTGCGTGCATTCTTGCAGCCCCAAAAAATGTTCCAACACTTTTTGCTGCTGTGACATTTGCAAATCAGTGAAAGATTCTCAGAATTTCGCTTGTTTTTCCTCAACGTTTTCATGCATAAACTCTTTTTGTCTCGTTTCGTTTAATGGCTGATGCCTTGCGGCAGCAGTTCATTCACAAAAATATCTGAGCTGATACGATTCCGGGGCCCCGAGATCTTTCTTAGGAAGTTGCCAGAAAGCGAAACGAGTTGCGGAAAGCGAGACACGAAAATGTTGCAGCAGAGAAGATGCAGCGAAAGTCCATAAATGGTTAATGAGGTAAAGAGTCGAAAACGGTATCACATTTTTCAGGAGACAGCGAACGGGCAATGATCATATCAGCGATCGCCAGAAAATGTTCGAAGCCTCGCGAGAAGAAAACAAAAATAAAATGCACGCCATCGGTCATGTCGTTGCTTCTTCTTGTCGCTTCCTCGCGGGTGACAAATATTGCATTTGGTGGCTCAATTGATCGCGAAGCGTTGATAAGACAAAGTCTTCTCGGATTTAAAAATATTCGAAGCGCAGACCAGTTTCGGAGAACGAACACATGTTTCATTGAGCGATTCGAATTTATTCAAACGATTACTCGAACGCTGCACCTGATTGCTCGCTACTTGACTCTAATGCTGACAAACGGATCGCAAAGATTATCGCCATGGCTTCTCCGACTGAGCAACCCCTTCGTAGAGTTTTTCCGCAAGCATCGCGTTTTCCTTTTTTCCCATTCGACAACTCGACACCCCTCGAATTACACGAGGAATTTCCTTCTGATTTGAAACATAATGACGACATTATAATAAACAAATTTCACCCCTCCGACCGGATTCTTTCAATTTTCCAGTGCATGGTACTTGAGCCGTTCCCTCGATGCTAGCTCAATGAGATTTTGACCAGAAAAACATGCGTTGCGAACACGCTAATATCCTATTGTGCACCGGAGATCTTTATTTGCTCTCATGCGAACAAAGAGTCGTCGAATGAAGGGTGCGAGGGAACGTCAAAGCAAACGGAACCCTCTCGAATGAACGGTACAGGGAAGTTGATGCCTCGCCGGATCAGATTATCCCAATTAATGCGCTCATCGAGAAGGCAAAATCTGTTTTTTAAACTCCTCGACAAACATGATTTTCCACCTTTAAAGAGCCGAGACTGGGGTTGCTTACATCGGCATAGAGATTTCAGCTCTTTGGGTTTGTTCGGGAGTCAACAAGGTTTCTATTTCCAGTCTCTGTTTACCGAAAGAATTTTAAAGTCATGTACACAAATTTGAAATCAATTAATTGATCTGGCTGCCATCGCTTTGCTCTCCACATTGCAATGTTATTCGATCGGTGTTTGCGCAACTTTTTCGTCCATAAACATTTAGCTGCAATCATTTTTCAATCCATCATCGATCTGTCGTCGCTGCTTTTGCGCGAAATTGCAAAATTGGCGATGGCTGGCAGATGAAAAATGTGCGTCTCTCGGTTGCGTTATTGAAACATCTCTCGGCTCCCAAGCACATGAAACATGTAATCGCCAAACACGACTCAAGTTCGCTTTGCGAGAAAAAACTGTGCGCGCAATATCAAAACAGGGAAAAAGTGTTTTTGTAGAATTTGTTTCCAATCGTAATCGGCAAATATGTCGACGCGAAAAAACCAGACGGCAACCATCGAACGGCAAACGGAGCGAGATGAAAACTTGCCCCATGACAAAAACATTAATTTCCATTTTTGGGCTACGCAACGATCCATGTAGCAATCATTCTCCCCCTTGTAATATGATCGGCAGCGGCAGCGATCAAATATGGAATGATTTTCCAAATAAATCAAATAACAATTTTGTAACACTGAGAAGGAGAGCGAGTGAGAAGCACAGATTTGTCACTCGATTTTGCAAAGTCACAAGAATTCGATGCAAAGTTGCATTCGCAAGATGTGCTGTAAGAGCACATCAAGCCATTTACATCACGAGACATCCAAAGCTAGACGAGAGTCGTCTGCATAATCACCTGACAAGCGACAGACTCGCAGCGACAGCAAAAAGATGATTTATGTTGAAGTTTCCTCGTCCTTTCGTACGAAATCACGGCGCTGTCATGATTATTTATGCATTCTTGCGTTTATGACTGCAAATCATTGCAACAGGCAGCAGCAGCATTTACATAAGCTATAAAAATAATTGCTGTGTGTTTGTTTCTCTCCGCAAATGATCGTCACACGGCCCAACTCTGTCAACCAACCCTCGTCTTCCCTGAGGGACAAAGTCAGTAAATTAATTTTTTGCGCCCTGCACATAAAAACTGCAATAAATAAAGTGTGCACCTCGAATTTATGTCATCGAGTGCCGTCTTAATAGCCACTTTATCAATGTTTCCATGTCACTTAAACCTACGATCATATTTTTTGTAACAACATTTTTATTAATAGTTTATGCTAATGCTATACAATTAAGCGATTTATGCTTTGACAGGCAATAAAAATGCTTTATTTGACTCCCTTCTGCACACTGAAACTGATAGTTTACCATTCCTGCGCTGGATACTGCAATTACTTTCGGTTAAAGCCTTTCGTTCTGCTTGATGGTTGTTTAAAATAATTTCTCGAGCATCTCGCATTTGGTTTGTAGCGACAGACGTCGTTTCTTTCGAGTGTCACTCCATCGTACAATCATCGAACAAGAGACACTCGACGATTGAAGTGACGTGGAACTATTGACTTTTGAAGCGAGTCCTTTATTAAATCGGCTCGCTCTCGTGCATTTGCTGAGTGATCATCGTCGGCCTCTTCAGCCAACGATACGCGAGAGTTTTGCGGCGGAGCGCCAGACCAGTTCTTGACAGAAATAATTTTTTAATGAAATTATCTCGGAGAAAATCGAAATGAAAATGTTTAATGCATGGAACTTATAAATATTCATATTTTATTGTGGAAACAATTTTATTGGACTCGGTGGCAGCAATCACTTTGCTGCCGAGTGTCGAGAGTGAAAAAACTTCAGCCTTGCAGGAAAGACAAACAAGAACTTTATTATTATCAGCGACAATCTGACAAAACACATTTCCACCGGTTGTTAAACGTGGAAAGAAATCTCCGCTTGCTCGCCAGACGCGATGTTTACTTTGTCCACCTATAGCTCTAGAAATGCCAATCATAATGTATTCCCTGTTCGATATAAACGAAAACACTCGTTCCATTCATAAAGGCAAGAGGAAAATATTAATTTGACGAATTCCAGTTTGACTGACTCGCTTTTATTGACAGCTCGTTTTCTGATTTATCAATAACAAATGGATGGGAAAAAGTCGTCAGCTTCGCTGCTTTGTGTCTACCAGGCTTTTCGATTCACGGTCTAATGAATCATTCAGCAGATTAGAGACAGCTCAGAATCAGGCTTGAGCCATAAAACTTCTGATTAATCAACGCTCGCTGAGACACTCTTGACCGAGATTGAAAAGCGAGATTTCCATAATTTATTGACGAGCCCCAATAAATTAAATTGAGATTTGTTTATGACAAATTTATTGCTTCCAATTTGCAAGGAATTAAAATTCATAAATAAATTAGGCGCGTAATCAAGCAAAGGCCACACCATGTTGCATGCAAACGATAACAATCGACAACCCGCGTAGTCACAACATTAAAAATTTCATGGCAAATCGCGATAATTGCAATCAGCGAGTTTTCCGTTTGAATGCGAGATAAACATCAGAAATATTTCACCTCGACGAATTTCCACGGAAACCTCTTCAACCCCCTCTTATCAATTAACAAGCCGTAAAAAATTCTCGTTTGTTTTCGATGGAAGCGAAAGGAACAACAAAATGTTTTTATACAGGCTGAACAGATTGTTGCGACAAAACGAAAACTGCATTGGCACGACAATGCGGTATCACTCCGCTGAAAACGTTAGATTACTAAGCTGATTAACATAAAGACTCGCAGACTAACAGACGTTTTTACAAAAGGTAGTTGCTTTCTACCCGATACGTTTATTCATCTGCTCAGCCTGCTACCCTATGCCTCGTCATCATCAACTGTGTGTGACTGAAAACAGCAAATATTTTCCTTTCCAACCCTCGACAACATGTTTCATAATTATTATCAATGATATTCGATCTGCTGATGCTTCAACGGAATCTCGAGGGTTACCATATTTCCGTGGAAAGTATTTCTAATTGATTGAATTAAATGCTTGTTGCTGGTGCGCAACCGAGAGAGGGTTTACTCGACGACATCAGGCGAAGCAATAACTTTTGATGTTCTCTGTTCTCTCGTCAGTCGATTCTTATCAAAAATCATTTCCATTGTTAATCTCTCGACTGCGAGTCGCTTAATTGAAGCCACCGATCTGAAAATTGCTGACACATGTATCCGTTTAGTATCGTCAACAATAAAATCCTCAAAGGGCATTCAATCATTCTGCACCGGTTATCTCGAAAGGATGATCAAACAGTTGTGGATAATCATCGACGGAGAGGGAACGAACGGGTAATAAAGACGTCTATGGCTCGTTGAAAGCTGACTGGGCTTGCTTTCCAATTAAATTTATCATTTGGAGTCAGTCGCTATCCTCGAAGCACGGGTTGTTCCTTGAGCCATTAAAACTCTTCTTGACAATATTTTACAAAGTCGAATCCATTCACCTCCGCGGCGGGTTGGCTCATGCCCGCGATAAAGATCTGTGAATCGACAGAAAGCATGTTTTTGTATGATTTATGATGCAAAGTGTCGATATAAATTACAATCGCTTTGTAATCGCTTTGTGGTGAAGAAGTTGTTCGGAAAATCTGGCTCGCGATTAAAATTTGAAAGTGTGCTGAGGTTTGCGATGTCCTGCGGTTGATTAAGGTTCTCACGACTATTACGCGAAGGTTGCGCAATTACCAATCCTGATTATTCAAAAATTATGCTGACGATAAAGCGCATGAACGATTCCCAGCTCGGCGCCACTTTAAACACCCGTTGACGATCATAAACTCCATCGGTTTATGTCATCCGCCGCAGTTAAACTGCAGTTCCTCGACTGCTGCCGCCTTCATCCGACCGACCGACACTAAAAAAGGCAGTGAATTGCTGTCAGGAAGCGACGACCGAAGTATCATTAAACAATGTTACATATTTCACCGAAATGACACAGAAAAAAATAATTTCTTTGCCCCGAAACAGCAACTCTGTAACATGATGCTCAAAAGAATCGATGCGGCACCGGGTGTTTTCGTCTTGAAAGCGTTCTTTTTTTTATTTCTTCTTGAACTCTTGTCAGACGCCGAGCAGAAGAAATAATATTCGTTTATTATTGCAGTCAGAGAGTGAGCTCAAATGCTAACCGCAAATAGGCCGAGTTGCTTCGTTTCGGGCGTCAAGTTTCAATCTTTCTCTAGGACAATAAAATGGGGTTGCGCTTAGTCGTTCAAAGGAAGAAACTCGAAGCGTTTGGTGAAACGATACTCGAACGAAGGCAATTAAGGATGTTAATCTGACTTCTGGCAACTCTACTTAGCTTGCCAGTCGAAAGCGATCAATGTCATTTGCCGTAAATCTCTGTTGTGAAAGCGAAGTTAAGCACGAGATTATCTTGATGGCACTCGATGGTTTATGGCGTTGCTCTCTTTTGACTCCAGGGCACGATTGCTCCGGCTCTCAAGTGTGTGAAAAGCGGCAATAAATCTGCACGATGACGACACCCGATACGTTAGATCGCCCGCTAGATTGTGCGGTCAAGAGCAACGCCTCGAATGCGGTTCATAATTTTCAGGAAACGACGAATTTCTCAATGTCGAAAGAGCTGATTAGAATTGAATTGCAAATCATTTTCGCGCAAATTACACCTGACGATGATTGAGATGTATTTGCTCGTTTCTATAATTCCAGCTCTTCGTACAAGCATGAGAACTTTTATCGCGATCGTTTGTTGAGTCGAGAAGGAGAAGAAAGAATTCTTAATTTAATGCAAATGAGGGCTCGTTGCGAAGTAACGTTTCACTCCTGTTCGGTAATCGTTCCCGGTTCTCACGAGCCGTACGAGGCGTTGAATTCTCTGCTGCAGTTGCCGAACAAAGGTTTAGTAGCTCTTCCGTCCCACGCCACTGTTAGCAACCGAAAGAAAGAATCTTCTGTCAGCACAACCCGAAAACATCTTCAGCCTTCGATTTATTTCTTTTCACATCATTCTCCGTCCAGCGGGTTTGAGCTCGAGAGCTTTATCAATAAACTTGGAACTTTATTTTTATAAATGAAAACATTTATAGTCGACGGTGTTTTTTATCGTTGCGCACTGCTTGAAAACTTTATCGCTGACGATGTCTTTTTCGGGACTTGTTGTTTGAGTTTTATGTTCCACGGGGACATAAATATTGATAAAAGTAGACTTCAGTAAACGTTAACTTCTCTCGGGCTTATGTCATCTTCCCGTTTACGAGCGCCGACTTCTTCTTTGAGGATACGAAGATCTTCGCAAAGTTGTGGAATTTGACTTGACCAGGGAGGTTCCAGTGCAATAAGTCACCGAACCCCGTCGATTTTCTTGTTTAACATCCAGTGGAAACTCATTTGATTTAAATAGAAAACGGTAAAGACGTTCAGGAGTTTTATGTTGTCGTGGAGCTCGCTGGGGAGTGGGCAGCACAAACTTTGATGAGATCGATAAACACCAACGATAATTGACAGTTTTCTTCTTCAGTTTCCTCGCTACACGACGAGGTGACATCTTTATTTCTTTATTATCAACATAATCTTCTTTATTCTCTTTTCTCCGCTGATTGCCTACAATTTGGAGAATCACTCGGGGAACTGAGATTAGCGATTGACATGCTATTCTCTCGAATTTCCGAGGAAAAGTCTCGTTCTTCGATCGTCGACAAAAATCGTTGCACGAGAAACATTGAAAAATATCTCCGGACTTGCCTTGAAATGTCTGCGATCGCTGCCAGCGCCATTAATCATCATAAACTTCATAAACTATGTAACTAGAGCATTACACATGTTTTGAGTCTTCGTTTTATTTTAGTTCTCTGACTTTTCGGGTTTTTGCTGCCTTGGAAAAGCCATTAATTCTCGTCTTATGTACGGCTGGTGATGCTAAATCGCTCGCATATGATTTTTTCCTCATAAAATATTGATATGATTTATCTGGAAATTAAAAAAATGTTCATCTTCATTCCGGGAAGAAAGAGTAAAGTGAAACGCCTTCGAACACGCCCAGCGAGTCGTGAGTGATGCTCAGTGACATCTTCTTTCGTCCCAAGTGCGAGTCTCATGCTGAAGTTGCGTCTGGGAAATCATAAATATCAATATTCTTTAAGCTGAAGAGCGAGGATCGTCGCTACGGAACATTAAGTTTTAAAGATTCTAGACCACATTTCTGCGACGACTTTCGTCTTTAAATGGACCTTAAAAGACCCTAAATCTTCTCAACTCGGGGAACGAGGCCGCTTAAATGATAACTAATAATTTTTGAGTCGGAACGTGAAGAGCCAGGAAGTGGAACATGTCATTAATCTCGTATTCAAACCAGCAGATTCTCACAGAGAGTAATCTTGGCGCCTTCCATTCATGAAACGTCTTCTTCACCTCTCACCGCCACGCGGAGAAATAAAATAATTAAACCGAGATTTTTAATGGCTTCCGAAGTTGGTTAACTCAAGCACTATTTCGGTGGTAAATCTCTATAATTTACGACTGTATACTTTTCTTTTAATTTGTTTCTCAATGAGAGATTGCTCGAGTCAGCGCTACCAATCGTTAAACGGTACATGGCTGCAACCTCACTTACACGTTCGAGCAGGGAAATGATTAAGAACGAATGTTTCTTGCGTTTAATGATAATGATAGCCTGAGTCACAAACAGCCAAACCCAAAACAGACTTTCATTCACAATTAAGCCAAGCGGAAGCTGAGTATTCTAATGAAGGATTCAATGCAAAGTCGTTTTACTTAAGCTCAAGATCTGGTTCAGCAGTTCGAGTTCATTGTAGCCGAAAGATTTTTATTCATCAGTCCGCGAGAAAACCTCTCGCCAAATATTTGAATGGGAATTCATACGCAAGAAGGTTGCGTAGCGTAATAAATCACGCCGAAGATTTATTACGATCACCCCAGTGACTCATGAATAATTTCCCGTAAACTTTATAATCACAAAAAAGTTTCACTTCACAGTTTCAGCATCGAGCAATCCTCAGCGGTTTGTTTGCGAAACACAGAAATGATCAATTGCAGATGAGTCCAAATTGAAGCAAAAACGATGAATGGTGAGCAGCAACCCCTCGCAATGAAAAGGCAGTAAACTCTCATAATCTGACACGCATCAAATGTTAGCTAATTGCAAAGCATATACAATGACTCCCGTCCCTTCGAACATCACTCCGGACTCGTAAAAACCTTCGAAGCGACCCTTGACGTCGTCAAGAATCATAAAAAGCAAACTATTAATACCGAGTTCTCATTGGTATCAAATATGTTTTTTAAGTAGATTTGCGTAACGAGCGCACTTTTGATTTATCACGTGTCTCAAGCGCTTTTGATTATGTTCCTGAATCGAAGCCCAGAGAGAAATGTTTCGTAAAGCTACGAGTGTTTGAAACGACACAACACATTGACTGCTTTGAAACTAATTCATCCAACTGGGCTGATTCCAAGAGATCTTCATATACGTGTCTGCCTCCTTGGCATCGAATAATTCAACGGGTGATGAAAATAAATTTCCATTGAGAACACACAACTTCTATGCGTATACAAATGAGAGGGAGCGACGCTTCCTACCTACGCTTAATCCTGCCTTCCTTCGCTTTTCCCAAAGGTTGGCGTATTGTTCAACATTCCACCCGCTGCGGTGCTGAGTTGTGTAAGAGGAGATCTCGGAAGTTGTTTGTGAAATTGTTTAGCGCACGTGCGCATCCATTGACAGCTATGCGACTCTAAGAACATTAACCTCGCTAAAGTGGGTTTATTAAAAAGAATTCGGATTTGTAAAAAGAGAATTTGTACAGTGCACGTGACCTTTGTTTTTTACGAGAGGTTTTTGAGATGCACAAGCAAAATAATTCGGTCGGAGAACGAGAGCAAAACAAATTCCATTTCTGACCTCATTAAAAAGCCGAGCTAAAAGAATTTTCTTCGCCATTTTTGACGGATTTTCTTTTTCACTTTTCCGTCTTGAATTGCACAGCATGTCGGGGGAACGAATTGTATCCTTTTCAATATAGTCTGCGAAGCATAAAAACGAAATCTCATTTTGGGAGGAAAATTTTCCGACAGAGTAAATCTGACAAAAGAGAATTTTCCTGAATATCTACAAAGCTCTTCCTGCTAACCGTCGCCATGCCGACTCAGTCTCATTATTTTCCGATACTTGATCCTGTTATCCTTCATGTCTTCGTCAGCGCACAAAGCTCAAAGTTGACACAACAATCGCAGACGATGTCACATGCGACGACAGAGGTAGAAATTGATTTCGAGAGAAAATTGCGTTTGCCGTTATACAATTTACTAATAATTGATATGTGTCAATGCTTATTTTTCTGAAGAACTCATCAAGTGACCCAATTCGAGACGAAGAACGGCGGAGAGAGACTGCAAGAACAAATAACATCTTGCAGTGGCATCGAAATTGCTTTTGATTGAATTTAATTTCATTTCGCCTCTCGGGCAAACCTCGCCGACGGTTCGAAATAATTTGAGGCTCCGATTCAGAAGCCGTTGGCGTTCAAAAGGACACAATGTCGAGTTCAGCAGTGATAATCACGTTTGCGGAATCTTCAAATCAATTCGATTTCGTAAGAAAACTTCTTCAGATTCACTGAAGTTTATCAATTGCACCGGCTCGGAGAAATTTCTGATGAATCATCTGAACAAACAAAGGTTGATCGTTCGGATCTGATAAGATCGAAAAAGAAGATTCTTCCAAATTCGGTAGCGAGAAGCGAGAGCTATAATTATGAGTTCTCAATAATTGCATATCATTAAGAAATGAGACAGCGAATTGGAGAATCAGAGAGAACTTTCATGTCTGGAGCTCGCCTGAAGGGAAACGACTGATCAAGACGTGAATGAAACAATTTAATAACAGACTTGTGTCGTTCGCCTGGCGAAGAAGCAGAAGGAAAAGTCTTTCGCTCTGTAATTCTCACCGAGAAGGTTCAGAGAAAGTATAACGAAGACAATAAGGATTCCACTTGACGCAACGTGTGAACCTTAGCGCCTCTCAAGGATAACGAGCATCTTGCTTTGATGTTTTTCTTAAAGCTTTCTTTGTTAACCAGATCTGGATCCTTTCTAATTGGAACGCTTGTGTAGGCGGCAACTCATCGAAGATGCTTCGTCAGCAACTTTGAAGTGAATAAGGATACATCGGCATCGGCAGCGGTTCATCTAACGGCGAGTCATCACGAAGATTCTTTCGCGAGCAGAAGATAAAAGCTTCTCGTGCGAAACAAAAACTCGATAATAACAGACTGTGCCTGATACAGTGTGGCTTCGAACTGAAGCCTGATGAATATAGCTGTTGACTTTTAAGTGAAGAAGCAAAGCAAAATCGTTCCTGAAAATGCGATTAAAGATTTCTGGTGACCACCGGACGTTTTTGCTTTCGGAAAGTCAGAAACCAAAACTTGAAATTTCAAGTGAAGCAAATTTTCGGGTCTCGAATGTGATTTAAGAATCTTTCTATATTCGCAAAACTGCGAAACGCTTCTCGACTCCACACTGAATGAGCGACGAAAGAGGTTGAAAGACAAAAGATCAGCACACGTCACGTCATAATTTCCAGTAGCCAGATAATTTCCTCGGAGAAGAGAAACACGAGAATTTAATTATAGTCGATTTTTGATCGACTGCTTGCTGTGTTCTGTTTCTGTGAAGTCATATTGACCTTAAAAGAAACTTCGAGCACAAGAAATGATGCTCGATCGGCAAGATGTCTTCATGAATATCTGAATCGCCGCTGCGATATGCCCATGAGAAGAAGAAACAAAGTTATCGAAATTCTAGATCGTGATCGAGCAATAAAGGCAGATTGTTAATGATAGTATTTTACAATCCACAATAGTCACTCGAGGAATGTTTCTTTATATCGAACATGCTGATCCAAAGACAAAATCTTCGCTCTTTCGACATCGCCGAGTCGACAAGTCAATATTTATTGAAACTTCTGTTTCGTATATCGCCAGGGAATGATGAATAGTTGTCGATGGATAAAAGATAGATTCTGCTTGATAGGCGGCTGGTAGAATGAAAGCGACTTCAACAACGTCGTGATTATCTGCGTCTGGGAATCCGGGACAAACTGAAAGCGAAAATCGAATTTCAAGGTCTCACGAGTCTTCACTTTTGAATAGAAACTTTTATTTTCATTCATCAATCGATCCATGTAGCTTATCAGACTATCATCATTGAAAATACCATAAATAGACGCGCACGTCACTCGATTCGTTAAAACTTACTTAGGAGCTAAAGCGGGAAACTCATCTTCCCGATAATTCTGGTTTACGTATGTACGTTGGATGATGTGGGGAGAGAATAATTATCAATTAAAACCTAAACAGCGGCCGCAACAATGTCGAACATTAGATTAAATGGAACAGTTTGGTTCGACGGGTAGCATGAAAATTGTATGCAAATTAAAATGTTTTTCTAAGCCTTGTTCATTTCACCGCTGCATTGCAAATTAAAATGAAATTTTCCAACTTTGTTACAGCGCGACGATGTTGAATTCTCGCAACTTAATTAGTTTAATTACATATTAATCTTCCTTTTACTCTTTGCGTAGCCGACAAAGTTGTGAAAATGGTTTGATTAAAAAACACTTTAAGGTTAATTGTGCATCTTGTGTCGCTTCACGCCTTCGCCTCTCATTATTTTCATGCAGCTTATGGCGATGCTTGCGATGCTCCAATTGATGAAGCTTCGCGATAACAGACTCGAGAGACTTCAGCCTGTGATTCGAAGCTTGTGTCGTGTCTTCCGTTCACTCCAGCGACGTGGGCGACTGTGGGCCTAACATGTAGGAAGGACTGTGCGGGTTATAAGTGTCCAGATCTATCGAGCCTTCTCCTTTCTCGCCATCCATCGACTTGCCTTCCTGCTTCATCATCATGCGGCGCCATTTTGCACGAGCATTTTGAAACCAAACCTGAGCGAAATCGCGGGGAAGAGAAGAGAAGACGAAGATGAAATAAAATGCATTGAAAGCGCATAAAAGTATAAATCAAAGATAAGCGCTCGGTGAAGCGAAAACGAATGAATTATGAAGGTTGAGCCACACATACGAAGCGCCTTCTAATCCGAGACCTTTTCGCGATCAAATCAGCGTTCAATCTCACCTGAAGAACTCGCTTTGGCAGTCCGGTCTTCTGCGACAACTGCTTGAGGTCCTTGGCATCCGGATTGTGATTTATCGCGAAGTACGATTTCATTGTGCGCAACTGATGATGCTTAAACGATGTTCGCATACGTTTTGTACGTGACGATGCGCTGCCCATGCTGCCTCGACCGAATCCCAAGTCCATGTATTCCGAATTCAAATCTGTGAAACGAGATAAAGAAATTAAAAATTACAAAATACATTTCGCGACAAGATTTGAGATCGCCGATAACATTTCTCTCTTTCTCTCTCTTTATCTTATGATTTATTATTGCTCGATCGTTATTTAATTAAACATCTTATTCTGTTACTGCTTGCGCTGTCATGAAGTAGCAAGATTCATGGAATGCCTTCATCGTCGTAGTCGACCGTGAGTCAGAAACTGTATCGGCTTTCAGAGATCGGAGGAATGCTTCTCGATGCCATGAAGATGATGACTACAAAGCTATTTAAATCCGTTTATTTTGGCTACCGTGAGCCAGCATCTTTCTTCAACGTTTATACCACAGTCATGCTCGTCTCGAAATCTATCTATTCATTCCCAGCATTCTACGTCAACCGCAAGCATTTGTGTTTTCTTCTCTACATAAACCATGAACCCATAAGAAGCACGAAACGAGAAACCTTTTCGGTAGCTCAACATCGTTCAAAGCGCTTCAGCAGCGTTGAGAATTATTCTCGAGTTACTGCCGAAGTTAAATTCAAAATTATAATGATGGAATTATTAGTGAAATGAATATACGCGGTTATCGTGTAGTGCTGAAATTTCCTTTTTGAAGTTATGAATGCACGTAATTCAATAAACATTAGGGATGTCTATTGACTACGTTTGCTAGTGATGTGGCTGGTGAGGTGATTTGGCTTGTTACTATTCCAACTTATCTGCCAGTTATGTTGAACCGTCACCAATCTTATTCAGTTCAGCGATCGTAAACAACCGTAACAAAATTTACGATCGACCCCATACTCATAAAATTTCCAATAAATATTTATCAAGAAGCCAAACTGCCTCTTAATCTTCGTTAAAGACAACAGCTTTAAATTAAGGAGCATTCTTGGTTCATTTGCCAGTTTATGCTGGAGTTTATGTTTCAATTCCGCTGTTCGTTTATGAAGTCGTATAATTACATTGCTTTTATTGCTTTCCATTCAATAATATGATTTCTTTCATCGTCGTCGCTTCCCCTTCATATTTCCACGATGTCTTTCTTTGTGTTCTCCATCATGTCGTTACACTAAGCATCGATGGATCTGTGCATTCTTCTGCGCATGCATCGAAATCAAGAGGAATGTTACTGAATGATGGCGCCGTCGATAAGCTAGTGACTTCAATTCGATGGATTGAAACACAAAAGAGTCTTCATGGATATTTTCAATAAAAACCTTTCTCATTCTCGATTGCGAGAACTGAAAAATGCAACAAAACGTAAAAAATTATTGCTCATCATAAAACGATTCCAGTTCCACGAATGTTTTATTACTCTACATTTTTAAGAATGCCCTGGCGAGAGGCTGACGCTGTCTTTACGATCGACTCTTCGCGTTCATCTCACAAAGAGTTCACTTTATGGTCATTACATCAATCCAATAAATAGAGATATGAGAAATGTGTTTCCATGTTCAATAAAACATCGGCGATCGTAATCTTCGCTCGCCAGACGTTCCAGCGCGAAATGTTTGATGGTCTTGCGAAAGGATTTTACGACTTCTGTCTAGATTATGATGTTTGCCTTTCAAGCCCCCGCGGCAACAATTGCTCGTTCGATGCGCTTTGTTCATCAAATATTATCGAGTCTGTGTTAAATATTTTATATTCACTTCAACATAAATATTTAACATCAAAATATTTGAGGGTTCCTTTCATGATCCTCCGAATCGTTTGGCACTTCTATCTTGAGATCTTGGCCAGTTGGCAGCTGAATAATTTATTGTAGGATCATCGAGTGGCTCTCAATTCGGAAGGCACCCCACCGAGAGACGGAATTCTATGCGAAGCAGTAAATTATCAAGATCGGGAAGCTTCTGGGCCATCGATCTCGTCAAATTGCCATTGGATGGAATAAAGAAACTGTTTTATTGATAAAGATGAGCGTAAATCTTTATAGCGCAAATTTTGTTTCGCTGAATAAATTTCTGAACGCGTGGGAAAGTCTTGAAAGAATTTGACGCTTAAAAACCAGCGTCAGATTTATGAGATTGTCTGGTGGCTTAGAAACTTCACGAATCATCAACAAATATTGCGACTCACAATGCAAAACGCAGCGATGTTTCATAAAGCAAAACAAGCCGCAAAATGTCGTTTTTCTTAAATTTCCCGTGAAGAAGATCAAATGCGACATATTTACTCGCCGCGTCGACATTGTTAAACTTTGTTTTCAGCAGGTATTAAGCACCAAAGCGCGGGGGCGGCTCATGACAACCACCGTTGATCGCTTGTCTTTGTACTTTGCGAAATCGCGAAACAATTTCGCTTTCGAAAATAGTTTTGTTTCCCATCAATCGCACGCAAGAAGAGAAGCCAGTTGCTGTAACAGAATATTGACTTCAAGTTGTCACTTTCTGACAACTCGCGCGAAAAGCGAACGCGGAGAAGAAAAATGAAAATAAACGACGACGAAAGAGAAAAGATACAAAAGCACTAGTCATTCACACCCATCAAACAATTGTGTTATCAGACATCTGGCGACTCGTTGACTGTCTACAAATATCTTCTGCTTCCTTCATTCGAGCGCGACCATTGCTGCGTCGATCGCTCTTCGAAACAGCACAAAATAGATCGTTTGTTGTTGGAACATCGTCGATGAATATTTATAAACAATCTCTCGAGTGAATGAGCGACGACGACGACGAGTTTTGAATATCACTCACTTTTATTTTCTTCATCCGTGTGACGAATGATGTTGTCAAAAGCAAACATTGATATCCATCACTTCCAATCCATGTCCGAGGACGAACAATCTCGCTACACAATCGAAGCGACACGATTATCTTGTAAGAATAATTTCCAGTTCATTTCTTAATCGAATAAATTATAATCGCTTTTTAAGCTTTCGTTGTCACTTTCCTTCAGTTTGACGATTCGCTGAATCATCTGGAAAGTAAACCTTGCAGCTCGCGAATGAAATTCCCCTAAGACTCCATCACTCATCATGCATTCATTTCAATTATTTCCCAGCAAACGCGAAAAGGTGAAACAGGAAATTTTGTTTGTTTGTTTGCAACAAACTTAAGTCGCTTTCCACTGCGAGCTGCCGAAAAAATGTGGCCGAGTCATTTTTCATAAAAAAGTTTTAAAACATTTCGCTTCTTAAGCTGATTAATGATGATTTTATGTTTTATATTATCATACATTAAGCTCTTTCATTCAAGCGAACTCATTCAAGATGCTCAGCTCAGTAGTTTAACTGCTTTAAGCGTCAGCGACTCTCGACTGAATTATTAAAGTTGCGTTTGATGAAAAATTCATGAATGAGCACGCCACCGATCGATCAACGTTCTTCAAAGCAATTATCACTAGATCGCCGGCATGTTATCGGAGTACAAACGGAAGTTGTGCGATATCAATTGAATCACCTTGTCGGATAATTCGCCAACATCAAAAGTCGCAATAATTGCAAACCGCAAAGTCATCACGATCAGCACAAAAACCCCGACGGCAATCAATCTCGACTCGAAGATGAAATGTAGGAAAAATCGTCGCTTGTCTACGAGCTGGCGTGCACTTCATGCATTATTTAAAGCAGCGAGCAACAGAAAACGTCTCTGGCTGTTGAACATGACGAACGAATAGTTTCAGATGTTGAAACTGTTGCTCGAAGGAGAATTGCGATGAAAATAAGATTTTACCCAGATAGGAAAACACGAGGATTTCTGATTCATTATTTACACAATATCTTATGTCAAAGCATCAGAAATATCTCATCAAAATTATCAACAATTCAACTCTAACAAATTTGAGTCCGCAATTATTTCCAACTGGGCGCATAGCTTCCCTCAGCAACAAAGTTACTTCTCCATTGTTTCCTCTGTTAAAATATGTTTCAATGAGCAACGCAACTCGCTTCTGTATGTCGAGCAATTCGAACGCATTGAAAAAACTTTAAGAGTGAGAGAGAGAAATGCGAGCTAAATAACTGACATGTTTTGAATAAACTCAGCGAGTTACAGATAAGATTAGTATCGAATGCACACACTTACAGAACTCACCTAGATTAGCTGTCATTGCCTCGATATCTTTAGGTTTCCGTTTACGCGGACGGCCTTTCTGTCTCGGCTGTTGCGGTAGGCCGGAGAGCGAGCCAGCGTTTGAACCTGATGAACTTAGATGTTGGCCGTGAGCGCCGTAGAAGCCGCCGTCGAGGTTTGACAAGTCGCTGGGACTTGATGGTGCATTTGGTGAATCACAGTAGGGATTTGACGGCGTGTATGAGCAAGGAAAGGGGCTCGGTGCGGATGGGTCAATCGAAACATCAAAATGTAACCTTCGAATGAGAATCGTAAAAATTTTATTACACACATTTGCGAGCAACGATGAAAGATTAAACTCTTGCTAGCAGCGATTGCGGTTCACGGAAATCTTTTATTAAACTCACCTGCAATAAACAGCCGAGCTGCGGATTCCGAACTGGTCGCCTTTGTTGAGCAGTTGATTGCAGATTGCACAGGAAAAACACTGAATATGGTAAACTAGATGTCGAGCGCGCATCACCAGCTCGGAGGAACTTATCGAAGCCAAACACTTGGAGCATCGTCTCGCACCATAAATCCTGAGAAAGATAAAAAGTTTTATTAAACGATGTGCTGCTTAGGCTGGTGTGACTTTGATATTTTTCGTGGACACAAAGGTCAATCGTAAAGTTCTGATCGTTAAAAGTTTTGTTGGCCATTTAAAGACGTTTTGTTTCTCCGGTCAAGGCTCGCGAGCCTGAGAAGAATGCTCCGAATGATACGAATCGCCGATTAAAATTTTCAGCCAGCTTTAAGTGCTTTTTTATGCTTGCACATCAACGGGTTTCCGTGTCTCGTAAAACAACCTCGAGACTCTTGCGGGTGAAGACTTCATCGGGAAAAATTCTGATGAACTCAAATAATGGAACTCAAAACTCTTTACGGCGACGCGCATTAAAAAATTGAGAAATAAATCATGTGTTTAACTCGCGGAGGAAATTTTTCATGCTGCATTTTTCCAGTTTTTATTTCGCAATGAACCAATGTTCCATATTTGGCCGAAGGCGTTCATCGCAATGGCTCTTTATATTTTGATGTCTTCATAAACAGCGACTTAACGATCTCGTCAAAAGGGGAATAAGTTATTGTGTGTGTCGAATGCAATTGTTTCACTTCGTTTCGGTCGAGAGTCTCGCAAATCGTTTGGCGATGGGACACGTGAATAAAACTGCTGAAGAATGAAATTCTCAGAAAGCTTTCCGAAAGTTTGATCCGATAGCGGCGATGATTACATTAAAAAGTTATCACAACGAGGCCTCTGAACATAAAAGTCACAATTCTCGGCCGTGGAAATTGATTTATCGTCTCCAGCTCAAGCTCGTAAAACAACTGGAGCAAGAAGAAGAGATGGAAATATTCATAAGATCACTTTCATTCAATTCAGTTCCTATCTCTTGCACTTGGCGTTATTGTAATTGAGAGGGAAGAAATATGGAAAATTTATGATTCAAGATGTTTTTATTGCGTTTTCATTACCGCTTTGAGATCGAGACAGATGAAAAGGAGAGAACTGCCTGCGAAAAGTCGTAAAACTCAAGAGAGGAGAACCGGTGAGCTGCAGACCAGGTCAGCGCGCTAGTACATAAAACAACCTCGAAATTTACGACGAGAGATCTCTCGAAACATTATTTTGAAGAATCTCCTGCACAAACATCATAAAGCGTTTGGAGTCCGGGGGAGTTGCTTTGTTGGTTGTTATAAAATCGCCCTTTGAGCAGAGTTTTCCGAGAATAATATAAAGAGTTTTATTACTCTGAAGACGTTTTAATTCTTCGAGAAGGAATTGAATGCGCTCGAAGTGAGCGTTGTAAATTAAACAATAAACGATTTTTAGTAAGGATGAGAATTCTCCATTTTCCACTCAATCTTGCAATAAGGATGATTCGAGAGCCCGCGGGAAGATTTCATGAATAAACCCAGAAAACTGCTGATTATTCATTTTACGCCCCGAAACCTGCAGAGGGACGAGACGAGTTCAGTCTGCTCAGAAGTCTATCATTAGTTCAAAACGCACAAAGCCAAGCTCGAGACAAGACAACTTAAGTTTATTGTTATTAATTACTGAGGGAAAAGGAGAAAAATGTTTCATGAAATCATCAATGAATTGAACGCTAAACTTCTGATTGATTCTTCAAAAGACGAGTCAGCAGCAACCAGCAATCAACTGCAATGATGTTTCTGAACGATGGAAACTCTCCAACGAGAAAACTATTTTCTCACATGAACGCGTCTTCGTCTGGCCGTTGAATCGAGTGCTCGACAGAGGAAAGGAGGTGTGACCAATCATTTGAGAGATAAAAATTGAACATCAAGTGCTACTGTATTTCTCTTCATTCATTTGGCTGGCAGGAAAGCCTTTAAAAACAGAAAATTACAGGCTTCACGCGAGACGTTTTCTTGAGCGTCTGTTTCCTCTTAATCATTGTTCTTTTAACTCCACTTGATGTGCTGTTCACATGGGAACATCAAAATTTGCTTTCGGTTGGACCATAAACCACGAACGAAGCAAAGCGATGAGATGAAAGGGGAACGCAATGGAACGCAGCAATGGTGGATCGACAAATTATAGACTTCTGTTTGAGCCCTTTCTTGTTCTTGCGTTTGAAATATCCCGACGATGAAGTCGACTGGCTTCTAATTTCATTCACAAACATTTAAGAACTGATTAGGAAGTTCGAGAGTAAAGTTTACTCTTGAATTCTCCTCGGGTTCCACAATGATAATTAACTCGACCAACAAGTGCAGTCAGCGAAACTTTCTTTGCCTTCCAACCGAGAGCTTATCGAAGAATTGAAATGGAGTCGATTAGCCTGGATTTTGAGGCTCAATTATTCGCACAACTGGCAACTTAACTGTTAAATTCTTTTTAATTATTAATGAATTCCCTGCATAATCTTGCGAAAACTTCACCTCACCGAAACATGCTCTTCATCTGGATTAATGCACCGTGTAATTTCACTCCCCATCGACTCAAGACAGGGAGAGAAGTTTTAATTGAATGCAAATTTCATAATTGCTTTTAACGATTAAAAATTATCATAAATTTCCATCGAGTGTTGCGATAAGTTTCACACAAAATTTGTCAAGTTAAGTGCGCAGCAATTATGCTTAGAAGATGCTTGAGAAGTGAACAATAACGCGAGAAATTCAACAAGCCGTGAAGTTATGAGGCGATTGTAGACATCGTCAACCTGACAATGCCATCACTCAAAGTCGCAGTGCTTCGTGAGACGGAAAAACTATTGAGAGACTCATAGCTTTTCCGTCAATTTCCATGTCGGCTGTTCATTGTGCTCGTGACAAAGCGCTTAGAAGAAAAGTGTTGTGAAAATATTGTTCGCGGCTGTCGTTTTCACATCGTAAATAAAATATTGAATAAGCGTTAGGTGAACATGTAATCAACGGCGATGACTCAAAAGTCCTTAAATCCAATCGACAAGCGATCGAGGAAATCCACAGTCGAAGTGTTGACGTGGCGCGCTAAACAAACAAACAACTCGACGAGAGTCTCACAACGACGCAAACACGTCGGGACGGATTCACCGGGGTGCTCACATTGTTGTCGCTGCTTTTGTTGCTGAAACGTATCCTGCTGCGTTAATATGCGGTTTAGAAACGATTTTCCTCTGCCGAACAATGCAAACTGTTAGTTTTACATCTTTTATAATATTCAGTCTTCGCCTCTCTCTCGAGGCTCGGAATGTGTTTATTTGCGTTTAGCTCTTCGTTTATTCAATATGCCAATTAAATTAAAATTTATTTCTCTCCCCTTTCTCGTTCGACTATCGCATTCGTTCTCATGGCGCGCAAGGGAAGGTTAAATTGAATCGAAATAATTTCTTGTGTGCGTGTGATGTCGGTTCTGGCTGCTTGACGAGACGAATCAGTCGGAGATTTGTTTGTCGATCCTCCCATTGACAGTTGGTAACTCAATCACACACTGATGTGAACAGATTTCGCTTGGGGACCGTTTTGTGGGAAACATTCGTTGTCAATTGGAAAATACTTTGAGTGCTTCAAGAAATTAGTTAAAACATAAATTTCATAAACTAAACGACACCATAATTAATTATGGAATTTAATTTATTGTTTCTCCTTCGTATCCGACTCGAAGCATTACATAAATAACAGAAAATGTTGACAATTCTTCGCCATAAATCTTTTGCTTCTCTCTGCCATCGTTCGGAGCCACACATGACCGGCGAAAAAATGAAATTTTCTTAAGGAAATGAAGCAACTCGAGCGATGTTGACGAAGAACAATTAATTCAACACAGTGCAATTCCCTGACACAACAATCCGCAGCAAGAATGACTTCTATGCAACCGTTCATTACGATTGTCTGCGATGATATTTCGTCCAAAAGTCACTGAACGTGACAACAGCGAAGCAATTACATCGTTGAAACTCGCGTCGACAAAGTCATTTAATTCTGAATATTTCGGTTTTACCGTTTATGGCGCCGCTGAAAATGGTCGAGATTAGTTATGCTTGACCTAAAGCAGCGACCAACGGAATGATTTCCATAAAATCGTCGTAAAAGTCCAATTAAACACCATTCATATCTCGTAAAGATTTGATAAAGGTGAAGTTTCGAATTAACATTAATGTATGTTTTGTCGTGAAGGCTCTGGGATGTATCGTTGGGTTCAGGTTAGCTGCGAATGGCTCTCGTGGCGTCTACTGACAATAAATTTCTCCGCCAACTGATTCGATACATCACAGCTGAGTCTCCTGCAGGTTGCAAGACAAATAGATCGACATTATCACTAGACTAGCATCGCAAAGTAATTAGTCCGTGTCTCTTAAAATATGAGCACATTTACCAGCACCTCTGAACGACAAACACCGACTATAAATCCACTCGCCAGCTACGGAAAGAAATTTATGAAACTAGAATTCACATGAAGCCCCGCGAGCCACATTTTCATATTTTAAAAATAAATATTTATTTACATTACGTTTTTATGACTTTTAATTTTATGAGAAATTAATTTATTTGTGCTCGTGAATGGAGAACAAGAGAACCGTCGAATGGGAAATAAAAGTGGCGAGTAATCTTGTCGCGAGTGACAAGTCGTGTGTTTTGCGACAACACGAGCGATTAAGGCTGCGATCGATGATGACGTGCGATTCCGCTCCAGCAGTTGCTTTGCAACTCACCAGTCGAGTGTTTTGTGAATCGATAAATCCGAGCGAGCCAGATTTAAAACATTTCTTTAATAGCATTAACGAGGCTCGGTGCGGATTTCTTCCGCATCGCATAAATTTCTTTCAGAAATGAAAAAGGTTTGCGAATATTTCTCCTCTCGCAACATGTTGTGTGAACTGTGAATTTTACGGCAGCTGAGTTGCCAAGAATCCTCACGAGTCGATCGACCCAAATGCTAAACAAACAGACAATCAGGCAAGCCAGCACATTCATCATCGGGGCATTTCATGTGTCCAACTTATTAAAATTATCTCACAAAACTCTCCCCGCCA
Source organism: Smittia sp. YW1114-2 (assembly GCA_033064975.1). NCBI lineage: Eukaryota > Metazoa > Arthropoda > Insecta > Diptera > Chironomidae > Smittia > Smittia sp. YW1114-2. Next base: position 8,120,718 of record CP093832.1, read on the forward strand.
CAAACTCTTAAATAATTCATAAATTTTCTTCCACGAAGGCGAAGCCACTTCACTTCAGCGTTCTTAATAATCTTTCATAACTTCGTGTTAAAGAAGACTTGGCTTCTATTGTTTCACGATTCTCTTCTGGCTGCAATGCAGTCGAATTGTATTTCTTCTTTACAACTAGAGCTCGCAAGAATCGAGATGTTAATCTTGCGTAAAACACGCCAACAAAACTAGCGAAGTCGCTCGTGACGAGGTTGAGGAGTTTTCTTATTCCCTCACGAGTTATTTTCACATAAAAATGAAATTATCAGTCGATGCCGCGCTTAAGTATTCATATTCATTCGAAAACGAGAATATTTAACATGATTACATTAAAATTCATGTTCTTCTTTGCATTCAGTCAACTGCAGAGAAGGCGAAAACAATAAACAACAGTGGTTGATCAACAGGAGGTAAGCGAGAGATCAGCGAGCGTCAGATGACTTAATGAGCATTGCCAGCGACTTTGAATCATCAATTGAGACTCATAATTGCTTGACCTCTTTCGACAACCGCCCGAAGACTCGGAGTTCGCTCTCTGCTTTGTTTATTAAGAAATTATAGTGTTTAATTGTTATTACGCTTCCCCTTTCCATCCAACGAGACGGAGCGTTGATTCGACTGAACAAATATTCAAATGCTGAAGTTAAACTACATGACATCGAAACGAATGGGAGATCTTAATAGCCGGCTACAAAGTGAAAATGCAATAAATTACAAATTAAAGCAATTTTATCGCATTCTGGCCCATGACTTCACTCGAAGATTCTCCATGTAACAAGCTCTAGTTAAAGCGGAGATTATGATTCGTAGATATCGAGTGGAAACAACACAATGTAGTCACCACGAACATTACATGTCATGATGAGTTGAAGCGCAAAGCTGCAACAATGATGCATTCAAAGTGATTTGCGTGTTAAGCTGCCGTTGTGCGGCATTTAACAAGTTGCGATAAACTGAGGTTAGAGTAATCCAAATGAAGGATGTAAAGCCCAGAGGTTTCACACTGCATCAAGATCGCTCTAAGTTTTGTAGGAGAGACACTGGATCAGTCACTCTAAAACGCCTGAACTGATTTAACAATTGATGAAGTTTTTAACGTTTACCTCAATGCTTCTGCCAGCGACAAGGTTTTGCTCAAACTTTAAACCTGCGACTGCATGTGAAAATAAAGATTTCTTCCTTTTCCATGTTTCCTCTCACTCCGCAAAGACATTCGAGACAATAAAATTATAATTTACGGAACATAAATTATACCTTATTACAGTTTCATAATTTTCAGCGTCCAGGAATTTAAATATTTTCATTCGGTCGCTGTTTAATGAAATCTGATACGATTCTGTGTACAGGCATGTTCAACATCGAGACGAACAGCGAGAAGCGAGAAGAAATATTAATATGAGTTTGGAAAAAGTTCAGCATCGCTGAAGTTACAACTCGTCGAGATAAACAGAGAGCTCTTATCAGATGCTTGTAATAATATTTAACAAACATGTTTCTGCGACTCTCCGCCCCTTCCCACCTGTCACCCAACATTTATTATGCGTGTCGTTCTCAGGTTTTTGTGTTATTGACTCGTTTTGTGCTTTGAATTATTAGGCTCCGACATTGAGTCGTTTAAACTGTTTGCTCCGCATTTTCATCGCGAGTTTTATGGCAGCGAAGGCTGCAGATCGTTACGCAACGTCGTATTGATGAGAATTCCATCTCAACATTATTTGTCATCCGAACTGATCGTGTAATGTGTGAATTGCTGTTCGTTCACCTCTCGACCTGCTTGCACCTACACGTTCGCATTGAGGAAAGAGATAAAATGATAAATCTCCCATCTGCCACGCATCGTCGCTCGGTCTCGGTTATCTCAAGGCAGTGAAGATAGAATTGCGTCACGTAAATGTGTACACAGAACGGACAGCGGAGCGATCGACGATAAACCAGCGGATTTGAATGAACATGTTCCAACGTAGATCAAACTGCAATTATTCAACGCTAACATAATTTAACGAAATCACAACCTTGTTCGGTAATTTATCTTTCGTTCGGAGTTCTTTTTGCGCCATGTTCACATTTGTGACGATTTCGATTGTAATCGCAACCCGTTTTGCCTTTGCTAGAATTTATTTTCGCTATTTCTTGAAGCGCTCAGCCGATTTCGATAATCATTAATCTACAAGAAGTTAATCTCGGCTCGCAATCTGAAATATATTTGTTTCTTTTGAAACTCCACCGATCGTACTGTGCAGATAAAGCTGCTTGATAAACGCCGTGGCATCTCCCATCAGAGAGAGAAAAGAAGCAAATAAATACATTCAAATAAACTTCCATAATTAATTAATAACGAAAACCATAATAATAAAAATTCTTAATTCTGTTTCTTCTCGCTCGACCATTCCCGCGTGAATATTTAAGCATTCCGAGTTAAAATCCAGTTAAGATCATCTTAAGACTCTCTCGCAGTCTTCGAGCAACTCTGTTTAATGTTTTTAGTGAGTTGTCACTATAAATTTAAAGAAATTTGTCTGTCACTGCAGTAGGCGCTTCCATCGTTCTCAGTTCTCCTTCCCGCTCCTTCAGTTTTAGTAAACGCGAGAGGCCTCGGTTCAGGTTATAAAGTGGAACTCTTCACAAGATACATAAGCAATAAAATAAACTCTGAACGTTTATTTGAAATTGAAAACTTTACGGACATTTAATTTATAGGCCTGGGATGGGGAGGCTGATAGACATCTCTCTTATCGGACTTTGTGCGAGCTTCAGTCGCCCGACGACGGTCGTGAATAAATTTCACTTCTAATCGATTCTTGAACGCAGCATCGTCAGGTGCTGCTGAAGGAATCTCAGACACATCAAAGTTTATTCTGATCACGCTGCTGCATCGACATCGAGATTACAATCGAGAGAATAACATTTGAATATTTATATTTCTCGTCGGAGAAACGAAATCATTTGGAAAATTAGATAACAGTTAATGTGATTCAATAAAAATAAATTATAATATCATTTGTACGATCAAACAGCTGAAAGATGATAAAAGATGAACTTTGGTGCGAGACGAGGAAAGGCTTCGTGTAAGAATTTTTATAGACTTTTTAAGACATCAGAGAAACAATGAACAAGTTTTTGGGTCAATGCGCTCTCACGCTGAAGTCACATGGCTTATCACATCTTCGGAATCAAAGGGACATAAAAAGGAACAAAAAATTGTCGTCGGGTGTCTGGCAAGACCTTCGTCCTTTCCTCCGCATTACGACGATGCATCGAATAGAGAAATAAAACCGATCGATGACAGAAAACAACTTCATTCCCAACGTGGATCCTTTTCTTGGGTCGTAATTTACTTTATTGACTCTTTCCAACTTGCTGCTCAACAGATCTCCGCCCAGTTTTGTGTTTCACTTTAGAGCAGCCTTCTTCTTTTCCTGATCAAATTTATTGGATTAGCGTGTAAAATCCATAATCAACTCTTTGAAGAATAGATAAATTCGACGTCGAATGTTCATCCAAACTTATCGTTTATTTTGAAAATATTCTCATAACGTCGCTATATTCATCACTGAATATTTGGCTTTCTCATCCTTCTGAATTCTCCTTAGATTTCTAGTTTTAGTTTGTGGTTGTCTGAATGAAACATTCGATCCATCTAATTCGTTCCGATGAACCCATTTATCGATAAAATAAAGTCAACAGAGATGTTAATCTTTAATGTATTTAGGAGATAATGTGACCAGAAACTTTTTTCTTGCGGACAATTTGCATAAATTGTCGATTCGCTCTCCTGCGAAAAACCGCAGAAAAAAACAAGCGAGATTAATTTGTTGAGGCTCTAAATTCGCTTTTAATTTCAGTGAAATATTCTGAATATCTTCTTCTGATAAAAATGTCAGAGAATCGACTGATAAATTGCGTTTTGATTGGCCTCCCGCGTTTAGATCTTTTCTTCGAAATTATGGTAATCAATGCATTTCTCATCGCTGCTTTCAGCTCCAGTTCATTACGAGAAATTGAATAATTAATCTTTTTCCCCGATAGACTTTGCACGTAGGTGGCACAGACGTCCACTCGCTCGGTTTGTTTCCTAAGTTGTTCGACCGTTTAAACAGGTGCAATCCGGTCGGACGATAAAGCATTTAATAAATGATGTCCTGAAATCAAGACCTCGGCTCTCGACGAGAGCGCAAAGCACACTCAAAATTTCTACTTTCCCTTCTCCTCTTATCTGATGGAGAAACTTAAAAACTGAAACATTTTATTTTAAGAAACGTCGTCGAGTGTATTCGAGAAAGCAATAAAAATCTTATCTCGATATTTTGTCGTCTATCTCGTCTTGACTTTGATGCAGTCGTCGAAATGAAAACGTGATTTCGTTCTGATGAAGAGAATCATGGATGCGGAAAAATCAAGCACTGGCTCCAACCAGCATCGAGAGAGTTGATTTTATAAATAAATATTTCACATTGGAATTAACACAACGAAAATTATTATTTTGCAGACATTCGATTCACGCTTCACTGAACCTGACAATTGGAGATTTCGACGCGATGATATTTTCGTTTCGTTTCCTTTGTTGGCGTCTCTGTGAAAGGCCTTCGAATCTTTAAAGCCGTTCTATTCAAAGTCAAATGAATTGAGCTGTAAGAATGATCGGCTACTGTGCTCTCGAACCGCACAGCAGCAAAACGAAAGCGAGTTGAAAGTCATTTTGTTGACTTAAAGCCATTACATTCAATTACTCAGAATCCCAATCTCAACAGAATAAAGTGAAAACTTCTCAATTCGAGAAAATAAGTCGCTTCTGAGCTGACTTTTCTCTCGGCTCAGAGGCGGAATGCAATATCAATAATATTGAGAAGTCACGTTTCTTTTACGGGTGGTCAGAACCAGGCAGCGCAGGCTGAAAGCCACGTAGAGATACCGCGAAAAAATATCCATTCTGGCCGCTTAATTTTCGCTGGAAAAAGAGAAAACGCTTCGGAAGCTCATGAGAGGTCTGTCGAGAATCGCAATAACAATAAAGCAAGCGAAAAAGAAAAGCGAGTAAAACGAAAATTAAAATTAAGAAGTTTTGCTGCCTTCCGAGGAACGAGCTTCTGTTTCAAGTTCGCTTGAGGAATGGCCTGCTGACATGAACGGAGGGATATGGCTTTGTGAGCTGAACAGTTTCGTTTCGAGCTTCCAAGAAATTAATTCTCATGCCCATTGTCTCCGGGATCAATCGACTGTGACATTTTGTCTTTAATCTCAATCGCTTTTAACGCCTTCTTAAAACAAAGCCGAGCGACGATTGCAGACAATCAAGAAAACCCCGTTGACTGCAGGCAGCAAATCACGAATAATCGAATCGAAAGAAACTTAGCGCTGCTTCGCGACCTTAACTTCCCGTTGGATGAAATAATTATATGCTTATCTGGCACAATTTCATGCCATTTCTCCGGTCTTGCATTAATTGCTTCCACGATTGTTTGACAATTTAATTTCGTCTTTAAACAATTCATAACTTGCTCATCGACCATGTCGACAACACTTTAAACTTGCGAAAATTATTTAACGCTGCAATAGTTTCAGTATCATCCCATGACGACAGCAGGGAGCGTTGAGAAACGTTCGAGTGGGTTAATTCATAAGGAAGGTCTCAGCTTTGATTTCATCGCTAAAAATTTTCCTATCTGTTGTAAAATCTGTTGGCTATTAGCGAATCGCTAACTCCGCCATAATTCCTTTGTCATGAGAGCCGTGACGAAGATGATTAACGCCGCCAGTTAAGAACTTTGGTGGAAGTTTCACGCAGCAAAGAAGAAGCAACAATTAAAACTTCAACTTTAACGATAATTGCGCTTAGCATCTGATTTTCCGACCACTCAAATGCACCGGCAAGTGCTTTCGGTATAAGTTTCTCAATGAAAACATTAAGCGGCTAAAGAATGCCTTCGCGTGTTTGGGAATGCGAAATGGCTTTGCGTAGCGAGCAACAATAAAAATAGCTGCGCAGAACGGCAAGAGAGCGACGAGAACGGTTTCATCTTTATGAAACTGAAAACTGTTTATCATAAATGCCTTGTCCATAGTTCCTTTATGAATATTCAACGGAATTTCCTTGCTCGTTCTCCTGATACCGATCGAGTTTCAGTTTCATTAAGTTATTCAATAAATTCCAGACCTTGTCGAGTCTTCTCTCTTTTTAATTTCTTCATAATTAATCTCGGACGGTGTTTCAACGATCAGTCAGCTATTTCAAAAAAGCAGCCACTCACCTATAGTAATCACTTTTGCAATAAATGTTTCCCTCACGACAGAAGAGCGATGTCTGTCCATCGAGCGCGTTCTCACATATGCAGCACTGTAAGCACCCTGAGTGCCACTTCTTATCGATGGCGGATAAATAGAAGCGATCCTGAACACGCGAAATGAGAAGAGAAACGAGAATAAGAAGGTGAAGAATGCAAGTACCCGTCGAATCGGATGAAATTAATTTCTTGCAGTCATTGATTTCATTAATTAGAAACTAAATGGTCTGTGATAGCGCAACACAAGCCGAGGCTAGCGTGCCAAACGAACAAATAAATAAATCGACTTTAAATTGAGATCTTTTTTCACCTGAATCAAGCGACCGCAGCCAGCGCAATCGTCGGCCGAGGTTGACGGCTGTGGATGGTCGATTGACGTCGACTCTGGACTGTCAGGGTTGCCTATCGGCTCGGTTTTGAGCTGGAGAATAGACGAGCTGCCGTCCGATTCATTATTATTGTTGTGAATGGTGTTGTTGTTGTTCTTAATGCTACCAGGCGGAGTGATTGCTTCCTTCTTAACGCACTCGCTGAAGTAGTCGGGGTACTGGCTACTGTTGTCCTCGAGGCTGTCATTACGACTTCGCCCTATGCTGTCGTGATCAAAGCTGTAGAGAGGCCAGTCAGTTTTTGACCAGAAATTTCATTCATTAAGTCGAAACTTACCTTTGGCAGGAATCGAAAATTGCGTGCTGATTTGACATCAAATTCTTCTGCAACTGCTGTGACGGAGCGCCATGCATGTTGTTGTGATGGAAAGGATGAAAATGTGACGGATGAGGTGGAACTGTCGAAGCCGATGGATGATCGCCAATGGTTGGACAAGTTAGGCATGACGGACGGTTCAGGAGATTCTCTGCCGGCTGCGGGAAGCACTGCGCTGCATTGAGAACTGTCAAGTTGCCTTCTGTTGGACTTGTATTGTTTCTTTCGTGTGGACTGAAATATCTCGCGCTCTGTTGCTGCGAAAGACAAGAGAAGAACGCCAGACGATTAAAATATGAAACATAATTACATGTCTCCAAGATCCAAGACAACAAACGAAACGGAAGGACAGAACGGATTCCGTTGAAAAAACGGAGAAGACAGAGACCTAACAAATTGTGTATCAGAGAAATTTTCGGGTTAATTAATTGCAACAATTTTGCATTCTCTCGAGCGTTTCGTTTGAACTTCTTCTTCGCTCGCGCTTTTCCCTAAGCCGGAAAATTTTAATGAGTGTCTCTTTCCCGAGGATTTCACAGAATGCCAAATGTTTATGCTCGCAACATGAATCGCTTCCAATATGGCATCGCTTGACACCAAACATCCAACGTCGTCGTTTCATTTCAGTTCGCGAGCACATGCAAAACGTTTGTCGAGGTTTTGAGAAATTTCGCAGGAAATTTATTGCACTCGCTCTCGCTTGATGCTTCGCAATCTTTTACAGCCGATGATTTATGTTATCAGCGCGCTCACGTCCTCATATCAGGCAACACAAAATCGCAGTTTCGCGACACATAAATTATTTTCTCTCGTCAAATTAAATCAGAATAAATCTCTAATTATTTTTTGGGTCAAATCAAAAGTTTAGGTGTCGCATATGAGAAACGCAATAGCACAATAAATCTCTGGTTTCATTAAAAACACATCGCGAGAGATCGGCGACGAGAGTGACGTCTAAAAATACCGGAAAAGCCGAGATCTGACTTGCTCGACTTTTAATTAATGTAAAATGTAACGTAAAAATGTTTATTAATGCTTTCGTCTCCAAAACTTTTCTCAGCTCAGAGAAGTTCTTCAAAGAAGTTTAAGAAGTTCTCGAGGGGCGCAAGTCGTTGGCTGGGCTCCGCTTTCATGTATTTATTTTTCCTTTCGATTTTAATCACTGATGTGAGTATTTAAGATGAAAGCAAAGTACTTTTTGGTGCAGATGTTTCATGTAGCCTCTCGAGCAAGAACCGAAATGTCTCAAAGGAAAATAAAAGTTGGAGCGAAGAAAAAAGTTTCCTCGTTAGAAAAGAAAATTCTGTCGCATTTCACTTCGGCGATTACGAATTCTCATTATCGTTCGCTTCTCTCCCTCGGCCGATCGTCTTGTGATGAATTCGACAAGAAACAAGAAACGCTTGTGATAATAAATAAAGAAACAGGTTTCCATGCAGCGAGCGAACGCCCTTGCATTCGCAGCTAATGCTCAATCGTGTAAGAGAGAATAATTAGTGACATGAAATCACATAAATCTCGGTTGATCTTTATGGATGCTGCATAAAAAATATGTTGCGTTAAGCATAAAACCGCGAAAAGAAAAACAAACATCGGAGCTCGTAATTCATGCCTTGGCAATGGTGACAAAGTGGGTAGGAAGGATATGAGTCGAAGAATCTTCTTCTTCGTTTTCACGCTGCAGTCTTTCCAGGCTTGCGATGCAATTTTTCATTTCTCGAGAGCTGCAAGGATCGAGTGGAAATTTATCATTTCGTGCGGAAATTCGAGACATTTCGAGTTGAGATCAAGACCAGATTGTTATGTTACAGCTTTTGCCGGTGCGATGAATAAATCATCGTGTGATGTCAAATGGGCGAGCGATGAAGAAGAAGACTCACGATGATTTATTCGGCGGTTGACCCTCAACTGAGAAGTGATAACGGCAATTGAATGAATTTTTTTCACTTACATCACTCACTGAATACTTTTTTGACGTTTTTCTATGATGAATTGAGTTATCACTGTGTGGAGTTTCGTGATAAGTCGAGCCAAGACGACGGCGTCTCAATTGAATTTTCGATTTTTCATCTCAAAATAAAAACTTAGTCATTGATAAGACAAACTTGTGTACGAGTTGAAGTGTCAGACTCACGATCAAAGTCACAAGTATGATTCAATTTGATGTTTTTATTTCACTTTGACTCTCTCGGATGATTAGAAACTTATTTGACCACAAAGCGTGCTTGACATCACAGACTAAACTTTCCGATCAGAAAATATTTTAATAGCGTCTCAATAGAATTGATTATCACGCGGCGAGTGAAGTTCGTAGAAGTTTTAGAAGCTGTTAATCATAAAAGAGAAGCTAAACTTTATTGTTTGCTAAATATCGTTTAAAGCTTAGAGGCACGAACCTCTTCCGCCCACTTCCCGTCTTCTTTTGTTTGGATATTTTTAGTGCTAAGAAGCTCATCAAGTCTTTGAAAAATGGGCGTAAGAAACTGGAACCGAACATTTTGAAAGAGTAATTTGTGATTGAAGCTCAGAGACAGAAATTCCACTATGAACTTTGTGTAGTCTGGCCAACTCGCTAACGATTTTTTGTCACATCCTTGAGTGACAATAAATTGTGTTTGCAATCTCAAATCGCTCTAAACTTTTTGCGTAGTTTTTCAGAACATTCGCTAGCAGTCCCGAAACTCCTCTGTTCATCAACTCCATCAAATAAAAACTTCACAGTTGAGTTACAATCGTTTGAGCGAAGAGAAGAAAAAATCGACGAGAACTCCGTCGCCAAACGAATTCAGTTGATGCGACCGCTAACGGAATCACCGAAGCATCGAATCCAACAAAAACATTCGCGGCTTATCAAGGCAGGCGACAGCAGGAAAAATATTGCAAATAAATCTTACCCAATGCATTACAGGGCGCTCCTCAATGCAAACTCCCATCAGAGGATTTTCAATTTTGACGCGATTCACGTTATCGAAACTTGTGTCGTAAAGATTGAAATTTATTCTAAGTTCGAGTCTAGCAAAGTTTTTGAACTCAAACTTTCCGTGTCTGATCACAGCGAGCAGATAAAACTATTATCACTTTAATAAACTCTTCATTCGTTCTTGTCGCTGCCCTCGGTGCACATCAAATTATCGTAATCCAGCGCACAGTTTGTTTATTTTCATTCGGTCGTCAACAAAATGGCGAGCTCCGTTATCTTGGAATTATCATTTTCCGAGTCTCAGGTTTTCCACGATCTCTGATCTAATCGTCGCTCGTTTTGTTTACTTTTCCGCCTTTAATTGCTCGTTAAGCACTTGCTCCGGTAATTTGACGCCCGAAAATTATGACCGGCGAGACAATTTCTTGGACGACTCTCATTAATGCTTTCAGCGTTGCGTGTTGAATTATTTCACGACGGATTCTCTTCTCACAATTATCACCGGCCACTAATTATAACAAATCACTCGGTTGATGTTTATTCGGCTGTCACGTTTTATCACGAATTAATTCCTGAACGCGCAAGCGTAACTTTGGATAACTGAACTTTCACGCACAACGCAGATCGAACTCATCGATGCACAGAAGAATAATTTTGGAAAATTGTTTTTAAGAAAAAAACGAGCAACGCCGAGGAATTCAATTTTAAAGCACAAGAAATATTCTCGCCCCGGTTTTATGTATCAGCGTCTTGTTTGCTCGTCATCGAACGAAAGCGAATCAAATACTAAAATATAAGAAAAAATAAATATTGTCATAAGCGATGTTTTACGTTCGAGAGCGAAGTTGTTATGGAAACTTATGTTGGTATTTGGAAGGGGCGAGGATTACTGCGATCCCGCCTATGCTGTGAAGATATTTGTGAGTACATAACACGACCACTGCGATCCAACGATTGTGTGGGAATCACTTGGCCGTGGTGGTTGATAGTTTGGCTCGGTGTTGGTTATATAGATGCAACATTTTCGGATCATTCTCCTCAGATGTGGCGTGAAAATTTTGGAGTAAATTTATTTCATTGACTAAGAAGCTTCTGCTGCAAAATGAGTTACCAAGCCCGCGGTGATTAAAATATCTTGCGCTCTAATTAGACCACCTCTTCCTCGAAGTCAAGGAAAAACGTGACTGCGTTGAAGGTGATAATTTTTTTGATTACTCGTCTTATCTAATCGTCTTCTTGAAGTTGTCGAACTGAATTGGCTGTTGTTAGATACCAAGTTGTTCCCAGTTTCACTGCAAAGTCTCGGGAACAAAGTTGTGCTTGACGTTTGCTCTAATCTCAATTATGTGGCATTAAGAAGTGATGTCGCCTGAGAAAATTTCGTTTCCGTATGAGTACGAGAACGTTTCGCTATTCGACTGTGAATCACCGCTGGCCTGTGATGAAATTGAAGAGAAAGTAATTGTTTAGCCTTGAAAGTCTTATCAGACTTCGACGTAGTCACTGCGAGCTTTCCGCTGTCTTTATCAGCGCGTAGTCTAATCTTTGTTTTTGTTTACAGCGTTGCTTGTTCGCGGACGACGAGAGCATCAAACATGACAAAGCAAGCAGCAAAGCAAGAAAGAAGCTGATTTTAGCGGCGATTCTAAGTGTCGTTTTCATGGTGAGAGATTTCACATTAAGCGTTAAATGCGAATAAATCATTCACGCTTAACGGAAAGGTTATCGAGCTGACCGGAGGCTACTTTGCTGGTAGCCTGGCGATAATGAGCGATGCGGCACATCTAATCACTGACAGTCTGACCTTTGTCGTTGGAGCTTTTGGGATCACTTGGGCGCAGAAAGGGCCGACGTTAAAAATGAATTTTGGTTTCAAGAGAGTTGAAGTCTTCTGTGCTATCATATCCATCATAGGAATATGGATTCTGACTCTCTTCATACTTTACTTTGCTGTCCAAAGATTATTGAACCTCAACAGCTTCGAAATTAACACCGACACCATGCTAATCGTTTCAATTCTCGGAGTGCTGGTGAACATTGTGTAAGGTGAACATCAATCAAGCAAAACTTTCCTTCTGATTACGTTCGGGTATTTCAGAATGGCTTCGATTCTCCACGGGGGTTCATGTAACGTTTTCCATCACAATCACTCACATGGGAGCGATTTATTGAAGCATCAAGCGCTGAGATCAAGCGGTGAATCGAAAGAAGAGCTTCAGATCAACGACAACAGCAGCCACATGACACAATCTGAATGTAAATCGGAAAATATCAATGTCGAGGCGGCGTTCCTTCATGTTCTGGGCGACTTCATTCAAAGCATCGGAGTGATTGTCGCCGCTGTGATCATCAAGCTTTATGTGAGTCTCGGCAAGTTTATTGATTTTCCGCCAATTTGCTGAAAAAGTTTCGTTACAGCCCGAGGCGAAAATCGTTGATCCAATCATTACATTTTCTTTCTCAATCATTGTGATTTCAACGACGCTGAAGATTTTCAAGAAGTCGGCCGCGATTCTCCTGGAGGCAGTACCAAGTCATGTTTCTTATGAAAACCTGCTCAATGACTTGAACAGTATCGAAGACGTTGAGTGAGTAGAAATGATTATTGAAGTTGAGAGCATGTCAGGTAACAAAAGTTTGATTGCAGTTCGGTTCACGATTTGAAAGTTTGGAGTTTGTCAAATGACGACCATGCGTTAAGCGCGCACCTTGTGGTTGGCAAACTAGAAAATCATCAAAACGTTCTCGAGAAAGCGAAAATTGTATCTAAGTCCCACGGAATTCACCAGACTACGATTCAAATTGAGCTGAAATAAATGTTGAGAAAAACATAAACTGTTGCGTTGTTTTCATCGAACAATTGTGAGGAAAATGCTTGAGCGAGCCATGCGGCGAGTGGTGGATTGGATCGTTCAAATCGTTCATCATTGAATTGTCTATGCATTCTTCAGAAGTTTCTTTGCATAGATCGATCTACATGACCAAGCGGTCGAGCCGGACGACGTAGAACATTTAAAAAATATAATTTTACGTGTCCAGAAGTCAATACCTACTAAGAAAGTAAAACCTCCCAAAAACCCACAAAAAACTATTTATCAAATAACAAAAAGAGCTAATTATCTTGATCTGCAATCGCAACAATCTTTCTGTGTCATAAGTATCGTTTCCTTCTTGTCGCTAATCCTAAATAGTTTCTTATTCACATTATTCTGTTGCGGTCACTTCAATTATTACAAGTCATCAATCGAATCTGAATCGCTCCGATTTAATCGAATTAGCTCCAAATCAACTCAAGCTACTCAAAGAACAAGATAATCTAATGAAGTCGAATACTTTTCCTTTCGTTCCATGCGGCTTAAGGCGTAAGAATGATTAAGCTTAAATGTTTGTGTTCTCACTCACGAAGCGTTGGGAAGCGAAAATACAAAGGCGACAACAGCTTTTGCTGTGGGAGTTTATCGAAAACAAGCATCGCTAACGCTGCCCCAACAATGATTCGCATTGTGCTTTATCAAAAACAACGAATGTGAATTAATATGCGCAGTGAGTCGACGGTTTAACTCCGAGGCTGGAGTCGATGAATATTCACGATCGTGGAGCAAGAAGCGAACCGAGCGTGAGGTTGCGATGGAGCACAAACAAAACAAACACCATGACGATCCGAAGTGAGTCGCGGCTGTGTTTATCACTCGGGTCCCGCTCATTCGACACGCTCGCCGTCCCAACACTCAACGCAAACAATGTCTCAACAGTCCGGTAACCATGAAAACCATGCGACATGAAAATTTAATTAAGTAATTTTTATTGATTTTCTTTTCCAGCCACATTCGCGTGTCGCGCTGGCCGATCGAGCGAGGTTTCAACGCGCGCGCTCAACAACATTTGCTTAACGAAAACAACAAAAACATAAATTTTTATACGGTTTGTGTAAGCTCCGCGGAAAAAAGTGAATATCGTCTCAGTCAGGTAACATGAATTAAAACGTCGAGTGCGCGGAGACGACAAAGCGAAAGAAAAATAAAACGAGCGAAAATATTCGAGATATTTACACTTAGTCAGTTTGTTAGAATTCTAAGCTTAAGCTGGGGAGTTTCACGGCAGAAAGTCGCGATCGTGAAGTGAGTCAACGAGTGAGTCAATCTTATTGAAATCTTCTCAATCAACTTTGACGACTTTGAACTTTGAAGCAGTAATTTAAATATTTTCAACTGCTTGCGAATCATTTGTGACTTGATCAAAATCCCATCTCGCGCTCATTAGCAGTTAATCGGACTTTTTACGATCAGATGTGTCAAGAAGTTTGCTATTGCTAGGAGAAGAAAATTTAATAACGAATGTCGTGGAGCGTTGAAAAAGCTTCCAGAAGTTAAGCAAGTGCCTCGCAGTCAACGGCGATACCTTAAACTGTGTAAAATAAATTGCAATCGCGGCTACGATCTGCTTAAGGTGCGTGCCAGATACGAATTTTCCGCAGAGAAAAACTTTTCAGTTGAATCATTTTTTCTCGTGGTGCGTCGTTCGCCCCCACCGCCAAAGGGAACGCGCAAGAGAGAAATTTTAACCCATAAAATTAATGGCTGGAAAAGTATACAACAGCGAGCTACGATTGAATTTATCGATTTAATAGGAAACATTATATGAACGGGAGGGCGAGCCCGGTATCCAACATGAATCGCAACATGCAAAACAACTCAATAAATTCGTCAAAATAGAGAAGAAGGAAAAGTAATTTTGTGATTAAGATTGCGCTACAAGTGAACTGAGTGATCGAAATGAATATCGCAGTGGATAGTCAGTGGAAGCATGAGGCAGCGAGCACCTATGCAATGGATAACAACGAGTACGAGAAGGCATTCGAGAGCTTCATAAGCGACGTCGACGATGACGGTGAGTTTCCATGGTCATAAATTGAGTTAATGCTTTTGGGGAATCATGCATCGATTATCTATTTAGTTACGTTGCAATTTCTTCTTCCATCTTTGGTGCTGCGGCGAGTTTCATAATCTCAGGCTCCATTTCGGTGGCTTCTCGTTTTATTGTGATAGAAGTTCAAACTGTAATTTCAATGGAATGCGATCAGAGATCAAGTCGCCTGAGAGATCCATTAACATTTTTATTCGTCAAGCGTTGACTTCTTCTTCCAGCCGTTCCTCGGTGGCTTCGAGTTCACAAACATTGAGAGAGAGGCGCTCCTCGCAATCCACCGAGTGGATTTGAATAAAAGAATAATAATTTGGGCATTTCGTTGTATTAATTATCGAATTTAAGGAGAGAAACTTGAATTTCCAGATTCTTTGTGCCCGTAAAAGTTTCAGATTTTTTGTGTAAACAGCTGAGGCTGCTTGCAACTTACAACACTGGTAGCTCTCACCATCTGGCTACGTTCAATAAAACCCAAATCATACAACTTAATCAAAAAACTTCCCGTTAAACCAACGGGCAGCTTCGCTAGTTTTCGAATGAATCCCCAAGAAAAGTCAAAGACTTACAAGATCGTAAAATCGATAGACTTCGACACGGAACGTTGGCTCGCAAATTTCAATGCAAATTTCCGCCTCAAAACTAAAGAATCCCCATCAAATTTCTCGCCCAACCTAATCACAAATTAGTTTCTAACGTTTCATCGTCTTAAGCGACGTGAAGTTTCATCTCGCCTCTAAACTCGTTTCAGGATGAGGTCAAATGTTGAGATCGCTCAAGTTGGTTCTCTCGAAACGGCTGAAAGCGAATCTCGATAGGCTCCAGAATCTAACACAGCAGAAAGGCCACGAGCCGAACACTTTGAATAATAAACTCCAACGATAATATAAGCTGAATTATCGCTGCGTCCAGTCGGGGATGACATCATCCACCAGTCAGCAGTTGGCGTGTGTGTGTCGATTCGTTTGGGATCTTGATGTGTATGAGAAAGATCTTAAAATATTGACAAAACAATGCCTTGTTGCTCTCTCGCGATACTTTGAATGCGATTCGACACAGCAATCTTCACTTGAATTTAGTTTTGACGTCACGAAGCGATGGGGGAACAACGAAAGTATTTTATTGACTCACGACATTGACAGATAAGAGAATTCGATAACAAAACTATTCGCGGCTCGCCGTTGTCTCCAGGTTTTAATCGGTGCGAATGGATCGCTTTAAACAATTTAGAAGTTTCCGTTGCGAGCAAAGATTTGTTATCGCTCGGTCTCTTATCAACCGTGCGGGTAATTAAGCGGTTATAAAAATTCAAGTCAAGGAGACTGTTCCGTGTCTCGGGCTCAAGCTTGTAACAAATGAATCCCTTGGATGTTCACTTAATTAAATTGCTTCGCTAAATGACTATGCATGTAGCACGAGCGAGTGATCTACTGGAAAATTGGCACACGAAACAATAGACGAGCCAAGCCCTTCGACTGCAATGAACATGTGATGCCCCTGATATGATTAATAAACTTTTCAATCGAATGTCTCATGCATCAATCAACCAAAACTTTGATTCGAGCGAGTCAACTCAAGTTGTTTCGTCAACAAACCTCAAAGTTAATTGAAGAATCTTCTTGACATCGAGTCGCAGTTTGTCAGATATCCGCGTTTGGTTATCGCGCATACAAAAGCGCAGAGCTGAACGCTGACTCGTTTATTGAAATCTTATTTTTCTGACACCTCCACTAACAAGAATCTACCTTTTTAATAAACAAATAACCATTAAATAAACTTCCAACATAGGCGTGCAGCAAATATTTGCGCCGCGCTGGAGACGAAACAGAACGCAGAACGGAATGAAGTCTTCTTGTTCCCTACACATTGTTTATCGCGCTGCTTAGTGCGATAAAATTTCTCTCGCCGATCTTGCGCGCGGCCAGCAAGCCTGTAAAGTCCAAACGATGTGGGACATGTCGCGGTAATTGCTTATGCAAAATAAGTGGAGAGAGCGACAACTAGTTCAAGTGTGCTTTGACAGCGAGTGCAGCGCTTTCAATTCATCTGAATAATGAACGGAGGCGCTCCGACGAACGTGTGACAAGTAGAGAAGAAGAAACTGTCGCTTTTATGGCTTCTGGAGTGAATATGGACATGAGGCGAAGAATGTTATGGAAATGAGAAGATTCCACAAGTTTCTCGTTTCTTGGAAATTGGACATGCAAATCCCCAACACTTACGAGACGAAGGAGCTTTTGCGCTCTGAAAACTTTCAAGAGTCAACAAGCTTGCGAAGCGTGAGATGTCGCCAAGAAGATTACCGTGAGATCCGCAAATTGTTTAATCAACCAGCGCCTCAAAAGATGTTTCACATCTCCATCGACATTGTCACCGAACAAGCCAAACGGCCTTGAAAGATTCCACAAAACCTGAAAACTCATTCACACATTTCTCGTGCGGCTTGTGGGCCGCGCAAGCGTTTATGCTGGCTACGTGAAATGGCTCTATAGAAATTTGCCGTGTTCACTCGGTCTCCGCATCGGGTAACACGATGAAATTCATTAAATATTTGCCTTTCTCGAATGGCTTTGAAACTGGCGCAAATATTTTGTCTTGCACTTTGCTTTCGTGCAAAGGTTCGCTGTGGCCTGCGTTAATGCAGTTTGTCATCGAGCAACGCTTGACAGGGCGACGTGCACTTCAGACGAACTTCTGTTGTCTCGAACACAATTAAATTCAATTCAATGGAGAGATTAAAACGATCAATGAAGTTCAATTAAAGCCGAAAGGCGATTACATCCATTCGATTCGATACTCGAGCGACGCTTTGATTAACGAGCGATCGTATAACAATTAACATTAAACGATTCTCCATTTGTTTTCATTGTGTGTGAAGTGAATATCGATGAAAACACTTGAGTGCTTAGTGATCGTAGCGATCGATCAAGGTCGCCTGCTCTCGCGCCCCCGACGACATCCTCAACAGAACCGTTGGTTTTCGACAATCAGCTGTCAGTGATCTCGACGCTAAACGCCAAACACTTGTTCAAACGTAAGACATAATTAAACGGCTGTTCGCTCGCACAAACATTCAAAACACGACGATTAGCTTCTCTTTGTAGGTATCGCAATAAATGAAATATTATCAACTGCCCACTTCAAGCGATACACAGCGAGTTTAATTCACAAAGACGAAGCTCGTCGTGAGCCGACTGAATTCACAATTTAAAGCGAAACTTCTTTACGAAAATGGACATGACAACATTTTCGCTTTGATACTTTTGAGCTTTGCAGTTGAGCTCGACCCGATGCTGCTTATGAAACACAAAGTTCTCGTCGGGCTAATCATTAAGTAATCAATCGAAGCTCAGCAACATGCTCAGCTCGCTGACTGATGTTTTACGACGATCAATACTTGGAACTTGACTTTTATCGTCGAAACTAAACAAAAACCTAAGCACAGCGTTTTCTCCTTTGTCACAATCTGACATTGAATGTTCCATAACAAGTGAATAGTGCAGCTTACTAAACGAAAGCATTTGGCGTGTTTCGTTAGAAGCGAGGAGGGCGACCATTGAAATTTGCGTAAAAATGTGATTAACGTATCGTCTACTGAAAGAAATCGATACGGGCGACGTCATGGAAAAATGTTGCTCTTTTAACATGAAAGGGAAACGAGCAGAGAAACCGACGTCGATGGCTGATGGAGAGTGCGATTGACTTAAGCTCTCTCGACCCCCACATGAACTTAAACATTGAGCTGAAATCCTTCAATGTCGCGTGTGAGTTATTGTTGTCTGCATCGTTTGGCAAAGTACGCCCAAGAATTTTAAGTGAATCAAAGTCACGCAACATCTCGATTTGGTAACAGAGTTGAAGGTTTCGAGCCAAAATTATGCCGACCGGATTACCAGTTTCACTTTCTAATTAAAATGTTTCTCGTCGCCACTCAGACACGTCATAAAGTGTGTTGAGTGAAGCGATCGTGTTCCCGGAAAAGCGAGAAGGAAATCCAAAAATACATAAAGGTTCTCGCTGATGATTGCAACTGTTAAGTTGGTAAACATCGAGAAATTCGATCGGCTGGAAATTCGAGAACTTTTACGGCTCTCATAATTACTGTTGCATAATCCCGGCTTTGTATGTCATTCACCGTTCCTTTTGCTTTCCTCAGAACCGCGTCGCTTCTGACTCGCTTGACTCTTAAACGAACGTCTTGGCGACGAAATATGACATGAGTTTTTGTGTGTGCTTATGCAGCGTCGCTCGGCAGCCGGAAAATTGCCCACGAAAACATAAACACGCCGTAAAGCTTCACGTTCGAGTCTTTGAAACCGAGAAACATTTTATTGCCGCTTTGTCTGCACTCAGGCCGATCGTTAAACATCGTTTGGGTATTTAATTGTTACTTCATGTCGTCGCTGTTGTTCTTGGATTTCAGTTAATTTAGACACCAATCAATCGCTCATCAGCAAAGACGCTGAATCTAAATTTAGACTTAGAGTGCAGTCAACTTCTCTCCCCCTTTTTTATGACCGTGAATCCCTTACACACTTTAATTTTCATCTTACGCGATCTGCAAGCAGAAACTGCAGCAAATCATCGCCACTGCAAACTCAGCCTGTGCTCTAAAAACAAAACTGAAACTGCTAAAAATAAAGAAAACTCGTCGGGATCAGTGAATCATGCTGCGACGACTTTCCTCGTCTTGTTCGAGCGAAAATCAATCTGTGGCGAAATTAGGTGACGAGTCTCGAAATATCCGCAATGCAAGTTTCATGTCGCTTGCTCAAACTGATGGAGTCACTCGGTGCCATCGCCGTGAAAATAAACATCGAAAGGAAAACAAACTTTCGTTTGATGTTCGGGATCTCGTTCGACGTTGTCGCCCCGCGGCTGACTTTTGTTTGTGTTTATTTCTAATGCCGATCTGCGGCGTGATTAATCGTCGATAATTAAAGGCAACAGAGTCAAGCCTCGCTGAGCCTGCCTGGGATGTAAAGCTGTTTATTTTCGAATAAATTAAAATGAAGTTGACCAGTTGCATCGCGTTTGCTGAATGTCAGCCTCTCGAGAAAGTCAAACTAATTGAGGACAAACTCGCTTTCAAGACTTTCGAGATGAGTCAAGTATCCGTCACTCGAAAGCTAAAATAAATCGCCAGCACGGCGGGGGCGGAAGTTTTGGCTTCTACTGGCTGATCAAAGAACAGTTTTTGCAATTTCTCTTGACTGAAAAGTCGTTGACAGTCGCTTAAAAAGGATTTGAAAGCAACTTTGAACTCGATCGCAGCTTAGCTGGGCTTAGAAAGTCCTTGTAATTAATACAGTTCTGAGCTCTATTACGCTATCTGAACGGTATTAAGGTTCTGCCGTCTACTTCTCGCGAAGCCGTAACAGGAAACTCGAGGCTGCAACTGAGCTTCAATTTAAATTAGACGCAACTCCAAGTGATGAGTGAAATGTTTCGCTCTCCTTCTCCACAATTAACTAACTTTCCTTGCCTTGCGACTGTCGCTAAGCATTTTCCACAACGCTTTATTAATGAAACACATCGTTTCGATTCGGTGAGTGAACAAACGAAAAGAGTCGGTCGAAGTTATTTATAAAATCACATTGCATTATTATGTTGGAGTGGAATCGAGAAGCGAGAGTATCTATGGGGTGACTAGCCTCATGTTGACAACTCGTTACCCGAACAAATATAAACAATCGATCCCACTTCATAAGTAGTAAGTCTAAGTAGCCAAGATTGTCATGTCTCGTTCGTGTCCTACAATTCCATTTCTTAGCGACACTTAATTGCATTAATGACTTAATTCGCGATCGCTCGCAACCACCCAAGTATCTTCATTCTCTGTTTCTCGGTTTTGCATTTTCCGTCTTCATTCATGCACGCCGAAAAGGTCAATGCATCGAAAGCCTGGCTCAACGCGATCAATAAACGTTTCACTCGCTGTGAACTTTTTAAATGCAAAGCAGGAAATGTTCACTTGAGATAAAAACTGGCACTGAACTGTCTGATTTCGGACGTTCCGATCACCAAATATTAGTAAGGCTGTCCCTTTAAAAGATATTTAGTGAAATCTCGTTTCACGCCGGATTTCCAAAATGTTTGATTTATGTCTCGAACGTCCAAAGCTCATTTGTTTCGATGCGAGGCTCAGAAAAGATTGACGATGCTATTAGCTGATCAGAAATCGAGCTTGGCTAGATGCTAAGTAGCTTGACTTACTTAAGTAACTGAAGGGTATTTATTTCGTAATCAATCTTCCTCGTGCTCAGTGAGCTTGTCTAAGACATTGGTCAAGTTCACGAGCTGTTTTTGTCAAGACTAGAAGCTTCACTCGAAAATAATTCCTCGATACTTCGTCACGGATCCTCAGCGTTCTCAGAAAGCTCAAAAGCTTCGAAATAAGTTTCAATCTAGCTGTTGATTTATTACGAAATCTAATCCATGGTGACAAGCGCACTGACAAACCGCTTCATCAAATCAAGATATCAACATAAAATCTTATTTTACGACATGTTGAAAAATTATTAACGTCTGTAAATGATTCCGCACATAAAGAAAGTCCAATCAATTTGTCGTCGTCGTTATTTATCTGATCGTGGGATCGCGTCTCTCACAATGGGCTAGGGAAAGAGGTTTATGTGATCGTGTATCAAACGACAGTTGAAGAAACCTTAAGCGAAGACAGTTGGCGGATGTTGCCTAAACCAAATGGAACTTGCGTAGTCTGAGACTAGTCTCTGCCTAAACGGTGAAAGACTTTGAAGCCCAGCAATGTTGTCACAAATCAATTTTTCGCGTCGAAAATCCTACACGAAAGCATAAATGCTCAAGAGTTCTCGCGTGGAAAACTGTCAAAGTGTTTGTTTCGACGCGAGCCCATATCGACGAATTTCAACAAACAAGTTTTCTTCGTTCGTGTTTCCACTTGCGTTTTCATTCGGCATAAATGTTTATTTTAAAGTCTGTGCGTCTTCGTGCAGGAAAGAAACACAGCATAACAGAACACAGCAGCAATACGAGTCGATCATTTGTTGGTGTTTTCCCACATCTCCAAGCATTAGACTTTTCTCAGTCGGATATCAGACGACATGCTAAGCGGATCAGCTAAATTCTCGGCTTGGCGATTATCGACGTTTCGCGGATTCTCAATTAGCGACTTCTCGCGTTTCTCTTTCGGTTAATTGAGAGCAGCCGTCATTAGTGTGTAGAAACTCAATCAGAAAGCATCGAAAAAAATTGTGCCATCGATTTGCATTTTGAGTGGAAAATTGCCGAAAACAGAAACTTACGGAGGTGCAAGAGCAATAAATTATCAGGAGAAAATCGGATCACGAGTGAAAAGTTTTGCAAGCTGATTTGTGCAGTGTGAAGTTTACCGTTGATCCATCGTCGTCCCACTCGGTGCTTGGATTAATCGGAACGTTGGAGCTGCAAAATATGATCCATAATGTCATGATTCCGCTCGAATGAAGGCACAGATCGAAGCAAGGCATGAGCTCGCATTGCACGTCTCGAATGCAATTAATTGTGAATACCAAACGGATTGAATTGCAACATTTCTTCTCGCCATAAATCAATGAAACGCGACGCTGGATGTTAATTAAATCAGAACGTTAGGCTAATGAGTAACATGACTGACGAATAAGAGTGCATGCTCTCGATGCAACTGTGCAAGAATTCTTGGATTTTCTTGAAAGGAAAACCCCAATGAATTTTCCCTCGCGCACTCACGCAGCGAGCATAAAATATTAATTGACGCACATAACTTCTCCATCTTCTATTGCTGAAAGCATTAGACGAAAATAGAAAAATAAAAATTTAGTGAGAAGAGTCAAAGAATGTGGAACAAACTATTTAAAAAGAAGGAAAAGAAACAATCGAAGCCGTCCAATAAATCAGAGAGTGACAAGCCGAATCAAGCGCCCGCGTCCTCCAAGTGCTTCTTCTTTGGCGGTGGGCGCAAGCCAAACGGTGATTACTACAAACCAAGCGACAACTTCCATTACCTTCAGTATGAATCGGAAGCTTACCGCGATCCAGGTGAGGCTTCGTTAGCGACGATTGAATTATTAGAGACGCCGAAGGGTTAATGGAAGGGAGCAACCTACATAAATCAATCAGTCATTGTCGTTGAATCCAGCAATCCATAAATAGAAGGAGCCAAATGTGTTAAAAGGTTGTTCCGAATACTTTGTGCTCAAGCAAAACGACTTCATCGATATTCGCGTGAGAAAGCGTTCGATTGCCGACCGTATGTGCAGTGGAACAAAGAACATTCGGCTCACATGTCATGTTTAATGGAAGATAAAAAGTCACGCCGAGGCGCGCGGTTGTTTGCTGTGGTTTTCCATGGAAATCCGTGACATTTCCCCATAAATTTCCTCAGAAACAAAACGAGCTTCTGCTTACTTCGGTGGCGTCGCAAAGAAGAAACAAATCCATTTGTTGACTCGAAGGGAAATCGATTGAAGACGCAAAAGAATCGTCGTCATTTCAGGTTCTGGACGGTTAATTACCAAATGCTATGCAAATGATCTCGTTGACCTTGGCGTGCTTCAACCGAAATCGTTCACGATAAGCTGAAAAATTTCAGGACGTGATTTCTGTCGCGAAACAAGAAAGCGAAGAAGAAGATAAAGTTGTCGTTGCGATCACTTGAGTTTATCGATTGGGATACACAGCATTTTTGTTTCAACAAATTGCAAGAGCCCACTCGAAGTTCAATGCGACAACCAAACGGAGAAGAAGAAGCGGCACTTGAATTCGCCGAACAAATAAAACTCCCACAAGGCGAGCTAACGTGTCTTGGAATGCGCGTGTCATCAATCTCTTGAGATAATTACCATGGCTCAACGACTGACGGTTGATCTTGACGAACGCTGACTATCGACGATATTCATATCGTTTTCGAATCGATTTCTCGATCGAGACTAGCTCGAACGCATTTTCCTTTGCGAAACCAGTGGAAGGAGAAGAAACTTCGAGATATAATTATACTCGTTCACCATCGGAGCGACGGAATGAAATTAATGGGCGAATAACTGATTTTTATTGACTTTAAATAATTAGCGTAGCGAGTTGTTAATTAACTTTCAATGACTTTCGCAGAATTCGACGGAGGGCATGAATACTCGCGACTTTACCGGCCCGAACAACACCAAAAGCAACAGCCAGAAGAGCATCAGCAACTGAACGAGATTTTCATCGATATTCCACCGGCGAACACTCGCCTCGACTTGTGCCCGGTTTGCTCTCGGAAGTTCTCACCGGAATCACTAATGAAACATGTGATCATCTGCGAGAAGATCAACACAAAGAAGCGAAAGCCTTTCGATTCGTCCAAACAGCGACTTAACGGCACAGAGTTCACTGCCGTGGTAACGACATCACCGACTGTTGGTCAGAACCGTTTGCAACCGCTGAAGTTCGAGAGTCGCGTTTCACCACCAAAAACGGTAAGTTGCCCGCGCTGTTAGGCTCAAGAACTCGAGCGAAGGTGTCAAGAAACATGAATCATAAGCCAAGCGCGCGCTCACGATTTCCGCTAATTGCCGCCTAACTCGGTTTAATTGTTCCACAAGAATTCGCATTCAAATCTCCTTGCTAAATCTTTTGTAATCAATTTACGGACTACAGGTCTCATTCAAGTTCTCAAGAAACTCACAGAATTGCACAACCGCCAGTTTCCATTTCTCGCAGCAGAAAAAAGCTTTGTCTGCCTTCGGAGCGAACTCGTTTCCAAGAATGCCCAAATCGGTTGCACTATGCTTTATTTACGTGTCTGAATGGTCAATTGAGAAGTCGAACGCAGTCTTGAGTGCCATTACGAAACGCGAAGACGCGTGGAGCATCATCGAAGACAAAGATTTATAGCTTCAAGTGGTTTCAACTCACGAGTTTTATTTTTGGACGTGCGTTTAAATGTTCTCTAATTCGTTCCCTCATCTTCCTCCCCGAAACAAATGATCGCCTGATCGTAATTCGAAGCAGAGATGAAGAAACCGCGTCAAACATCGAGAAAGATTAATGATCGTCTCCGTTCCCCCATTCGCTTTCAGCTCCAACGAAAGGCAAGTGAAACAAGTCTCCAGTCACAGCCGACGACAGCGTTCGAACGAAACATGTTGATGGGAAGTCTGAGAGCTCGCAAGAACTCGACCAGCAGCTTGGGTGGAACGTCTAGATCGCTGACCAAGCGGAGCGTCGCACCACAGAACGAGAAGTGTCCACACTGCGAGAGAATCTTCGGATTCAAAGGTGACGATTGCATCTGATTGTGCAAATCGCTCGATACTAAAACAGTTTTCATTGCAGCCTACGATCGCCACGTCGAGTGGTGCAAAGAGAAATCGCTCATCAAAGCATCGCCCGATCTTGCTTCAGTGTCGGCTGCTAAGGAGCGATTAAAGACTCGAATTCAATATCGAGCTCCGTTGAGGTAATTTGTTCGCTCTCGATAATTTCTGATAAATTGACTTAATAATCATTTTCAATTAGAACGAAGCGCGGCATTACACGGGAAAAATACTCAAACAGCTGTAATGGATCGACCAATAGCCTAGCTGACTTTGACTCGACACTGAATTCCATGAGCTCATCAATGACAAGTGAAAAGTGAGTTGCGACCTGCGCAATTGAATATTTCTTCAGCCTCCGGTTTCTTTTCAGTGGCCTTTACGATCCATTCTTATCAGCGAAGAAGCAACTCGAAGAACTCTTTTCGCCCACAGCGGCGCCCACGACACAGATGATTAATTCAATGATGACTGCGCCATCAAATAAGCTCAATAACGGCAACGACGTGATGTCGAAATCTCTCACGCTTACTAACCACGCCGCCAGCTCTCCAAAGACACCGCAGCCGATCCCAAAAATGCAAAGCAACTTCAAGCGCACCTCGTCATTGAGGATTTCGAATCGCAAGCCCAAGCCGGCAATTTACACGCCACCGGTAAAGTCGAACATACATTGCGGCATAACTGACGATGGTCCGATTTCGCCCAACTTTGTTAAAGCGACGGACTACGATGAGCTTCCCATTAAGTCACCCTACAGTGCCATCAAATTATGCGAGCAGAATCTCGCATCCTATCAGCTTCCATCTCGAGCTACACCATCGCCAACAATGCCTTCAATCAACAGCCAACCGCTCATGAGAGACAGAGCTGCCTTGATCCGAAAGAACTTGAAACTAGATCTGAGAAATCCAAACATGCCGTCATCAGATTATCCGCTTTCCAAGACAGACTCACTTGCTCTGTTCTTGAAATACGAGAATGAAATGTCAGCAAAACTAACCGAGAAGGATATAAAAGACAAGAGCAATAGCCTCAGTAAGAGAACACAAGCGACGATGAATCTCAATGGCATCGGATTAAAAGACCAAAAGCTTCCAGATATTAACAAGCCTATGCAACATCAAGAGCCGTCGCCTCCACCGCGTCAGCAACAAAATCTTCCGAATGGAAGCAACGTGGATAGGTCATTGATTTCCATCGACAACCTGAATAAAAGTCAAGCTGATGATGGTCAATCGAAAAGTCAGTCAGCGCCAGTCAAATTGGTCAACGCTTGTGATAATTTGCCGATGTTGACCAACGGAAGTGGCAGCGAAAATAGTCGATCGCCATCAATCGACCGCAAGAACACCGACGAGGATTCTCCCGATCAAGCAGCGAGACGCAGTGGCGGAAGCACCACCTTGCGTCGCAAGAAGAAATACAACATGGACAACATTCTCTTCGATACTGATCCAGAGACAAAGTCGAGCAGCAGTGATAACAGCAATAATAACAGCCTCAACAGACCCACGTCACGAACTTCAAACGCCGAGTCAATCTTTGACGACTTCGACTTTGATCAGTTCATCGCTTCCTTCAATGACGACGATCAGTTCCCAATATTCAAAGACTACAAAATGATGATGAACAAGACAGCGACGAAGGCAGACGAGGTAAACAACAATAACAACACTACGCCTGTTAATCCAACGCCACCATCACCTCCTAGCGTCGTGAAGAATCTTGCCGACACGAAACCTATTCCAATCCAAAGGCAGCCACTGTCTGAGGCTGAAATCGATGGACTCGAGAAACTTGATAATCTTTGCAAGATGTTGAGTGGAAACTCTGATTCTGACGAGAATAGCTTGGAAACAGACCCAACAACTCGATCAAAATCGAGCGCCGACTCAGCTTATGGAAGGTGAGACATTCAAATTTTCCTGGAACTAAACTTTCAACCTTTCACAGTCTTTCCAGACAATCGCAGTCGCCGTTCGATCACCGCAAGATGAGCAACGGCAGCGCTTACAATTTCCGACCGACTCCACCTCCGCCACCCGTCCGTCAGCATTTTGAGCTCAAAACAACGGAGATCGTTCTCAACCCGGTGAAGCCGCCGAGTTTCCAGGAGACAGTCATGATTCCAAGAAACGCTTTAAGTCGCCAGACTAGCACCGACAAGGGCGGCGAGTCGCAGCTCTCCAAGTTCTGTCACGAGTGCGGCTACAAGTTTGTCGTTCCAACAGCCAAATTCTGCATCGAGTGCGGCGTGCGCCGAATCAAATTAAATTAGCTAACTGACTAATCGAAGCCCTTAATAATGAACTAATCACATGTGTGTTAATCGAATGAGTTTCTTCACCAATTCTGGTCAAAGCCATTTTTAGGATGTAAGTCGCTTTCATGTTAAAGTTTGGAACTCCCTTTGCAATTCTTCTTCTCATTTGAAACTCCTTCCTTCTGATTTTTAACAAGACTGATTTTAAATTTTAACTTTCTGCGATGGGAAGGAACAAAGTTACATTGCAATTTGCCTTAAATCATTAAAAAGCTAACAAGGAAATTTAAACTTACTGGAGAGAAAGAGAATAACCGCAGCCTTTCGTATTAAAGTATCGCCTTTCATGAAAGAGGAGCGGCAATGGGGATTTGATGTCAATGAAAGCATTTGGCTCGTAGAATGTTTCACTTTTGGAAAACTTGGATTAAAATTAATCTAATCTCAAGTTCAGTTTAACTAACTCCAAAAGAACTTTATAAAGTTTAGTGAGCTTTTCGATTGACAGATCAAAGTGATGTCAAAGCTTTTGGAGATCGTCTTGGAATGAATCAACGAAGCTTTTGGAAATATTTTAAACTTTAATTCGCAAGATTAGAACTGCAAATTGAAGCTGAATTGAATCTGAACGAAAGCTCAGCCGATCCTCAAAATCTTTGAATCTTCCATCTTTTCCCTTTCGCTGTAACCCTCAAATTGATTTATTCACACTGAAACTTTCAAGATTGATGAGAATGTAATCAAATTTTTAAACTTAGATCATGAAAATTCTGAAATAAATGGAAAAGTTTACTTTTTTGCAAAAGTTAATGAAAGTTTTTCTTTATTTTCCTTGAAGAAGTTTTACATTTAAATTATCACAGATTATTGGCTGGGTCGCCAACAGATCCTACAATCAGGACAAGCAGTGAGTCGGCGAATCGGACATCGGCGGATCTTCAAGGCTTCGCTCGCAGCTGCCAAGCGTTAGCCCGACCTAATGATCGTCTGAGATGTTCAAAAATTACGCGGCTCATCCTCAATCACCCTCTCCCCTTTTCGTGCGTACCTTCAAGAACGCACACGTCTCAATTTGAAACTAGCACAGTAAAAAATTCAAGTTTTGTCTATTTTACAATTGGGCAATAAACTATACATTAAGTAATTGTAACAGGACAGTCATTGAGATTATTTACATCTGACTCAGCGCGCTTTTCAAGCGAAAATCTTAAATTATTTGCTTCCTGCTGCACGTAATTTTTGAACAACTCCTTCGCTTCACTCTGTGCCCATCTAACTTTCTCCTCTAAGTTTTAGACTAATGCCTAGTGTGGTGTTAGGGAAAAGATGTTGACATGTTTTTAATGTGGCGCCGCATTAAGATTTTATGTTAAATTTTCGGCATCGACATCGATGATTTGCTAGAGGCTGAGGTAGACAACGCTGAATTGACGACAACGGAAGATCTTAAAAGAAAGAGTCATTGAGTAATCTGAAGAAGACTTCAAGTACTTGTTTGAGTCTCACCTGTTGTGTTTCATGTGGCTCTTGACTAGATCGCTATTGACTAAGGCAGCCATAAGAGAAATCTCACCGGCCATAACTGTCGCACAGATAAGTCGGGCCAGTTGCTTGCTGTTTTCGGCCGGGTGTGTTTGATGTGCTCCACGAACTCCAAGTACATCGAGGCAGGCTCCTTGTCCAGGCAATACAGTTCCACCGCCCACGGTGCCGACTTCGAGGGAAGGCATCGTGCACGTAAGGTACAAGTCGTTGGGGTTGTCGGGGTGAAGATCCATGTTTGTCGAGCAGTTGCTGCTTGTGATGTTTTGTGCTGGGTCCTGTCCAGTTGCGATGAAGATTGCCGTCACCATGTTAGCCGCGTGCGCGTTGTTTCCTCCTATGCTTCCAGCCATTGCCGATCCGGCCATATTTTTGAGCTTATTACATTGAACCAATGTCTTGGCATCGGTTTTAAGTAGATTCTTCAAAACTTCTTCACTAATTCTTGATTCACAGACGACTCGCTTGCCACGTCCCTTGATCCAGTTAATTGCCGCTGGCTTCTTATCGGAACAGAAGTTGCCGCTCAGACTGATAATTTGCATCTCTGGGAATGCATGCGCAACAATACGCAAAGCGTTCTCAGCTCCCTTCGAAACCATATTCATGCCCATTGCGTCGCCGGTGAAAGCTCTGAAGCGGATGTAAAGGTGTGGACCATCAACACCGATGAGGAGCTCCTGCAAACGTGCGAAGCGACTGGTAGAATCGAAAGCTGTTTTGATTGTTTGGAAGTTCTCAGGTGTCTCCATCCAACGCTTAGCCTGGGCTGCACTGACGACATCAGGGAATTTAACGCAAGGTGCGCGTGTCATGCCAACGTCTTCAACGACGCTTCTTACTCCGTAATATGATAAGGCTTTGCATCCTCTATTTGTTGACGCCACTAGAGCTCCTTCAGTTGTAGCCATAGGAATGAAATATTTCTTATTGTCAAGTGTAAGCGGTCCGGCGTATCCTACTGGAATCTCAACGTATCCAATCACATTCTCGCAGCAGGCATTCAGGACTTTACTGTAATCGTATTGACGATAGCTAAGTGGGCCGAAAATGTCGTTTGCACTCTTGTATCCTAGTTTCTTGGCGATGATTTGACGACGAATTCTAACTCCGCGTTCCGAGTTTTCTACGATCGTTTCGATCTTATGCAGAGGCAAATGGTTTCCTCCAGCATTGACTAAGCTAATTAACTCCTCGTCCGTCAGGGACTTTGCACCTTCATCCGACATCATGATCTTGACGCACTCTTCGATTGACCGTGGAGGGCGAACCGGTACGAGAGCTGACTCGATGAATTCAGGATTATCTTCGTCGGAATCGCCGAAAACGTCGAAGGCCGTCAAGTCTGTTTGCACTTCCGTATCTCTTGTGGTTGGATCTTCTTGACTGATCGAAAACAGAGCTCGTCGTCTTGGCGGGGAGTCGTCACGTGCTTGAATCATCGCTTTAACTCTTGACGCCTCTTCTAACATTTTCTCTCGCTTCCGTTTCTCTTCTTCTTCGATTTGTCGCGCCAGGTCACGTTGCAGTTGGTTTGTAAGGTTGTCGCGATCGAAGAACAGGAACTTGAAGGCAAGTGCCATCAACAAGATGAGAATGAAGATCTGTTCCGTGCTAAGCCAAAGCCATCGCATTATATAGTCGGAAAGATCAGATGACTCGGTTTTATTCATTTGCTGTGCCATGTTCAAGTTTTTGCCATCAGCGCCGAGGTTTACATTAACGCCAGCGTCCGACTCTTCAACATCGTCGCTTCCGGAGAATGTCAAACGACTGTGGGCGTGAACAATCATCAGTCCACTTGACATAATAAGCTTCACTCGCTGCACAATTGGATTTTGCTTCTGGTCCTCCTCGCTTAACGCTCGGATAAGCGATGGATCGCGCTTCTCTTCTTGTTCGCTGGTGGCTTCAACAGGCGTGACAGCCGTTGAGTTGCTGCTGTTCATCGACAAGTCCATTGTCAATGCAATGCAAGCTGGGTAGAAAGTCATGAAGACGACATAGTTGACGATCACCGAAATAACGGCGAACCCGCTGAGAACCTCCAAGCGTTGAACTCCCGAAAGTGTTCCAACTCCAATGACGAGCGCTTCGACCAGCGTATTGAGCGAAATCGTCGGTCCAAGCATTTCCATTCCGCGAGCGATGTTTTGCGTAACCTCATCGGAGTTTGACCCACTCAACGCGAGTTTCGCTAAAATGCCAGCTTTTGATAAGTCAATCAGCAGCAAGAAGAAGAAAATCGCGTCTCTGTCGACGACAAAAGCAATTATTAGCATAAGGTGGACGATAACATACTTGACGTTGTACTCACTTCATGTCGGTGATGTCGCTTTCCAAAAAGTTTATGATGCTCGACGTGAAAATGAACGACGAGAAGACGGTGAAAAGAACGGCAAGACCTGCGGGGCGAGAGCGAAGAGAAAAGAAGAAACAGCGTTAAAGTTAATTCATTCACTTTTCGACGTAATTTTCTCAATGAAACCAGATTGGGAAAATGGGACAGTTGTGTTAACAGTCGGTCTCGTTGGCGTTTATTGACCCATTCTGCCGTACATCAAAGCATCGATCAGGCGAGAGGGAGAAACGACGAAAGAAGAGAAAGAAAAATTTACTTTCGCAATTCGAATTTCAGTTTCTGCGAAACTTTGTTGTTTCTTTTATTCATTCACAAGTCGGATCGAAAGTCGATGAAACTCGTTGTATCAAAGGTTTCACCCACGGGCTTTTGCGACGCGTCACCAAGAGCTTTTCTCGCGCGCGGATTAAATAAGCTTGTGATCAACTGGTTTGAGAGCGTCGCATAGCAACAACGGACTTTGCATTTTGATCGAGAATCCTTGAAAGCAACAACCCGGACATCTTCAGGGCAAGAAAGCTGCTAACCGCCGTCGCAGAAATGAGCAAACCAGTCGAGAAAAATTCACCTCAGAAATGTAGCTGCACGATCATTAAAAAAGAGAATAAACGAACAGCAGCGGCGAATTATTTAAATGTTGTAAAACGAACTGAAGGACGTCAAACATTGGTGCGGGCTGATGAGCCATTCGGACGTGAATTCTTTTCGTAATTCCTCTTGAGAGAACAAACACGAAAAATTCCTTTGCGTAAGCGTCGATCGATTATTTGTTTGTGCATTAGGTGAGTTACGATCGGATTATGACAATATTTGCGCTCTGCGAGCGAACAACGAGGTGCGATTGTTTCCGGGAATCGCGGGAATCACATTTATGCGTGCCAAGAGAACGTCGTGACGAAAGAATGAAGACGTCAGAAGTGTAAAAAATACGCAGAATTTGAAGCGGCTCGATCAAGTCCACGGCGAATGACAAGTCTTTTGATTTCAATGTTAACCGAACGCAAGGTTGAGAGTCTGATCATGGCGAATTCATAAAAAGATTTCTCCGTGAGTCACAAGCAGCAGACCGCGTGCATTAAGCACGTGAAGTGGCATTGTTACGCATTTGACTCGATTGACATGAAACAGAAAGTTTCATTCAGAATCTCAAGTGGTTTTCAAAGCTACGAGAAGCTCATGGCTCAATTCGAAATCGTCGCTAATCAAACAACGAACTTCCCAACTAATTCTCATCTACCGACAAACAATCCTTGGCTTAGATTTCTTTCGCATGTTGCTATTTTTGCGATCAACAAATGTTTGTCTGACCGCGAAACCAAGTCGAGACGAAAACCACCGGCAAGTGGTCCAATCAAGAAGTCTGCGGACACTTCTTGCTGCTTTTGTCAACCCCGGAAAGCTGCGATCCGAATTGCACAAGCTGGATTGATTGACGTGGCAATGAAACCTGAAGAATGGCTTTCAATGACGTCGTTGTCGTCAAACTGTGTTCAAACTTTTACGACCAACGGTAAACAAACAAATGAGCGTAATTTAGAGCCATTGGAGCGTGTGTGACTGACGCGTTGTGTGTTCTATAGATCCATCTCACGTTTCGTTGCCACTCTTGCTACAAGAAGCGTACAAATTTCTTTGTGCCTCACACCAAATATCTTCGGGACAAGAGAGAAGAACTGAACAGTCCCGTATTCTCCGGATTTTCCCCTGCAGCGATTTCCTGATTCGATTCTCGATCTCTTCGCTCAGTGCTTAGATAAGTTTCTGGTTCTTCAAGCTTTGTGAGCTAAAATAACGAAGCTCGTGTTGAAATAAAAATAAGTAGCGCCACTCAAGGACAAACCGCATTTAACTTCATGAATGAAACTCTCGGACCGAAAAATGATTGAAAGACGCGCATCACAACATTTCTTTTACGCTTCGGAGGTTTTCGCGTGAAGCGTCGAATTAGGAAGTAGCGACGGCTCGCTTCCACGTTCGTTAATCCATTCGCATGTCTCGAGCCACCAAAAAGTCTTCATTAGTGTGATTGTTATGTCATCTGAAGCACCGCGAAGTAAAAACGCATTGTCTGCCGTTGAGTCAGCGCTCGGCGAGTTTTCCTCTTCTCGAGCAGGGAGGGATACATGCAGTAAAACGGCCTTAATCGAATGTTAATCATCGGACGTACAATGAAAATGTCAGGCGGCAATAAAGATATCCGCAGCGATAAACATCCGAGGCAGAAAAAACCGATGACTTTCTAAAATTATGAAAAAAATCATTCACGCCGCGCAAAGTCTTCATTGTTGTTGTAAGTTTCTCGTGTGAAACAACATCGCCGCGACTTGAAGGTGTAGCCGCCTCGTCCAGATTTGGTGGGTCGGCATAACGAGATCGCATTGAAAAGAAAAGTTTTCACATCCTGTTGACGTATGACGAGGCTTTTGTGCGCTTCGTCGCGCTACGTGACGACGGCGAACCGGGAGCGCATCGATAGAATTTTATTTTCAAACTCTAACAAAGGCTTCGGCGTGTATTTTTAGACGCTGGAATGTTTATATCCGAAGATGAATTATTTAAAAATAAACGCGAGAGCGGACGATCGCGACCTATGCGATAAACTCTTACGGCATTGAAGGGCTTTCGTCGTCAATCGGGAAAATCCCGCTGGTTGCTCCAGCAGCTCTTCGTATTCGCACGCGCGAATTGTTTACCGCCAACACGCAAATTTTTGCGGCTTGTGGCGACATCACGTGAATTAAGATTAAAAGCTGCGAAATGTCATATGATCGACATCGTTCGAGGAGAGATAAAAAATCCATTTTCGTGAAGGAATCGTAAAGTGATCGCGGAAATTCAATTTGAAAACTCGCTCTTCGGTGAAATATCGAGCTGTTTATCATTCCTAAGTTGATTCTAAGCTTGGGGATTTTGAAAAACCCCCTAAGTCATTTATTTATGCAACCATAGCGGATCTTCCTGATCTGCCATCACGTAACTCGATTCTTATGCTGCCGGATGATCTTAAAGGTCAAACATCAGCTTCAAACTTCAGACGAGAATCATCTTCACGCTCGTTAGGCAATCGCTTTCCAGAGCTTCAAATTAACGAGCTGTTTACACTAGACGCGGCCCGTTTGCCTCCCCCGGGAAAGCGATTTCTACCATCTGACACACGCGAAACTGTTTATTTGTGAAAGTCATAAATTTTCGCACGCCAAATCATCGAATACTTAAAACTCGAGCTTGCAATTTTAGCTGCGCCGTTCCGGGCCAAATCACCGCTAACTGTTTGTTTATTTCGAAACGGAACGGGAAAAGCTTGCTGGGACTCATCGCTCAATAACATCAGAGAAGAGTTTCGCGAGAAAGTTCGGCTGATGTCATGAGAGCGCGTCTTCGATCATCGCGAGAATTCAGTGGAAAGTCAAACAAAATATTGACGATTTCTGTTTACTCAAGCAATGATTGGGTAAACACTTTCAATCTCTTTCTCTCGCTCCCAATTTCTTTCTCTTCTTTAAGATATCAACTTGAACTCACCCAAGATATATTTCGATCCGAGCTTCGTCAGGTTGCAGTACTGGTAGTAGAAGTAAAGCACGGCGGAGCATCGCACGATCGTCATAAGGATAACATCAGCGGCAATGTACTGGGCCTCGAAGCCATCGCACGAGTCTCGCCAGCCGTGGCACAAAGGCTT
This sequence comes from Smittia sp. YW1114-2, assembly GCA_033064975.1. Lineage (NCBI taxonomy): Eukaryota > Metazoa > Arthropoda > Insecta > Diptera > Chironomidae > Smittia > Smittia sp. YW1114-2. The sequence continues at coordinate 8,155,715 of CP093832.1, forward strand.
CACTGTCGGTCCGCTTGTCATCAGCGGATCATTGGTGGTCTTAGAGCTGCCTTTGTCGACGCTGAACATGCAAGCGGTGAATGTGATCAATGCCACGATGACCTCCCATGGATGCGACGCACAAAACTCGCCATGAGCACGAAACAATCGTCCCGTTTTCACCATGTTAATGAATTTTCTGTTGAATCTGTTGAGGAGATAAATCAAGAATTAGTCTTTCGTCTGAGTTGGATGGAGCACGAAAAATCTCTCGAATCTTAAAATTACATCACTGAGCAATCAAACAGGGCAACGCCGAAAGAGGAAAAATTGTGTAAACTTAACAAGCACGAACTCACACTCAAAGTCTCTCGACGAGGGCGGCGGAAATGATTCAATTATTAACTTTTCACAGGTCGAGCGCTGCTTCAACAATGAACAGAAGAGGTTGACGAAAATTTTCTATGTCTGATTCGCATGAGTCGGAATCGTCAACTGATCGATCGAGACAGTCTGAGGCCAGCGAAGCTCCGAAAAAAGGCCATCATCTTCCTTGCCCAACTCGTTTCTAGCCAAACATGTGAAGCTAAATTGGTTGCGGGTCGGGAGATGTTGAATTTATTGCGTCTTTGCGACTCTGCACGTTATCAGAGCTCGCGCGTTCTAAGGCTGATTAGGTGTCGATGCAAAGGAGCGTGGCTCAGCCGTCTTCCCTGTTTCATAAATTTCTCTCTGAGAAAAAAGTTTTCCAAAGTGCAAAATCCAGTTTAATCGAGAATCACGCGACAGGAACTTAATCTCCCCGCGGCCAAATAGCCAGTTGGAAACACGTGTCGCAGCTTGCTTATTGATCTTTCGGCCAAAACCCGAGACTCTGCTATCGAATCACCTCATAAATATTCACGAGATTTGAGAACGAAATCTTCCTCGTCTCGTTTCCAGTTCTTCAACTCTTCTGAATTTATGGTCGGTTGAGAATCTTCTCCTAAATAGATTTCTTTATGGCCGCGCGACCATTAAATCCTGCTTTTGGGACCCGTTCTGCACTTGACCACTTCGTTTCGCCGCTGAGACAAAGCGTCGTCGACGAGAAGTCTTCTCGAACTTTAGAACGACGCCCGGATCTTTCACGTTTTGGTCGCGAGAGAACGAAGAAGAAAAGAAACCTCACGAGAGCTGTAATCGCGCATATTTGCATAAATAATTGCCAAAGCGTTCTTCTGTCGGGACCATCAAATATCAAACCGAAAATCTCTCGATGCCCAGGTGTTTGCTGGCCAGAATCTCCATTTATCTTCATTTAATTGCTTGATCCAATCGATAGTAAAAGTGTATGGAGGGAGCTTCGTTTGAGACTTTCATGGACATATCGTCAAATGTTTCATCAATTAGCATAATCAAATAAGATAAATTGAGCAAACATAGCAATCGATCCGCTCAAATGTCCACATGGAAACTAGCATTCATTCACAACTCGCTTCATGCTCGCATGAGTGTTTAAACGATCACTTCAAGGTATAAAAACGCGCTAAAAGTTGAAGAGAATCGTGTTGGTAAGCACGACGACGCTCCGCCGATTGTTGACATCCTTGAAAAGTTCCCCAAAAAAGAGAGAAACCAGAAAATCTTACGAAAGCGAGCGCTGGGCTTTTACTGATTCGCCCATCTGCGAAAAAAATGTCAACCGAGTCGTCACGAGTTATTGAGTTTAACGGTGCCTCTAGTCTTGGTTTCGTTAAATTGTTTTGGCGATCACCGCAGTCGTCGTCGCCGACCGACGAGGAAGTTTTCGGAATCGCGAACACATTTGCATACGATGTCATCACACATGAATCCCGCCATCGAGCTTGACTTCATTCACTTCATTCCGAACGCGCCTCAAGACACGAGTCGTCTTCTTCTCCAAGCCCAATGGCAATGTTTGGATTTCGCGCAAATATCTCAGTGATCCGTTTGAGCGGATGATGCTAAGTGAATTGGCCTCGAAATCGATCATCGCGCTTCGGCACTGGCTCGTCAGTCTCATGTACTTTACTCATTACGCGAGCCAACATTTGTTGCGTTGCGCAACCATTGGGGGCTTATGTTCGTAGCATAATTTTCATTTCACTTTCTTCATTTTCCTCTTTCTCGCTCTAGCTTGCTGGTTTATTGAAAGCCGAAACCGCGAACTGATCTTTAAGCGTCTATCAGCTGATCGCCGATTCAAACGGCGTATTGCTTTGTCGTCGAAGCGTCTGACATCGAGCGGGGCCATTAATCAATTGCTCAATCAGCTCTTTTGTATCACTTTCTTTGCCAAAGCGAAGCGACGACATCAAGCAGCCGGTTCGGTGGTTTAACAGTCGAGAAGAGAAGAAATTGTGTCACACGCAAGAGCTTCAGAGTTCGATTAAACCGACACCAACGAAATGAAATTGCATAATTAGCCGTTGGCGATCTCTTGGAATTATTTATTACTTTAGCCAGTAGCGATGTGCGCGCTCGCACGAAAGCGCATCCAGTCGGCCCAACAGCAACTTCGCTTTTTTGGATCGTTGCGAATATTTTTCTGTTTAAAGCTCTTTTCTCTTTTCTCTCACCACGACCATTGCAATGACAAAAAGAAAATTTCACTTATTTATGCGTAGCCATTGTTGGGAATCGTTTTACTGGCGGAAGAAATTTCTTTTTTCGTCTTCGGACGAGAGGAGATTTCATCTTGAAGAAGACCAAGGTGAGATGACGGATTTTAAATCCGGTACGTTGTGAAGTGACGAAATGAGGGTGGGACCGAGCTCCGGTTGGCTTTAAGCGATCAAACATTGACACTACCTCGAGACACAACTGGCGAGCATGGAGTTTGAGATCATTGAGACAGATCAGATCTGTTCAGCGAGCATTGCATCTGCTCGGCCTGAAGATCTCCTGACAAGATTGGTTGAAGCCAAACAATTGCAGTTGAACTTCAAACCCCCATCGCGAGTCCTTCAAATAAATCAGCGATCAACAATTATATAAACGCAACAAAAAAGTCAGCGACATAAAAAGTGTTTCAAGATTAATGCCAAGACTCAAATAAGCAGCCTAAGCAATAATTATTCGCGATATTTCATTGTCAATCATAATTGGGATCGAATCGAGCGAGTTGCAGTGAAGAAACTCACTCGGAGAGGGATTTTTCGCCACACCGTTGAGACTCCGGCTCGTGAAAACTCGATAAACTCGCCTGCGTAATGCTGTTTGCACAAACGCAAGCAAAGCAGCGGCAGCAGCAGCATATGGCTGCTTGTAGAGCAAGACGTAGTGAGAGAAAAAATCGAGATGGGGGTCAAGGAAAAATTGATTTAGTCCAAAGCGGGCAGCCCGAGCCCATCTCAAGCCCCGCGATGAGAAAATGTTGAAGCTTGACAGAGAGATTAACATAAAGCAGCAGCAGAATGCAGAGGCAACAGCGAGAAAAAGAAAATCGTAAACTGAAACTGTTTACCTACATTTTAAATTCACCACAAGACTCGACGACGGCTCAACGGCGCAACTCTCTCTTTTCCAATTCACGAGCTCGCGCGGCCGACGCTGAGTGTCTTGCTGAAAAATGCCATCGGAATCAGACACTGAATACAAATTCTAAACGAGACTTTGTCGTGCACACCAGTTTTCAATATTTTTCCTCGCTCAGCTGCAAGCTCCGAAGCCCCCGAAACGATTTGCAATTATTTCTTCATTTAAGCAATCGCTAAACTCAACGTTCGATTGCCGTTGAGGCCTTGCGCTTCCGAAGAGGAAAACGCGGAAACTTCTGTATGCGACGACTGGTTCAATTTGTAAATGTTGCTCATGCCCAGCAGCTGAGCTGCCGACGTTAATCCGGTCAGCGCTGTTTCCTAACTCAACTGGGCGCTTTTCTAGGCCCATGGCAACTTAGAGAACATTGAAGGTAAAACGCAAATGTTATCAGGAGTTACGCAAAGAAGTCGAGATGCGACGTCAGAGCTCGCGGTTCGTCTATAAGCGCAATTACCCTACTTCGTAATCGTTCGAGAGAAAGTTTTTCGTGAAAATCAGAGGCGAAATTACGAAATTGTCAGCCACCGGCCACAGGTTCTTTGTGACTAATGCAACCAGCTTTACCTTCGATTCTATTGGGAACTCTTCTTTTTACAGCGCGAAAGCCACTGATAAGAATTGATACGTAAACTTCTGCGGTTATTTTCACTCTTTTCAAGCAATATTTGAGTTCTTTTGCCTCCTCGATTTTGATCGATTGTGTCACTTTAAACTGTTTGACTCGCCTCACTCGAGATCCATTTCAACACTAAATGACTTCTGCATCGAACGAGCACTAATCAGCAGACCAACTCTAAGAGCAACCTCTCTTTTTGGCTTAACAAATGAATATGATGGAAAAGTTTTGCTGGCTCGATTGCCACAACCGAGGGGTTCGCGTTGGACTAGAGCGCGTGAATTCGAAGTTTAACGAATGTTTCGCCAGCATTAGCGCGACGTAGCAGCATATATTTTTCTTATTTGATCGTCTCAGAAGGACTGATGAGGTTCAGTCTCAGAAGAACTACTGAGATTGAGCATGGAAGTTCAACCTTGTGAAATTATGTTCTGACTTCAGGCTGCCGCCACGTCTCCTATCACGCGGGCAGTCTGGAAACTTCTTCACTTTGTACTCACTGCCAAAATACTTTTTATCGTCTCACAATCTTTACTCACTTTTGAGTGAAATACGTATATCTCTGGATGCGTCACTCATTCAAAGATTAGGTACTGTCGAACTTCAATGTTTCGTTTGCTGACTCAATGGTTCGAAAGGATGGAATTCCCTGCTCGAAAATTATTTTATTGGACCGCTGATCGTAAAGGAAGTCGACGATTATCTACAGAATAATTACACGCCGACTTAGCGGATACAATTACAGCCAATCGTCAACTTTAGCAGTTTTCTCTGTCTAATGGATTTCGAGTAAATTGTTGTTCGCAGTCTGAATATTTGTAGAAACCGCGATGGTTATAAAAAGGATTTTGGTTATTCTTGCGTTAGCTTTTGCCGCGAGGCAAACGGAAATACAAAAGATTTACATCGGCGATGCTCGTTGCACAAACGTCTCGACGAAATATATCTACCCCAATGTTTCTTGTTTCGCCAAGTCCTTCAACCGCTCGTTCTCAACTGCGAATGCTTACATTCATGCCAAAAAACCCCTGGTCGACCTCTTTGTGAGTTGAAAAATTGGAGAAAAAATCAAACTCTCAACATTTTCAAATAGAGGTTTTAATCAAAGTTTGTCTTCAGGCAACGTTCGAAATTCTCTACCGATACGGGTTGGTCTATCGACAAGTTCTGCGCACCAACTTGATTAATGTTTGTCGGCTGACGAGCAACAAAGGCGACGTTTTAATCGAACAGATTCTTAACATTTTCAACGACAGCGCCCCTAGCCTTATCCATCCTTGTCCGTACGTAGTAAGTTTATATGTTGATCGTTATTACTTCTTTCGATTTATTGGAAAGAATTCATGGTGTGAACTTTTCAGATAACCGAGCTGAAGAATGTCTACATCAAGAGCAGAACGTTGCAGTCGATTTTCCCATCCGGCGAGTATAAAGTTTTCGCGTCTGTCTATGAAAGCAATGAACTCATTTACGTCGCGAGGGTTTGGGGAAAAGTCAACTCGCCCAACAAGGATACGTTCGGATGACAAGGAGAATTGGAACATGTGAGCTTTTGAAAGCTTTCTAAAATCATTCTTTACGAAGCTTTGTAAAATCAATTCACTAGATTGTTTTTTTTTCAACTTACAAAATCATTCAGTTCACCGTCGTTTAATGTGATGATTTTTTACCAACATCAAACTTAAAAGAAATTATTTAGTCAAATTTCAGTGTCGCATATAGAAAATAATAACAAATAATTTTTATTCTTTGTTTCAATATTTTTATTAGTGAAAATTATTCCACATTTATAACAAAACAAATTGATAAACATTCTGAGGGTCTAGGTTAATAAAACTGTCGTGACTAACTAAAAATTTGTTTGACGCAAAAAACAAATTGATAATTAACAAAATTAGCACAGTCTGGATGCCTAATAAGATGAACTTTCATTCACGGAGAAGCGCAGTTCAAAAAAGTTCATCAACCTTTTGTACATTTCAATTAAATTAATAATTTTCCGAGTCATTTTCATCCCCATGAAAAAACCCAAATCAAATTGGCGCGTTTCTTATCTTTACTGATAAGGCTTTGCTAGACAACTCCATTCCACATATCTTTAGTCACTCTACAACCTTCTTATGCTAAAGGCAATTCGACCCAATAATGGAGACGCAGCTTCAGATTTATTTGATTATCGGTGTCGGCGGGATTCTGATCGCAGCCTTGATTCTCTCGAACTCGCTACTCATCTATTATGTGACCAAGCTTTACAAGAAACTTCCCAAAGACGAAGGGTGAGCGAAGAAAAAATTGTTGACAGCTTTGTGTCTCATGACTTAAAACCAGGAGTTCCCCGGATCCGAGTGAGCGTGCACAAGCAATCGCTTACAACAACCCAGCGATGACCTTTGATGACGAGCTGAACAGAAGGTTTACTCAGTACACGCCAGAACCGACGATGGAACGACAAACGATAAAGATTCAATCATCAAACAAAGGCTCGATTAACTCACAAAAGTAATTTTATTAATTGATTACAAGGAACGGAACACAATATCTGTGAGTGATTAATCAACGTCTTCTTTTCTTGTCTTATCGCTCAGCATAAATGTAATCGACGTAAGTGAAGAATTTCGCTTTCGTTACGCAGAGCGGGGAACCCGAACAGACGATAAATTCGATAGCGAACATGAAGGGCGAACCTCATTCCAAGAAAGAGAGTACAATTAAGAGTTGATACATTTTATTCAAAATACTTTTATTCGAATACGTGAGCCAAGAAGCTGATGAGAACACAACAAGGTAATGTCAACTCAAAATCGAACGGCTCGAAAAATCTGCAATAAAATATTTAGCGATACTTGTGATTTCGAAACGGCGCAGTACCAGCTTCCTTCAATATAAACTTGAAGAACATTAATCCTGTAAGAACAGCTGTTTCGCTCTAGTTAGAAATGCTCAATCCCCTCGAACTGGTTTCGATATGTAGCCCCACTTCAAACAAGTTTCGATAAAAAAATATCGCAACCGTTTGTTTACGCAATCAGCTGAGAGGAATCTCGTGCCAAATTTATCGGGGATCACCTGGTGAGAGAAACGGGATTAATGAGTTGTCGAACGAGTCTTTGACAATAAGTAAAATCTTTTCAGAACGTGACAGCATTCCATAGAGAAATCTGTGTTGAGTAAGTTATCAGATGGACCGAGTGAGGTCAACGGCCGCATCGACGAAAAGGAATCAAAGTTCCGCGTTGACTCAGCTCTCCGCAATGAAATCTTTCATCTTTCTAGCGAAGGTTTGATTCAAGGCGCGCAAAATAAATTTCACTGATCCGGAAAGGCTGCAGCGCTCGCACGTGAAAAGCAACCGGCACTAAATGCGCGAGGTCTGACATAGAGAAATCATTTTTAATTTAGGCAATTTGGGAAATTGTTTAACTTAAACTTGAGGAGAATCATGAACTTGAATAAGAAATCGCTAGTCCATGAAAGTTCTCGTTTTATTTTCTCTCGCATAGCGAAAAACTATCACAGATTCGGCAGCAAGTCCTTCATCAACACGTTGCAATGAATTGAGGGATCGGTCAACTGTAGGTTGCTCTTGACTTTGATTTTGTTGGCAGGCTTTTTGCCCGTTCGAAGTTCGTCGTGTTTGACGACGTGACCGTCAAACTTGCTTTTGCTGATCGTCATGAACTTGCACATTGTGCACTTGAACAAGAGACTGTTAGGCCCAGAGACGAGTTCCGAATGTTGTTTCTCGAGGTGTTTGCGGTACGTCGAGCTTTGGATTGAAGTGTAGTTACATGCGGGACACTTGTATTGATGGAGGTTCGAATGTTGCGAGCGGTGTCGCCGATAGGCATTGTGATCGTTGGTTGAGTAATCGCATTCTTCGCATTTAAACTTCTTCTCGTCGGTGTGCTCCATCGAGTGTATGTAGAGGCCGGACTCGGACGCGAAACCTTTGCCGCATTCGCTGCATTGGATTCGCTTCGATGTCTCGTCATCAGCTACTTTGTGATCGACGACTGTTTTACTTTTCTGTTGTTCAACAGTCGGTTTCTTCTTCCTCTTTCTCTTGTGAATCTCGAAATGATTTTTCAGCTGCTTCGAGTTCTTGAAACTCTTCTCGCAGCCAACGAAACTGCACTTGAAATTCTTCTCGTCGGAATGAATTTTCTCGTGGAAATTCTTGAGGCGCGAGAGAATCGGAGTCTTGAAGTCACACAATGCGCAAGCAAACAAATCGAGATCAACTCTGTGCGATCGCCACAGGTGAGTGTGAAGTGTTGTGAAGCTTTTGAATTCGTCCAACGAGCATTCAGGGCACACGATGAGTCCATCGGCCCCGTGGCATTTCCTGTGATACTTCAACAGCTGCTCGTTTGTGAAGTGTTGACTGCAATCGGTCTGCGAGCATTTGAAAACCACCTGAATGTTGTTGAGCGGAACGTTCGCTATCGATGTGGGGATTTGCGCGGTGGAGTTGTTTACTCGCTTTCGTTTGACTCGAATTATTTTGACGATCTTGACTTTCTTTCTTTCGGGTTCCTTGTCTGGCTCAGTGAAGTCGATTGGAATTCGAACCATCGGTTGCTCTTCGTTCTCTTTTCCTGTCACTTCGTCTTGTTGTTCAGCACCGTTAGCTACCAACTCAAGCTTTTGCAAAGCTGTTTTCTCGTTCGGCGTTTCGTTCCTCTCAGGCGCTTCGATCGCTTGTGAAATGACAACAGGATTTTCCGGCTGAATTCCAGTTGGTTCAATATACAGACTCTCCTCGTTTATATGCGTTGTTGCGACATTGTCAACCTGCATCTCTGAAGCGTTGATGAACGTCGCATAAAGTTCACTGTCATCCAGAATTATCACATCGTCATTGCCGCCGCAAACCGAAACGTTGCTGCTTCCAGGAAGAGTATCAGGAGTCATGCTGGCGTCTCGGTAGCTCAAAAGGCTTTCGTCAGTTTGAGGTCTCATGTGGATTACCAAGTTTTGAGCTTGACCGAAAATCAGTGGCGATGGATTGATCAAAGGCGGTTGCATGAGGATTGGCTCAATAAGCGTGTTCATGTTCTTGATTGATATTTTACAACGAGGCTGACTCGTTTCAGTTGGAGTTGCTGCTTGTTCAGGTCGAATGTCGCTTCCTAGATTGTCGTAAACATACATCGGATAGTTGCCCGGTAAGTTAATGAAACTGTTGTCTGTTGCCGCTTCAACAGAATAGAACTGGTCAGTCGTTGCGTCCTGAAGAGGATTCGTTAGCGTTTCGAGGTTGCGAATGAAAATCTTGCTTGGCGGATCTTCGGAAACATTTTCAGAGGAAATTATTACGCAATCTGGCGTCGAGGCTTCCGACGGTTGTTGCGTTACATCAGTTGTGACGACTTGGCTGGTCAAACTCTCATGGCTTCTCACATAAATTTTGCTTGTTAGGATCTCATTGGTATCGTTCGCTTCTTCAACTTCGTCAGCGACGGTCTCGTCGTCGCACAAGTTTCTTCTTACAAAAATCTTTCTAGCCTGAGCGTTGGCAGTAACAGTTTCAGGCGCTGGGTTTACTATCTCGACTTCAGGTACAGGTTCAGGCGTGGGCAGAGATTCAACGTTGTTCAAGTTGGCAGATTCATCAAAATCGAAGTCGTCGTCGAAAATTTGATCGTCGGATCCAAGAAAATCGTCGAAAATGTCATCTTCAGTTGTGGTAAGATCCAACGAGTCGAAAATGTTCGGGATCGCGATATCGTTGTGCGGTAAGTCAGGTTTTCGAAGCAAAGTCACGTCTTTGATAAAGATTTTGCTTTTCGGTTGATTTGATTCCATTGAATCTGGTTTCTTCAGCATTTGGTAGTCGACAATGTGAACTTTCTGCTTGGGCTTCGCGGCCACCGAGTTGCAAAAGAAGAATTCAACTTCATCACTTCTCACTTGATGATCGTTCAGCAGATGCGCCGTGAGTGATTCGTTCGTCGTGAACAAGTTTGAACATCCAGGACAGCCAAACTTTTCTTTCGTCACGCAGTTGTGCGAGTCCAGCGAGCTTTGGAAGAAGCTCAGGAACTCGCAGGTCAAGCACTTTAGACATTTTAAGGGCTGGTTCGCCAACTGATTGGTCGATTCGAACTTCACTTCTTCTTTCTTGGCAACATTGTTAACTTGTGGGTCAATCTAAAGCAAAAATAATAGGATTAAGTGGTTGGTGCGCTGGATTTAAAGTATTCTCACATAATACTGCATGCTCTGAATGTTGAACTGTCCATTCTGACTTAAATTATCCATTCAGTTGTCCTCCATCGAAGAGAATTTCAATTTCAAATTTGAAAAGTTCTTTTATTTACTTTTGTTAGTCGAGACACAAAAATATTTCAGCTCAACAAAATTTAACGGTCAAATATTCAAATTTAGCGAAGACGAATTCGCAGCGCTTTCTTCACTTTTCTGTAATTCGAACTCGACTTTCGTTTATTTTTGTTATCCGAGCATTTTCCGTACATTTTCAGTACATTTAAGCAATTTTCACTCGCTTTTAGCAATGGAACGCAATGTTTGAAAGGTTTAAAAGTCGTGGATCGTATCGAATTGAAGACACCGAGCTGGCGAACTCTAAGAAAACGAAGTCAAAATCTGTGTTGGTGAAGTTTCTTGACAATTCAAATGTAAAATTCAATCTTGACGTGAGTATTGCTTGATTCAAGAGCACTTGAAGCCCTTAACTCAACCACTTTGTGTTCCCACACAGAAAAAAGCTAAAGGCTGTGAGCTCCTGGACAAAACCTTCTCGCACCTCGACTTAATTTCCGAGAAAGATTATTTCGGGCTGAAGTTTTGTCAGAATGAAAACGAAGTAAGTAGAAGTGCGGAAACCCCGCCAGATATACACGGTTCATTATCTCATTGTGCAATCAAAACATTTCCTCTCTCGCGCCGCTCTATTTTTAGCGATGGCTGGATCCCAACAAAAGTGTCCGCAGACAGTGGGAGAAGGAGCAAAAGCACTGCTCACCATCAATGCCTATCTTAGAGTTCCGAGTGAAGTTCTACGTGAGCGACCCAAGCCGGCTGCAAGAGGAATACACGAGATACCAGTTCTATCTGCAAATCAAGCGCGACATTTGGACTGGGCGTCTCGCTGCATCGCTTCACACCGCTTGTCTGCTCGCTAGCTTTCAAGTTCAATGTAAGTCAGAGGTCAAACGACATCAATCGATGCTTAGGCACAATTTCTTTTAGCTGAACTAGGAGACTTTAATTCGACTGAGCATACAGAAGGCTATCTGAACGACTTACAACTGCTTGTTGACCAGAACGAAGAAACGGAGCGACAAATCTCTGAGCTGCACAAACTTCACCGCGGTCAACTTCCGGCAGATGCAGAGTGCAATTACCTGGAGCATGCGAAGCGTCTCGATCAATATGGGATTGACTTTCACAGTGCGACCGACTCGAGTGGCAAAGAGATCCAGCTCGGCGTAAGCTCAATCGGACTCCTTGTGTATCAGAACAACCTTCGAATCAACACGTTTTCCTGGTCGAAAATGACTAAAGTTTCATTCAAACGAAAGGAGTTCTTCATTCAGCTGAGACGTGAGCCGTCTGAGAGCTACGACACGCTTCTGGGCTTCAACATGTCATCTCACAAGCGAGCAAAGATCTTATGGCAGTCGTGTGTCGAGCATCACTCGTTCTTCCGGTTGCAGAAACCTCATCGAAGCTCTCGCTTCGCTTTGTCACTTGGATCACGCTTCCGCTACTCAGGACGAACTGAACTTCAAGCCGTTCAAGACAGCAAAGTGCGTGTGAAGATGTCGAAAACCTTCGTCAGATCGCCGAGTCGACGATTGTCGTCGCCAGTCAATGGAGTTTCTGACAGCAACGGAAACAGTAACGGAAAGATCTCATTTCGCCCTCTCGACAAAGTCACGGTAACCGAGTCGAAGTCACCGCGCAAGGCTTGGGAGAAGCATGAGAGTGACAGTGAAAATGGATTCATAGATCGATCAGCTCGCTTCGACGCTAATGTTCCGCCGCTCTTCGACTCACCACCAGCTTATGATAGCAACGAGAACACGAACAAACTAAGTGAAGAGGGTCTCGTATCCATTCGACTTAAAGCCGACGACCAAGGACGATTTGGGTTCAACGTGAAGGGCGGAATAGACTTGCAGATGCCGATCTATGTCTCGCGAGTTGCGCCTCACACGCCAGCTTACAGCAGCAAAATCTGTGAAAACGATCAAGTCGTGATGATTAACGGCCGCGATGTCAGCAAGATGACGCACGAACAGGTGGTGTCGCTGATCAGAAGTTCGCGTGATGTGAACGGGGGACAGCTCAGCTTGATTATAAAGCCGAATGCATTAGAAGACGGCTCGCTAGTTGAGGAGCCGCTATATCAATACGTACCAGAGGACCAGAGCCAATTCCGCAACAGCCAGCACAGCTTCATGACTGGCAGCAGCGAAGCGAATCTCTTCCAACAGTCGCTGCTGTTGCTGGGTGACGGCATTGCGAGTGGCTCACTGTTGCAGCAATACGAGCAGCTTTATCGAAAAAATTGTGATTTGGCAATAACGGAAGCGAGAAAGAATGAAAACGCGAACAAGAATCGATATCGTGACATATCGCCATGTAAGTTCAAATCTCTCGTTGTTTACTACCTGACAACAATAACTCTTCCTGTTCTTTCAGACGATTGCACGCGCGTCGTTCTCATGAATCATGACGAAGGTGATTACATTAACGCGAATTACGTCAACATGGAGATTCCGAACGGAACAATCAACCGCTACATCGCGACGCAAGGACCGTTGCAAAATACCGTGAAGGACTTCTGGCGAATGGTTCAGCAGGAGAGCAGCCATCTGATCGTGATGTTGACGACAGTAATGGAGCGAGGACGAATGAAGTGCCATCAGTATTGGCCCAGCAACACCGAGACTCTCGACATGGGCGACGGTTTTACCGTTAAGTGCTACAACGAGCACGCTGATGAGACTGGAAGCTTCGTGTTTCGTGATTTGACGATGAGCGATAGCAAAACGGGTGAACAGAGAACGATTCAACACATGCAATATTTAGCGTGGCCTGGTAAGTCTCACTAGCGTTCCCTTGAACTCTCAATCAAGTTCTTCCACTTGCGTAGATCACGGAGTGCCATCGGATCCGAAGCTCTTCCTTGCATTTACCGAGAAGGTTCGGATGGCTCGTAACACGACATTGCTGCAAGAGATTGAAGCGACACTGAAGCAAGTAAAGCTCAAGGATGCTGACGAGAACGGTGGACTGAGCGGAGAACGAATCAATTACGAGAACGGCGAGTCACCATGTGATTTACCTCCGTCAACATCTGTTCATCAGTGCATCAGTGCAGCGAACCCTCCCATCATCATTCATTGTTCAGCTGGGATTGGCAGAACTGGCGTCCTCATTCTAATGGACACAGCACTCGCCTTGATGGAGGCTAAAGAGCCCGTCTACCCGTTAGACATTGTGCAAGCCATGAGGGATCAGAGAGCATCGATGGTGCAGAATGTTGTGAGTATCTTAAGCTTCAATCATTTTGAAACACTTCTGAACCATCAATCATTTCAGAGTCAATACAAGTTCGTATGCGAATGCATCGTTGCAGCTTACAACAGAATGCTTGACGAAGAAGAAGCGAAGGCTTCGCCACGAACAGTCTCAGCAGCTGGAAGCGAATGACTTAAAGTAGATTTGCAAGTAAGAAAAGAAAAGTGATGAAAATACGTAGAGAATTTATCGAATGCCATCCCATTCCCCACAACGAATACGCGTCCATTTTAACAGAAGTTACACATCAGAACTTTTACAATTTGAAGAATCAATTTATACACTTATTGTGATTCAATTGATAGGCGCGACTGGTGATGAAAGCGCCCGTTTGTTTCCCTAAATGTCTTTCGTCTGAACGTTTTTGCGCTGCACCAGTCGAGCTTCGTCTATCGACCGGAATGAAAACTGAATCGGCGATGTCTTAGGAGCTTGCGGACTAAACCTTCATGAAGTGTTTCCGCTTAGCTGCTAAGACATCGCTGGTCTAGTCGTAGCTTTTATAATCACAGAATATTTATGCAATTAAAGCAGATCAGCAACGTCGTCGACGACGAAAGCCGCTGATCGTCCTTAGAATAGAAACCCCGAACACATTTTACACGCAAAAAATAATAAGTTTCTTTCAAAATCACCACAAAGTGCTGTACAAGGAGACTTTTGATCCTCGAGAAAACGAAACGAAATTAATCGACATCACAAGAACCTTTTAAGACGAATAACTAACACTTTAAGAGAACTGCTTAAATGAAACTGACATTGCCATATTTTCTTTGTTTCGAAGACTCTTCCCTTCCGCTCCACTTTGACCTTTGCTGATTGAAGTGTAATCAATTAATCGGACTTTGAATGTTTGTTGAGGAGTGCGACGGAAGAATTTTCCGCATTTCCTTTTGAGTGAAAATTGGAATTTAAACTTAATCGAATATCAAAACTGAGTTAGGAAATTAACTGGAGAGGAAGACGATTAGGAAGTTTAAGCTTATTTCATTTATGAAGTTGTGAACCCGAAAAATTGGACTTGATCTAATAAAAGAAAAATATTTAAATCTTCAAAACATTTTTATTGGTCGGACGGCGAAAAGTTTTTCCATTTCGATTCCCTCATGAGGTTGAAGTACTTGAACATGAGCTTCTTGGGGTCGGTGAAGTTGCCGAAGCCGTCGGCCTTCATCCGCTCCGCCACGAGGTTCCACAAGTCGGCGGACTTGCCATGAGATTTGGCGTCTTTCGAGACTTGGCGACGGTGAGTTATCAAAGCAATCTTCATCTCGTCGTTCCAGTGGAGATTGCGTCCGACTTTTGGGAGATACGAATCGATGACCGTTGATGAATTCTCGTCGATGATCGAGAGTTCTTTCTTCTCGAACTCCTTGGCCTTCTGTTTCAGTCTGTGAAGTTTTTCGGTGTCGAGATTGAGCTTTTTGAGCCTGTAACGAACTGTTGGAGTGGAAACGTTGTGACCTTCGAGGTTCATCGCTGTTGTCACTGATTTTATCAAATCATTCAAGCTCAGTCCAGGCTGTTCTGATCGAAACTTGTCTATGAAACACAACAGCAAAGCTTCCATTGGCTCGGACCAGCTCGTGTTCGACTTTGCTTTTCTTCGCAATTTTTCCGTGACAGCTGAGCAGTCGTCGAGCTCATCGTAGCTTTCTGCGTATTTATTTGCTTCTTCCTTTAGCTCTTTCAGTTTCACTTTGTCTTTATGCAATTTCATGAGTTTGTGTTTAAGTGATTTGGCCGAGATCGGTGGATATTGCTTTGCCTTAAACTTGCGTGCGATCTTCTCGCACATTGAGGCGTCCGACTTCTTCCCTTGTCCGAAACGCTGCTCGTAGCGAACCAAATCGATCTCCATCTCTCGAGTCCAAAGCCAAGCTTGAACTCTTCTTCGTTTGCTCTTCGGGTAATCATCTGATGAATAATTGCCGTCCTGAACTTCATACAACACTTCAGAGTCATATGTTTCCTCATAGCAAGTTTCAACTTCTTCATTCGTCAAAGCTTCAGTCTCAAATTGAGTTTCTTCTGGCAGAATAAAATTCGTTTCATCTTCAAGCTCGATCAGCTGAGACTCATCGATCGATTCTTCGTCAAGAAATTCGGCTTCTTCTGGCTGCTCTTCGCCAAGATTCTCGTCAGTTGTGGCTGGATCATTTCCCTTGGAAGGGACTGGATCCTCAAGACTGATTGCGATGTTGTCGTCGTTTGGATTGACGACGAAAATTTTCGCTCGACCAAGAACAAGCAATGAGAGCTTTGTCTGCTTCCTTATAAGCTCCTCACGAAATATGCTGAACTGCTTAAGGTTTGCGTTGCACAAATTGCATGATTTACCAGAGAACTTTTCATTTTTCGCAAATTCCAATTGGGTTAAAGTTTCGAAAGCAATTTTTGTTTTCTCGTAAATTTTGTAATAAACTTCACTGTCGCCGATTTTCCTCCAACAGAATCGGCATCTGGCTTTGTGATCGTGGGCACTGATAGTCAAATCACCGTCTCTAACTTCGTTTTTCATTTTCTAAATAATTTCTTGTTTTGTTTACATTTTACGAAATTGAGTCTCGATTGTTCGACAAACAACAAAACTTCGATTGACCGACTTCGTTTGAAATGCAAACGGCCGTTTTAAACTTTATTAGGAAATTCAACTTAAATTTGGCACTAAGTGGAATGGATGACAGATTCATGTAATTCAGATCTGCGGCCCAGAAACAGCAGCTTCATTTCATCTTTCCAAACAAGAACGTTTCGTTTCCAGCGATGATTTGCAGCATCGCCTGAATTTTATTTTCAACGTCGTTGATCTCCTTGCTTGGATATTCTTCTTCGTAGTTCTCCTGAATGTAAGCGCACCAGCGTTTGAATTCTTCTTTCATGGTTTTGATGCTTCGATATTCAAGGTCACCGAAGCGGTAAGAGCTGTCGAATTCAGGCAGCGACTGCAAGAAGATAACAATAAGAAAATGATCTCTCAGATTATTCACGTCTAATCTTACGTCGAAGAACTCTGGCCATCTGCCTTCACATGCATCACAGGAGCAGGTGAAGTTGAACTGTTCTTCACAAACTTTTTGACGTAGATGAGTTGGCATTTCTGGATAATTTGGTCTGTGGAAAAAACAATTAGATATTTCACTTGAAAAGATTGGTTCTCTCACCCGTAGCTCATGAAAATTTGTTCTCCTCTTTTGATTGGATGTCTCACGTAGTAAACGAGTTTGTTATCCACCGATAAGAGGTTTGTGTTGGGAATGCACGAATGGTTTAGTAGCGAACCAAACAAAGGGAAGAAGCGACCGAACCTAATAAGTTCACCGAGATCATTAAGTTGGCCGGTGCAATCAGCTTCTTGCTTGCCCATAAAATTCATGATTTTGGCGACAGTATGGAGCATGACGCGGTTAGTTACGTGCATCATAAATCTTCCCATGAAAACTCGCTTGTCATTTGAATTTGATAATAGCAACTGTCGACCCGCTCGTGTGGCTTCCGCATTCTCTTGAAAGGAGTTGAACGCGAGCAGTTGATTGTATCTGTAGCTCGGGTGATCAGAATCGCTCAATTCCAAATGGAAAACTGTCCTTTTACGAAGGTTCGTATCCTTCATCAAATTCTTCAGCTTACTGAGATCGCCACCAACCGCTTCAAGAGCTTCAAGAGTGATCCGTGGAACAATCTGATTGTCATCTTCAACTGCGCAATCGTATTTGCCTTTGCCGTGATCGAGGCATTCTTGGGAACAAACCATCGCAGCAGCACAGTTTGGCAACGGAAGCAATGATAGCTTGTTTGCCTTGATGCAGTTACAACAGCGGATATAGGCGCCAAGAGCATCCAGTTTTTTAAACGGAGGCTCTTCGATAGCGATTATGTCGCCAACTCGCAAATCTTGTCTCGTTATGACGTGACGACCATATTTCTGACTCGTGTGCAGCTCCAAGGAGTTGATGATTGATGGATAGTTCTTTTTAGGCTCGTAACTCAGCTTGAAGAAGGTCCACGGGTCGTCATCGTCGCTCGGTTTCTGTTGTCGCTTCAGTTCATTGCAACGATTCTCTCGTTCAATCAGTCGATCGAGTTTATCTGCAGGAAATTTCGCCTCGCGAGCGAGTTTGATGTTCTCCAAGCACAAGTCGAATTCCTTGATCTGCAGGTAGACAGCCGATCGATTTCCGTAGGCCAATGCCAAAGCTTCCGAGCCATTCTTAGCAAAGCACAAACTTTTGTTGTAAAATTCCAGCGCATCGTGAAATCGCAGTTTCTTATAAAACTCTGTTCCCTTCTCGCGATATTTCAGAGCGATGGCGTTGTCTTTAGCCTTATGCTTGTGAGGTAGATCTTCCACGTCCATTATCGTTTGCTGTTAGGACAGAAATCGTCAGATTTACGGATTACAAGTATTTTGTAATTTAAGACTGTAGCGGATTTTGTTGACTTGCCTGTCGTTTATTTCGAAGTAAATCTCACTGTTCCTGATCAGCCTGCAACAGAGTAAGCTTCAATCTTTGTGATTTTACGAAGTTATTGCTAATTCACCGTCTCGAACTAACTTTTTGGGCGCCTTAATTATTTGTTTATATAGGAACACGAAAACTTCGATTGTGCGACCGCCGGCGATTTCACAACTTGGCTAGTTCGACCTTCGGTTGTCGGTTTATCCGAAGTGTTTTGATTTTTAACGTTTTTCTGTTGCCAGTTTGTTTTTTGTGTAATTAACCTTTTGCTTCTGCTTGTGATGGAGAGAACACCAAACAGATCTATTAAGAGCGATGAATTCGTCACACCGCAGTTAAAGCTGGATTTTAGGAAGGAGCTGCAGCAGGCGATTAACCGGAGAAATGTGTTGAGCCAACGATCCAAACTGCAATGCATTAAATTCCTAGAGAATTCCTTTGAAGACTCCAACAACTTGTCCACAGACTCCGACCGCAGAAATCAGCTTCGTCGGAAGGCCACGGAAGAAGTTTTGACGTCTGAGCGGAGCTACATAGCTCAATTGGATAAACTCGTTTATTACTTTGTGAATCCTTTGAAAAACTTGAATCTCATCGACATGGGAAGTCACACAATCCTGTTCGGCCAGCTCGAACTGATTCATAACATCAACAGTGAGCTGCTGATGCGATTGGAGGCCGATCTCGACGACGTCGCCAACGCTTTTCTCAAGCTCGCCCCTTTCTTCAAGATTTATTCTGTCTACGCTTTTGACTATCGGAACTCGATGATCCTCCTGCAGAACCTGACAACCAAGAACTCTCCTTTCAGGGCGTTTCTCGAGCAAGCGGAGTCCCGGCCTGAAGTACAGCAAAAGCTCAACTCACTGCTGATCGCGCCCATACAAAGAGTTCCTCGCTATCGCCTTCTGCTTCAGCAAGTTCTTCTCTACACTTCCCCAGCCGACAGCGACTACAAGATAATCCAGGAATCTATCAAGCAAATTGAGATCACCATCAACCACATAAACTCAGTCGTTGAAGATCAGGAAAATATCCAGAAAATGCTTAACATCCAGAACTCGCTGTTGCATCGCGTTCCCAACATCATGAGAAGCGTCAGCCGGAAGTTCGTCAAGGAAGGAATGCTGTACAAGTACTCAGCGAACGGGACAATGATGAAGCGATATTGCGCTTTGTTCTCTGATATTTTCATGTACAGCAAAGTTCTTAAGGTGAGCGAACCATGAGCATCATTAACAGTTAAGACAGCGATTTGTTTTAGGACCGCAAACCCGAAACCGTCGTCGAGAACTCGCTCGATTGCTGTTGCATCTTCCCGCTCAAGAAGTGCAAAGTCAACGAGATCTTCGCCGGTAAGTTCAAACTAACGTGTTTGAGCGAAGGGATCATTCTGTGCTCGGAAGACGTTCAAACCGGTCGGAGTTGGATCCAAGCGATCAGAGAAGCAATTGACATGCACATCGAGACGAGGAAGACGATTCGAAAGGATTCGAGCAAACGACAACCGATGAGGAAGAAACAAGTGAAGAAGTTTGAGAAGTTTGAAGCTGATCTGATGAGTCCGAGTGACAAGAGAAACGTGAGTTGGTTTTATCGATTGTTACCTCAAACAGTAACGAAATTCTTTTCTTCAGAATTTCGAGAAGATTTTCTATGGGCAAAACATGAGCATGACTGACATCGACGAGGTCGGAAAGGACAGCAAGATCAACTGCTTCCAGACATCATCGAAGCGAACTCTGAAACGGAAACACTCCGAGTCCGTTGAGAACGAGCCGAGGGTTCCAAAGAAATCCTTCTTTGCATCAATCGGCGAAAAACTCGGCTTCCACAGAACAGCAAACGAACGGCCGAAGTCGATTCTGACCCAAAGCAGTTCTAACCGAGGTGAGATGAACTATTCTTATCAGCATGATGGGTTCAGATCATTGGATGTGACTAACGAGGAAGTGGAGCATGAAATTCCCAAGAAGCGCGTGAAGTTTGACGAGGAAAATCTGATCGTGTCAAGCATCACATACCAACGCCAGCAAACCGAGGTGCAGCGCATGATGTTCCATCCCAAGACTGAGGAGAAATCGCTGATGTCAAAGCTCATGGACTACACCGCAAATTTATTTTAAAAGCTCTCGAAAATGTTTCATAAAATCGTCGACTCTTTCCCTGCAAAGCTCATTCGCCCAATGTCCATCGCGCTTGAAGTGCGAACCGATGATGAGCGCGTCGGCCAGCCCAACGTAATTTCCCAAGTTCTCCTTCGTTACTCCCGAGCCGACAAGAATCGGCAACTTTAACTTCGACTGGTTGTCGCTGAGCAACTTAAGCTCATCGATGTCAGTCGTGTCGCCCGTTGACTTTCCTGTGAGGACAATCCCGTCAGCCTGGAAGAACTGTGCAGCGAAGGCAGTTTCAAGGAGGGAAACATCCGAAGTGATTGCGTGCGAGCTGTGCTTTTTCTTGATGTCGCTGAAGACTAAAACGTCATCGGCATCGATGGATTTTCTGTAGCGGAGAAGTTCGCCGGCGTTCGAGTCGATGAAACCTTCATCGCCGATATGACTGAAGACAAAGCCTTCATTTCTTATGAAGCTGCACCCTGTTGCCTTAGCTATCGCGATTGCCTCCTTCCCGCCACAAGCAAGAACCTGCAATCCAACCGGCATCTTGCTCTTCATCACGCTTTGGATTTCTTTCGTCGCCGCCGTCATCGAAGCAACAATCTCCGGACCGAATCGCGAGCTTTTGACGTAGGGAATGTCGTGCATGTTTTCAATGAGAATTGCGTCCTAAACAATTCGTGGAATTTCATGATACTTCAAATAACATTGACAAGAATCTCCTCACAATTTCACTTTCCGCATAAACGTTTGCTTCATGTTTCGCCTTTTCTAACAATCCATTAAACGATCCTGATTGATACTGGGGCGTTCCGGGAAGTGGATCCAAGTGTATCATTCCAATTACGGATGTCTGTCTGGTGAAAAGCCTTCGGAATCTTTGCATTTCTATTCAGACCGACTTTATATTGACAAATAAAAAATACTTCTGCTTCTTCATCTCACTCATACAGCAAACATTTTCATTTCATGTGGTTGAGCAAGGGCGTAGGTGGCAGCCTAGAAAGTCGCTCCAGCAAATTATCTAACACGTTTCGAATCTCTTTTAGGCGTCAAGTGACAAAAAGTTCGCCGATCTAATTTTAAATATTTGCATTCAAATTTAATTTATGTTAGTTTATGTTTGATCGTCGATTAAGCTTTTAAGGAAAAATGTTTTGTTACTTAATATCCGCACGATTGATGACTTAATAAATTACTTAACTTGACACTGTCACTGAGAAATTGCTTTCCCCGACTGATATAAATTCGTTTGGGGTCCAATTAGTCGGACGTTAATTATCCAATGTGTCTCATTAGTTGGTGAGCAATGTTCGAAATCAATCCGATCAAGCCTCCGAGCCCATACCGATCGCTTGATATCTCAATTAATTTCAATCATCACCAAGGTATGCAGGTCGTTGCGCACACCTTTTCGAATGTCTCTCGCCTTTCGCGAAAATGTGCTCCAATTAACTGTGCATAAGAAACCGATTTTGCAGAATTTATGGCCTAAACTTGTCACTGCGCGCGACACAAAAAGATTGCATCACGGTCGAGTCCGCGATAAGAATTTTGAAACAATGAGTATTGGCAGAATTGCAGCGACTAGAGAGCGAACGGAGTCCTTGAGCTACTAACGTTCCATCCCCGAGTCTCTTTCCCAGAAACACGAAGACCGTTGCATCATTGGCATGAAGCACGGTGAATTAGATTGTAGCATTGAACTTCTTTGCTGCGCGTTTGGATTTTTTATAAGTTCGAAATGGATTTCGTTCAATCATGACTGGCTCAATGATGCAATTAATCTTGTGTCGTTTCAAGCACTTGGCATTCCGCTCGATTCATTAAGCACCAAACATAAACTATTGCATCAGAATTCGCTCGCTTCCTCCGTCGATTTGATCGCGCGCGTCCACAGCTGGACATCACGCTCCAGGTTAATTGCTTCATTTTTCTTTTGTGGTCGAAACGCAACTAGACCGGAATCGCAGCATGGAGTCTTCCAATACTGGCCGTGTCGGAGCGCTTGTCATGACACCATCATAAAGTTTATGCAAATAAGACCATCGTAACTTTTCAATTTTCAACAATTTGCTTTCATCTCGACGTTGATTGCCGTTAATTAAATTTATTCAAATTGTTATGCGGCTAGGACCTAAACGGGCCATGCGAGCTTGCAAAAAGGATGACGCTTCGGACGTTTCAAAGGTAAACACTCGCTCGTCTATGTGGCGAACACGCAAAGCCTCAGCAAACGCTGACTGAACGTTTGACTTTCTCATTTCAAAATTTTCGGTGTGGGCGATTGAAACCTTTTTCGGTGATTTAGGAAAATGCCTCGCTTCTATCCTGACAACGTTTGTGACTTCTACGCTGAGAGACTCGTCGACAATTATCACAACCCGAGGTTACACGTGTTGAGGGAAAATCCATTCAAGAACACCGTTCGATGGTTCCGTGACCAGGATCATTCCGACTCGGACCGGAGCTTTATATGTTCTTGGGGAGGAACTGCTGTTGGCGAGAAATTCCAGGAGAACACTGGCTTGAAGTGCAACAAGTACATAAGAAGTCGATTGAGGAAACATGGAAAATTCCCAGTAGGCGGGCAGCCAGGCTTGTGGAAAATCTCTCGTGTCGAGCCGTGTGGGTTCGGAAGACTTCAACCTCATACTTGGAACCTCGAAGAATGGATTCAGCAAAGCTCGTTCCGTCAACGCATGGAAGACAAATCAAAGTCAAGTTCAAGACGCTCGAGTGCCAACAAGATGTCATAATCAGCTGATAAGAAGCCTTTCCTTCTCCGTAATAAAGCGAGAGATACGACGTAACGCTTCACAAGAATTGTTTTCAGCTTCATTTTCAGTTGAATTTAAAACTTTCAGAAGTCTGAGAAGGAAGTTTGAGTAAACACGGAGCATCAGCGACAGACATGAATGAAAATGAATCGTAGACTACAACTTTCACTCGAGCTGATAATTACTTAGGGTGCAATGCTTGAAAGTCATGTCACGAATTGTAAAGAGGGAAAACGAGTCTAGTGCAACGTTTGTCACTTCGTCGATTGACTCTGCAACTCAAGGATTTGAAGTTGTCGTTCAGTCCGCGTCGATAGAAATTGATTAAAAAGTGCGAAAGTCAGCGAGCTCAGTCAGCAAGTTACAACTTGGTCGTTAGCTCGTAGAGCGAAAACAAATAAATCACTAAAATTCCTTCGGCTAGCGAAGTTTTGCGTTTGAGTGATAAGGAATAGTTTTGCTAGTCATGACTAGCGACAAGCAAGCTTTAGAATTCAACGACCTCAATCAACCCGACTGCATTATTGATGAGCTGACTCCTAATTACCCGACTGTGATGGTCACCGATAAGTTGGGATCGAGCTACATTTTCCGTTTAATGCAGGTGAGTCGACGAAAAGCTTTCGGAACTTTTCCCCGCTTGTAAAGTTCACTGGCTGATACCACAGCGCATTTCGTCGAAGGACTTTGTAAACATTTGAGTTTGTATCACGTCGAGTATTTGCGGTTTCACTCAGACGCTCCATCAGTTGCTGCAAGTTCAAGCAGCCGGAAAATTCAATCGAATTTCACCTCAGTCATTGAGTGTTTTCCATTTCGGCAAATTTGCTGCAGCTTGCATTTGCCCACGCGTCAATTACAACTTCCATTTAATCCACCTTCCGACAATAACCTGTGGCTGTTAGCTCGACGAGAGCACGGTAGCATCAAACAAATGAATTATTGATGAGCTCCGAATGTTTACATCGATTATGAATCGAGCGCCATGATACTTTGTATCCATCCGATTTCACGTCGGTTCCATAAATCACGAGCCAGATAATCTTTCAATTTAAAATTGATGAATTATCGTCGCGAGAAGTTGTCAATGGACCAGCATGATAAAAGCTACAATCGACGTCCCTGCCCCGATGCACTTGCATTTCGGTTGCCTTGGCCTTCGAGCAGGTCGTTGAACGCGTCCGTCTCATAGCTCGCATAAAAACATCGCTTCATTGATAAGTGGTTCGCATTTGAATTTCGTGAATAATCACGAATCCGGGTTATCAGCGGAGTAAGAAGAAAATTATATAACAACAAAGTGTTTATTTTGTTGGAGGGAATTATCTGCTTGGCCGTGATGATGAGAATTATCATTGCACAGCTGATTCTCTCCCTGAAAATGCTTTCGTCAAATTCAGAAGCTTCAAATGGGTTCAACGAACTGTGCAAAGCACCCCGAAAGTTTCAGCTTTCGTGGGTTGATAGACGAGCTGAAGTTTCGAGGGAGTCGTTGGAGTTAATTGGAAATAATTTATGAGCTGCTGGGTTGAGTTGATGTTTAACGGATCCTTGAGACTTGAAGAGTTTTATCGGAAAGTCGTGACGAATGCGCTCGCTTCAATAATAAATATGTCTGCTATCTCAGCTGAGCCATGATATGGAAATTCAAGTTTAGCAAGCAGTTGCCTCAACTGATAATGCCACAGAAGAGGAAACCTTCCAGCTTAAAGGATTACCTTTAGGAAAAACTCGACACTTTCAGCCGCAGAACTCCACGTAATTTATGAAATTCGAACTTTCCGCGGTGCGAGAGCTCACGCAAAACCGCAAGATTTCTTTCTGAAGTTGACGCTGATGGGATTAGTTTGACAGCTAAAACGCCGTCGGTTGGAAAATTGAATAATTAGCGAGCAATTTTTCCTCGAACGATTTTAAAGCCGCGCCAACAGTCAACGAGCTGCTTAACCGATTGACCCTTTAGCAATGAGTTATAACGACCTCACCTCAGCGCCACGACTTCAATAAAGTCAATCTCAACTCGACTGTCTGCTAATTGAAAATTATGCACTTCAATCAAAGACGACGAAAACATTTATCCGAGATTTTCATTGCATCGCTCGAGCGACGAGATGGAAGAAAAGAATTCTCAAGTTAATTAAGTTTAAAAGAAATCCGATAAATGTCTTGTTGAAAGAAAAAAATCAATGCAGCAACATCGAGATCCCAATTGGAAATGCTTGAGTTCTTGCAAGTGAAGTGGAAGAATCCCACGGTTTACGCGAATTCCCAACTGGGGAAGTTTCGCTTGTATTCTCTTTGTCTCGAAACATTAAACGCTGCCATAAACGACACTCCGTAGACAATAATCGCTATTCGAAGGAACTTGTTATGAAAGTGAAGGAACAGTCATAAAAAGCATTGACTGGCTTCTTATCTTCGACTGCATCTCCATTGTGTTAATCTGAGGCGCGTTCTCAGGCGAAGCTTTTTACGAGCTTTCACTTTCGTTCTCGAGGCTGCCACGAATCGAATTGCCACAAAGTTTCGCGTGAGAGAAGTTTCATTACCTATCAAAAAGGTTTCGAGTGATCTCATGGTTACTGGAAGATGTTGAGAATGGAATCAGATCTTTATGATGGCTCACTTCATTTTATCGTGGTCACCATGATTTCTGAAAGCTGGAAAATCGTAAAATATGAACTCACATTTCGCTCGGATTCTTGACAAGAAGGTGACGAGTTTTTTTGAGATCATATTGGCGATAACTTATCACGACTCGTCGCATTCAATCGTGGCTTCTCGTTGTCAGAATTTGCTCGGGCGTGTTTCAAGTCAAAAAGATTTCAGTCATAAATTCTCTCAACTCAACGAGAATCTTTCGCATGCAAAGATGTTCCAGCGAGGCAAGAACTTGGAGGGAAAAAATCGCTGTCGAGATTGAAAATGTCAAGGCGGAAATTTTTCTCTTTCTCGACTTAGAGCGAGCAAAAAGTCTCAGCGATTTACGTAGCATTGTTTCGATGTAAATTGTCGCTAGGCGTTGGAATTATTGATGACTCCACTGACATGAATGATTTTTTTTCTCTCGCGCACGACGCTCAAAATGTAAGTGAAAGTAATTAGCGGAGTATCATTGAACTATTGCGGGGATTAGACAACAGAAAGCCTCATTGTAGCTTTGCAAAAATGGAAGAGACCGCCCGTGCAAGAAGGCCTTCAATTAGCTTGCGCCGCTTCGCCTTTAGCGTGCAATGATTTTGAGTTATGAGAGATGATTTGGCTCGACGATTCTCGCTTTTAAATTTGCTGCTTCACGCTTGTGTCACAAAGTAGCTCGGATCCCATTTCTGATTTATTAGCAAACGCGAAGGCATTTGAACTATGAATATTTATAATTACTAAGCGCGCGGTTCAGAGGGAAAAACGCGTTGCACTTGGAACAGATTCGCGAACGAACAAGCGCGTTATTGATTCGTGTGCGACAATATGACCAGATATTCAGAGTGGCGAGATCCAGCATGCGAGATAACTTAAGTTTCTAGATTAAGGTTTCGTCAGCGAACAACTTTGGCCTTTCGATAATCTAAATAAAGCCGCCACCCGGTCGATGGAATGGCGATCAAACGCGAAGATAAAAGATTTATCGCCGCTTGACTCATCAAACGAGATGTGACGAGTTCCTTCAGCGACACAAAGACAATGATCCGCTTATCTCTATTGGCAATCTGTTGAAGTCGAAAAAAAGTTTTTAAAACACCGGCTTTGTGCTAAATTGCTTTTCGGTCGAGATCAGCTGGCAAAATATTTGACTGCGAATCAAACAAAGCTGAATTTTTGCGCACGAAAATCAAGATTTTTGCAAAAGTCATTCAAACAAATCGTGAAGTAATCAGCCGCGTTGCTGAATCTTGAAGGATTTGCTCTTCTCGTCCGCTGATTGTCAACGCCAGCCAATTTATTGACTCCCGTCTGTGGCAAGCGACACAATTATTTGCTCTGCCAGTGGGTGTTCGCCATTATAGCGAGAAGAGCGACAATCTAATTCAATTTCCCATCGAAACTAACAGCGATCCATTTGTCGAGATAGAAGAAGATTTCCGTTACGCAACCGTCAGCATGCTAGGAAGGCGGCCGAGTGTAAGAAGAATCTGCCTCAGATCATTAAAAATATGAAACACAATCAACTTCTGTCTGGTGCTATGTGCAAGTCGAAGACGAGATTGGGGAGTTTAATAAATCATGCGAGCGCAGCGGCGAGGGCTGCTTAAATGTTAAAGCGATAGGCTCATATGTCATGCAATATGCTCACATTTGACATTAGCTGAAATCGAAGATCGGGGGGAAAAAATTTGACAGCAATTTGCTATGCGCAGTGCATGAAATGTTTTTTCTTTATTGGCTTTTCGCTCTGAAATATCAAATGACTGTCGAAATGAATGAAGAGCTATAAATGTGGGTTTATGATGCAATTAATCTCGTGGGACACTTTCGTGGTTCGCTTGTAGCAGCTTTTCGATTCTATTTATAATGAGATGAAGTGGCGATTATCGCGACGAGAAAACGTGTGTGTCGGTCTCGCGAGGGCGCAGCTGAATCAAAACACGAGCGTCTGAATGAGTCCGATAATTTATCTCGGAGTTAACAATGCTAATTTAATAATTATTGACTATTAAGTGCCTAAGCAATTAGCGCCCAGCGAACGAGAGACGCGTATCAACCGATCACACAGCGCCCGTTTCAATAAATTGCTCGGCTCATAAAAATATTTCTCGCTGGACAGCGCGCTTGATAAGCTGTCAGAGTTAGGAACCCTACTCGGCGTCTTTCGGCTGCACAATCACTCAGTTAAATGATTGCGATTGAGCATTCCACGGCTCTTTACTTTCAGTTTTAATATTTTTTTGCTGCCATTAAGTCCCACCACCTGGCTGATTTGTCGAGCGAGCTCAAAGCTCTTTGTCGATTCTAATCACTCGTTTAGCTGCATACTGGAAAAACTGCACCCAAATCCACTCGCTACATGCGATTGAAATTGATTTTTTTTCGGCAACTCATTGGCATTGCAATCAACAAAAAATGTTGATTCGAATCGATATGATCGAAGCGACCAAAGAAAGAGATTTGTCTCAATCTTGTTTGCCTCTCAAGGCCGTTTAAAAATAGACAAAGATTTGTCAGCCACGACACGTCAATGATCTGGTGATTTGTAAATATTTCGTGTTCCTTAGTATTTAATTTCAACTATCCAACCGCATAACTCAGGCGCGAACATAAAATTCTTACACATTTGAATTTGATTCTTTGTTATGAATAAAAAGGAATTGGAGTGGCTTCTTAATTCAACTTTTACTATGCTGATGCACTTCGAATTGAATTTCAAAGCTTTTTCTGGAAAGAGCCTGAAAAAGATTGTTTTATGTATTTTAAAATTGTGTTACTCAACAAAGTTGTCTCACCACAAAGTGAGAAATTGAACAACAAAAATTATATTTGAACAAAAAGTTACTCTCGTTAAGCTATTCCCACGCCGGGGTTCGAACCCGGGTCGTCACGGTGAGAGCGTGAAATCCTAACCACTAGACTACATGGGACTTTTCGAGATGTCCTTTCGATTTGGCAGAATTGTCGAAAAACCAAGATACGAAAAAAGATTTTTCATTTTACACTATCGGCTCGCGACGAGTTGGCACAAGCTTCCTGAACTTCAGTTCAACAATCATGAACATCGCAGGGATTAAGTGTACGAGCTTAGCCGACTTCCTGAAAGAAAAAATAGGAAAGTAGGATTGAACAAGTTGAATATCGTTTTTGTCAGTAAAGTATAATTTGAGAAAAGGCTTAAATACCTCCACATAGGAGTGCATACCTTGATAGGCCAACCACAGTGCAATGGCATCAATTAGGGATACAAAACTGATACCTGTGGGGAATTAACCTGAGAAGAAAACATAATTAATTTGTTCTGATCATTTGCAAACCGGTATTCGTTGATTGAATCCTCGACTAAGGTTCTGAGTTCAAATTGGATTTACATGAAGCCTCCCAAAATTTGCTGCTTCGTTTGTCATAGATGCATCTGTTATTAAGAGAAAAGGAAATTATTACCTAAGGCTCAAGATGCTCCGTTTTCATTAACAATCTACAAGCCTTTCTTAAGGAACTTCCATTAAGACTTATGGAATATTGTGTGTGCAAAAGATTTCTCACGAGAAGTCAAACATCCGCAGTGTAAGTTTATGCGGTCTGTTTAAGTTTGTTATTTGTCAAAACTCTTGCAACCGGATTGGTCTCCCATGTAGTCTAGTGGTTCAGGATTTCACGCTCTCACCGTGACGACCCGGGTTCGAACCCCGGCGTGGGAATTACTCTTTTTGTCATTTTGATAACATTGGATCAATATTTGTTATCAATATTTGCGCAGTTTTTGATATCTTTTTTTATTCCTTGATATCTTTTTTTATTCCGACAGACATTTCTCTTAGTGGAAAGCTTTGAAGGCCTTTAGATCCAAGACTCAAACTTCTCAGACTTCTCAAACCACATTAGCCTAAAAAAGTTGGTTTCATAGGAATGCATATCAATGCACAATTGTTCTGATATATCACGTCTCATTCTAGGACGAACACATCGTGAGCAGCAGCGGTGTCATTCTAAGTGATCGCTGGCTTAAATGGACCTTCACGCGAATCATCACTGTCACTAAACCGTCCACTAAATTGTATTAACTAATTTAGGCTAATTTGGTTTGAAAGTCTTGGATCTAAACGCCTACAAAGCTTTTCCATTAAGAGAAATGTCTGTCGGTATAAAAAAAGATATCAAAAACTGCGCAAATATTGATAACAAATATTGATCCAGATGTTATCAAAATGGCAAAAAGAGTAATTCCCACGCCGGGGTTCGAACCCGGGTCGTCACGGTGAGAGCGTGAAATCCTGAACCACTAGACTACATGGGAGACCAATCCGGTTGCTAGAGTTTTGACAAATAACAAACTTAAACATACCGCATAAACTTACACTGCGATGTTTGACTTCTCGTGAGAAATCTTTTCCACACACAATATTCCATAAGTCTTAATAGAAGTTCATGAACAAAGGCTTGTAGATTCTCAATGAAAACGGAGCATCTTGGGCCATAGGTAATAATTCCCTTTTCTCTTAATAACAGATGCATCTATGACAAACGAAGTAGCAAATTTTGGGAGGCTTCATGCGAGGCCAATCCTATTGTGACCATTCTGACAAATACCAAAGTTAAACACTTTTCCTTCACTTGCATATTCTCAAAATAAACTTGTGTAGTTTTGATGAAATCCAAACTCATTCATCATATGCTATCAACCTTTTACAAAGTTGAGAGTATGAACTCAACCTGAGTCACGTCTCCCTGATCTTTAAAACTTGTTTCACATATTTTATCTTCAAACATTTGCCCTCACACACTAGCAAAGAAGTTTAACTCAAACTTACCCAAATAGATATGCTGGAAAATTGTCTTAAAAATAAATCAATGCATGATATTCTTTGACATTAAACAACAGGCCAGATGAAACTAAATGAAAAAAATTATCAAAAAAGAGACTCGCCCCCGGGTGGGCTCGAACCACCAACCTTTCGGTTAACAGCCGAACGCGCTGCCATTGCGCCACGAAGGCATTGCTGTTTGATGATGCCTTCCTGGCTGTATGCATTTTATAATGTCAGAGAGCATTCGAAGACATAATGTGTTTTGCATCGTACACTCTTCAAGCATTTCAAATCATATAATTGCTTTATTAGCCCACGAAAACTCTTTTATCGTACGAATTTTATTCCTGATCCATCTCTTACAAAGCCATACATTGTTTAGCTGAGAATAAACCGAAATTACCGGAATCAATGAATAATAATTGTGATAAAAATGTTATGTAGATAGTCGAATCAATAAGCGAAGTTGGTTTCAAGTCAACGAAGCTCAGTCTGAGTCACGTCTCCTGATCTTTAAAACTAGTTTCACATGTTTCATCTTGCACACTAGCAAAGAAGGTTTACTCAAACTTGCTCAGATAGATAAGCTGGGAAATTGTTTTAAAAATAAATGCAAGCTTCTCTCTGATATTCAGATCGAATATAACAGCAGACCAGATGAAAAAAAAAATACCAAAAAAGAGACTCGCCCCCGGGTGGGCTCGAACCACCAACCTTTCGGTTAACAGCCGAACGCGCTGCCATTGCGCCACGAAGGCATTGCTATTTGATGATGCCTCTCTGGCTGTATGCATTTTATAATGTCAGAGGGCATGCGAAGACTTATCTCGCCATGGATCGAAGCTTATGTCAGTTTGTTATCTTCTCCACTTATAATTTTCATCGCTGTCATTAGATTATGTTAATCAAATTATGTACACGTTACTCGACCCGATGTGGAAGACTCGCTGGTTTTATTTTCTCATGTTACGGAGAGATCTTGCACTCGCTTTGTGATTAAAATCGTAGGCTTGCTGTTACATCTGAGAAGACTTGCAGATGAATATCTCTCATCAACTGTTCGTATACTCGCCACGCATTCAATCAAAGCCATAAAAAAATGTTTCGTCTAATGGAAATCTACCCGAGTCAACTGTTTATAGGAACGATAATTGATTGTGCGTGTTAATTAATGCTTTTGACCAAAATGCTAAATGGTTGACATAGTAACAATAATGAAGGATGATTGATGTAAAGGTTCTTTACAAATTCTTCATTGTTTATCAGTTGCCAACATTGAAATGTTTACCAACTTCGAATGCAACAAGCTACCCGCGAGCCATTTTTTATCGTAACGAAGCACTAATTGCATGAAAACACGACACAAAAAGGTTTGCACTGCCAGGAATGACAGCTATGGATTTATAGTACAGTGAAATATAAATGTTGAAGACAAATTCTGACTGGTCTAGCTCAAATTGCAAGTTCTCTGTCGAATATCAATCAGCGCTTATCACCCGACGTTATAAGACCAAAGAGAATCAACTATACAGCTACCAAATAAAGCTTCGAGTCGCGAGCCAAGTGAATAAAACATCCAGAACATAAAGCAATACTTCAGAGCGAGAGGGAGAAACTGAACGGCCTTCAGCAATATTTTCTGCTTGATGTATTTTCTTGGGCTTACCATTTGCACTGGATCGTGTTTCAGTCTCTGAATTCAGAGCAGCAGCAGCCGCTTTGTTTTCTCGAGCTGCTGGTGTTTCAAGATTTTTCGTTCGTCGATGTCGACTCGCAATTGCTTAATTTATTGGAGTTCTCGCGAAGGTCTATACGCAGCAACAGCACTCGTTATCAGTTAGTTAAATTAATTTTATGCTTCGTCTGACATTTCATATAACAAGTGCATAAGTCTGCTCTTATCTCGAAAAGTCTTTTCAACTCGTTGGCGAAGAATCTGAAAGTATTTTTGACTCGATAATCTTCTTCTTTGAGTTTGCATAATCATTGCTGACTCGCTTTCGAGTTTCGTTAAATAAATTTCTTTACCATCTTCTCATGGGATCGCGGCAAAAAGTGATCTCATCAAACGACTCTCGCGTTGAACGGGAGCAGGAGAGTTTGAAGATGAAAGGTTTGCGTGTAATTAACGTCGACTCAGACGCCCAATTCGACTCAGCTTTTTGCCAACCTAAACTGGATTTGAAACTGACTCGGTAATTTTTTATAAATTGAACGTCGACGTGCTTTTACCAAGTTTTTCCTTGAAATCTGACTCTTGCATCATTTCTCAAGTTGAACTGATTTCTTGCGGCTTTCAATTTCTTTTATTTTCCGCTCAGCAAGAAAAAGAACATACGAAGGCTTAAAGGTCGTGACGCTTTAATTTTCCAATCGCTTATTCACGCTCTCTAAGAGTCTTCGGAATGACAGGCGTGCGGAAACTCGTGTGGACAAGACTCGATCAAAAAGAATCGACACGTGATGCATCTGGAGCCAATAAATTAAAATATTAATCAAAAAGGTTGGACGTGTAACCGCGAGTAAATCAATCATTTGCCGGATGATTTCTTTACGACTTTAAGCTGAAGCGCAGCTCATAAATAGTTCTGTAATTAAATTGATTTATTCGAATTTAATGGATCGTCTGAAGAAGTCTCGCATGAGTGTGATGATGTCAATTCTACTTAAGCTTCAACATCGAACACTAAAGCTTCTTACTACCTTTGATTTCGATTGCCTCTGGTCTTTCACGTAGTCTGAAGATCATAAATTGATGTTTTATTCTACAGAGCGCCAACCGGATCCGTCGATTGTAACAACTTCTCGCTTATGAATTCCAGGAATCTCAGACTCACAAATACATTCCGTGTCGTCGAATCGGAAATGAGAGCAATGCGAATCAAGGTGTGAACGGGCAGTTGGAGTGAAACGGATCTCTGAGATTGAAACGTTAATTAATTGGAAGTAATTGAATTGAATAGAAGGCTTTTAACTAAGCACACAGTTTTTAATTTCAAGCGAAGCTGTAATTACGTGACATTAAATTACTTCAAGCACCAGCAGCTGAACGAAACACATTTGCACTTTGAAATTGACTTTTGTGCTCGAGGAGCGTAGGCGGCATAAATAGCAAGCAAGTTCGTTTTATGAGCTTATTTAAATTGATATCAACATTTTTCCATTCCACAGTTCGACCGCATGCATTCATTCGTTCTTTTGGGTTCAATAAAAATACACGCTGATACTTACGGCAGTTGGGGCAATTACATCAATGATGTAGCAACCAGAAGATCAAACAGATCAAACTGGAGTGACTTCAGTACTCTCAACTGATAACTTTGATAATGCAAAATCACAGCAAACTTTGGTTCCATCACTGATGATGCTGCCCAAATTTAAAAGCCACGGTCTCAATAAATATTATCAGCGGTGTTTAGTGGTTCGACTTGACTCTTTCCAGCAATGTATTTTTCAATAATAATCATTTTTGCGGCTGCATTCGCCAAGTGCGCAACATGTTCATGAATATTCCCATATTTTAATCAGATAGCGAAGCTTTTACGCGCACTTGCTCTCGTCCGGGTCGACTGCGAACAGCAAATAAGTTACAGAGCTCATTAAAAGCATTCGTTTTAATTTAAGTACGAACATCGATTCTGCGTTTTTTGGGAGAAAATTCGCTCAACATCTCACGGTCCATTAATTTTGCAATGCGAGCAGTTCAGATCCACTGACATAATTAATGTAATCGCCCCCGAAGAGGCTGTTTTATTTGGATTATGAGCTTGCGTTCGACGAGAACAAAGGTTAATGAAACAGCTCTCTGAGTCTTGACGGCGCAAAGAACGAGCACAAATTCGGTCAACCCATAAATTAATTACTTCTCCTCGAGTACATCCTCCGACAAGGAAACGCACTTTACCGACGAATTTCGGAGGTTTGAAAGCTTATTTATAAAGCCACTCATTGTTTCCGAGCGAAACTCGTTAAGCGTCTAACTTATCGGTTGTACCTGTTGCCCCCGCTCGTCATGAAACCCCAAAATCGCTCGACTTTTCGTCACTCTTTGCCTCCTATTCAAAGCACAACTTGCTTTAGCATAATTGAGTAATAATTGTTGGGCCATTATCGGGCAGCTCAGTGCACAATGTTAAATAACTAAACACATGTTTGTTGCACCTCGAAATTGATTATAGACTCGATTCGTATTCGTTCGAAAGCGTTTTGTGCTTACCACAAAAGCCCATTCGAGTCAATTATTTTCCACGATTTCATGGCAAAGGAAAGAGAGATAATAACAATAATTAATGCTTTGAAGCGTTGCAGCACAGACAAATAGAACCAGTGCAGCACCGAAGCACAACAAAGAGCTTCACGCTGCAAGCTGACAGCCGACTGTGAAAGGAAATCGGCGAACTGGGGCCATGAGCGTGCACGATTAAAAATTCTATTTGAAAACGTATTAACCAAACACGATATGAAAGATTTTGCAAGTCAATCGGTATGCTAATTGCTTATCAATGCCGCCTCGCCGGACCAGTTTCGCCCAACCGTTCTTATCGCACGTTCTTCGTGTGTTGACTGAAGTGAGACTTTGTTTACGCAAAAGCTCCGAGAATAAACCTTGAGACAAGAACTCTCCTTGAAATGCCGGTCCAGTTGGTGAAAGGACAACGGTGCTTGTTTAATCCTGAGCCTATTTACTCGCCTAGGTGGCTTGCGCGCTGGTCATCGAGAGATAAACATGAAAAGTCTTTCGACGCAAAGCCGACGGATGAGAAGTTGATTACGTGCACCGCGGTGACAGTGATTGACGAACGAAATCAAAACTCATATAAAACTTGGTACATTGTAGCTCCAGTCACTTTTATGACCATCGCGGCTGAAGAAATTAAAAAGTACATTGCAACATCCGAAATTCTTCGAAGCGATTTTATTGAAATATCTTTATGGGTTTCGTGAGGCTCTCTCGCAGTCGCTTGACATGCAATTGCAGAAGGTTTTTTCAGTGTACTTTCGGTTACTGCGCTTAAACATTTAAAAGCACGGCTCGTTTTACAATAACTCTTCTTATTCAAATGAAAATCGGTGTAAAATTAAAAGTGAATCGCAATAATATTTCAGTCACAGCTCTTGCTATATGCTCCAGCTCTCGCTTAAACCTATAACGAAATAGCCTTGCTCAAGGCATTTTATAACCTCATTTCTTGCCCCGCTGCTGCCTTTTCGTTATTTCGTTTTTTCGCTTCCAATAAAAGTGCTCTCGAAGACATTGCTTCAATATTCTCTCAGCTCGTTTCATGCGAGCTATGAACGAACTGAAAACTTATTTCTGACTCTGCAGCCGCAGACATGCTCGCTGCACGTACACACTTCACTCTCAAATTGCAAACCATTCTCGCTGCGTCCTCAAGATCAACGCAACAAAGTCGGTAATCTTCATGAAGTAATATCTTGTAAGGTTTCGATCCACAGTAACGTTGTCGATTGAGATTACGGGTGGACAATTTCAATGCTGCAGAGTTGATTATCAGAAGCCTGTTGCAAGTTAAGTAGTTTTTTCGACAGTATATCCACAAGTAGTTTTGTAATGTTTGTCGCTCACTTCGAAGTGAACGCGGCGAAATATCAACCGAATGTGAAGCGCTGGAGTTTGAGTCTCTTAGTTTTTGGATTATTGAATTGACGCGTCGCTTGTTTTCCTCATTGTTGCCTTCGGAAACTGTGCCAAAC
Organism: Smittia sp. YW1114-2; assembly: GCA_033064975.1. NCBI lineage: Eukaryota > Metazoa > Arthropoda > Insecta > Diptera > Chironomidae > Smittia > Smittia sp. YW1114-2. Next base: position 8,191,937 of record CP093832.1, read on the forward strand.
CTTCTCAGACAGACACATCGCTTGGAGTCAGTTACAAGTTGTCGCAAAACTCTGACGCAAAGCTTTTTAAATTTAGGGTGAATAATTTAAATGTAAATCCCAAAGTTTTTTTCTGGTGATTTACGTCAGCGCCGGCTTTGCTGTTGCATACCGAACGAAAGTGCGGCTCGTAATAAAAATATTTCATTTCCAATTTATTCGCCCGCAGTAACAACGACGAGAAGTCATTTCGTCCAGGGGGAAACTGTTTGGCGCCGGAACATGTTCATCAACAGTTTCTCTTATGGTGCGAAATGCTTTTTCGGTCAGTCTTGGAGTCGCCTGCGCTGGTTTTATCTCCAACCCACACGGGACATAGCGAAACTGTGTTTATGATTAATTTTCCGCAACTTCATAATTGAGCGATCTGGCCGTGAACTATCGAACGCTCTCGGCTGATTACATGTCGAGTTCTGGCTGAGTCAACAACACCAAGAGAAAGCACAAACAAAGCAGCAAGTGTAATTAGCAATTAGCTTTGATTAAGGGATCCAATAGAGAATGTTTGATGAAGCAATCTCATCGCATGCGTTAAGACGAGCCACGAACGAGTCAGGAAATTTGTCCACCCACGTCGAGTGTGAGATTTTAGCTGAAAGCTTCGAGCTGTTGAATCTATTTTCGGCTGAAGCGTTTTTCCTTTTGAAGTACATGGTGAATCTACGCAGAAGGAAAGCCAACTCGAGCTTCGAAACGGATAATTTACTTATTTAAATGGAGAGTGGTGCTTTGAAGACGCTTCAAGCTATTCCCACTCTCGATTCCAGTGTAAACAAGAGGCTGAGAGATTTGACAAGTGCACTTAACATCAAAAGGAGAGCGCGTCGCTCCCCCGCGGCTAACAATCGAGAGCTGTTGACAGTAAGCGACACTTGAAATCCTCTTAACGCTTATTAAAATGTGACGTTGAGCTTTTTCCTTAATGCTTTCGTCATCTTCCAGGCACATCTGTAACAGTGTCAATGCTCTTGAAGAGTCAAACAAACTTCACTTTCATGGGTTTACTGACGTCGAATTGAAACAAGTGTTCTCGCCCGGTTTCTTAACATCGTTCGGAACCAGATAATCTTGATGGATTGGCTGCTGTCGTTGCTGCTGCTCACGCCCGAAATAAACAAAAGTATGTCGTCGTAGTGTGACGACTTCTGTTTGACTTCATAGTTTCAGAATTCGCCTGAAATGAAACCGTGAAACACGTTTACGACGCGAATCAAACGGCAACAGCTAATTTTGGAAATTCAACACACGACTTCCCTTGTTAATGCGACGCCATGCAAATCAATAAGGATTTCTCTCTTAAACGTAGCTCGGTCGCAACGTGCTACATTGTCTCTGACGATTTTGTAATAAGCTGAGCTGTTCAATGAGCGCTTGAAAGCCTAATTGATATTGCCAATCGCTTGTTATTCGGTGATTTACAGCATTTGACGCAAGAAGCTTAACGTGAGATCCCCGTGAGATTTGCATTACCATGAAGAATGTTCTATGATTTCTTAAGAGTCCCCGACCTTAAAAACTATGTCGCATTCCTATGATTTCACTTGCTTGCTGCGTGAAATGTCGGAATCTGTTTTGCATTCCATCGACTAATGTTTTGAAAGTCACTCGACTCTCGAGCATACGGCAATCGTGTTGCTGCCGTGTGATATTGCACCCCTGCTTTGTTATGACTCGAAGGGATTCTCTACGGCAGCGAAACGAACCGTGAGAAAAGGTTCGCCTGTAAACATAAATATTTTTGTTATCACGTGTGCCGAAGCGTCGTTTGTTGTGGCTGCCACTTGACATGATTGTTTTAAAGTTTATCATATTCGTTGTTTCAACATAGAGCTCATATTGCCTCGTATTAGTTTAGTAAACATTTTGCGAGCAGTTAAAGCGGAGCATCCGAAACAATTTGGCATTCACGTTCCCAGAAAAACAACTTCATCTCTTTTAAGTGACCCAATCAACAAGATAAATGTCTCAACTCGGTTTCAAAAGCTCGCGGCTGAATTTCTATGCAAATATCGAGCAATGTAATTGGCCTTTCGAGGAAGCTCGCAAAATAAAAAGCACGAGAAGAAATCAAGAGTGACGAAAGCGATGTCAAACTGTTTTATGGCGATCGCAAATTATCAAACGACTTTCTAATATTTCGGAACCACGAGGAATAGTTTAACGACATCCGTTACAAATCCACACTTCGTGGGAAGATTCCTGAATAAAAATCCTTATAGTTGCTCGAGTTGATCTAATTACTTTATCGACTTAGACTTGTAAGTCATCAACTGAGCAGTGTGTACGTTTTGCTCGAGCTCAACTGAAATTAGAATGCAAGGAAAAGTTTAAACTTTTAAAGTTTTCAAGTTCACCGGAAAATCGAAAACTTTTCCGAGCTTTCCCTTTTCCAAGTCTGCAGCTAAAACTTTTCTAAATCAATATTTGAAATTTTTTTGCGAAACTTGCATTTCAAACTTTATAAATCTTTCACACCTCTGAAAGTTAAGTTCGTCATGGCCACTCTCTCCACGGGAGGTTCGACCCAGAAATCAAACAATCATCAAATATAACAAATTGAAAGTTTGGAAATGACGCTGCCGCCTCGAGTTTTCGCAAGAAACACCTGACAACTCACCGCAACTAATCGATGAACATCGAGATTCGTTCACTTCGTCTTCATGGCTCCGAGCAATCAAAATCGAGTTTAATAACCACTCGAATTGAATAACAATGCGCTAAGCAAAGAAGAAAATCCACGTTCGACCGTCCATCGTTATGCAATTGAGTTTTAATCTCTTGCTCATCAGCAGACGAAAAAGCTTATCGCTTTTATTTACATCTCGTTTCATTGCGCAATCACTGTGCGTGTACTTGATAGGCAGCGGCTCGTGTACTGATGATACTTGAGTTCCCGTTAATGCTTGTCGCATCAAAATTTAATTAATCAAATTCCCATTAAGAGTTGCTTGAACTCTCGACATTTCTGCTGCAAGCTAAAACCTTTGTTCACGCAAGCTCTGTGATTATCTCGAATTTCTCGGAAACATTTTTATGAATTTTCGCACCGGAAAATTTCCCACGCAATCTTTAGTCACACCTTCTCGTCGACTCCTAGAACTTTCTTCGCTCTTCCGCCTTCGACCTTGCACTGCCTCGACCAAAGCTTGTCGGATACGAAAACCCCAGAATTATGATTTATGGTCGGACTTAAACGTCAAATCCTAATCCCATTAAATACCTTAAACAAACAACTCATGTTGGCTTGGATAGGACAGGCTCTTTACTGAAAAGTAAAATGGTCTCCTTGATTATGTGCTCTCGCTTGAACTGCAACGATCTCAGTTCAAAGTTCAGGACGTTTCGCACTCGATTCGGTCTGATGGTCAAAAGGTTCAACATCTTAAAAGTAGGTCGAACCTCTTGCAATGTCATTTTTTAAACGACTATCTCAAGGTCGCTTTTGTTATCTTGATGTTTGCCTAACACAGTAATCGCGCGTCTTTCCACATCTCACAACCAGCTCGACGACGTCATTCAGTTCTGTAATTTATTATCGTCGCAACTGAGATGAATTTCATGTGCGGGGGCGTCGTATGGTTATGGATAAATGAAGAAACATATCAAGAAAGAATCATCTCGCCGGAAAATCTGGAAACGATTTATAACATGTCACAAAAAATTGCGCAGACAGAAATTTCACATTTTTATAAAAAAAATTGTTCTTTTGTATAGAGAGGTGGGAGTACATACATATATGTCCAACGAATCTCCATTAAACAGGAGTCGAAGTGTAGATCGGTGCATGTCGCCTTGCTTTCTAAGATGAGTTCAATTGAGATTGTGGAATTTAATCTCATTCGTGTGTTTAGTGAAATTTAAGATGCATAATGTCGTTCCGAGAAAAACCTCATCTTACCTCGGTAATCTGCTCTGATGTTTATTGTGAAATACGATAGATGTGTCTTATCATCGTTGATGTGAGGCGCTCGTGGCAAGCTCTATTCGACAACGATGCAGGTGGTTCGTTACATCCTTTTGTAAGTAACGATATTGAAAGAAGTTAAGGATCGTTGCTAAGTAATCGATTGAATGTGAGCTTACACATGCTGACTAAGAAGTGCAATGTTGTCTTTAATCTTCAATGTTATGCTACGTATGGAATGGGTTTGTTGATGTAAGCCAAGAAGCCATAGAAGTTTACGAGCAAAAAAGCAGAGGCGAGAACTACTATCAGCTACGACTGACGTCAGTGTGTCGAGTATAAATAATTTTATATGAAAGGAGAGAAATTTTGACGATATGGCAGTTAGCTGATTACTGAGTGGGCGCTCAAAGCGAAAGGGACTCAGTCGCTACACTATTCAATCAATCAGTTTTCACTCGAGTGTTCCTGTCAGGGAACCTTCAAAGATCATCAAATTGGCTTTTCACTTTCTCTTCCCAAAATTTCTGTTTATTGATTCGAACCTTCGACGCCCACGCTCTTGTAAACTCAGACTGGCTTACAAACCCGGGAATGCCTTTTCTTTGTGATACGGGTTGAAGGCTTTTGTGTAGCGACACTCAAGCTATGATACGACATCGTTGAAATTGTCAAATGCTGATTGATGAAATCGATAACGTCTTTCTCCTTTCGTGAATAAAAAATGTTGTTGGAGACACGATAATAACGGATCCATTTCGCCCCGAAAAAAAGGAAAGATGAAGAGAAGTTTTATCTTCTCGAAGCGGACCCGAGTAAGCGAGGCTCTCAATCATCTCCTCAACTCAAAGCAGACCTAAGGAACAAAAGTATTTTCTTAAGCTACGAAAACATTCAACGAAAGCAAAAGTTTATTTCGACTCGTCTCGCATTACACAAACAAATAGCAAGAAGAACAGTTTTTGGCAACGGGAAGGGAACATTGAGGCGAATGAATTCGAATTCTCGTGAAGCGAAATACGTCGACGCCGTAAACTTTGAGTCATTGTTCTTTTTGCTGTTGATTTTTGCATGGTTCTGAAGGTCGCGTGCGAGAACTGATCGAGCGATGCAGGCAGGAGTGTCGCATTGCTTTGCCAAAGCTCGTTAGATTAATCAATCAATTGTGTTTGTACTCGGTCAGAGGGGATTTGCAAAAAAGCAAGTCCGAGCTCACAGCTGACTCGTGTTTCTCCCTCCCGAACGCGCCCATGAAGCTGAATTAATTGAGCCGCTTTTAATTGTTCTAGATATTTGCTTTATCTTTTTATCATTAGCGAAAGAAACCTGTTCGGTGCTGCGCCAATTCTCTCTCGCAGCCGAGCGACAATCTCGTGATACGAAGCTGGCGATGGACGTCGAGCATGGTCGTAATTAATGCAATGAAAATAATTGTATTAAAAGCTAGCGAGGAAATTGTAAGTTGCGTCACGTCGAAGCCTTTATCTGATCAGCGTTGGTCTGCATCGCAAGTCGTTAGCGTTCAACTTGTTATGTGATTCATACGACGCTATTGATAAATGGCTGCAGCCACAATCATATCTGTTTCATATTCGTTTACCTTTGTTTACATTCCGTCTGACTGAACGATATGCACGGACTCTCGTAATTTAAGACTTCGCGAGAAGGAAAACCTGCACAGCAATTAAAGGTAAGAACTCGACGACGACGTGATGGCTTCGTTTGGTTGTGAGACGAAGCATAGTCGCAGAGAACGAAACAGGAAAATAAGACACTTTCAGTTTTTAAAATATCAAGGTCGTGCCGATATAAATCTTGAATACTTGAGGCACAGAATGAAAACACAGAGGACTTGGTGTGAGTGAAGTCGAGCCGATTTCATGCTTCAATGCTGTGGCAAGGCAGACAGCGAAGCCGGAGCTAGTTCCTGAGGATCCACAGGCCAATAGAGTGATCACTATGCTAATGCTTTAATGGTCAGACGGTCGTAAACTTTTAATCGCTCAGCGTCTCGCAAAATGGAACCAAAACCACTATCGCTTTCTTGAATATCACTCGAGAGCTTGCATTTCATTAAACCCCCAACTTGTTTTGACTGCTAGACACACCGAAATCTAGTTTTGCAAGAACTTTTGAGCTAAAATTGTTTTTTTTTGCGTACTCTGCAGAGAAACCAGCAGCGATTTCGAAACGATTGAATTTCTCAAGTCTCGAATTTTTTTGACGCTTGGCTGGCTTTATTAATTGGAAACATTCGAAGAATTTCAAGGACGATTGATTAGACGCGTTTTCGTGCTTCAAAAGCAACTTGCTTAGCAGTGATTTCCCCAATAAAAATCGTTTGGCTACTACAAAAAGCTTTGACGGAATTTTGCTGACGGCAATCAAAAGGGAATAAACATCGTGGACCCTTCGTTGGAGAAGAAAACTTTTTATTGCTTCACATTCTTTTTATTAAGTTCAATTCCTAGCAACAATTTATAAAGCAGTGCATACCAAAGGTTGCGCTCCTAGACTTTCAAGGGCTTTATTGACGTCAAAGGGAAGCTTGCAAATTGAAGGTGAAATTCGCAAATTGATAACTATCCGATTACCAACGAACCGATATGCAACCTGCTGAAAGAATCTTTGATGAGCGAGAGACCAAATAAATATTTTGGCCAAATTATTTTCCTAAAAAAGCAGCGAATTTTTTGTCCTTCTATGGACAAGTTGTCCAGGACAACCCTAAGCTGGCAATCAAATTGAGCGCGAACCTACGAAGTTTAAACATCTAATTGGAGTTGCGGAAAGTTTCAAATTGAGGATAATTAAAAGCTTAATTTGTTGCTGTTTTCACGAAGAGGTTTTGCAACTCGAGCTGTACAGTTTTATCCTGCTGCACTTGATTAAAAAACTTTTCCTGCTCCTCTTGTGAATATTTAGTTTCAATGTAGCAACGTTTGTCGATTGAATGAGCGAGCGGAAAACCGGACAATGAAGTTGTGAAAAACATCAGATCTGTAATCAGCCGCACGTGGATTCTACAGTTCAGCCATTGAGAAATGTTTCGAGAGTTCACTGCCGACAATTCGATTACAATTCAAGTTTGCTCTAAATTGATAAGGTTGCTGACAAACTTAGACATTTTGCCGATGCGAGCGCTTGGAAGATCGTAGATCCTACTTATAATTTTTTGCCCGTCGTTCATCATCATCAATAGACGAAGACCTACTTTCTAATTGCAATGTGAGCCGGCAGCGGTTGCTGTTTGTTCACAAAAGTCCCATTAATGGTCTACATCTTTGCTCGCTCACCGTCGATTTTACAGAGTTTAATTTGAGTCTTAACGAGCTGACAAAACAATGCCAGGCATTACTGGACACAAAAGCCCTCGGAACAGTCGGAAAGTATGAATATGTCGCAATCAATAGCAGAATTATGATCTTAAAATTGAAATCCGTCCTTTCACACAGCATTCAAAGCACACACAAGCGATTTCAATGGATCAATATAACAAGCCTAGCACAATGGCCGAGTTTCCAATAAACACGAATCGCTGATAAATTAAAATGTGTGCGATACTTTACAGCGCTTTTGTTTATTGCGTAATGCATGTGCTGCAACGATTGTTCAATAAAAATTCACCGAGGCTTATTCAAGCTTCTGTTGAAATTTACACTCTGTCCCGGCGTCATTCAGTAACTTCCCCTGAGCTTTATTTATAGAGTTAGTTTTCAAAATTAATTAAACATCCATTCGAGCTTGTGCGACGAAACTTTTCCCATGATAGGAGAGTTTTGCTTCCTCTGAACTTTGCGAAAGGTCGAGATTCAATGAATCGGAGGAAACTTCATGCAAGCTTTGCAGTGTCGTGAACTAGATTTGAATAATTGCAGCATTGTCGAGCGGGCAATCAACGAGTCAATGACTGATGGCTACTGACAATAACGATCTTATCTATCTAGTTTTTGTTATCGATGAGTTTGGTCTATAACAATTCTTATCAGCAAAACATTTCGCAATGATGAGAAAGGCCGGAAAACTTGTTGAGTAATCATCAGTCATAAAAGCCCCTCAATGAATCATTAGCTTGACGGAATCAACATCGTCGCTCACAGTTGAGTGATTTGTGATTCTCAAGCAATTAGGGAAAGTTTCTAATAAAAAGTTCGTAATATTCTGAGTATTATCATCAGAAATTTGAAATCAAATTGGTTGGAAAGCTAATTTTATGAACGTAATCCTTCGGATGCTGCAAAGCTCGTCTGCATGATGAAGCAATTATACGCCTACGCTCCAGCGGCTGTGAGTTTGAGTGGGCGCATTGCATTGTCGTTCATTGTTCACCGTGAGAATGCGTTTCCACTTTGAAATCCTTTTGTTTCTCGTGGCGTTTGAAGCATCGGATTACCGGGAATTGTTCTGTTCTTCCGCCAGCCCACGCGAACTTAGATAGCTCTTGAAATAAATCCCCCAGGTTGCCCTTGAACTCGCTCCGGGGCTGTTCGACATGTAGCCGGATAGTTTGTCCTGTTTGCTTTACGTTAGTCTGTTGAACAGACTATGTCGTTTTGAACTTTGTGTCACACTCGAGTCGTCCCCGGGCAGTATAGCTTGTTGGCCTCTACTTCCTAGTTCTGACAACTTTATATTCCGGGGCGAGGAGCTACATCTTTGACATTGAACGATTTCGTATCTCAAGTTTGTATCGCTTGATATGAGAAAATGTGAACATGGAACTTCACAAAGCGGAAAGCGGTCAGGAATTGATAGTGGATGCGGATGACAAGAGCAAATTGATCGATAGCTCGCCATTTACTCATGTTTGCTCGCTCGCAAGCCGTCGCCAATAAATATTGAACTCAACCTAAGTGAAAGCACTTTAACTCTTCAAAAGAAGTTTATACGCAGCTTTGGGTCGGCGAAACTTTCATCGAGGGTTCGATTCGGAAACGATATGCTTAATTTAATTCATGCGGAAAGTTTTGCTGCCGTTGAACGCGCTATAAAAGTTTTGTTTGCCAAAGTGTTTCGAGGCGAAAAGCTTTGTCGGTAATTTGCGAGGATTTTCCCTTTCGCTGTGAAATGGCAAGAAATTTATTCCACGCATCGCTCTTCATCACTTTGCTATATTTCATGACGTCATTTGGGGCTATAAGCCCTTGTTTTATTATTTCTCTATCCATTCATCCTCATATTCTCGTACTCCGTGCGCGTTGGCGTTTCCTGTTTGTCCTGGGTGTACAAAAACCATCATCATTGTTATTCTCCTCGTTTTGCTGAACTCCCACCCTCGTTCCGTTCAGCCCGAAAAGTGAGCACCCGCCGTTTTTGCGAAGCAAAAGCAGCACGAACACAAACGCAGGGCGATAAAAGCCGCATAAGCAACAAATGAAAGAATTCTAGTCAATGAAAACGTTGATGATGTTCTTGTTGTTCGCGAGAGTAAAGCTCGGAAAAGGCGAGAAGCTTCGAGAGGGAAAATCTCTCTCGCGCGGAGAGGAAAGCACGTCGACAACTTTTCTCGGACGAAGCTTTTGCTATAGTTGGATGGACAAGTATTTAATTACGACTACGCTGTGCCATCATCAGCGCGCTTTGTGCAAAGCTTTTTCATTAGCACAAATTATGATCACAACGAAGCAAAGTCTATTTTTAGCCGCTATCATCTCGCCGTGTTATTATTCTTAACGTTTGACGACATTCAATGAGATTCGCTTGAAATAAAAGATCTTTCATCATGAATGAAAAGTGAATGATGGAAATTATAGGAGAAGATAAGAATGAATGCCAAAGACGTCGCCGGGTCTAAGCGTGGGGTGTGGAAAGTTTCTGTAGGCGCTTGCTGAAATCTGGGTGACGAAGAAAGCCGACGACAATCGAATTAATGCTAGAAATTTCTCTAATGGTGCAGAGACGCTTCTTTACGCCTTCGTTACGTATTTTTTGTATTTGGGAATGCGTGGGCGCAACTCGAAAATAAATGAAATTATGAATTCTCAGTAAAGCTTCCGAGTTGGAATTATGGAATGAATTCGGTAAATGGAATGAGCTTAGCAGATGCCTCGCATTAGATCCCCAAGTGGCTTAATGTGACCCACTTGTACTCTTTAGCACTTTCGTATGCCTGCACTGGGATGAATGTCGGATTTGCAAGGAATTTAGGTCACGGATTATTCGAATAGAACGCTAAGTAACTGAAGCGACAATAGAAAATTTCTCGGGCGACCAAAGAGCTGCGTCACTCGACGCTCGCCTTCACTGCTCATTGACTTTTATTTCCAATCAATGGACGATAATTTTTAATCGAATAAAAATATTTATTGAAGCATCTCCGGCGCTCGGGAGTGAATGAAAATTGAATTATTTGAGAGGAGCGAGCAAGAGAGGGTGGTGGAGCTTTTCATTTAGTTCACGGCTTTCGAGCCCACACATGACTTTATTGTTGCTACCGTTGTCGCTCGTCGCTTTAGAGAAATTGCAAGTGTGAAAATTGTTGGTTTTTTTGCTGTCGACTGGCGCCTGGCGCTTCCATCCAACAACAAAGAAGCCAACAAGACGTCAGTGACGCGTTGTTTGGCACAAGGGGAGACGAGCGGATGCTATAGGCAATGCGTTGATGGAAAATTACTGAACAAATGGAAGCCAAGCGAATAATTCGGCTCCATCTCAAGGTGAAGCGTCAACTTTATGATCAATTATTCATGTCTGGAGATTGTTTTATCATTCATTCATTTGAAAGTTGAACGCTCGGAACGATGCAAAGCTTCCCTAAGCTCCACCCAGAAGTTTAAATTGAGTTTTCTGGGAAATGATTCAAAGAAAAGTTCTCGAGAAATTCTCATCATGGTCTCTTTTCATCTCTCTATGATATTTTAATCTCGTTGGTATTTTTCGGGGCCAGATTTGAAAGTTTCCTTTTCATTAAGAGGCATTTCTTTGACGAGGGTCGAATAGAGAGCAAGAAGAGTGAACAAGAGTTTTGCGTAATCACGGAATCCATCCATCCATCAAAACTTCCACATCAATGACTGTTAATTTCGATGAACGCTTGATTTCATAACGCCAGTCTGTCATCGTTGAATGTGGAATTAGTTGAGCTAGGCGGCGTCTCACGCGCCATATGGTAGCGCGGAGTCCTTCTCACAGTGCGGAAGCTTTTATCCCAAGACTTCACACAGCGACGCTTTATCTAGCGGTACTCTGCACAAACTCACTGTTATTGATTCTGAGATACTTGTGATTCTAATCACAGGAATAATGAGTGAAAGCTCAAACTCTTCACAGAGTACGCTCGGGCGGTCGAGATATGCTTTAAAAAGCTTCGTTTTTCTGTCTCTCTTTCTAACCCGGACGAAGAATATTTCAATCGAAGAAATTCTGATGACGTCGAGGACGTGGAAATCATTCATAAAATTAAATTCTCCGTTTTCATCTGGCAGAAACTGAAAAGTAAAGCCTCCGTTGTTTGTGTTGGTGAGAGTTTTCCTGAGAGAAATAGAGAGGAAAATAATTTTCCTATTGCGATGCAAAGCTAAGGAAGCACGAGAGCAAATCCAATGACGTCATTTGGACGGCAAAAGGGAACAATATTTTGATCTGCGTCACGTGTGGGTGTTCAGCCCAATTTGCCTTCTCATGTTTCGCATTTTCATGAACTGCACGAAGGAACGAGTCAGACCGGAACTTTCGAGAAAGACGAATCATGAGGAAGGTTTTTCTCAAGGAAAGACAATTTTCCAGCCGAGATGAAAATTTTTCATGTGAAGGATAAAAAAAAGGGTTGCAAGTTCATCATCGAGCCAACATCTGTGACAGGAAATGTGTTTAGTTCCAATCACTTCATCAATTCCCCTTAAAGGAACGTAATCAAACACGTGTCCCAGTCGTGGGATTTCACCCGAATCGCAGCTCAAAGAGTCGTAAATTTTGTGGTTGGCATTTCGTTGTATAATTGGAAGTCAGAATAATTTTGAAAGCTCTTTCAAGTTCAAATTTTATTTCAAGCGATAAAACTTTTTCATTTCATTTTCTGCTAAATGCTAAACAGTCTTCAAAGAGCTTCAGGATCTTCCTCTTTACCAAAACTCAGACGACTGTGTGCTCGGTTGTAGAATGAAATATAAATGACGACGCAGGATTAAGTCAGTCTCGCGGCTGCTCGCAAAGAAATGTGAGTGAAAAATTAAGCTCACAACAGGATCTAATGACATTGACGACGAAGCTAATTAATTTGCTTTCACAAACGAGAGATGACGAGGAGCAATGTGGAAAACTTTTTCCTCTTGGTTCATGAGCAATCAGCAAATTTCGGTAGATGCGAGGAGACAAGAGTGTGAATGAATGAATGAATGGATCCGAAAAGCTTTTCTCCGCTGATAAACGAATTTTATTCCGAACTTTTTGGGAAAGAGAATGAGTTTGCCTTCCGAGCAGTGTGAATAGCTGTGCCTTAAAGTAATTGAAACGTTTGATTTCTAAGGGACATTTCGTTTCGCCGGAAAACATCATCTAGATGAAGATTCTATCCTAGAGCTTTATTTAAATAGAACCTACGTGAACACAGACACTAACACGTTTCTTTCGCGATGGGGATGTACAGCTCATTCATGAATGAAAGCGGAAAAAATACTGTTCGCCGTAATAACAGCAGATAAATCTGTCTTCGCTTGCCAAAAACCGATGGAACTTTATTTTCGTGTTACCCTTCTCAGATTTTTCTCCTTCGGCGTAACGGAAGACGTTCGCCGGCTTCGTTTGCGAGATTCGAGAGAGGCGAAGATTTGTTCATCGAAACCGAGAATCAGCGCAAAGCGATGAACGACAACGACGTAGTTTTTTGAGCTCACACTCCTCGCGCCCAACTGGAGGGTGGCATATAAAAAAAGTTTTTATACCATTTTCACATCTATCGAGGATCTATTTTTAGCAACCGAAGGAAAAGCTCGAAACGCCGAATGAAAATGTGGAGCGAGTTCTGCTTGTTTCTGTTTTCGTTTGTCTTTTGCATCAAGGAACATCAATGGCGGAAAAACAGAAAGCTACAGCTCGCTTTTCACTACCAGAGGACAAAGTTTCTGGTTAGCCAATTGTATTAACGACCGGCCGTGGAAAATTTTCAAGAAAAGTTTTCCGGCTTTTTTGAAAGCGTACGGAGCCTCGTGAAGCTGCTGGAAAAACGCGACGCTATTAATAACTTCAAGGTAGCGCGAAACAGCCCCATAACATGAATAATTTCCGAAAATCATCGACGAGTTGCTTCTGTTGATGATTAAGCACGTGCTGAATTATTCCAAAAAAATTTGAATTTTCCATCAAGTCGCTGGCAGATTTTATTGCCTAATGCCAAATCTTTGAACTTTTTGCGGAGCGATAAATCCACGAAGATCTCGGTTTTAGCACTGAGCACATAAAATATGCAAAATAAACATTAATATATGCATTTACCTCGCAAAAAGCTTTGCAAATACTTTCGGCAAAGTTCAGAAAAGAAAATGCGATAAGCTTTCTCAGTCTCTCGTTTCTGGCTCCGCTCGCAGGTTACATTTTCTCTCGCGCTGGATCCATGACGTCATGAACATTTTCTCGCTTCGTGCCGCTCGCTCTTCACGAACCAGCTCGCTGCCGAACTCTCGCCAATTCATTCCACTCTGAACCGTTTGTTGAATAAGCCGCGTAAACAGACTCGTGTGTCCGAAAATTAAAACATTTAAGAGAAAAATAGTTGAAGAAAAAAAACTTTTATTTTAATGTAACTTTCCGATACGTCGAAAAATTAACGAACGATTTTTTTGTGCAGCAACAAAAAGAATCAAAATTGCCGTAATTAATTCGCGCGCAACAGTTTGAGGAAAATAATTTCGAGTAAATATTTTTTCCACAATTCTTTCGAATTGTCAGTGAACATATTTTTGGTTTTCGAGAAAGATCCGCAAATTACGAGAAGGAAACATTGCGAAGTGTAGTGAAGAATATATTTTTCTACAACTTTCGAGCCGAATCTCCGCGTTGGGGGCTTTCTAGATTATTTGCTTCGTGCGATTGCCATTGATTCGCGTTCGTCTTCGAATGCATTCTCGCTGCAAGTTGAAGAGGAAAAAACTATAAACAGCACAAAAAGCTTCGACTTCCCAGAAAGGAGAAGTGACGAACAAGGCTTTCTCGCACTCCATTAACGAATAAAAGTGAAAAGCTAACGGTGGATATTTCTAGATCAAGAAAAACAATTTGAAGAGATTCTGAGAATAAAAGTGTGAAAAGTGAAATATTGGAAGGAAAAGAGTTAAAAGTTTTCCAAAGGCGACGAGCAGGAAGCAAAATATTGTGGAAATTCATTTCTGTTTGTTCAACTGCTTCTCAACTCAAAGAAAGGAAAAACATTCTCGGCATTCATGATATCTGCTTGGATAAATCCATATAATGAGAAGGTGTGTAATTAGATTTAATTTTATTCCGTTCATGATAATTTCCATAACTGCTGAGTCGTCGGGGGAATGAATTTCAATTTTCACGATGAGTTTTGCAAAGTTGACGAACGCGGACTGCAGCACACTAATAACAGCTGAGAGCGCCTTCCGATTACGCGAGAAAATCGCTCGAGTGAAAATCGTCCGAGTGAAAATCGCAGGGCTACAAATTTGCAAAGTAGACAGAAAAGAAAAATAGAAAAACAGCTTTTATTATTTAATTTGTGTACAGTTTACCTTTTCGCTAGATGTTAGCGTGTACAGAATCGCGACTGCTACTCTGAAACATTTAATTAAATTAAAAGCTAGCAACAAAACATCTTTCTTGGCAACCGAATCAATCAGCCGCTAGATTCATTTCACTCGTCGTTTTCCTCTCAATCGTCACGTGAAGCTCGTCGAGAATGTTACTATTCGTGCGATGAAAGTATAACAGCCCATTCACGGCCCTTAAACGCTTCGAAATTGACCAAAATCGTGCACCATATGGAAGCGAAAAAAAACACAAGTCGTCGTTGTTGTGTGAAAAATTGAATTTTCCCCCTCATCGAAAGCGCACACAGACACAGGCAAAGACACAGTAGCAGCAAAAAAGAATTGTGGCAGAATATTTTTTACATCCGTTGTGGGTGTCATTCTTCTCCTCAGTCTGTTTGCTCGCGGAAAGCTCTCTTTGGCAGAAAGCGACAGTGTGCGTCAAAGGGGAGACACAACTGACCGACCGCACCATACACCATCATCGTTCTCGTATAATTCCGCGTGAAAATTAGTTGCTCGATCGGTGAAAATTCAACAAGTGCGAAAAGCGAAAAGTTTTCTTTCTCCCTTTTGCTGGCCCGTAAACTCCCGAAACGAAAACAATTATTTCAAACACTGACACACAAAGCTCACGTACGAGCAGTTTCTAATATTTCATGATTCCATGGAGAAATCAAAAACGAAAACACATTTTGTGTTTCATTAATTATTTCGAGGCTTGAGCGCCCTAGAATGTTCATGCTCGCTGCGCATCTATCGCGCTGAAGCAAGGCAACAGTGTGTCGGAAAGAAAGATTGATATTATCGCATAATCTCTCTCGTCGACATCGTCGCAGACTTCCAGATTATGTTTTCGACTCAGCCATATGTTTGAAGACCACGATGAGCCGTCATCTCCATCACGCTTGCTCATGGCAACAAGTTATCGCCGAAGACGATCTAATCGAAAGCTGTTGAGGAAAAGCATTTGCTAAATTTTATTAATGCGGAAAACTCCTCGAGGTATGTTGCAAGACGGCATCTTTGTGTGTAGGTTCCTTGGCTTCGTGATGGATTTCGGACCAAGAAGAAGTCGTCAGGTTGTTTTGTGTGGAAAAGTGAAAGTTGAGATACAGCATCTCGCGCAGATAATCGATAATTACTGGCCAGAGAGGGAAGACAATGAGGGAACGGTTCTCGGAAATCGCTGATGAAGCTTGGAGATTTTCGGCGAAACTTTTTTATCGAGCGACGTCGAGCTCGCCCGTTACAACATGTTTTCAATTTATCTTCTTTCGAGAGGAAATTTTCTCTTCTTTTCACTTTCTTAAATTGCAATCCGCTGGCAGCTTGCAATTTCTGCACGATCCATCAAGTGTGCGCTTCTTCATTTCGCTAAGCTCCTCTTATTTGCGATGCGCGCTGCGTAATAAATAAATCGTCTGTAAACATTAGTTTAGCTAAATAATCTTCATCAATCAGTTAGAACCATTTTTTAATTAGAAAGGAAACCTCACCATCGAGCGCGATTATTTTTTGCGATGTTGCAACGCTATCGGCGAGTACGGTTATCACTCTTCGCTCTTTATCAATAGCAGAAACGCGTCTAGCTTCTCCATTACGGTGGCCTGTGGTGCTGTAAACATTTTTATTTTAACTGCTATTTATAGTAGTCCATGCTCAAGGAGCTTTCGTTTTATTATCTTCATCCCAGCGTCTTCCTCAGTTGGGTTTGTTTATCTTTCATCTTTGCATCTAGATTTGTTGCCTTTCTTTTATTTTCGAAGTTGCCTTTTCACCATGCATGAGATTTAGGCTCAACTGTGTTTGTCCTTCGGCTCCCCTCTCGTTCTTCTCTGCTGTTATATCTGCAGCATAAATTCGATCGTTTATTTTACGATGCCTGCCCTAAAGTAATTACGGATTCATTTCGCAAAGTGGAGCTCTATGCAAATGTGCGCTCGAAGGTTCAACCTTCATAAGTCGAGAAGTATTTTAAAGTTTCATAAAAATTAAAAAGCCTCGCTGAGCTTTATTGACATAGCGCACAACCACAAGCGAACGTCGCCCCGGAATCGAAGTGCTGTAATCTCGAGCGCATCGTGACAGAAAACCCATAAAGAAGTTGATGGACACATCACGTGCAGAGAAGTCATGCAAAAGATTAATTGATATTCGAGCATTCCTCAACATTTTATACTTCGTTGAGTCTTTTTCGTTTCAAAACTAGAGGAAAAACAACTTGAAAAAAGAAATGTAAGTCACCTTGTCGCTCAGAACAGCAAAAATTGAGTTTCACCTCGTCAAGTGCATTCACTTTTTGTGCCTGTCGTCAAGACTCGATGATGATGAAAAGGTTGCAGTGAATGGTCGATGATAAATGACGAAAAAAGTTTGGCATTTCGGCTCTTGATTTTAGCACATTCAATTTAAATACGAAACAAAAGTCGAGACTTCGCAACACGAGACGCCGTTCAACCTCGTTTACATCACTGGCGTTTAGAGAAATTTTTGACGGAGCGTTTTAAATCGCCGCACGTCAACTATAAGTTATTATCGCGGATCGGGCGACAGACAAAAAGCAGAGAAACTATGAAGATCATCACGACACGATGACGAAAAACTTTTACTTTTTTTTTTGTTTTTCACCTTTTGTCGCCACGAATATAAAACATCAAACATCATCGGCGTAATCAAGCTCGGCGATAATTTTTTATGTTCATTCAAAAACCGTTCGCAAGCGTGAAATGAATTCAAAATTCAGCGCAATCAAGCGAGCGCAGAAATGCAAAATGTTTCGTCTAAAAATAGTCACCGCAATCGGAGCTTCGCTGGCTTCAACCAATGCAGTTGATAGTCGTCTGGGTGTTATCGGAAATGGGACAGACTCATTGAAGAGGATTCGCATGTCGGCACGAAGCTACACTCGCAAATCATCTTGAAGAATTAATTTGCCGCGATGACAATGCAGTTCGTGCGATTCCTAATAACAAATTTGAAGTTCACAGCAGAACTTCTGACAAACAATCGTTAACCCAGTTTGACGAGCCACCGCGAGGAATTTTGGAATTTTAGAGCTTCGGAAATGGCTCGAAGACTGTCGGAAATTTTCTAATGATTAATACTCAGCCGCAACTTGCATGTTGAAAAATTCACTGTAGGCATTCCGCTGCTTGCTCGATTTGCCAACGATACAGAAAAGCAAACACTGAGCGATATGAAGTTTCTACTTATGGCATTTCATTAAAACCGAAAAGATTTCTTTCCATCGAGCTTGTGGTTTTTCTGGTTTTCGTTTCGAATAGAAGTTTAATAAAAATAAATGAGCCAGATTGGGTCACTCGGTGTATCATGTAATCAGCATTTTGTTGACTGCTGAATGTCGAGGTTGCACAACTTCCATTCAACTTTACACTTTTGGGAGGAGAAGTTTCCACTCAGACGACTCGCCTCAACTTGAGTGGCCTTTTGCCAGCTAACAATGCAACTCCCAACTCGCATTGAAACTTTCGACAGTGAAAGAAAATCGAGTTGAGCGAGAAGAAGAGAAGACAAATTGAAAGGCAAGCTCATTGTTATGGAAGTTCTCGAGCGTGTGTCAATTATTCGAGTACTTTTGGGTTCGCAACTAAAAATAGAAAATATTATGTGAGTTATCGATTTTTCTGAAAACAGAATAAATGTGTGTGAACAAGCTTCAAGTGAGCAAAAAAAAAGGTCGAAGGTCAAGTTTTGGCGGTCAAAGACAGCACTCGAATTCTAATCTCGTTATAGCTCTGGCGACAACACGTGTCGTTCGCCTGCAACAAAAGCGAACATCAATCGATAATCACGCGGATTCTCCACTGTCGTAATCGAATCAACATAAAAACTCAATGAACCAGTGGAAAAGTTTCGTTTTATTGTGTTTCAAACAAAACCTGCGACATCAGTCTCGAGATAAGTCGCTGCGGTTCGCGGAAAGTTCAACGATCGTAAATTCCTGACTATGTGACATTAACAGCATCGCTCGTTATCAAACACGAATTTTAATGCTAAAATTACGAAATGTTTGTCTTTTGAATTTGTCATTCAGACCGTCCGATGACATTTTGCATGATTCGATCCGCATTCGTACGCGTTTATTTTGATGAATTTGTGAAATTTCAAGTCGCTCGGGTGTCATTCACCGACTATTCCGGATATTGGACATTACACAAACGATCAATCGCATTTCAATCAATTTCCAACTCTTTCTCTCGTTTTCATTCAATTTCGTTTCGTTCGCTATTCTATCCGCCATCGGAAGAATCGATTCCAATTCGGCATTAGCGTATGAATGATGTAACATGAATGGACACAAGGGAAAATGGGAAAGTTAGAACCGCGAATGAAAAGTAATTCGGCGGAAAAATCGAGCTGCTGATTGAGAGCCTTCCATCAGTCCATTCTCGGGTGAACAAAGAATCGCTCGAAGCGTTCATCAATCATCAGGAAAAAGAGAAAAGTCGCGCGGTTTTTCCTTCTCGTAAATAAAATTTGATGTTAATGTCACTTTAATGTCAAATGTTTTTTTCAACAAGCTTTAAATGATAACTTAGGTCGTTGATAATGGCCGCAATTTTTGTTATTAAATATGTTTTGCCAAAAGAAATGTTCGTCAAAATCGGGAGGAGAGGAAAGGTATTCGTTCTTATCAAGAGTTAGCATTGAACTGATGCGCAGTTGTTTTCTGCTCGGTTCTTTGTAGTGCGAAGCGATCCAAATCAACAAGTTAGGTTGTTAGTTGTTTTTGCCTCTAAATATCGCGAGCCTCTAAACTTTATCAAACCACAGCGAAAATTCAATTTATTTCGATGACTTAATTAATATTTAATGATGTAAGCAGCTGGCAGCGTTGCACAATATTTTAGTTCGATAGCAAGTGGATTTAGCCTTAGGTGCGAGGTAGAGAGCTTGCAGTTGTCAGATTTGAAAGTTGGCTGTCCTTGTTGACCTCGCGAGAAAATCACCTTCGCCTACAAGCAGCGAGTGAGTGCTTGAAGTTGCACTAAATCAAGCCACAGCTCGCGATAGATGAGACGAGAACTCGAGTCATTAGCAGATAAATTCGCCTTTTACATTAAATTACTCTTGACAGTGATTGCTGCAAGTCAGTGATGCGGATCTTCTACACACCAGGAACTTGTTAGTGCGCGATTTGTGCTTTGCATTCAACCGCCGCTTGACAACGAAGCCAACATCAATCTCGACATTATGCATGTTGCCTTGAGATGCTTCCAGTTGTAAATCTTTTCTTGTTTTCGGAAGAAACTCTCTGGGCCAAAAAGCCATCACGACTCGCGCCTCGAGATCATTTAGTTGCAATCAATCTTCGGCTTCCTTTGTCTGATTATTCAGCAATAAATCCGGAATTTTACTGCACGAAACCGGACATAGACGCGGTCTCAAACCACAATTGGGCTGCGAAGGCTTCTACGTTGCTGCAGAACGCAAAGTTTCCAGTTCTGAGATTCTCGAATAAGTCGAGCAGCAGCACACAAATCTCGTGCGATCACTCGAGCGAAACCAGTCTTGAATAATTCGTTATACTCAAGACTCGAGACCAGTTCTCTGTTTCATTAAATGCTGTTCCATCAAAGAAGAAACAAACTTGTGTGCTGAGTCCAAAGAAAGTCGCGGATCTGGCAAGAGGCAAGACAAACCTGTTTAGCAGTGTTCTCAAGAGATGCTCGACTTAAGATCTCGAGATTTTATTTCAACATTCGATCTTCCAGCTACGGGGAAGCGAATAGAAATCGAAAGCGAAGTCATTGCGGAGTCGAGCTTTCGACTGGAGAACCGAAGAGACTCTCACAACAAAAGCAAAACCTTAATCGCTGGGTTTTCTTTTCAATGCATTTCAAATGAGCTTCGAACTTCGTTAATTAATTTATGCAAATTTAATTAATTATACGCAGAGAGAATTCGTAAATACCCGTGTAGGCTTAACGCTGACCCAGTCGCCTTCTTTGTGTTGGTGTGAAGATTGATAACACCTTTCCACTTAAACTCTTAATCGTCCGCGAATCAATCATATCGCGAAAGATAATTTAAAGCCGCTAACGTTCAAGGGTAAGCGAGACTGCAATGTTCCACTGAAAAGCCTCTTTTGATATCGATGACATTAAAAAATTGGTTTCTTGAAAGTGAAACAAAAGCAACAACTTGCAGCGACTAAAAAATAAATCGATGCGAATGGAAGCTCAAAAGAGAGAGAAAAATTGTGTCAAATGTGGAGGTCTGCTTGTGATCACGAAAGCAGCCGAAAAGCGCTGGTGAGTGGCAATGGATCAATGAAGTTGTTCCAGTTTGCTTCACGAGTTGCCGCACTCAATGTGTTAAAAGCATTTCTTTATTTTTTCGGGACGCTTCACTTCGCTCTGCCCGAATGATAATCGAAGCCAAGAATCGAAGTAGCGAGTCGAGTAACGGGAGATATGAAAGAGAGAGTACTCAAGTCGGCAATTGCTTTCTGATTTTTTGGGATAATGTTTACAGTTAACTGTTAAAGGTTTAACATTTCTAAATCAAAAAAATCTTGTAATTAATTAGTTTCTAATTACCCGACGCGATTTTCTCTTCATGAATTCGTTACTTTGTTCGTGCTAATTTACAGCTGAGGAATTTTACAAGCCCGAGCAGAGCATCCAGACGATGATCGAGATGTGAGAAATGCGAAAACTTTCCATCGAACACGAACTAGCAAATCTTGACCGTTCAATAGATGAAGCAACAAGCTAAACTGATTTCTGAGAGTTTCGTGGCATTAAATGTACTTGTAGCACTCGTTGACTTGCACTTCTAGGTGGAGCGCAATCGATTTTCGAAGCTGAACAAACACAGCTTTGTTGACCTTCAGGGTCTCGAAAAATGCTAATTGAAAAAATGAATTAATTTCGAAGTGCTGGGTGACAACGGCAGAAATGGAAACTGAAAGTTTACCCGCTAAAAGAACAGATAAAACTTGTGCAATCGCACGAGGAGATTTCGCAATTGCCTTTAAAGCATGAAATGCTTTTTCCCTATTCAAACTTATTGAACCGCTTTCAAAACTTATAACACAGCAATTTGAATAATTTCGAGAAACTCGCAGAGCGATTGCCGAAAACGAAACAAACTTTGCATAATGTGTCGCCCTGCTGGACATCCGAAGCGATGAATCGTCGTGGTTCCCGTCGCGAGAGCTCAATTGATAGTAAACAAACAAAGACGAAATATTCCATAAACTTATCTTGTTTATGTGAGCTGTGCTTCGGGTGCTTCAAGTGATTCAACTAGCGCTAATGATTTTATTATTGTGCAGTAATGAAACGAAGGGAATTCCCATTCATGCGCTGATTTCAATGGAGATATTAAGCTTTTTCTCCTAACCGTCGTTAATGCTTAAATTCTCTATGTTCGTTTGCATAACAGCGTAGATAAATAAACAAACAGAAAAGCGAGCGACGGGGAGAAACTTAATTTAATTACGAAATGTCTCTCCTTTTCTTCTCGCCCCGACCGATTGGCTTTAATTAAAAGGAAATGTAATTCGTTCAACGAATTCGTGTTGACGCGATGAAGAGCTTTTGAGGGCAAATCGGCGCACGTGATTTAGCGCTCGCACTGCGATGCGTAAACACTTACTTCTGACCTCTTCATCCGCATAAATATTTAATAATCTTTCACGTGTTTCCGTCCGTTCGCTTTCTTCTCCCACCGAACATGATTTAATTATCTCTCTCCAATTAATGAATTATTGGCTTGTTTTCGAACCTTTTTCATTTTCCTCCAACGCTCTCTCCGCTAAAGCGTCTCTCAATGTCTTTTCTAATCAACAATGTGAAGGTTTTCCACTGAAAACACTCGTAAATTTGTAATCCGCAACCTGAAGACGAAAGGAAAACCGAACAATGTTCATGATGTAATCCGATAAACAAAACTGTGTGGAAAATATCAAATCGCCGTAATGTGCAATTTGTTTCTGTGGCGTAGATGTTTTCCTGGAGACGTTTTATTGCCGATTGTCATTATCTTATGTAAAGCATGTTGGCGGTTGGCACATGGGAAACGAAATATATGTTTTCAAGAACCACAGACGACGGATCGATTTCATAACGGCCGCACAGCACACATCACATTCTGTTTGGCATTTCTGGCGCAATCAATCCGAGAAAGAGAGAGAGAAAGAAACTAATGCTGCGAGTTACAAATCTTTCATTACTGTCGCGGTCGCATAATTACAGAGTATAGAATAAACAAGTGGAGTTTAATGCGACGCAGATGTCGCGGTTACGACAGCGAAGGGATCGTCTTGGATTTCATTAAAGCCGACAGATCGATCGGTGGTGAAGAAGAAGACGAGTTCGGGGGAAACTGGGTTGAGAAGTCATAAAGTCGGTTATGCAACAGCTGGAAATAGCATAATTTGCCTTCTGGGATCTCGCGCAGTGCTTCGCGTAGCATGCAGATCGTAAATTATGTTAAAAGCCAATTCTTATTTCACCGTTAAAATAATTGCACAGTACATAGCTCGCGCCATAAAGTGCAATTATGCGATATGGATGGTTAAATTTATTGTCGCTTCGATTTGTCTTTTCCTGCTGGCTAACAATGCGCTGAGCAACAGTGCGAGCAACCAGTTCGCAATAAACGTTTTGAGATGAGCTGTTAAAACAATCCAAAGTGCAATCATCGACGCGTTTCCACGCTCATCGAAAAATTGATGGCGATCGTAAATATCTGCGCAATAATTGAAATTCCCAAGCGAAAAATTTGCGACACGTCGACGCAATTAAAAGTGAAACTAATAAAACGTTGATGCGTTTTCCCACTTGTGCAGCGCAATATTCTGTCACGATTCGAAAGCAAAATGATTTATTCAAGCGGCGCATCGATTTCGAAATCAAAATCCCTTATGCTCGCAACATAAATCTGTCGTTGAGCTGGATGAAAAGTTATTAAATCATGCAATCTCGTTAGTATCGCTCTTGCATTTCGGGGCAGCTGTCGCTTGTGTAAATGGTCCAATTACTCAATCTTAATTACATAAGTTTAAAAGATAACATTTCGCGGTCTTAGCTTCATCAGGCTGCATGTCGTTGCGATGGCATTACGTCAATTTAATATCCAATTATCCATTGACAAGACATCGCAGTCGTCTTCCAAGAAGCGTCTTAAGTCGTTGAGGTCTCTACGAGTGCGGGGCTTCCTTGTCTTTATCAGTAATTGGATCTCGTGTGCGCTTTAGCTTGTTATCAAATCGTCGATTGACTGGAATTTCTTCTTTCACCTTTCGAAAGTTGACGTTCAACAAGTTGCAAGAGAAACGAGCTTCCGACGAGAATGAAGAGTGCACACCACAGAGAAGATGAAATTTCCCGCTTTTCAATCCGAAATTGAATTCTGCAATGAGTAGTCGCTCGTGCAGAGCATCAACAGTCGTTCGACATGTTACAATCAGCCGGAAAATTCACTTAAGCTCGTTTCGCTTTAGTTCTACTGCTTCGTCTGTTGAATAAAACCGAAAGTTTTGCTAACGTCAGGACAGACAAAAGGCAAACTGCAAACTTCTTGATCGAGAGTCATCGCACGACTTCGAGGCACAGATGAAAAGAATCCATAAAAGTGAATGTTTAAGTGAGCCATGATCGTTGTTTCCCAACAATAAAGTTGCATGAATTCGCGCGCGTCTAATGTTTCACTTGAGGGGCAGCGGGCGCAACATAAGCAGCAGAGGTTCAGCGAGACGAAACGATCAATCGCCGAGGCAGTCGCCTGTCTTTCTCGTTTTTTTGTTTGATGGATTCATTAAGTTTTCTATAACGCGGCAAAATTGTTACATTCGAAAACATCTCTCTCGTTCCATTGCATCACCTTGCGCCATCATTATAATTTCATTTCGCTATCCGTCGAGCTACATGTTTTCTTATATGCAAGGCAAGAAGGCAGTAAAAAATGAATTCGTTCGTTACATAAAAAATGCTTTTGTGGATTTGTGGATTAGCAGCTCGAGCGAGCGAGTTGAGCGACTGAGAGAGCGCGAATCAGATTTTATAGTTTATTAATTTTTAAAGGCAATGCGCGCGGCCATGGAGAGCTGCTGCATTAGGAGCGCCGTTTTCGGTGAGAGACGGTTAGATAATTCCTTGGCATTCAGTACGTGAATCCAATCGCTGTTTAATGGGAAAGTTTTAGAAACATGAAAGGCGCATAAATCCGAGAGAAGAATGCGGCTGCCATGCTGTGCACAATGCACCCGAAAGGCAGTGGAGAACGAGAGAAGGTTATTGAAGTGACTCGGACATTACTTTCCCATTACGAGCGAAGCATCTTGATGCATTGTCCATGATGATGCAAAACAAATGAAAAGCTGGAAACTGGAGAGTAAAAAATGAAAGTTGGTTTTTCGTTGTCATCTCAATTAGCAAAGCTGCGATGCGAGAAAACATCAAGATGATTAACGCGATTATTGATGAGCCTCGTTGCATTTTCCAGCGGTTAATGCGTTAGTCAGCGTGTTGGTGCCTAATGACCCTTCAAAAAGCGATTACCTCCACAAATCGTCGATGAGGGGCCTCTGTCAATATCGAGCGACGATGATGGCAATAAATTTGAAAGGAGACGACAAGAAATCGCTGAGACAACGAGAAAAAATGTTGTAGAGCATAAAAAATCGCAAGCATTGCGAGGCTTGAATGGCTGGAAAAAAATTGCTGTTGAACAAATGTAGGTCGACAAACTTTTAAAAAGCTCTTGTTGTTTTTTTCGAAGTCAACAAGTTGATTTTTCTTTATATCTTGCACACCTGGCGAATATTTCATTATGCACACCATCAACACAGCCGCGGCTGGAACTGGGTCTGTAATTAAAATCTACTTTTGATTTTGTTCCGAGAGTAAAACAAACCATTATCGCGTATTAATTGGAAGCGAGAGAAGCTCCACCGGTCCGATTTGAGTCAGCAAATGCAGCGTATTGATGACGACAAAGTAAACAAAACGTCTTTGAGAAAAAATAAGAATTGAATCAACAACAAGCTGGCGATGATGTGTGCGATCGGCTCGAATGGCAACTGTAAATGGAAGAAAGTGAAAATTGGCGGCCTCTTATAGAAAGAGAAACACATTCCACAGCTCACTTTTTTGTCATCGACAGCGTCGACGGCGATGATCGCTTTTTATTTTAAGTCACGGTGAAATTATGAATATAAATATCATAAATATTTATTTCTGCCGACTGATTCACATGCATCTAAAAATACCTGTTCTCTCGGTTTTCTCTGTTTCTACTTGTTTTTCGAGAGGCGGCGAAAATAATTTTACCTAGAGCAGACGGAGATGATTATTAGCGAGTGTCAGCGAACAACAAAGAGCGAGATGTGCCAGTGGGCGGCTGTGCATTGTAGCTTGAACTTATTTGGCTATTTTGAGCCATGGCAAAGATAGGAAACTTGTATAATTGCTTCTCGCTCGTTTGCGCCAAGCCGTCACATTCCCAGCCGTCAGAGACTGCAGTTTCATTCGCGATCCGCCATCCAAACAAATAAATTACAGCTCTGCTAACGTGCAATTAGGAAAATCTAGTAGTTGTGAATCGAATGCACATTCACACATCTCCGAACAAAAGCAACAATCGCGGCAAGAGAATTCTTGACTGGAAAATAGCAAACATGGGCGAAAAATAAATGAGTGTCTCGACCTTGTAATAGATGTTGTGGGGCGAGAGAAGCGAGAGAGCGACCGACAGCACCAAGCATATTTAGCTTTAACTGTTTTACTTATTACGAATCATTGCGAGCTTCACTCGACAATTCGAAAACAACACGCTCGCCTAACCAGAAGTCGCTTGATAAGTGTGTCACTATCATGAGAGTGTTCCAATGGCGCAACAATCATGAGCCTCGACAAAGACCAAGATGTGCTCAACAGTCCATTAAAACGCTAAACGCAAAAATGATTATTGGGAAAGACTCAAGCGTCGTTATTTTCCAATTCAGCTTTTCTTTGTTTTGTGCTTCTTCGCCCTTGAAGATGAGAAATGTTTGAAACGAAGTCAATATTTGCTCAGCCCGAACAAGTTCTCAGAAGCCGATCGTTGCCGGGGGGAAATCCCGGCGCGGGTTTCCTCGAAACTCATCTCCCGATAAGCCCCGTGACATTATGACATAAATTGTGTCAGCAGCCGCTCCATTCATAGTTCGAACAACAGAATTCATATTTATTTGTCTTCGCGGTTGTTATGGCTGCTGCATCAAAACAACAATGATGACTCAACTCGCACACCTTCCAATTTAGCGAGAAGTATTAGCGGAGAATTTATATCTCTGCGTATCTTGTTTCATTGCTTGATTCCCTCGAGCTTTCTGATATGAAGTTCATGAGAAAACAGAAGATTTATGACCTTTGGAAGACTTTGAACCCACGCATGCGAGCACAGCGACCGAACTGAAGTTCAGCTCATCGGAAGAAAGGAATTTCGATATCTCGTCTCTCATGGTTTTCATCTTAGTCAAGAAATGCTGATATTTCCTTGACATTTCCAAGCAGGAAGAAACAAAGTTTTCACGTGGGCGCGCGCTCTTCCTTTCGTCTTCCGTCCATGGGCTTCAACTATCATCGAAAGCTCACATACACACACACAATTTCTAACTCTTGTTTGTCTATAGCAAATAAATTAAAGACGAAACTCATTTCTAGTAGATGTTATTGTCCCAGTCGATGGATGCGTCATGTAATTGATGTTTGCTCTGGACTTTGAGACTTTAATTATGTTTCTTTACCAGCGCAAAGCTGTTGTCCGAACGACAACGAGAGCTCGGTTCTCCAACCTTTCTCATGTTTACCTTTGTAAGCTCTCCATTGCCGCCAATGCTCGCCATGAAATGCCTTCTAGACATGTTTTCCCTCATCTCGTTTTCTTTGGAATTATTGTTTCACGTTGTCAGTGAAGCCATCCAAATGATTGTCCGACTCATTGTTGACTGTGCTTACCTTGAACCTTCGAAAGCTCTCCGGAGCTTTTGCCTGTCCTCCCTGTTACTAATCGCACCGCTTCAATGTCATGCCTGTTCAATTCTAAGAATTCGTTAGTAATGACTTTTGATATTTTGTTTCTTCGAATGTAATTTTGATCGCAGATGATGCGAGCCGATTTCGTTGGCTGCTTTTTGTCATTTGTTGCCTCTCGAACACCGCTGGGTCGTTAAATCTTACAAAATTTCAACTCTGCTGCCAAACTTAATTTCAAATGTCCCGACATGTCAGTCAAATGTAATTCCATGTTGGCCCATCAAGCTCTATCAGCAAGCGATTAGGAAAAAGCAGAAAGGGAATTTCTCTCGCCTCGGCAGAGCGTAAACAAGCTCCACCGAGAAACAATCAATTTGTTCGATGTCAAAATGCGTTCGGCAATGTGGGCCAATAACAGAATTGAAAATCAGTTTTCTGAAAAATGCCTTGCGTTCAATCAGCCGTTAAATGCGAGAATCGAGCTTGAGTTTCTAAAAATCGGTCTGAAGAGAAATAAAGAAACAGAGAAACGCTCGGAACCTTGAAAACAATCCATTCAGCTCGACGTACTTACGAGCTCCATAAGAGGCCTGTGCGAATGAAAATTATATTAACTTAATGAAAACATATTGCGAAACTGAAATAACGAGAGAGAAAAATGCAGCGAGCCATTGGTGAAGGCCTTGAGACACAATTCTGTGTTCTATGCTTGGAGTCACATCAGCCGCGAAAACTCTTTCGACAAACAAAAAGATTGCTGCGCAACAAAAGGCATTTGACTCGAGGCATTGTCGTTTCAAAAGCGAGAAGCACGCAATGCGCTGTTAGTGCCTTTCGTCTGCAATCCTAATTGATTGATGTCTCTTCATTCGAACGTTTTCTTTCACACGAACGAACGACCGAGAAGCAAAGAGCGGCAGCGGTGAGGAAAGTGTGATTGGCAGACGATTGTGCCAAATTTCTTTTAGTTTTCACTTCGACTCGATCTATCACCAGCTGATTGGGAAATCTGCAACCTGACTTCTCGATAGTCGAACAACTCAATCTCCGTGCAAATGATCGATGCCATAACAAATTTTCAATTGCAAGTTGAAAGTTATTTGCTTTCCGATGCGATGTGAAGGATTGCAAGTCTCACTGAGAGTTGGAATTCCGCTGCAATATTCAAAACGTTCCGCGGAGCTCGGCATCATCTCTCGTGATGAAATATCCATCCTTTCACTTTGCAGTCGATCGTAGAGCGAATAGCAAAGAAGTTTGTGCAATGATTGAAGCGGAAAAGCACCCGATGTCTGATAAGGATTTGAGCCATTAACTCGAGGGTCGCCGTTGCGCAACTTCTTTAATAACAACTCAGCTGCAATCCATCAGACTTTTCGGTGGAACAGTTTATTTGCTCTTCGTGTACTTAATGTATTATTAGCGAGAAACATTTTCTCGCTCGACTAATAGCTCTTCATTTACGAGCCGGGATGGTGAAATATTAGCTAGTGGAATTTCTAATGTTGGAGTGATTTGTTCGTTGCCCGAGGGACGAATGTGAAAAGTGGAAGAAGAAAAAGGTTAGCGAAGTAACCGAGCATGAAAAGCTTCTTTACTTTAAAGAATATTCGGATTACAAGCAATTGGTCTCACACTGTCCATTTGAAGTTGAATGACTCCCGGAGAAGATTGAAGAGAAAGAAAGCAACACAAAGAAGGAAAAGTCGAGAGATTCACTTGAGAAGTAAAAGTCGCCGTGGCTGCATAAGTCGATGCAAGGCATGACTTTGTTTCCCAACATTGCAGCAAACAAAGAGCGGGTTTTCACATAGGAAAAGTCCAATTTGATGTTAAACGCATAGCTATCAAGAGAGCGCTGTAATTAAAGCAGTGAAGGTTGCGTCTAGACTCGACGTGAAATGCTCAATGGCATTCGATGGCTTGAAGCACGCACACAATTCAAACTCAAAACTGGCCTCATTGCGAAGAAGCATGAAGTGTAAAGCGAACGAGACCTCTCTCTATACAAAAAAAATGTGAACGCCAAATTCACTTAATGATGTGTCATTCCAATGATGATGAGATTGCATATTTCATTTTCATTCGGAGCGCTGCCGAGCATTAGCAGATTCATTTTAATTAAAAGCGACATTCTCTGAGTGAACTTTGAAATGGCAATGTTTCGTTTAATTGAAATTTGAAGACCGCAAGAAGTCTTGAGCGTGAAGAGTTTGCACATCATGTCATTAATGAGACTATTACGAGGAGATTTTGGCGCCCGATTTGAGCTTCTAGACGAATGCGGAAAGACATGGGCTGAAGCTCGATTGAGGCAGAACCGATTCGGTGGAGTAAATAAGCGAAACGTGACGGCGATCATGAGATGGTGCAATGTGCAAGCTGCCAAAAAGTCGATCGCCGCACAAATGCCCCAAACACTTAAACAAACTTGAAGTCTTGCGGTTCATCGTTTAGATTTTCTAATAATAGTGCAACATTGCAAAGCTTCACTCGCGAAGTGCGAGGAAAAAGCGATTTCCGGATGGAAGCGAGAGAGAAAGAAGAGTCAATTAAGATGTGCCACAGCGCGTTGTAATCTAAATTTAACTCATCTCTGCATTGCAAACACTTCAGCTCACCGCAAGTGAGTGCGTACAGTCAGCAGGTTGTTTAATCAATTTGCGAAATCTAAATTAGATTTTAATGACGAGCGGTATTGCTGTCGACAATGATCTAGGTTGAGCATAGCCTCGCTGTCATTTTGTCACTTTTCATTAGGTTAAGTAGACGTGAAGAGTTAAAATGTTAAAATTTGGGGTGAATCGAATGAAACTACCGAGAATGACTTTAGGAAATTAATGTTGTCTAATCGATTCTCGTGTAATTGCGGTAATCGCATTAACGATCGATCGCAGCTGTTGTCTGATAGCTTCTGCGGTTGTTCAGGCATCACGAAAACGAGAAACGGCTGCTACTGCTGCACCGCCCGCAAATCAAGCACTCAATCGGCCTATAAATTGATAATTGCGAAACATGACACCGCGCTTATCTTTCTCGTCGGCCGTCTCGCTCAATGGCCGCGTCGCTCATGTTGTCGGGTTGGCTCTAGGGCTGAAACAATCAACCAAGGCACAGCAGCAATTACGCAACAATTAAGTTTATCCTTACGCCAGCCAGACTGCACAAAAGCAATTTGCTCGTGTTTTGAGACTCGATGTTTAATAAGCTTCAACTTATGATCGGCGTGAGAATTGTGAGCGACTTGCGAGCAATTTTCATCTCGACTAGAGCAATTTTCAATTAATTTTTTTAATAGCTTCGGTGCTTTTGAAAGATTGATAAATCATAGTTGTAGAAATCAGGGTGAACCAGAAAAAAAATGTTTCGTTGCTCTCTGGCGCTGCAAAACGCGCAAAAGGCACTTGATGGTCTTCGGGCTTCAGTCTCAGCCACACGACTTTTCTTTATTACATGACGTTCAGAGCCATACTCTGTCGTTTGATTGTTTCGAATGGCGGACAACATAATTCTCCTCGTGTTTATGTAATCGCTCGCTGGACACATCGAGCTGCCACAATCGAAACTTTGTATTTTTCCTGAGAAATTCCAATAAATTCATCTTGAGCAGAATTCAATTAAGGCCGAAACGAATGGGTGAGAGACGGCAATTGGAAGAACAAGCGACATCGAAAGCGCACCATAAATCCCAGCAAAGCCATCCATAACGATTTCAATATGAACATTTTAATGGAACTAGCAGCGGCGGAAAAAAGTCAGCCACGAATGGGACAAAAAGCATTCACAAACATGAAAAATAAAAACTACAAAACTTCGCTAGAAGTAAATCGATTTCAAGGGCGATAATATCCGGTATTTGTTGTTTTAATATCATGCCGTACATGCCGTCGTGTTTATGAAAATATACGAAGTGAACTTTACAAGCTTCGGTTGCTGCTGCTGTGTGGAGAGCAAACGAGACAGGGGACGGGCCCTTCTCTCCACGCTTTGTTTTTCTTGGATCGAGTGAAGATCTCATCGAACAAGGAGACAAAAAAAGTCGAGCTCCTAATTATAACAGCAGACAAGCCAGATGAAGAGCCAGCGAGTATTTTATTGAACTAGTTTGCTTGCGTCGCTCATTTGTTGGCAACGACGACGATCATAAATGGAAATCATTGTGCGGATCTCTTCTCGTTCGCTACTCGTAAATTGATCTCTCTATGATAGCGAACGAACACATTTCACTTGCTTCACAAGTGAGATTCCCGCATTGAGCGCTAGAAACTAATTGAATTGCGTGATGTGGCCGAGACTATCGTTGGTGGAGTGATATCGTGATGGGAAATCTGGATGTGTGTGACGTCGTTATCGTGCTTTCCGAAACGAGATGATGCCGAGCGTGTCGACGAGCGCACCGTTATCAGCTTGATGGGAATCAGCACAAACACAATCGAACTTCCTTAAACTCCGTCATGAAATTACAAGCGGTTGACACCGTCTGATGTTCCTGAACAGCAAACGTCACGACAACGCTATCAGCCTTTCACATGTTTCCCCTCGTGCGTTTCTTCATCGCTGTTGTTAGCTAACAATTTCTGTTGGAATTCATTCGTTTCCTTCTGCGTCGTCACGCTGATTAATAACTCCAAGCGGCCCTTCTTACCAGAACTATGTCAGAAGCTCTTTAAGTCCAACGATAATTACTTACGAATTCCGAACACAAACTTCAACCTTGAAACTCTGGAATTCAAACGCGAACGAAATCAGTTCTCGCGAGTTGTCGGAAAATAAATTATCTTCGAAAGAGATCCGAAAAATTATGAATTTCGCATGTGTTTGCGCCGCAGAGAAGAGAATTTCTTACGAGTTTAAATAAATATTTGCCAGCATCAAGCGTCGCGTGAAACGTGATTAAACTTTGCGAAGCCATGTAAGCGCTCGCTTAATTTTTCTGCGCCGCGCGAACACCCAAAATTTCCATCATCCTGCGAAAAATTTCCACGGTAAATCGCGGTGAGAAGGCTCAAGGCCGACGAGATGGGCCAGCACTTAACATTGTCGGTGACAAGAAACATACGCTACACATTGCGTCGCTTTAGTGAATCATAATCCAGTAATTTTTTGTATTTGCATAAAGCATTTGACTTTTATTGCCTCGACACTCATTCATATTTGCATAAATATCTTTTACTGTCGTATGTGCGTCGAGTCACCACGGTTAAGCAGCGACAGTAAGTTTTGAACTGAAGAAGTCATAGACCTCCGTTTCGGTAACTGAAGAAGTTATCAATGAGAAGTTTATAATGTTTTAGCCATGAAGCGGCAACGTCTTACCGAGAAGAGATTTATTAGCTTTAGCCGCTGCCCAGCGACAGCCTTACTCTTGCTTAATTTTTCTGTTTACTCGCTTATCGATCAGCAAAATTTTCCGTTCTCTGTTTGTCTCGTTCTGCTCAGTTTTCCGCTGATTAAGCGTTAAAACAAAGGACTTGTGTACTTTGTCACTCGTTGAGCGCCTCGTAAGCTGGCAAGCTTCATTCATAACTCAACTAGCCATGCAGTTTCTCATTGACGAACGGCTGATCAAAGTGACGAAACAGATCGCAAAAGTTGTTTTTCGTGGCATTCGATGCCTGAGCTCCGTAAATAGCCGTTAATTAAATTAAAAATGCTTGAATTGATTGATGGAATAAAACGAAAAAACATGTGTACGAGGCACGGAGGCTTATTCGGCAGTTTGTTTGCTCCTCGACCTGCCCGCTGCTTTTCGAGTGCTCCAATTAATCGTCGCCCTGTATATTTTTTCCTGCAGCTCCGCCGGTAATTAATTACACAATTTACTTTGTTGCTGTTTGCACTCAGTGTCGAGGATAATTTCGTTTCATTGACGGTTCTTGTCTTCCTGAACCCAATTAGCCGACTTCGAGTTCCCGACAAACGAAATTATTTAACTTAAACACTTCAGCCCAGTTACGAACGCTTCGCGCGATATTTTATTTTCTCTAATTGTTCGAACATGTTGAACCGACAGACAACTGTTGGATTAACATCAAACATTCCATTTGATAGTTTGTGATGTGTCGCACTCGAAACCTCTCTTTGCACACATCAATCTAATAAGCACATCAAACGTTCGACTGGCTCTGAACGCTGGAAGTTGAAATTTCAAGTCTACTTTACGCCTTTCGTTGTCTTTGCAAAAAGTAAAACAAATCGTTCCTCGAGCAAGTAAAAGTTTCTCAATTTTCTTTCATTCATGTTCTCGTCGAAAAGTCGAGAAGCAGAGCGAAGTTTAGTGAAAAATTGTATGTCAGTCGACACCGGTTGAAGCGAACGGAATGTAAAAGTGATTAGATATTTCTTTTTGCCCATTCGTGAAATGCTTCGAATGTAGTTCAAATCAATTAAAAGCTTCGTTAATGAATTAAACGCGAACAGCGCTTATCGAAAAGAAAAATATTTACAAACACGCGCTTTATGCAAATAACTTAACTCCAATCATAAAAGTTTATGGGCCTCGAAGTGCAACATAAACTGTAGTAGCATTGAAGTTATTGGGTCAGCGATTAATCCAACTCGTTTGAAAGGTCGCGAAGGGACTCGAGCTCGACACTCGACGAGATAAATGGACGCAGCATTTTTAATTATGAAATAGGAATCGCAATCGTTCGGAACACTATAAATAACAAACCTGCTGGCGGAGTAATAACGCGCCAACCTTCAACTTGCTGTGTGCGCGTCCTTGCTCCAGCTTGTCGTCGTCGCTTAAACATGTGTGGAACTTCAAGTTACGATGTAATTCCGAAAGCTGTTTCGAAATTGTCAATAAGCTTTTATTACCTCAGCTTTCCACGACACAGAAATTTTTTAATGACATTCGAAGGGAGCTTGAAAACTTTTTCGTCCTCGAGCTTCATGCGTGGGTTGACTTTTGCCTCGATTCTCTTAACAAGCTCGATTGAGCTTAACGTCACTCAGGGAGAGACAAAAATTCATTTATATTCGAGTGGAAATTCAATATCAATCGGCATCATCACCTTATCATCATCAAATGATGTCAGCGTATGTGTCGATGCGACCTTGACGTGTGTTTGCAAGCTTGTGCTCCATTTGTTTGCTCAGCGGAGTGAGCTTTTCATTTTAACACTTTATGAGCGCGGATAAATTTCCTGCTCGGAAAATGCAATTGATGGAAATTGTTGGAGAAGTTACGAGGCGAACCGTCGGGGAGTTTGCTAATGAACACAAATGAATAGACGAAAATTTCCCTTGCGGATGAGAATTGATGTTGAATAGCTGGAGGCGAAAGCGAATCGAGAACTTTTCAGGGCGAGCAGCAGAAGAGCTTATGGCCATTAATTCCGACATCATCCTTCTCTCGCCTTTATGATCAATTCGCCTAGTTTTCTTGTTTATGGTGACAGTTATTAAATTCTGTAAACGAATTTCTCTTCCGTTCGTCGTTGCGGTGCGGTCGAGCATCTTTCTTTCCTTATCACAGCCTGTCAACGCAGGGATTTCGAAGAAGACAAACTGTGATTCGTTGACGCAGCACTTTTCAATGATCACGAGAGATTTAACTCCCTCGAACGTTAAGAATTCGAATGGAACTCGATCTGTATCTATAATCGAATGACAAGCAATAAGAGCCGGCAACAATTTGTACCTCTCGCTGCTGGAAACTTTTCGAACCCGAAAGCAAGTCAGCCGAAATTGAGTTTATTTGGCGACGAGGCAAGAAGCGGCCTCAAACCGCTTTAGAAAATTGAATTCCGTCGTGCTTTTATCACTCTGGCGCGGGGGAGACTTTCGCAATTAATTGTAATTGATTTGAGTCGCGAAAACATTTTGGGAAAATTATTTATCGAGGACACGACACGTTGCGATATAAGCTGTTATCAGCTCCCCATTGTTCCATTGTTGTTGGTCTGGAAACTCATTTTCATGTTAAATTGAGCAATAAAACACCCAACGCGAATTAAAACCGAGTAATTATTAACCGACAAAATGTTCTCTCATTATCTCTTGCAGTGTGGAACCCTGAAAGTTCCCTCCGACAAATACCATCGTCACCAGCGCAGGCCGTCATCGTCAACCGTCTCGTATCCAACGAAAGGCAATCACTCTGACAGGATGGACGAGAGCTACACAAATCGACCCAACTATCATCATTATCCCGATTATGCACACTCAGACGGCGGCTCAGTGACGCCACCACCTTCGCCCAGCTCAAGCAGTTCCATTGTCTCACTCGCATCCAACAACTCATCGGCCTCTTCCTCAAATGACAACATCTCGTACTATCTGTTGGAGTCTCAACAGGTGCCCGCTCAGACACAACAGCAGCCACAAAAGCCACCACAATATAAATCAACATCTGATGCCACGAGCTCAACGAGCTCAACAGACGATGTCGAGGCTGAGCTGAGTAAAAGCTTCAACTGTAATTTATCTCTTAACGGAACAACGTCCACGCTTTCATTGGCCGACGAAGAGGATGATGATGTCGCCAACCTCAATCGATTGAAACAAAAGGCTGATGAGTACGAGCAATCACAACAGCTGTTGCAGCAGCAACAAATCGATCAGCAGCGTTTGGCCGTGCTGTCATTCGAGCAGGTTAAGAAGCTCAATGACGTGATGAACGAATCTGTCTCCATCCACGGACGTGGCAACTTCCCAACACTCGAGGTCCGCTTGAAGGACTTTGTCACTTTGGTGCGTGAGAAGCTGGAGCTTGACGTCCAAGAGGGCGGAGCTGGAATGTGCGTCAAGGACATTCGTTTAAACGGAGGCGCCGCTAGTCACGTTCTTGCTTACGAAGCCCAATGCTACAATGACTTAGACTTAATTTTCGCCGTGGAATTTTCATCGAATCGCCATTTCGACCGTGTCAAGACGGCTGTTTTGAACACAATCAGCGACTTGTTGCCCGACCATGTTATGCGCAAGCGTATCTCACCGGGATCGCTAAAGGAAGCCTACGTTGGAAAGATGGTAAAGGTCAACAACGATGGTGATCGATGGAGCTTGATCTCGCTAGGCAATTCGCCGGGCCATAAGAATGTTGAGCTGAAATTCGTTGACACGATGCGTCGTCAGTTTGAGTTCAGCGTCGACTCCTTCCAGATCGTTCTCGATTCACTGCTCCTGTTCTACGACTGCGCCGAATTGCCCATCTCTGAAAACTTCTACCCGACCGTCGTCGGTGAATCAGTCTACGGTGACTTCCATGAGGCTCTTTATCATCTCACAAATAAACTCATATCCACCCGTCGGCCGGAGGAAATCCGCGGCGGCGGTCTGCTGAAATACTGCAACTTGCTCGTGAGGAATTACATTCCGGTTGATCATAAACAAATTAAGAAATTGGAGCGATACATGTGTTCGCGGTTCTTCATTGACTTTCCCGATATTCTCCAGCAACGCATCAAGCTCGAGGCTTACTTGCGCAACCACTTTTGGGGCGTGGAAGAAGAGCCGCTGCAGTATCATTATTTAGTGCATTTACACGAGGTCGTCGAGAACTCAACGGTGTGTTTAATGGGTCATGAACGTCGACAGACGCTGAGCTTAATCGAACACCTCGCCGTTCAAGTTAGCTGTAGAGAGCGACAGAAGATGCAATCACTACAACCTCAACAGATTATGCTTTCACCATCGCCCCAGCACCACTCTCAGATGAATCATCACCATCACCAGCAACAGAGCCATCATCAGATGCAGCAGTATCAGAACCATAGCGATGCTCAAATGGTACAACACACACAAATCCATCTCCAACCGCCACCTCCTGCCACTCAGTCGATGCAAAGCAGCGTCGTGACACAGCCGCAAAGCATTACAGCCACAACCACTTCGACGGTGACGCCACAACAAATCCAACTTCAGCCGACAACGCAGCCAGGTCTTCTGTACGCCAACGGCGTCTATTACGCTCCCGTCACCATCTGCACATGCGGCAATCAAAATTACATGATGAGCACGTGATCCGACGTCCCGTCTTATACGGGAGTTCAGCAACAAATATCGACCAACTTCAACAACATCATCGATACTAGTTATACGAATACTTATGCTACTCATCAATCGATAGCGCCATCGACAAGTTATCAACATGAGAGCGATGTGAAATGTAGCCATAACACAACATCAACCAGTAACAGAAACATCAAGAAGCACGTGAAATTTTCCAAATCATTAACGACGACGAGAAAGCAGCCATCATCGAAAAAGTGGCGATCGAACATCACGCCACAGACGACAACTCAGCCGGCGACCTCAATGAAATTGGGACAGCAGCAGCAAGCGTCAGCTGACGGAACATATTATTATTACTACTACGTTAACAGCAGTGAATCAACTCCACCATCGCAAGCCATGATCGAAGAACAACAGCAGCAGCAGCAACCGCTCTACGCAAACAACAATCTCTCGGGCAATTATTACTATTATTACACGATCGACGGCACATCCGATGCCAATTATAACGAGTTTTTAATTCAGCCAGCCGGCAACAATGACAATTACGGTAGTCAGAGAATCGTTAGCAGTGACTGGAGGTGATTCTAAAAAGATTTCTTCTTGAGTTCTCGCGTCGTGTTTCGTTCAGCAAGTTTGTTCTGGGAAAAAGTGTGCAACGTGACACGATCGCTCGACAAATGACAGCGACGTCGTCAAAGAGATTTTCTTTCTTCTGTCATCTAAAACTTTCAGCCTTTTTTCGAAGGAACGAACATTTTGCGCTTTGCCTTTTGGCTCGAGCGAGATTGTCAAAGTAATGAAAGGAAGAGAGAAAAGGACATAATGATGGAAATAATGGAAAATCCTTTTCCTTAGCTTGTTGCAATCTCTTGCTGCTCCGTCGACCTCGCTTTGAGCTCGACATTTTCCATCTCGAAATCACCATAATGGTAATAAGATGAAGACGAGGGTCGGGGAAAACAATATTCGCCCTCAATGACGGTGAAGTGAGACAAGCGTGCGTAGGTGGTTGAGGCTGAATGGAAATTCTGTCACGAATATTTTTGTTTTGCATGAAATTTGCAAGAGATACAATAGCAGTTTTCTTAAGACTCCAGCACAAAGCGCTCAAGAAATCTCAAGCAGATGACGAACTTCTGTCGAGTGTACAAAGAAAACTTCCTCCTGATTGTATCCGGAAATGTTTTCGTTAAGTTTACGGTTTGTGAGAGAATGAGAGCAACGAAGCATGTCAAAATACTTCTTGTAACGACAAAGTTTTCCCACGAAGTGCAGCTTGGAAGTTCTGGTAAGAAAGTGATGGATGAGGGAGCTCGTAAATTTGTTTGCTAGCTGTTATCGCTGCTTCCAGTAAGGAAATTCATGAAAGCAAACCGCAGATTGCGGAGTAAAGAATGTTTCAGCTTGATGAAAACATGAAACTTTAATCGTAGACTGCAGAGGTCGATTGTTGGTCGAGAGCTTTCCGCCTTCACATCCGCCGTTCATGCTGATTTTTCATCAGCAGACCCTCAAAGCCACAATAGACTGCTGAATAAGTCATGAACTTCTCTCCTTATCCTTCTTTGATCGCAGCAGAGTAAATAGACAATCGAGGCAAACAGTCGACGTCAATATTTATGGAGATCCTTTTACGCTCACGCAAGAAAGCTGAATGAAGTTATGAGCGAAACTCAATTAGGTTGTTTCAACATCTCCTTGTCTAAGTTGCCGAAGATCCACAGCGGTACGTCTCATGAAAGATTAAATAAAACTGGGATGAAGGCGATTTGAGCGAAAGCCTCAAACTCGTGATGAGATTAGGCAAGTTTCGGGTTTAAAAATCCTCGTGGGTTCTATATTCAAGCTTTTCTCCTACATCCCGTCTTTGAAAGTCCCGGCACGATGAATCGATTGGTTGTGAAAGCTCTGCTGTTGATGTGCTTCGCTCGAAACTCGAGATGATGAAACATGGAGCAATTTGACATCATCGAGCGATGCCTAATTGTAGGTTGTTGAAGAGCGAAGATGATTGGAAAGTTTAGTTCGGAATGAAAAAAAATTGCGTAAAGAGTCGAAAGTAATTTTGAAATTGTTCAAGCTCATTGAAGGTTCGAAGAGAAATGAATTGAATGTTCGAACAACCCGCAGATCGCGTGCTGTACTTCTCGTAATCAAGAGTAATTTTCTTTTGTTTTGCCTGTTCTCTCCGCCCCGGCGTATTTCGCATTAAACCTCTTAAAATGCAATTTCGATGCACTTAAAGCTTACGAAGATGCTTGCGCTATGTCGAGCTCAAAAAAACTTGCGCGATCAATCAAAATATAATGTCATCGAGTGGTGGAATTAGTGAAAAGAATTTCTTAATGAAACTAAACTTTTGATAATCGGCTTAAACTAAATTATGTCCCAGATAAGTTACGACGAAACACCTCCGGTGCTAAAGTAATCATGCATTCATGATTAACATCTGAGCTAAGCTCTCTGTTGCTGTGGCTTTATTAAACATTTTCCATTCTTGCCTGTAAATTAATTTGGTTCACCCGAGAGTCTCTGTAGGGAACATAACCACCTCGTGCTCTCATTTCGCTTGACTCGAGCACAGCAAACTCTTGGTTGTTCGTTAAGTTGGAAGGTCTTCAAAAGCTTTTGTTAAAAATCACATCATAATTTCCTTGATAAATTAAATAGAAATTTCCAAGAGACTGAACGTGACCAGCATTCCCTTCCGCCTGGTTTCTCTGGCAAGTTCCTTTAAAAGTTACTAGAACCATTTCAGACTAAATTAAATTATTGCTGCAACTCCCACACTGGCTTTTACATTAATCCTTTTCCCGAAAAGAAAAATTACAATGAGCTCAGAAAAAGTCCTTAAAATTACGGGGGTTTAAAAAAGGCGTCTTTCCTGATCCTTTACAAGATGATTAAATATTCCAATTTGTTTTCCTTCTCTCTCGAGTCTCTCGAACACCTACGACAGCGTTTTAGGTAAACTGGAAACTGCGCGACTCGAATTTCGAATGAATGAATGAATGAGCGAACAAAAATTTTGCTCGCTTTGCAAACGAACGTCGCAAAATTATTCAACGAGCATCTCTTGTAAGCTTGCAAACAAATTTTGAAGTTATGCAAAGTACGAATGAAGAAAAAGTTGGCGAATCAATAAATTTGAACTGTTAGTGAAGTGAGGCGTGGGAAGGAACATCTGCAGACGACGCACGAACTCTGCTTAATTACTCCAGTCGACTGTTGCACAAAACATCTTGCGAAACGATACACAAATGACTTAAGAAGCTTGACTGTTTAGTAGCAACGACTAATAGAATACAAGCGTTGCATAATGTACTGATTAAAGGAATGTAAAGTCTTTTTCTTACAATTAAATCTGTCTAAAGAAATCTTCTTTATCAATGGAAAATGTCTTTAAAAGTTAAAATCTCTCTGTGACTGTGTACAAAAAAAAAACAAAGTTTGAAAATCTATTTCTACCTGTAGGAAGCAGAAGAGCCTGCCTGTTTTTCTCGATGAACTTTATTCTCATCTGCTTCCGACAATTTGTCGACGACAAACAAGTAAATGAGTATCTGGATAAACCTTAAATATGTACGAGCTATTTTAAAGCTACTGATGAACATCTTTTGCGTAGATTTGAGATACATTAGAGGAGTCTATTTTAACAAGAAAATCGTTAATCTTTTAAACATCTGTGTAACTTTTAGTCCGAACTGAGGAAGTTAAGAAGAGCTTTTATAAAAAAAATCAAAATCTTATGAGACAACAAAAAAATGGAATGAAATTAAGAACAAGTGTTGATTGATATGTTTGATGATCTGTTGGAAATTAGAACGATGGTTGAGGCGATGCTGAACGTTCTACAAAAAGTGCAAAAGCAAAACATTGTGAATTTTTATTTAATTTAACTTTTTAATTACATTTAGACATTTTATAATGACGAATCATTAGATTTTTTCTTACAGTTAAGCATCGATGAAATTTACTTAATCAAATATTTTATTTTATTGGTAGCTTAAGTTCAACTTTTTTTTTCTTCAACAACTCAACACACACGTTTTTTAATTATTTTCAATTCATTTAAAATCAATAATCATTGAATCACTTTTTTTGTTGAGCGTAGCTTTAAGGAAAACTTTATTTTTCTCTTTCCCTGCTGTGAGAAGCGAAACTGTCGATGGAAAAGTCGAGCGAGCGTCAAGAAAAAGCTCATCGAACGAATATTTCAATCCAATTTTAAAGAAAAACATTCACTAAAGAAAAACATTCGATGAAAATGTGAAAATACTTACAATACTTATTAAATGTGACAAGTTTATCAACAAACAAAAAAAAATACAAGAGCAGGAGATAAAATCCTGTTGCGTGGTTATCATGGCCATGGTTCCTTCAGGGGACAGAAAAGTTTATTAAAAATTATGAATTATTGCGACTACACGCAGAAAAGGAATCAATTCGATGCCAGCTGAAGTGCGATGATTTGAAATCACATTATACATAT
Organism: Smittia sp. YW1114-2; assembly: GCA_033064975.1. Taxonomy (NCBI): domain Eukaryota; kingdom Metazoa; phylum Arthropoda; class Insecta; order Diptera; family Chironomidae; genus Smittia; species Smittia sp. YW1114-2. Next base: position 8,234,033 of record CP093832.1, read on the forward strand.
TAAAGTTTTTAAGAACTTATTATTCTATATCATTACGAAAGAAGAGAAAGGTTTAAATTTATTAAAGAAAAGTTTGAAAAAATATTGTAAAAAAACAAAGAAATGAAAAGAAATGAAAAATAAAATAAAAATCATAAAATATTTATGAAAAAGTGACAACTTTGCGCTTTCTTTTTGGAGTTTATCTTTCAGCTTTGATAGTTGCAATGACAACTAAGCTGGAAAAGTGGAAGATTGTTTTGATTGCTCGATTCACAGACAACGAGAAACATTTTTCTCTCTACCCGAGGATGTTACGCTGTTTATTCAGATCTCTTCAGCAATGATGTCGTCAGAAAATAAGAATGTCGTCTCTCGACGGCAGTCTTTGTATGTCCTCACCCACAGCGAACGCCCATTAGCTAGCTTACTTGCTTGGTAATTCTCAGTAAGGAAAAAAGTGATAGGAAGGATTGCCGCAGCATGACTTTGTTTGCGTCACGCTTCACGTCTGGTTTTCATTATTCCTTTGCTTGTTACCTGTTGCAGCGATTGGTAAAATGGAAACAAAAACTTTGCAAGAGACAGAAGCTTACAGAGCATGTGAAATCGCAGACGAGGAAAAACATGTATCAACCAAGTGAGCGCATAATCAAAATTGTCATTCTCATTTTGGGATAACTTCTTGCATAACACAAATAAGATTGAACTTCAATTGTGAAAGACGGCAGGGTTGCACAATATTCTAAGAAGTGAATTTTTAATCAGAAACCAATCAATCATTTACATGCGTCATCGTGTCTCAATCTCCGATAATTTTATCACTTCTGTCAGCCGACTGATTGTGTGATTCATAACGCCGCGAACGAGCGGCGAAGTGAGTTTGATCTACTCTCTGGTCTTGAGTGCCTTCTACTCGACAAGTAAACAAAGTGTCGACGAAACTCAATTTCAAAAGCTTTCAACGCCTTCGTTGCTCTCCATACGCTTCGCTGCATTTTCCTTTGAAAATGTTCCTGGAAAACCCACAGCATGTTCTGCTGAAACGTAGAAGGAGCAAGCAACAGGATGTTCTGGAATTCATTTCACACATCGGGGAACACGATGTAGAGCAGAAAGAATACATTTAAACCTTTTTAGGACGACAAAACTTTTCCTTCGCTCCGCATTGCAAAACAATTTTCCTGCTTTTTATCATCGTCGACAATTTTTCCCTTCCTGGTGAGCTTTTTTTTTTCATTTCAAACCCATTACGAAAGTTTGTTTCGTTTGTTACTTTAATACAAAAGTAATTACTCGAATGAATACGAGAGGCGTCACACGACGAATGTCGAGAAAGAGATTTGCGATATCATGTCGTCTGAATGAGCTTTCGTATCATGAATAAACTGATTTACGGTCTTTTGTGCAACAGAGAGCTCTCCCTCGCCCTCTTGCTAGCTCGGCCCTCATCGCTTTTTGTAATGAAACTTTTTTGTGTGCGAATAAATTGTTTTACGGAACGACGAAGCCTTTCCTAGAATAACAATAAAGCTTTTTGCTCTTGAGGACGAAGCGAGAGCTAGCAGAAGTGAAGAGGCGGCTCGCAGCACAATAGAACTTGAAGAGACAACATCATGAAGCTGGATGGGAAAGTATTTTGAGAACAATTAGTTTAAGCTTGAGCTGATTTTCAGATAAACATTGACTGGAATCGAAATACGAAACGTCTCGAGCGAACTTTAAGATTTTCAGCTCACTGAATATTTCATAGCGACTTTCATGAGCTTCCTCGCTGATTTTCTTCAGCCGTAAGCAGCTCGTTTGCTCCGCAATTCATCATTAAAACGAATTTCGTTCATTTAATATTTCATGTAATTCACCGCCAAATTTACCTTTGAATCATCCGAACCCAAATGAAAGATGCTTCCGAAATTATTCTTTCGTAATCGCGGAAAGGCTGTCAAGATCTATCTCGATGTTGCGTCAGATTATGTGGCTCTTCCAGAAGATAATATGATCGAGTTAAGCGCTCCACTCAAGATTCTTAAGCTTTTCAAGTCCCCCCTTTCTTGAGAGAATAATTTCTTTTCGGGCCCACTCGTCAATTTCCAACGTATGATGGCCGCCCTCAACTCAAAACTTCTGCCTGTTTCCGCTCGACTCCGTTGCTAACACGAAGAATAAACAAATTACTTCAACCATTCAGAATATAAAAGAGTCGAAAAGCAGCCAGAGGAATGCCACCCAGCAGTCGACTCTTCGTTGGGAAGAACTTGAACCAACTTGCGATGGAAACGGGGTTTTGCTCAGATTACTTGTGAAATAATGCGTTGTCATCGTAATTAGCATGAGAACAAAAACGAGAACAAAACTCTTCGACGACATCGAACGTGACTGATTTTTTGGGGGACTTTTTTGTGTGAGTTTTAGTGAAATGAAAAGTTTGTTTGCTCTTGAAACGAACAATTCCGTCAGCGATTTCGGAAGCGACACCTGCTGCACTGCTGCTGCCATTGTTTGTGCTAACGGGATGCAAAACCGTCACCCGGCTAATTAATTTGCTCCCTCGGTAGCTCAATCAAATCAACGACCTCTTGCTGCGCACAAAGAATTAGCCGTCGCTGACAAATTTAATCGCGATGCTAATTCATGTAAATTCCAGTTTGTCATTGACCCTGACTATGAAATCTCCCGCAATCCCGTCGAAAAAATTGTAAAGTTTGCCGGTGAGATGAGCAACGAGAGACAAGCGGTGAAGAGCTTCATTCATAATGAATACGTCTGACGTTTCTGTTGTCTTTATTACATTCAAATCAAAAAGTTTGGATTGCTTTATGAACTCGACACTGATGTAGAGATGAATAAGATGAGTAACGTGCGATGAATTTATGCATATGGAGGCGCTGTCGAGCGTTGACGTCACGAGAGATAATCAAAGCCGGTAGGCGCACTCGAGCGCCCACAAAGCTGTAAACAAGTGGCAGCAACTGATAACAGCAGAAACAGGTGAAAATCGACGTCACATTTACACGATTTGCGATGGAAATGAGTTCCGTTGAACTGCACATTACGCGCTGATATTTGAATAATTCAAGGGCGTACAGTCGGGAGCCTCGACTTGCATTGCAAATTTCGTTTTCGTTGAATTGTAAAAGTTTCCGGAGAGCCTCAGCTACTTAGATCTCCATCAGTCTCGCTGTAAAGTAAACCGGAGGTAATAACCGTCCGGGGGCGTTGATGGAAGCTTGTCGTGGGCAAAGCGATAGCCGTTTTCCTCTAAACCCGGTGAAGAGCTTCCGACATCGCATCACTCTCACTTATCTCCGGTTTTTACGTCCGCAACAGGAAAATCGAAACACTCGGCTCGTGCGATGATTCATTTCTAAAATTGCATCGTTTGACCGATTCGGCTGATGAGAGATTGATGAGTTACTTAAAGAATGTCTGTCAAGACGATAAGATGAACAATCATTGATCACGAAGGAAGGGAAAACACTTTCCGCAGGAAAACTGATTAAATTCCTTGTAATTTTATTTTGGGTCTCGCGAGCTTGTTCTCTCAATTCTTGGCTGATAAGATATAATTAATTACCACATCGTGTTCGTTATCGAGCAAGTTGCTTTCCTCAAACCGTTTCATCATAAGAAATATTTTCTATGCCCTTGAAAACTCTTATCTCGGGTTCTTTCAAGTGTCTGCAGCTACCGCACGAGAAGCCTTCAATCAACTGCATACGGCACCAGCTTGGGAAATTACAAACAAAGGTTGATGATAAGTAAACGAAGCTAAATGCCGAAGAGGTGCTAAGTGTGTTTCTGAGTTTGATAAGGAAAAGATTTCGGTTTTTTGGGAGTATCGACGCAAATAATTTGCACCTGGATGTTAAACGGATGGTCGAAAGTGAAAGCTCTGATCACTCGTTCCAATATTTAAAGCTCAAAGTCGATGAACTATTGTGCAACTGTAACACTCGAAAGCAACAAACTTGTTAAGAGGCCGGTGACGCCACGGAAGATCATAATTAAGCTTTGAAGAAAGTTTCAACGAGTTAACAAAGGAAAAGTCCTTTCGCTTCATAAAAGTTTCTAAACTTAACTCGTTATCGCTTCCTTAACTTAACTTCGTCTCGCCTACTCACTCGCTTTAACCTTCTAAACCCTCCAAGTTCAACACTTTAAAAGCTGTTTACTTCCCCCGCTACTCGAAATGAGAATTCATCGCCGAAAGCTTGCAAGCTCCTCCGTCTATTTCTCCCGAAGAAGCGAAAATGAAAAGCGAGATGAAGAAATAAATCATGTGAAAGTCATCGGGGGAAAAAGATTACACGAGTGGAAATGGGAGCGAATCCTAACGGAGGCATTTAGCACGCAATTTATATTGATCTCATTAACATCATCACGAGTCGTTTCCTGGGTTGCGAGCTTTGATGTCTTGAGCTTTGAAGTATGAAAGCTTCTGTACTTTTCTCACTTGTCCTCAAAATTTGTTTGCAGCTGACTTGTCGCCAATCTGTTGAAGCTAATCGTGGCCTGGACAGATACGCATGAGATTCAATTGATTGATACGTCAACCGAATTCCGAAGAATCGTTCGTTTCCTTTGATTCAAATGGCACGTAAAAGAAGATTTCGCCTCAAAAGCATTGATTGATTATTCAATCAACTTTTGTGGGCGTTCGTCATATGATGTAATTGATGCGGCGTTCGTTCCCGCTGTCTCTCGTCAAATATTTATTCTAATTTCATGGAAGGAAGGTGAGACTCGTGGAGTCACAAAAATCTGAGCGTAGAGCTTCAAGGTAACAAGTTCTGTTTCGATCTTCTAGGAAATTTATTCTGATTACCGCGTTGGAAACTTGGAAGATTGTTCGGGAAGCTCGTGTTGTAGAATGCGTAATTTGGAAGCCAATTTGCAGACTCAGTTTTAGTCTCTTTCAACCATAATCTAATCATCTTGCGAGGATTTTCAGTCGTTGGGAAATTTCGCGAACACGGAGCCAACGCGATGGTCATCGCTATGTTATCTTATCGGGCTGCTTTGTTTACGTCTCAGTCGAAAGGCTTAAGTTCTAAATGGGAAAATCCCGGAGGATATTTTCAGCTCTGGCCGATAAACAATCGTTCGGAGTGGAATTTGATGGGAGCTATTCTCGTTAAAGCACGCAAGCGATAACCGCTGAATTGATCGAGAAATAAATTTCTTGGGCAATTTGTAGCGATTGTCAGGGGGCAATTGATGAGTTAAAGATAAGAAGCATTGAGGCGGGTTCGTTTAGCAGCAAAAGTTTTGCTGTCGACTGCAAGGCGATTTCGTGATTTGCTCAATGGGAAGATTGACGAAGTCAAAAGTTCCACAATTCTAATGGAACGAAAAATTGAATCTGGGGTGAAGTAAGCGCGGGTGGAGATGCGTTGGTCGACTTGTGCTTACTGTTACCTCCCTTCTCAAGAAAGTTTCTAAATTTATCTTGAAAGCATTTTGGTCGTACAAAGGTTCACAAACAGCGCTTGGTCTGGCTTGTTCAAACTTCATCGTAACCATTTTTAGCGAAAAAAATATTTGCAATTATAAGTTTCATTCAAGTCATAGCGAAACACGAGCAAATATTGCACAACTATCAAGGTTAATCGAGTGAGCAGCGAACTCAAATTATCGTGAACTAGTAAGTTTCGTCTGTTCTCCGGAAATGCTCAATTATTCGATAATGAAAATTTATATTTTGATCGAACCGCTCGATGTTGTGAGTTTGCATAAAACCGCGCTTTCGGAAATCGATGGCTCATGGCTGTTCGTTGATCCACATAGGAATTCTCCTTTCGCATGGGTCGTAACAGTCACACGACGTAACTAGCCAACACCGGACAGAAGGAAACTCATAAAAATCATTAGTTATGCATTGAGGCCGGAAATTGAGATTCGACGATAAACAGTTTTTCGCAAAGATTGTGATAAATTTCTCGCTGTTCACTGACGAAGGCGTGATCAGTGATAGATAATTAAATTGCGCGTGTTGGATGTTTGAACAATTGCTTGCGACGCTCTCCTACAACAGTCAGATGTTGATCAAGTGCACGTGTTCTATAGCTCAAGTGTTCACCTATGAGATAGCAAACTTCCCTCTGAATATTTTATCTTTTACAAAATCACCGCTATGAAGATTGATGAAGATTGTCATAAGAATCTTATAACACTTGTAAGATAATTTGTTATTAATTTTTTCCACGATGCTTCAAGGTATTGATGCAATTAATATTTGACGGAGACTGCGACATAGACGAACATATTTATTGCCGTTTTGAATCATTCCCTGAAATCTTGGCAGGAAAGCTATGAATAGAAAATTAACGGCATCGAGAAATTCAAATGTTTCGCTGTTGAACAGTTCAAATTTTCAACCATTCAAATGTTTGAGTTTCAGTTGCCTTAGAAACGGCCACAACAATTTTTTTTCAACCGGCGTTCAGTTTTTGCTCCGAAGTTTTGTTCAATTAAATCAAGTAAAACCGTAAGATATTAAAATCAAAATGTCCAGAAAAGTATCGAGCCGTGGCGAGGATCCGAGACAGTCGTCGACAAGCACCAAGAATCGTATTTTCGGAATGGATTTGGAGGAAGAAATTCCAGCGATGACTCGCATGAAAAATTTGGAAAACGCCGAGAAGCAAGCCATGGTCGAGGCTCTGAAGGATCTGGAAGTCGCTGACAACAATGAGACGAGCTATCGAGATGGCCAGGGCGACGTTCAAGACGAGAAGAAGGATGAAGAGAAGGTCACAAGCAAGGACTTGAATCCAGGCGGATTGCGCAAGTTTTCCCACAACATTCGCTACTCTTCGTTCATGGACGAAGACTCGTCGAACCAGAGCCGGATCCAGGAGCAGAAACTGCAGCAGAAGCAATGGTTGGATCAGCAAATCGCCGAGCGCAAGTCTATCGATCGCAAGCACAAGAAGACGGAAGATTTGGCTCAGGAGTCGAACGAAAAGTACGATGCCTACTCTTCGTCAAAGTCTGATCGCATCGCTGTTGAAAAGCGCGAAATGCAAAACGAAATTCGCGAGTACAACGAGAACATGGCAAAGCAGAAGCGCGCCAGAGACAAGCAAGAGAAGGAGATGGATAAGCGCGAATGGAATGAATCGCACAACAACGATTTGCGCAAAGACGATCAACGCAAGCGTAACGAAGAAGAGAAGAAACGTGAAATGAGCCAGATGGACAACGAAGGGAAGGCTGACGATAACTAAACTATTTTCTGTAACCATGCCGGATGTTTTGTCTTACCAAATCAAGCGTGAACCAAATAAACTAAAACGACTGCACGGTATTGTCGCGTGGAATATTTGAAATCGAACCCTCGAATGTTTTTCAAACTTTAGACCCCGCGGCTCTGACTAATCTTTGCTATTCCACAGGGAACTGGTTCTTATCACGACGCTCTCACGTTGCTTTTCGCCGGTCTCTTCGATCTAATTTTAGTCTGCGAACCTCACTTCACTTTCTTCAGCCCTCGTTATCAGTTCGCTCTCTTCGTTTGGCATTGAAATCTTCGGCTTTCGCTTTCAGCTTCACTCATTCCGATTTGATTCAGTGTCAGGACCGAAAGCAGCTAAGGTTCGCAGTTCGTGAGAGAGGCAGTCAGTCGAGTGTGACGGGAGAAAGTTATTAGAACGTGATCGATTTCGAAGCCGTCAGTTTGTGTCCGCATTTTAGCGTGTCAAGTTGTTAAAGAACATTTGTCAGGAAAAAGATTTTACAGAGCACGTGGTTAACTTTTACACTAGTTTCCTCGCAATCTAATACCTTTAAGGTGAGTCGATCGTGATCAATTGTTACACTGTAGCGCGCTGGGCGTTGACATGAAGAGAGCTTGGCTCGCCGTCTTCGACGTGATTTCGAAAATATATTTTTTCCTCTGAAACGATAAACTCGCGACCCGAGAAATCTCAGAAGATATTTGTAAACAGAAATCATTGAAACGTTACGCCAATGCAAATTACTTGAAAACGCGATTCATTAGTCCAAATCTAAAATTTTGGTTATCTAGCTTCGTCTAACGCCAAGCCGTGCACACGTGCAGGCGTCGATAAGAAGCTTCGCTCCAAAGTCTATGAGCTCATCGCCGTTCAGACGAACGACACGGATGAATTCGAGCCGCGTCTCCCCGTTATCATTGCGATGGTGACATTTCTGTGATGCACATCCAGCCGGGCTACGTTTAAAATTGCGTAACCGCCATGTTTGCTTTGTCGGCTTCCATCTTTGCTTCATCAATGGCGACTCCTCCATCGTTTTCTGTCGGCGAATCTATCGGCAAACCAAGGCTCATCATTGATGAATCGAGCCCAGCGTGATGACCTTTCGAGAAGTAACATCATCGTCACTTATCTCGTTTTGTCGTTAATCATCATTTGTCCAGTTGTTTCATTCACGTCCGACAATGCAGTCGTTTAATCAAACGCTTAGTTTTTTTAAAGAACAAGAAGCGATAACGCAATCTGATCCATTACAGATCATGAGCAGCCAACTAGCCGAACGTCCGTCCGCGGCAAAGAAAGACATGGTCGTTGAGAGGTCTTCGCCACGAGTTAAGACTACTCCGACACAGAACAACATCTCGAAGAGTCTCTACGACAATCCTGTAAGTTATCTAAGTTACTAAGCCCAACACGCTTGCACAACTTCCTTAACTTCCGCTCAACAGCCAAGCAGCAGTTTCTTCCCGTTCCGAATCGCTCTCAAAGCCAACCATTTGCTGCTCGTCTACATGTCGAAGCTTGTCTTAGGACAACACTTGCTTTCGGTTCTCGATTATTTCATGGATAAATTGGAGCGTACACTCGATTTTTGCATTCCCGAAGATCCAGCGGGTAGCGAAGTTGCTGGTACCAGTCGCAAGTTGTCAACCACGGAACGTCCAATGAGCTGGATTCTGTTCATCCCCGCATTGATCGGACTGCGCGTGCTTTTCTTCTATCTCTCGATTATAAGTATCGTTCTGGGTAATGGCGAAGTCAACGCGGAGAAAGTGGTAAGGGACAAATAAATGCGATTATCAGTCGGGGCGATCGCAATAACAATTCTTTCGCTCACAGCAAATGAAATTGATTCCACTACGTCGTTATATCCGAAGCATCCGTTACTACGCTGTCGTGCAATACACACCCGAAGAGTTGGAAGCAAAGGCTTATCGCTGCAAACTCTTTATCGCGCGCTTTATTTATTTCATCTACGAGTCGATCGTCATGACAACCCCGCCAGCCCAAAAACTTCCAGCCAACGGACCCGTGACTGAACAACAGGTGACACTTATGACTTTCAATGTGACACTTTTATTTATACACTATCGGCTTTAGACAGACACACGCATCCGACAGCGCAGCCAGCGTAGCAATTTAAAGAAGAACTCGCTCAACCAGATTGATGATGATCGTGACGGCGAAACGACCGATGACGATGATGATAAATTAACTACGAACCAAATGTTAGATGAGTACTCAGCGCTTAAGGATTCGTCGGCTGATCCGGATTACGAGCCAAGCGATGAGCCATTGAGCGAAGACATCTCATCCGAAGGAGAAGCTAGTTCCGAAGAAGAGAAAACCGAGTCTCAGAAGAAGTTGAATGGTGAGTTAACAGCAGCTTAAGCGCGTGTCTTGCATACTCATTGTTCACTATGTTCAAAAGATATATCAGTGAGCGACCAGTCACCAGACAGTTCTATGAACGGCAACGCCTCGGATTTTGATCTTCGCGGAAAAAGTAAGACCACAACTCTCGATGAACAGCAAATGATTGAATTGGAAAATCAGCTGGTCATGAAAATCATGAGCCACTTCAAGGACAATTTCAATTACTCTCCGCAAACCGGACCATCCGAAGAAATTTTCTATTCGCCGATCGGTGAGACGAACGATTACTTAATCAGTCACCAAAACATTTGAGTTCATAGTTTCACGATCATTGGAGAGCTTTCATTTCTCATTGAGCTTTCGTGGTTAATTCTCAGCATCCATTTAGTTATACGACCGTGTTCTCAAAAGCTTTTGAAGCTGATTTCATTATGAGCTTTCTCCTTCGTTGAGCTTTCATGTGTGGCCATCAAACATTTTCATAGCTGAGCTTTCAAAAGCTTTCATCAAACTTAACCATGATTCACTTCCCTTAAACTTTTGATGTTCTTTCAGGCTCCCCACCGGAAAAAGGCTACAGCTCGGACTCTGGAAACCATTCGAAATCCTTAAGCGACGATGACATCATTGTAAGTTCCTCTGATCTCAAACATAAAGCGATCAACTGAATATATTTTATTTTAGATGCAAAGACTCAAAGCCGATGCAAACAATCAAAATCAGGAGATGACTGCAACTTTCACGTCAACGCTGAGCACCAACATCTTGCCTGACTTCGATAATGTAGCGGATACCAAATAATTTGAAGTCGTTTCCTCTTTCTTTCCTCTTTACATCATCGTCATCGCTCAATCATTTCAAAATATTTTATTCCGTAAAAAAGCTTTCTGCGCTCGCTTTCATCATCATTTTATTGTTTTTCGTTTTATTCTTTCCTTCTATTCTAATCTTAAGATTAAGTGAAACAATGAACGATCAATAAAATATTTTTGTTATGTTACGTTGTCAGAATTTCACTCTACGCTGTCTGGACATTTGAATGGCAAAATCTCTCGATTCACCGAAAAATTGTTCTAAAGTATTTTGCTTAACTGTAAAGCCTAAATACCCAAACAGTTCACTTCGTTTCTCCTTTCATAGCTTGGGCTGCGGTTGCTTTTCTTTTCAGTTTACCCTCTATTTCTACAAAAAAATTAATTCGGTTCAGAGATCCAAAGCTCCACAGTTGAGAGACGAATGAGATAACGATATTATAAAGAAGTCCTCTCATGCAATGTCACGGCGCATGAAAGAAAATTATTCTTTTTCTGATGTTCTACATCGACGTTAAACTTGATTAAATTCATCGGAATTCATGACATCAAAGTCAAGCGACGAGTGAATGCAAAGGACGAGTTTAACGAGTTCATCGTGGGTGGGGATCGATAAAGTCGTTCAACGAGTCCATTGTGAATTCTCGTCACCTGTAAATTTTAATAAAATATTTTCGCATACCTCGTGATTAAAATACCAACACAAAATTTTACGAGCGCGAACCATTTTGCTCCCACAGGACATTTTCATTAATTTGTAACTCGTTCAGTTTTCATAAGTGCGAAATTCTCATTTGCGTTTTGTTCTCGAACCATAAAACGAGCCCGGAGCCATCAAACTCACATTGAAATTACCATCATGGCATAAATTATTGCCAATGGCTGATAACATTCATATGAAACTCAACAGAAAGTCAATTTTCAGGCACACAAGTCGCGTTATCATCCACTAGTTTACTTTGAACGCGAATGAATCAACTTCGAATACAAACAGCTCGTTCTCTCGAACTAAGAAATAAGTAATTAAAGAACGACAAGCACAAAATCTGTGAAGTAAATATTCGATAAAAAAATGATTTGAAAGCTCAAGTTCACGATTGCGATGAAAAGTGGTTGGCATTGAAATACATTTGTGAGTCTTGCGAACGATTTATGATGAAGTGCACAGGAAAGAAAAACTCTTTTAAGCAGAAAAAAGGTAAAAAATCTTTTGAATAGTTTGAAACAATATTTGTCACTGAAAAACACTGCACATGAACAAGAATTCGTCACGTATTCATTTCAATTAATTAATTAACTTCGAATATTATCATCATCGCATTCGTTTAATTTAGCTTCTTCATTCCCACGCATCGATGACCTTCAAACAATGAAAAATGTTATCATAAAGTTTTGTTGTCATTTCGTGCCATTGAAACTTTTTTATCCATCGTGGCTTTGTTTATTATTACGCTGGTTGATTTGAGAAAATGTGTAAAAGCAGCGCGTTTCCCGCTCACGAGAGAGAAAATCTCGAGTAAAGCATGCTTTCAACGGAGCAGACAGAAGCGCGCGTGCTCGGAAAATTCCCCAACTAAGATTTCATTGACCACATGAGCATTCGCTCGTCCGGGGTTTGGCAACATCTCAAAACGTGTGAAGACAATTTGCGAGTTTTGAGACGAAACGCAATAAGAAACTCGATATTTTTCAAATGCGTCAAGGTCAATCGGTGTCTACAATCTTCGTTCTTTCGTTCGTCGACCAAAACAAACCGCAAACTGAAAGGAATTTCATTCTTCGCACGCGATTGCCGGCTCGTCAAGGTTCTGAAGCTCTGTTCCACTTCCACAAAATCCATTCTCTCCCGCACGCTCACGCTGCGCAGCGTTGTGCTAGTTAGAGTTTGAACACGTTCGGCACAAGATGCAATTCGAACCGCTCCGCTGGATATAAGAGCAAAAGAAAAATTTGTGCAAATCAGTTTTCCTTCCAGAAATCGCGAAAGTTTCGGGAATATCCTAAAGTATTCTAGTGGAGCGAGGCTGCCGGCAGTAGAAGATGGAAAGCTCCTTGTTGTCAGCATGAAACAAATGTAATTGCTACATTGAGACGAGTGTTTGTTGCTAGTCCTAGGAAGAGTTCTTTTTTTTGGGTGAAAAATCAATACGAGGAAAAACGAGGAAAAGAAAATCCCCAAAGTGATAACGAATGAATGAAGAACTTTTGCTTGTGGAGATTGGAGCAGAAAGTTTGAATTCTCGTCGTGAATTAAAGTTGAGGCATGGCGTGGGAACAAGCTGAAGCCTTAAAAAGAAATTAAAAGATTCAGTGAGCAGTGAAGATGATGGAACAACTTAGCAATTCTCGATTGAATGAGACGAATTCTTGTCGATGAATTTGTTGAGTTAGAACTCTAACGAGTCACTGAGGCTAGGGAAACTCGACTCGAGTTACTCGAGAAAGCCAATGTTTCGAGATGTGAATGTGCAGATGAATCGATGTGAATGTCGAAGCAAAGAAGTTGCTGAATTGTGAAAAGAAGCTTTTTCAAGTCACGCTGTAGCAACAAAGAAGATTCGCACGCTCGGATAATCGATTGTTATGGATTACTACACTAAAAACGAGAATGATCGACGTCAAATAATTAAAAGCTTCGATCTGGTCCATATCCGATTCTCCATGCGGCCTGACGATGATTGATGGCCGACGGTTTGATTTTATTAGTGTCTGTTGAGAGTGTCAAGCCAGAAGCTTCTGATGGTTACGAGTGACGGTGAAAGCTCTCAATTAACACCCGATGCTCGTTGCTTTAATTGATTGTGCGATAATCAACTGCTTTCAAGTCTCGCCTTAATCGATTTCCTTCAAGTCAATCTTCGAGTCTATTTAATAGAAGATTCGCACTTTGATATTAATCCGATAAAACATCCAAGGACGAGGGTGAATTCTTTGAGCCTTTCATTAGCAATCTCTTTTTCCGATAAAGCTTTCGGCGAAGCTCATAAAACTTTATTTACAAAGTGGAGCGAAGATTATCCGGACTTGATTTACTGCGCTTCCATTATCACTGACATTGTCAATAAATTATGTTGAAATCTCTGTAAGCTCGACGGTGTAATGCTCGACAAAGCCATTACTTTGCAGGCCTAATTGCTTGCACTGACGCAGTGAAAGCCGTTGAGCCTTAAAAGATTCATTTTGTTGATCGTAAACTGTGCGGCAAGACTTTATCCGCAGACAGGTTTTGCTTTCTCGCATGGTTAACGCGAATCATTTTGGTAGATCGATGAAATTTAATTACTTTTCCTCCTTTGGACGAAAGCAACAATGTTTGCGAACATTCCTTGCGGCCTCTAATGTCAGGAAATATCGATGGAAAAATGTTTTTCTTTCTCTTCTCGGAACGGGCGGAAAAAACTTTGGCTCTGTTAAAGCAACAGCAATAAAGTTTCCCCTTGAAACAAAGCTTGAACGACGTTGAGAAACGACAACAAGTCGCCTAGCTCTAACGGCGTTCCGGAACGCATAAAATGGCAAGACGCGAAGTTGTCTGAAGCGTTTCCTTCATGTTAACTGAGAGTGAAAAGGAGAAAATTGAATAATGTATGCGATGTCGTCGCACACGTTGAGTGCTCCAGGACACGTCTCATGATTTAAAGATTTCGACGATTACCACCGACCCGATTCTTATGATCACTGAAGTTTTCATGAACTTCGCGGGGCTGTAGGGGTTTAAAATCTTTTCATCTTTAACCTTTCTCCAAGCCAAGAATCATCGCAGTGAAAAGACGAGCTAACGCGCTAGCATCTGAATGTCTCCGCGATAATTCTTGAACATAAATATTTTAATCACGTTCGATAAAGTTTTCGCATAAACATCTCAAAAGAAAAACTCGATTGGCTCCGACAACTTTCGGTCATTCGAAGCTTCCGAGCTTGAAGTTTCATTGTAAAGCTGACCACTCGATGTCTAATGTTCGGACGTTGGAACTAATTGACTTTTGGCAGTGACTAAAAAATTCATGAGCTGGAAATGTTTGGGTTGCTCGTATATATCCAAACCGATTTGTATTTCTAATCAATTCCTGAGTGAATTTCGTCCTGGATGTATCCCAAGCTTTTGATTGATGGGGAAAATGAATTAATTGATTTTTCCACGTTCGACTGAACACGCCAGGATCAATATTTACGGAAACACACACTACGTTTGCAATACAATATCAGCTCAGAGAAAGCAAACATTTTAGTTTGATTCCAAGCGAGTCACGACAGAATGTAATTAAACACGAACTGGTGTCGATTAATAGGAATTTCATGGCTCAGCGGGCCGCCATCGACAGTTTAATCAAATCTTATCGCACCGATGCCGCTTTTGAATGACTCGGTTGTCCCATCTGCTAACAGTCACCAGCTACAATCTCACCAGATGAAATATCGATTTTCCATTTTTGTGTCGCCCGAAAGTCCTCAAAGTCGACAGAGCGGAGAAATGAGATGAAAATCGTCTGCAATTTACTCGAAATATCAAAGCAAGGTCACGAAAGAGTTTGCTGCTTATCCTGAACTTGAATGCACTCAAAGCTCGACGGTTTATTTCTGAGTTTCTCTCTTTGTTATATTAAGTTTGATTGAGTTGAATACCATTGAATCGCTCGAGGCGAAAGCACAAGTCAAGTTCGACGAAGTGTAGAGCTTCAAACTCGTTAATGCAACATGTCTTTCACGCAGAGCTTTTTCTTCGCATTAGCACATCTGCAATCTGCTCATTGTTGCAAAAGCTTATTTATGCCATTATTCTCTCATATCGCGTGGATTGCTTCATGCTAGTCGTTCGCGGAACGATGGTTTTGTGTAGAAGCGGATTTTATCGTGCAAGTGCGATGGAGTTTTATAGCTCAAAGCTTCTTGTGAATTCTATTCAATTGTCTGGAGTGTTAAACAGCAGTTTCGTGAAGTTGCCAGGAGCTTCCTTCATGTTAACTTGATTTATTGCGAAAGCTGTTACGTGCCTCAAGATCGAACGGTAATGAAAAAGGCTTTCGAGTTTGCTGTGCGACGATGAGGTAATGTGACAGCATCTGCTTGTCTATTTGCGTTCCAATCATTTGCTTGTAAACTTATCGAGCATGAAAAACATTGGAGCGACTGTTCGTGTCGTGACGCACGCTTGTGGAAAATTCAACAAGATTTTCTTTCGTTCTCCACCCAGCCGAGCCCATAAAACGAACATTGCATCGCTGTAGGCAACGCGTCAATTTTTTTCAAGAAAACATCAAAAGAAAATTCATTTCATTCAATTATTTCTGAAAGGATTTTCCACTCGGCTCGACAAAGCTTTGACAGTATTATTGAAAGCTTACTTTCCAATGAACAAAGAATTTCCTGTTTACTCAACTCTCGCTTCAACTTCCTTTCCCAAAGCGTTCTAGTTGTCAGTCGTAACGAAACTCTTCGCTTCTGTTTGTTCTTCTGCTTCTAAGTTGTGTCGCTTTCAGTAGGCGATGCACCTGCTTTCACCCAAATGGATTTCAAACTAATCCACAAAGCTTAGAACGTAAATGGCTTGCAATTAGTTAAATGATTGTCTCTGCGTCTGGCAACGTTGGCATTGCTCGCATAAATACGAAGCAAATTATATGAATTAAAACGTAATTCATGAAACGAGCTTTGATGAGGTGAACTCGTAATTAAGGAATATTTTCAATTTGAAGAGTAATCCAATAATTATCATGGGAAGTTTCATTAGGGTTCAAGTTTTGGAAGGGTTCGGATCATAAATTCAAAGAATTCGATTGATATAGAATTGAAGTTTGTTACTTCACTCAGTTGGAGAGAACGTCTCGGGTGTCGGCAAGAATTACGAAGCGAACGGAAGTCCTAGAAGTTGTTGAATGAAGTCTTTGATCTTTGTATTAGGTGAACGTTCAAAAGCCAATAACTCAAATGACTTGCGGAATAAACTTCCAATTTTAAGGAGGATTGGCATCGCAACTCCTTCAATCCATAAAATATCCTTCAAATGGTAATGTCTGAGAGCTTCACCGATATCTGCTTCATGATTATTTTTATCCATTGAGCTGAAACTCTTTCGCCTCAAAGTGCATGAACACATCAACGTCTCACCGAAATCTCCGCATGAAAGCATCACAAACGAATTTCAAAGCTTTTTGTCGGAATTGTTTTTAAGAAAAGCAAACGCTCGAGGTTGAGAGCCCGAAAAATATTAATAAAAATATTATTCCGGTTTATCGATCGGCACAGCGAAGAAAACTGTTGGCTCATGAATAATAAACCTTCGTCGATCTAATCTCTGCTCCGTCTCCAGTAAAATGTATGTTGATCTTGTTGTCATCAAACTTTCATGCGACACGGTAAATTTATCCTTTCGACGTCTCTGTTTACGCTGTCATCGATTTTCCACGCGATTTCCTTCTACGACCACAAAAAAATTCGTCTTCGCACGAAAAATTATTAACTTCTTTCAAAGAAATCGATATGTCGTTCTTATTATGCTCAACTCAACTCCGACAGCAATTTATAAAGCACGCACAATGACTGATACACCAGCGCGTTGCCATGTTCGGTTGATAAAACGAAACTCCTGAAAAGCGAGCTCCTATTACAGGCGACTGAATGTTTATGAGCTTGCGTGACAAAAGCCAATGTTAATCATCGAGCCCACGTATGCGAGTGTTGAATGTGCAGAATGACCGCATATGTTGAGGAGAAAATGAGAGAGGGTTCGGAAAATTACTAAGTGAATGAGGTGTTCTAAAGTGAGGTTGAAGCGTGTAACCAGTGAACCATTAATTATAGAGTTAACAACAAACTGAAGCGGAAAAGTCGAAAGTTTTTCATGAAAAATGCAAACGTGTTTCATGTTTGCTGTTCTAGCAACGAAATAATGAAATATAAATCCCAAAGGATTAAAAAACATTTCGGCTTTTCAGGCAATGCGAAAGGCTTGCAGTCAGTTTTCAAATGTCAAAGCTGAGAAGTCACACCGAGCTCATAATCGCTGCAGGCAAGCAGGAAACTAATAAATAATCAAAAAGAAAAAAATTGGATACGGAAGCGAAGGAGAATCTATAGTGAAAGCGGAACCACCTGTTGATGATGGCAGAAAGCGCTTCACTTCATCACTCATCATCGACAAGTAAGTGTTTGATATTTTCAACGGTCCTGCGTGTGAACACCGCTTCGTCGATCAAACTTAGGGTGAAGGCCGGAATTAGATTGTGAAGTCAACAAAAAAAATTAAATCTCATCCTAAAGCTTTGATTAGTCAGGCGAAAGTTTGGTTTAGGCATTGACTTGAATACTAAGCAGGATTCAAAGGTTCAGTAAGGAGAGGCGTTCATTAATGAAGTGCGAGGATGAATCTTCTCGACACGGACTTCGAAATTCGTTACTTCCTAACGAAGCTCTCAGTTTTGTGTAAAAGTCTTTGAAATATTTTAAGAAAAGGAATTTTACAGCGAACTTTTGAACTTTCTAGTATTTATCTCCATCAGAGAGCAAATTTCTCTACTCGAGGAATCTAAGGCGAGTGAATTAACGTTGTCGCGAGACGTCAACATGAAGAAGAAACATGACATTTCTATGTTCCACGTTCTATTTTCCTCAATCAACATTTGAAAAACTTGACTGCCTCGACTAAAGATAAACGAGCGGCTCCATTATAGTCACAAATTTTAGCTGAAACTTTTCCCGTCAGATTAAGGTAAACAACCTCATCAAGCTTTGCTTGCGCCCAACGACTACAGAATTAAACGTCAATTTCGTAATCGCATCAAACTCTCTGGCAAACTCTTTTCATCAAAAGCAAATTAAAACATTTCCCTGTCGGAAGCTTCCCACTTATATTTTAGTGATTACGAGCCTTTTGGTTTGAAACTTTGACAAAGGCAAATATTTATTCTTATGGGGAAAGTTACTGGAAAAGCTTTAAAACCTTCCATTTGAAGCAAGGTGTTTATTGATTTTTTTAAGCGTGTAAAGGAAGGAAGCTTGACACTCAGGATATTCAACGGAGCAGATACAATAATGAGCTCATCCTTAGAAATACTTTTATCGTCTTCTCGAGGGAATCTTACAAAATTTTATTTCGTGAAAACGGAGATGATAATTTCACTGATTGCTACAATGTTGGAAGGAGAAAAGCTTTTCTCGAATCAAATACGGAAGATTATCCCCTCAGACGAGGCTCGAGCATTTAATTGTATTTCAAATAGGAAGTGATTTTTGCACCCTTGAACGCGAGACTCGAATTATCCCTCCAAATTTAAGACCCGAATCATTCTACTGAATGAGAAGCAGCTTCACTCCTCTCATTTAAAGAAAGCTCGAAAGCTTTTGTGTATTGTGAAATGTTAATTTTCTTGAACATGATACAATTTGATGATTCCATTAAAAATGCTCCGCAGTGAATGTAGCGACTGCCATAAAGTGGAAAGCAAATATTGAATTAATTTTTAATTCAAGAGAACATTTCATGTTTTCATCAAGAGCTTTTAATGAGAAATGTCAGCGGGTTTTATTTCGATCCGTCTCGGTGGGGGGTCGACAAACAGGTTTATGGATATCATGGCGGGCAACAGCTTGCGTCTAGCGTGAATAGTTCGGGCGGTTATCCAGCTATATCGAGCAAGAGGAAGTTTAAAATGAATTGCTTTGTTATCTTGATGGCGAAGGTTGTAGTAAAACAGAATTTCGTTTGTTTGAAACCTAATCTGTTGATTCTTTGGTCACGTCGAAGCTTACCGAGTCAAAAAACCTTTCGAGTTTAACGACACGCAAAACGAAACAAAGCAAAGCGATCAAATTTAATTTTCTCTTGCGATCCTTCGAGCCATTGAATATTCAGGCAGTGGAAGTTGAAACGATTCAAAATATTTATTCTGCTGAATGCAAAAGTAACTTCGAGTATTATCGAATAAACAGCGGAATCAATTTCGTTATTTTCGCAACCTTTTCCCTTTGCGCAGACAACAAATTCAATTGACAAACTCAATCATTTTTAGAAAAATCAAAAACAAGTTTGGAATCTCGCTGCTCGTCGCTAAGGAAACATTTGAGCAAGTCAGCATCGGAGCTGAGTTGTAAAGAATGCACGGGAAGCGCGACAAGCGACTCAATCACGCCATTTCCATCGCCACAGAGAGCAAAGAGTGCTGCCAATCCAAGTGTTTCCACAGTCCTACAACGCACATCCGGATTTCTAAGCACACTCAAAGTACGTGACACCTTGACAACCCTATGGTTGAAATGTATTAATGCTCTCACTCCATATAGAATCGATGGTCGCGGGGACGTAGCAAAGAGCGAGGCAGAAAGTCGCCGGGATCCGGTCAATTGCTGGACGATGACCGCGATAACAGTGATTATGCTGCCGACAACAGCTCCGATCACAGCTGCCCGTCGACGCCTTTCGAGTCGCCACTTCACCGCGCCACGCCATTGAAAGATTCACCCTTAGCTAGACTACGAAACAACCTCAACGAGAACAACAATAAACACGATTTTTCTACCAAAAACTCCACGACTGCTAAAATCGAGTGCGAACCTTCAACGAGTAGCTACAATCCCAATCAACAATCAGCGTTCGATGTGATAAACGTAAGCTCTTAAACACGCTGTTCAACAACAGGCAACTTATGAATCATTTTAATGTTACAGAGTGACGAAGCGCTTAGACGACGTGAAAATTGCTTGCGTCAACATTCATTTTTCCAATTAAAAGTGCATTTAGTTAGTGGTCATAATTTAACAGCGATGGACAAGAGTGGAACGAGCGATCCGTACGTAAAGTTCAAGCAGGGTGGTCGTCTACTGTTCAAGAGTAGGACTGTGCACAAAGAATTAAACCCGCTGTGGGACGAAACGTTCACTTGTCCGATCGAGGATCCCTTCCAGCCAATTAACGTTAAGGTAGAAAAATTTCTTGTTAGTCATTCGCACACTAACCCCATGTTACGTCTAGTGCTTTGACTATGATTGGGGTCTGCAAGATGATTTCATGGGAGCCGCCAAGTTCAGCCTAACCCAAATCGAACTGAATTGTCCTGAGGAAGTTTACATTAAGCTCACCGACCCATCACGTCCACTAAAGGACCTAGGAGAGATCAAGATTGTAGCGACTCTTATGCCGAGAACGCAAGAGGACAAAGAACAGGTAAAGTTTACCGTTTTCTCTTCTCCTTACGCATGTTCAAATTTTTTCGTAGATTTTCATAACCAAAATTCAAAGCATTCAAATTCTGGAACCGCCACAAATAACTTTTACTTTGTGTGTTTGTTAACCCTTCTCCGTTAAAGTGGTCTCGTTACTCGCTATAAATAATTAATGGCCTAGTTAAGCAACCAGTTTTCTTGTTGGTTTGGAATATTTAATTAGGCGGGAAAGTGTGGCGAGGGTGCCATGAAAATTCCCGCATATCTTGACAGGGAACGTGATTTAATTTTCAATGAAGCTTTCACCGAAGAACTATCAAACTAGCTATCAGCTAGCGTGCTTCAAGTTGAGTCAAATGCCATTAAAAATGTGTGAAACTTCGCAAACAAATAAAAACTCAAGTTGATTGACTCGACAGCAATCTACATCTGTAAAGTTCCCTGGCATTGACACTGACCCAACTCTTGCTTTCCTGATACTTTTCTGAACAATTCATTGAATTTCTAGAACTTCTGGGAACTTGAAAAGTTCATGAAATGATCAATGATATGCTTATGAAAAGTGGCATTTAATTTGCTGAGGGATCACACAATACCTATGAGCGACACTCAATCAAAGCTCATATACTCATTGTACCGAATCCTCCAGAAATTCATAAACTTTTTATTGCTCAATGTACAATGATGACCCACATAAAACACATTTCACCCTCGACCGTCACAGAATCGTAGCACTTTTTATTGTTGTTGACTTTTTCGCCTCAGAAATGCATGCAGCGCACATGAGAGATTTTCAATATCGTTCTGCCACTTGAGGCTTTTCCTGAAAGCGACAGCAATTTCTCTTCTTCATGAGATTTCCATGTTTTCGTAAGCCCGAAGCAACTGACGGGAACCGTACTCAGGCTGGCATTGATTTTATGAATGCAGACAGTGAAAAGCATTTTGCAAGGCTCCGTCTGACGCAGCCCGGAGGAAATTTGTTCAATTTATTTATGTGAAAATCAGTTCTCCTTTCGCATTGGGAAAGAAGTGAAAATTAGGATGAGAATCGACAAGCGATGCGAACGGTGAGCGTTTGAAAGCACTGCACGTTTCAGATGGGTTCTGACTGTCGTCGGCCGAATGAAAGCAGCAGAAATAGCGATCTTCATTTTGGCTCTGTTCCAAGTTTTCTTAAATTCGCTCGATGAGCTTTATTCGGTATCTAACAGTCGCCCGTGGCCTGTCTCACTTTCTTTGTTATCTTCCACATTTTCATTTCTGCAAATGACACCCGATGATCGTAAAATCCTTTCGTCCTTGCCCGACAGTTCAGAGTCAAGCGGGACCGTCTCAGTTCATTCGTTTTGATCTCGTCTGAAGATTTATTGACTCATTTTATGTAGAAGAAAGAGACATTTCACCCGCTCAGCACGTTGAATGAATTCCTTTCTTAGAAGGTTCGTGAATGCAATCGAGTTGATGAAAATCTACCGAAAAATTGCTTTCATTTTTCTTTCGTGTTTCGTGTTCCTTTCGTTTCGCTTGCGTGTTTTTAGCAAGGAACTTTAACATATTTTCAGTATTTCCAACGAAATCCAAAGCTCGCGGAGGTCTCGAAGCGGATGAAATCTCAAATTTGGAGCTCCGTCGTCACAATTCTTCTTGTGGAGGCGAAAGGATTGCCAGCTGCTGATGCTGGCGATGAGCCTTTTGTGAAGTTCAGGTGAGAGATTTCAAGAGATTTCGACACCGAGGCTAATTCGCGTTCTGATCTAGGCTCGGGAACGAAAAGTACAAGAGCAAAACAGCACCGAGAGCTAAATGGCTAGAACAATTTGACTTACATCTCTTCGAGGAGGATCAGCTGCTCGAAGTCGTAGCCTGCTCGAGAAATATAAACATCGGTAGATGCATCATTGACCTTAAAAGTCTTCCAAGAGAAACGACGCACCGATTATGGAACAAATTCGAAGACTGCCAAGGCGAGATTTTTCTGTTGCTGACAATCAGCGGAACGACATCGTCCGAGACAATTAGTGACTTGACGACATACCGCGAGGATCTCGGTGACAAGAAGACGCTCGAGAAGAAATACGTGAGAAGAGAGCTTTGAAAGCTTTTAAGCCGGCGGCTCATTAAGTCATTCATTCCAGGCACTCACAAAATTCTACCAAAACCTCCGTGATGTTGGACATCTGACGGTCAAAGTCTACGGAGCAACAGGTCTGGCCTCGGCCGATATCGGTGGCAAGTCAGACCCGTTTTGTGTTCTTGAATTAGTCAACAGTAGATTACAAACGCAGACTGAGTACAAAACATTAACACCAAATTGGAATAAGATTTTTACCTTGTAAGTTTTGACCAGTCCTCGACCCTAAAAAAATCTTGTAACATTTGTTATCCCTTATCGAACAGCAATGTTAAAGACATGTCGACGGTGCTTGACGTTACGGTTTTCGACGAGGACAGAGACCATAAAGTAGAGTTTCTTGGGCGTGTCGTCATTCCCTTGCTTCGAATTCACAACGGCCAGAAGCGATGGTACGCTTTGAAAGATAAGAATCTAACGGCACGAGCCAAAGGCACTTCGCCGCAAATTCAGTTAGAAATGACGGTGGTGTGGAATCCCATAAAGGCAGCGATACGTGTTCTCGAGCCGAAGGAGGAGAAAATGGTGCAACAAGAAGCCAAGTTCAAGCGTCAATTGTTTTTGAGAAATGTCACGAGGCTCAAAGAGATCATAATGTTCTTTATCGACGTCGGGCAATTCGTTCAGTGAGTGCTTAGAGTTTACGATGCCCACGGGAACTACAAAACGGTCTTTTAATAATTCGCAGGTCTTGCTTCGAATGGGAGAGCCCCTTCCGATCTTTCTTCGCTCTAATCGTTTGGGTGTGCGCTTGTGTATGGGGTGACATCTCTACGATTCCCGCCGTCGGTTTATTGTATCTGCTCAAGTAAATATAATTTGTAAATGGGCTCTTCTTCGAAACTTTCTTAACTTTTACGTGGCCATTCGCAGAAATTGGTTCGTTAAGTGGATCACAGGCGCCTCGGTCCAAACGGTACATGATGACCTAGATTTCAGCGATGACGAAGATGACGACGATAAGAAGGACGAAGAGAAGAAAACGATAAAGGAACGACTGCAAGCGATCCAAGAGGTTTCTCAGACAGTTCAAAATACAATTGGCTTTTTGGCATCATTAGGCGAAAGTGTTAAGAAGTAAGTGGAAGGTCGAAAGGATAGCACAAACTCATCAAATGTCAATTATAGAATGTTCAATTCACGTCGAACCCTTTTTCTCTAATCCGCAGCACGTTCAACTTTTCCGTCCCCGAGTTGAGTTGGCTAACAGCTCTCCTTTTGTTTGGCGCTATGCTTGTGCTGCATTTTATACCAATCAGAGCTTTACTAATGATCTGGGGTATCATCAAGTTCTCGAAGCGAATTATTCGACCTCACACTGTCACAAATAACGAAGTGTTGGATCTTCTTTCTCGTGTTCCAGATGATGAAGAACTGGTAAAAGTTTTGACAAAAACTTTTGTACAAACTTTGAAGAACTTTTTTCACCCACGCAGATTCAATTCCGAGAGCTTTCACTTCAAACACCAAGCGATTCTGCTCGCCGTGATCCGCGAAAGAAAAAGCAATCATAGAACGATAGCGAGTCTTGCAACTTTAGCCACAATTTCACAACATTAATTAAACTCGAACGTAAGATGTTTTCCTCTCTTTTCTCATTGTTAAATTTTTAATCTCACGAAAAACTTTTCTTTCGAACCTTTTGGATGTGATTGAGATGACGAAACAGTTTTGAACCTTAAAGTCGAAAGATTTATCTAATGATTAAGAAAGTCAAACTATGAATGTAGATAGAAGATGAGATATCCTTTAAGTTTATCACAAGTTTAAGATCTAATGTTTTAACAATCGAAACAAATTCATTCTTTATTGCTTCCCTTAAGATCGTGAACAACATTTTCCTATTATTAATCCTTTAATGCTGACTCGTGACGATTGTAAGTCGAAAAGCTTCGTTGAGCTTTTTGAGGTTTTATTGAAAAATTGATTGCTTGAAAACTGAAAATAAAGCTTTTAAAGCTTTCGGGCTTTTCGCCTTCTATCGTCATAAAGCATTAGATTCCTCGCTTTAATAGCAGAATTAAGATTGCAATGCAAATACCAGTGCTTTTTAGTGAATAAGAAAGTAAGACATGCGGCGTTAACCATTGAAAACCTAAAAGTGAAACTAAGTTAATTAAAGAAGTAACAAATTATTTATACACCAACAGTTGCGTTAAGTGAAATTAGTTCGGAGAATTATTTTTATAAATATAATAAATTTCATGCGTGCTTAAAGCTCTCACTGGTTCGTAATCGTAATTGGTTTTAACAGTGTGTGATGATGAGGAAGACAGAATGAGAAGGCAAAACCTAGATAGGCCATAACTAATGTGAAAAGATTGTTTTGTCTGAAACCAAGTGCAACTTACGATAGAGCCGTCAATTCAACGAGATAATCTCTGATTTATGAAAGGAAACCAGCGACATGAGCGCGATGAGTTTGCCAGTTACAAATTGTGATACGAAACCCTAATTATGCTTGATTATTCACCTAATTTCTTCCTGCAGTCTGCTCTCTCATATGAAACGGTTATTGTTGAATAAAATCAATAGCTTCTAGCAATGAGGGGAACCAATGAACCATAAGTTTACATACATATCGCTCCAAGTATCTCCGAGTGTCCAAATAAATAATCATACATCATAGCGCACAGCATGAAACAGAGTTAGACGAAGACATTCATTGACATCCCCTTGAAAACAACACAATAATTTTCATGTAGACCAGACTTGAAGCATCAGAACACAAACAAGATGAGACACTGAAACTTCACTCCGCAAATAAAATGTTTCAATTCGAAACAAACAGAAGCTCACAGTTCCCTTGACTGACGGCGCGATTCCAATTTTAACGAAAATCTTGCAGAAACAGTTTTCACGAAAGATTTTCAAAGATTTCAAATATTTTTTGTTAGCCATAGACAAGAAGAAACAACAAGGAGATAACTTGGGTGAAACAAGATGCGGTTAGGGAAACTTCGTAAATGAAATCTTGGTAGAGCTTTTCGAAAAAGCTTATGGAAGCTTTCACTTGTTTCTTAGATTGTAGAACTGATGCAGCTGGCGTAACTTATGATCAACCCACTTACGAATCTTTAAAGTTCAACTAGAACAGCAGCAAATTCTGCATCTTCAAAGTTTTCTTCTAGCTTAGGAAAGCTCTTTGGTCTTTATGTTCTCGAAAGTTTTCCCCAATGAAAGAACTCTTAATTAAGGAATGTTTTCTTAAGTTTACAAAGACTGCAATCTTTCTTCCACGTAGAAAATCAACAGAGCACAAATCGTCTTTACTAATAATATGTATATAATTTGTTACAATTCCAACGAAGATAGTTGAGGGCTCTCGTCCAAATTAAATTGCTATCTCGAGCGAGAAATTACTAATTAAAACTTTTTCAAAAGTGAATGTTGAGTCGAGCGAAAATTCGCGCAGTTGCCGAAAACGTGTCTAGCGACAATGAACTTAATTTAATCATTCTGCAAGCTTTGTGAACCGTCGAGTTCTGCGAAACTCCCACAGCAATGTGGCGACAGCAAATTTATTAAACAATTTGCAAGTGTCGCAAATAATTAAACTGACCGTAAATTATGAGATTAAGTTGTGCCCGTTCCCATTCTTCCTGATGGAAGCTGAATCATGACTTTTTGATGAGTGCAATCTAGCGATGGTTTGCCCACAGCCAGCAAGTGATGCAAAGCCCTACTTCAAAATTCATTTCATTGCCCACATTTTGACTCAGAAATTCTGAGCTCTCTGACATACGAGAACGGCAAGAGTTCAAGGTCTCAAAGATCTTAATGCATCAGAAGCGAGCATGACGAGAAAACTTCTAGCTTCTTTTTTCGTTCAATAAGTTCCAATTCTCCTTGAAAGCTTAACGCAAAATTATTTCTTTTGCCGTCGCAGGAAGCCTTCATGTGAAAAAAGTTTATTGAGAAGTTCTGCTGAGTTAAAATTAGTTGAAAAAAGGAGAAAGAACTAAAACTTATAATAGACACTAACAAATATTTAATTGAAATATTTTTTTGGTCCTCGACTCTTCATGCGCTAACTTAATTCTTCTTTCTAAAACTGAATGTTCCAGTGCTCTGTTTGCTTTCTCCGAGTGGTGATATCACAGATGTTTCTGTTCAGAGTTCTTGTTGAACGTGGTTATGTAGAATCGACACTAACGAATGGGAAAAGCAAATAGAGATCGTCCGGTGGAAGTGTTTTCTGTAATCGGATGAAAGCTTTCGAGTGTTGCTGGACGATTTCAATTTGATAATTGACTCGATGCCTACGAGTCGAAGGTTAAGTGGAAGGCTCATTAGGTTTTAGTGATTAGACTATCGATTTTGCTTTGACGAAACTTATGCTCGCACCTTATCAACCACAACGGAAATCCATTCCAATTCATAAATCGAAACTGCGGAGAATAATCGAATCGATAAAACATTTTTATCACCAATTTAAACCATTTCTCTTCCCGATAATTGCATTTATTTCACGTTTATTCTCTTTATGGAGAATTCAGCGAATCGAACGAATCAAATTTCATTCATCAAAATCGTGAATTGTAAAAGAACTTATGAATAAAACAAACTTCGATCAATATCATTACGAAAATAATCAATTTTCGAATTTCTTTCTAATTAGAATTTTCCGGGAAATTGATTTTCTCGAATTTTCCAGAGTGAGAACAAATTGAATTTCTGTTTTTCAGATGAAATCGATTGAAAACATCGCAAGACAGAATTTCCCTCGCAAAACTATTTTCTGGTTTCACGACCAATTGAGCTGGAACGAATAAAGTGTTTCAGCTTTCTTCCTGCATCTTCCTAACACAACCAGATGTCTCGGTCTCCAGAAAGATAGCAAACGAATTGAATTTTTGTAAAAACTTTATCACACTCGAAATGGTTGAGTGAAGGAAACTCGTTTGGAGCCAACGGTTGAACCGAATTTCATTTTCTCCTCGTGTTTATGCTACTGGAACATCAAAGATATCTTGGATATTTTCATGATATTTTGCAACGAGCCGACATAAAACTACCATGGAACCATTGCTGTACTTAACGTAAGCAGTGCTAGTAGTGTTTCTCGTCGTGATATTTAATCGTTCTGCAGAAACTACATTACTTAACGTGTAAGTACTGGATTCAACAGACAGACAAAGCAGCTCAACAAAGAATTTTCGACTTTGTCGAAAAAACCCTAAAAGACAGCACGAGGCTCAAACGACTTAAAGCGTTTGCTGTCATTTCACGTCATATTTTCCCTACAATAAATCAACTTTTTCTCATTCTTTCGCATCGAAATTGCTCAATAATCTTCGCATAATAATTCCTCAAATTCCACGTACGCAATTTCTTGAATTATTTATAAAAATGATAATTTCTTTTAAGTCAACGGCAGGCGCGAAGACAGACGAGGGAAAGAAAATTTGCATATCGCATAACACGAGCGAAAATGTTGAGGTGAAAAAACCTAGCGAGAGAGAAACAAAATGTGTGATTTAGAAATCAATATCAAGGTGGATCGAAGCCGCCGCTTGGAAAATATTTCCGTCAAATATGTCGAATATAAGTGAAAGTTTCCGATTTCATGAAACGAAAAGTTTATTTGCCATCGAAAAAGCGGCGTTTGAATGACTCGCAATGAAGCAGTCAGAGGTGACATCATCGAAGCCGATACAAGTGCATGCGAACATTTGTTGCATTTCCGTCAATCTTCGAGACAGTTTGAGGGAAAATCGGAACTTGTTTGCTTCCCATCAAACTTCTCGTTACAGTTTCAACAAGCTTAGCATAAATTTTATTGGCTTATTTCTGCAACAGGGAGCTCGAGTGGTGTCGTGAGCAGCGTGAGTATTGACTCAAGTTAATTTCGCCGCAAACAATCGTTGATGGGAAGCTCAACTGCGAGATTAACAAATTAAATATTTGACAGTCGCGAACAAGTTTTCACCGCAGCAACGCAAATTAACGTTTCCCGGAGCATCGATTACAATTGTTTTTGCTATACTCGCAACAAGACGATGGAATTTCCAATTGGAGAGTTAATAATCAGCCGCCAATTGATTGCTTCCTCGCTGGGTCTTTACGATTTCCCTTTCGTTTGTGCTCTAAATCAGTTTTCATTTCTTCTGATGCTTCCTTCTTACCTGATCTATTTCACTTTCGATCGCCTTAAACCCGTGGAATTTTAATTACGATGTAATGTTACACAATCGCTAACGAGCATCCATTCATTCAAAGATCCGTCAGGTTGATTACAACCCAGCCCGCTCGAGATACTGCCGGCAATCAGAGGCTGTCGGTGTTGAATTACGCCCTGATTGGCATCATAGTTCGTCGCCGAGTCAAACCAAATACAACGCAGCCAAGAAATGTGCACTCCATAGCGGCGAAGGTCATTGTCAATAGCGAGCGATCGCTTTAAATTCGACGATGGAATATCGAAAGGAAAAAATCGCTTTTTAGTGTGGAGCTGAAAAAATGCCGAAAACCTGTTGTGGCCGGAGAAAGTTTTTTTTACATTTTTAGTAAGCCGCATTAAAACACTCATAAATCTGTTGGTGGACGAAATTCCATTGGATAATTTGTAACATCGAAGCCGTGAAATTTGTCTCGAAGCTCTTTGTTGACATAAGCGTGGATTAAGATGACATTCGATGTCAAATATTTGCAGAGTGGGAGACAAATCGTTCCAGTACAAACAGGCGTCGCGATTGAAGAATTGCTTGCAATTACTCTTGAAAAATATTGGAGGGCGATGTTTGGAGGTGTGCATGAAACTGAGAGTATTTGGTTAGACAACGAAGTCTTCGGTTGCAATATGTAAACCGCGAACTTTTCAGTTCCTTTATTACTTTCAAAACTAGCCGGGAATCGGACGACTGCTCACTTATTAACTACAACAGATTCAACCTCTTCTGTTACAGAGATTCACGCGTCAACTTGATGCCGTCAACAGACAAAAATCTTGCGTGGTATGGAAAGCAGAGATTGCATTGAATTTTTCATATCAATTAAGTAACAAGAAAGGAGCCGCACAATTCAATGATGAGAACCGTGAAAAAATTGTGTCAACTCATTCATTCATTAATTTGTCGCCGGTGACTTTGCAATCAATTGCCATATCTCATCAAAGGTTGGGTTGATTTACGAGTTAATGACGGGGCAATTCAAGCTTTTATGGTTGGTCATTCACGTCAAACAAAAGCCGAAACACAAATATCCAAAGCGAGAGAAATCAAGTGGCTGCGACACCTGCTCACGGGTCACACTTTTCTCTCATTCCTCCGCTTCCCCCTCGAGTTGTAATCGATTTCAATAAGTTTTTATATCCGGAAGGCTTGGAATGAGTCGCAGGTGAACTCTGATACCCAGAGCTTGATTGCATTTCCAACATAAAAAATGAGAAATGATTCTTTTGTTCGCTGCGCCGTTTGTCGATTGTTTCACTTTCTTATGTGAAATGTAATCTCTCGACTTCGTTCACTGACCGATATGCATTTAGATGTCCAGTCCCGTTGGTGTGCACGAGACATGTGAACGAAAGAAAAGCTCTCGCTCGTTTTGTTTTTTCAAATAATCTTCTCATTTACATAAAGTTGGTAATGGAAAGCGTGTTGTGTGTGCAACCGTCTGTCATTGTTGCTAAGCACTTTGTTTGACCGCGCGATCGTTTATCGAAGTTTGATTGAGATTTTTGTTCATTCTTCGATCGCCATCAGCTTCACTGAAGACTTGTCGGTTGCCTTGACTTTTCAAGAGTTTCCCATTCTCATGGCAATAAGTCATCGTTCGATGAAGAGCATTTAATTGATGAGTAGAACGTCTGCCGATAAGAGAAACGTCGAGTCATGCCAAGGACTTCAAGTTCCCACAATCGAGCTTGGAAAAGAAAGCGAAAGGGTAATTGATGCGTAAGACGCTCTCGTGGGTGTCGCAATCCGTGGAATTTTTCTTCTCCACTCGACTGTTTCATAACCGAAACCACCATCCACGCTAGCGTCTTTGTCATTGCTTACTCCAGTCTCTACTCGAGCGTCGCTAATTGAAAGTGAAAATCTTGAGAACGATGACAAAAACTTAAAATCCGATTTTGGTCATCGGGTTTCGCAATGTTCATTGTTGATACATAGCGACAATAAATAAACAGATCGAGAGCGAACTCGACATAGCGCGCACAATTTTCGATTTCATTTATCCTTGAAATGAAAGTTGTTTGCCTGGCTCAGCTTGCTGCTGTCTTGAGACACCCGAGAAACTTCAACCTTTTTCTTGACTTTCAAGCCATTTCTCCCTCTCGAGACTTGTTTATGAGACACTTTTAACGAGGAACAAAAACAAACTCGACCGGATGATCGAGCAGGGCACAGCTTAAGTTCGTTAAAAGCATCGATGTTGTAAGAGGCGAAAGGAGGCAAGACATAAATAAATAACTTTAATGCGTCGAAGAAATTGCGAATCGAATTAACACCAGAGACGGATTTCTTCCGCATGTCTTCCTGCTTCCATCGATCACCAAGGTGGAGAGATCGCTTTCTGAACGAAGTGGACAAACGAAAATTCCGTCGCAAGTCTGAAAGTCAGTCTCGTTTCTCTAGGGATTTTCTTCGATAATCTTCCAATCAATCTTTTCTTCTTCCAACTCATCTTTACATTTCAAGAACACTAGTTATTTTCACGCACTCCCATACCAATTCCGCTTTTCTTACCATTTAATCGAATCATATTTCACACGAATTAAATCGTAAAGCTTCTTTTTCACGGCCAACTCTTAATTGTTCCAGCTCATTATGAAAGAAAAATTTGAAAGAAAAATTTCTTCAATTCTTTCGCGCTTTGATTCTTCGCATTTCTTTCTCTCGCGGCACGTCGAAGGTGCTTGGAGCATTTTTTCTCGCCATTATTTCTCAACAGACAGAGCGACTGCCGGGCGCGAAGTGAAAATTAATGTTTCACGTCCAGTCATCGGACGCCAAACAAATTTCTAATAAACGAATGTTCGAAATATTTCAAACGAGACATTACGCACTCCACGCCGTTTGGCGATGCCTACCGACGAGCCATTGCATGGTGAGACGCGGAAACTTTATCAAACGACTCATTACATCAAAATAGCATCAACATAATGCGCCATGAATCACCGAGGCCGCAAGTCGCGTCGCTTAGTGAAATAAATCGTGTTGCACAGGCGAGGATTGGAAACAAGCACAAGCTGAATAGATTCGCGTAACCATCGGATGAAAAATCATGTCAGGCTGAAGAGCTTTGCAAATAGAAGAAATTATCATGCGATATGTTTTCACTAGAGGTTATGCAAATGGATGCCAAACGTGGAGAGCAATTTAATGCGCTCGAGAATTGCATAAAGTCTCAACGCGACGTCTTCGGGATGCGCTGTCTCGCTGGCGTCTCTCCGCATCGCTTTGCGTAATGTTCCACAAGGCAAAGCAAACAAATTGGCGATATAATGCGTAACACAGAAATTTTTAACTCTTTCTGATGCTTACAAGCGATGCGCACTGAAACCGCAACCCGACAATTTAAATTTTCATGCGATAATTTGCGTTCGTAAACTCCGTTTTGTTTACAACTCTTCGTCGAGAGTTTCGCAAGTCCTCTGGGAGTTCTTTGAAAGCTTTTCGCCCAAACAAACGCAGAGCTATTGCAGAATGGAAGCGTTCGAGCCGAGAGAGATGAATTGTGCCATTTCTGTGGTACTGCAGTCGTAAGCGTTTCGATGATGAAAAATGCGTTCGTCCACAGTTGGAGTGAATCAGGGTTCGCTCGTAACAGTCGTCGTCGTCTTATGTGGTGACGATCGGTGATTTAATTGAATGTTTTCATGTCGAGCGAGCAAAAAAGCTTATCGATCGTTTAGCTAGAAATGAAGTTTGATCAGCGCGGTTACAACAGCTTGTTAAGTCATACGAGCGACGGAGACGAGAAACTCCAAACCAGATCACTTTTTCTTTCAGCTGAGAACATCGAGTGAGCGTCTCTCTTTCCGTTTGTCTTTCTTCGCTGCTGTCGAGCTGCACAGAGCTGCTAAGCCTTTTGCTTGTTTCTGTTTCTTTTTCTTCAGCTTTGGGTTTCTTCAGCTCTCTGCTTCGCCTCGAGTTTCTTTCCGATATACCATACAACGCCTTTTCATAATTCAATTCAGTTTCTACTCAGACGCGGAACGACGATCATCGACTTGAAATCGGGGCGACAAATAAAGCAACAAAAATAATCCGTTTGTTGGGTGCTTGGACTTGAAATATTTTGATGAAAGTTGAAAAGATTTCATCGAGAAAGTTAAAAGGATAACTTCAAGTGAGATCCTTCGAAAGTGCAAACCGAAAGTGGGTTAGCGCGAAGACAAATCATTCGCGAGAGAAATGCAATAATTCATAAAACAATTTCCAATTTACGCTGCGAATTTTATTTTATTGCCGAAGAAAGTGAAACTTAATTTGACTGCGAAGACTGCAAGGATACGACGCCGAGACGAGGAATAATCCAAGGTAATAAGAAACGATTCACTGTCGATTTTCTCTAATTTCACCGCAATTGGCCAATAAAGATTTTCTCACAAGCTCGCCAATGAAGTCTTTCGTCAAACGGCGAAGTGTGTGCGCGTAATTTGACTTTTATGAGCTTTACGTGATTCAGTTGATTTGTTTGTCTTCTGTTTTGACAATCCGAGCAAAGAAGAAATGTTATGTGACAATGGACTTAAAAGCAGTTGCTCAAGCTCGCGCGTGAGTCGTGAGAATTATCCAGGAAATTTGACTTGAGCGATTGCCATCTGCGATGCCATTGTGGCTGACTTCGATTGTGTCATGCGAGCTCGAATTATAAAATTAAGTGATTGCCAAATGTGTCGTGAACCGCGGGCGAATATTCGTTCAATGTTAATTACGATGCAGGATGTGAATTGAAATATTCATCATAATTTTCTCATTGTTCGGGCTCCACGCTCGGTCTGCTGGAGTTACAAAAAGAGAGAGAAGAATCGCGCCGATGGTGTTTCGTCAGATGGATGGATTGTACTTGAAATGAAGCTGCGGAAGCAATCATCCATTGGTTCTGGTTCAATGACAACAAAGACCTTAATCACCAGCAGAAAAGTGTTTCTCTGAGCCTGAAGCAGGGCTCGGCGCATAATCTCTTTGCGGCATCAAGCCAACGCAAGTGCACCGATCAGCTAAACCCTGACACACTTCTCGGCTCGAAAGAAACTTTTCGCCTCTGCGATGCGATCCATCTCCGCTCTTTTCTCTGAACAAAAGTTTCGCTCGTTTTCGGAATTTCATTTCCATCAAGTAGCAATTTCCAATCACCAGCTCTCGTTTATGCTTTGTTTGTTTTCTTAGCATGTTTTACATGAATGCAAACTGTTTCCAATTGCTGCTTTTCTTCGCGAGATTATACGAAATCAATTAAATCTGGCGGCTGTGGGAGGGAAATTGAAAGAGAACTCTGAAGTTGTTCGTGATAAGAGCTCTAGAGAGATTCAGGAAAAGCTTCTAGTTATTCACAAGACTCGGTCGATAGGAAGAAGCCATAGCTTTTGTATAGAACTGGTTTGAAGGCTAAGCTTCTGCTCTAGGTTCATTCGATATTAAAGCTTTGACTCTGGAGAAGTTCTGGATGAAAAGCTCTTCTATCAAACTTCCTCGAGTGGCTTGAGGAGTCTTTCTCACACAAGTAACATTAATTCCGAATCATTCCACCGCTCATTTCGCTTCTCTTTTCTCGCCGTCTCGAGCAGCGAACGCGGAATCGGATCATTTCACAATGAAAGTTCTTTATTGTTGTTAAATATCTATTTTCGCTATTAAAATTACTCGGTAAATCGTATATTAATTTCGTTTTATGTTATTCTCTTTTCTTCGCGTTCGCTCTCGTACACAAAATTTCGATTCGGAACTATTATTATCATTAAGCTTACAACTAAATCGAAACTTTGAAGCGATGTCGAAGGCTTCGTCAGCACGAAAGCTCCGGAGAAAGATTTTGTTTTAAATTGAATTGGCGAATAATTGGCGGAGGAAATTCGCTGAGCATGAATCAGCGATTAATTCTTTATTGCGATTCAGTCAACAGGCTTGAACTCTCAGGCTCCGATAGAAATTGTAGTCATTAGTTTGTACTGTCGGCTTTTATCTCGAGCTCACGAGACATGGTGTTGAATCGTGATGACTTTGTCTCTCCCTTTCCGATTGAGACGTCGCGCTAAAAGCTGAAAAATAACAGATCTTGAACTTCAATTCCAACGCTGTCCAAACAAATTCATTCGAAGCCGGAACAAAGAAGAAATCAAACTTTTCTTTTCACTCTGGTCGAACGACGACCGCGTATGTTAATCGAACGAGCGAATGAGTTTTCGATATGCCGAAACCAAGATGACGAGGCACTCGAATCACTTTCATTTTTCGAGTCACCTGAGTCGAGAGGAAAACGAGACATGATCGCATTCGTTAGCTGTAATGATGGAATTTAAGCCCCGCGGTCGAAAAGCGATGTCGCTCACACCATTGAACTACTTTCCTCGTCTCTCTATAATTTACGGTGACTCAAGTCCACCGAGTCGTCAACTCTTGTAACTTAATTTCCAGTGATTGATGTTCGCTTGTCGATGATGCGATTATTAATGATGTTTGTGAAACATCGGCGGCCAATCCTAATGTGGAAACAATTAGATTCGAACAAATTGATTGGAAAACTTTGAGCTTTATTCGATAAGCAACTTTCATAACCGTCTCGCACCATTTCACGCGGCACCATAAATTCCGCAGCTTCTTCTTCACTCGACGAGACTTCGATTTCGCACAGAACGTGTTTCTCGATCTCTGCTCGTGTCCACTGACTTGCTATTATCAAAAACGACAACAAAGTTGGGCGCCTCCGTTCATCGATCATTCATAACTTTCACTGCTGTTGGACTTTCTGTTTCTTTTGTGGCTCTTCTTAATGATAATTTCTCCTCTGTTCACGAAAACTATTTCGGACCAACCTCGATCGACGAGCGACCAGATTTCCTTCGTCATTCCTCAGTCTTGCATCGGTGAACTTCACTCGAATTAATAATTACTGAATGCAGAAGAGAGATTTCCGTTTCGGGGAGAACAATCAAAAGCGCACGATGGAAAGTGCCCATAAAAGTTTTCTTCGCAAAAACGCCCGCTCGCCGGTTCGGCGGAGAAGATTTCCAACAAGACTTGCATGTTGCTTTAACCCAGATAATTAAGTTTGCATTAGGCGAGCGGTGAAATGACAGAGCTTAAATCATAAACCGAACTATGTTGCTGCCGATAAAAAGTCCGTTGTAAACATAAACGGTCGTTAAATGTTTTTCTTTTCGAGACGGAGCCAAATGCGAACACAAGTGAATGCACGCAAATCGATGTCAACGAAAGAAACTTTTTGGTTCAGCGCTTGGAAAATATCTAATTGAATTTCCATGAATATTAAGCGATTATACTGAAAGTGGGACTGTGGGCAGGTACTCTCGCTTAATTGCCGATCTCTGACTAATTCAACAAAATCTCCGTCGAAAATTCAATTTCGCAAGCTGCCAACTGCTCTCTGGAACCGAAATCCGACAAATGACTTAGCGCTACGCCAAAGACTTGCTAAGCGACACTTCAATGCGATTGTTTTCATTTTCGGGCGGCAGCAGATCGAGCGGCTGATACACATTCATCATTCGAGGCGAGAGGCGACACGCTTGTGTCCAAATTCTATTTGGACAGCTTTCGTTGTGAAACCAACTCGACACCTCATTGCTTCGAGCTGCCACAGCTGCTTTAGTTGAAGCTTTCTTAAGTTCTCCACCTCTGCAACTCCCCAGACATTGAAGAATTCAAGCCTTGCGCGGTTCTCGGCAGACTCATAACTCTGTCTTGTCTGAACGATTTGTGCTTTGACTACAGACCGCTCCGCCACAACACGCCGCCAACAATGACTTCACGGGGCTCGTGTCATGAGCAGAATTTGCAAACTGTTTTCGATGCAAAGCAACAGCCACTCCTCTCACAAACATTATTTGTAATCGCTCTTATTGAAAACGTCTCTGCCCATTGTCATGGAAATTATCAGAGTTTAGGCAACAGTTGTTTGTTTATCATAATTGGCTCGTGCGCTGAGTTAAGTTCTACGCGAGCTGTGAGATTAATCGTTTTATTGAGAATCGTGAGATTGGGGTTTGGACGTCTGTTTATAGGAAGTTGCTGGAATTGGCACAGCCAAGCGCGCGCTTATGGAAGGACGAGTTTTTATTCAATTACCGGTTAATGTTGAAATGAAAGCGAAAATTTATATCCGCGTATGATGTCAGAGCGGTCGGCTGTTAAGTAAGCGAACTAATCGGGACTCTGGGAATCAATCGACGTAGTAAAGAGTCAACAGTTATGTAAGCACGTGACAGTCTTAATGAGCTAATCAGACTAGTTTGAGCTTCATGCTCGCACCTCGAGTCTTTCACACTGCGTCGAGTGCAGTTCATAATCGCACTGAAGACGGGTTTTGTGTCGTTCATGTCTTTTGCAACGTTCGGAAGCAATGTCGGTCAATTAGGCGTTTCGAGTTGAGCTTGATTGAATGCTCTGCTCTCAGATTTTAATTGGCGTATTGATAAATTGCGTTAGCGTGCTAGTAACGAATCAGCAGCATGCAATCTTAGTACCAGGTGAAGTGAATTGTCGAAAGGGCGATTAGAAATTCTTTAGACGCATAGATTGTGCAAGTGACCGACTTGGCATTTCCCAAAGCTTTAAATTAATCGCCAAGAAGGCTAAGTGAGCGAGTTCAATCGACATTTTTCATTCGAATTTCGTCAGCAATGTTTCAAAAACATAAATTTAATCGCTCGTCCACGAACCTCAGACTCTCGTTACACGATCGAAACATTCCGCGAGGCTTGCTTCATAAATAATTTCCGTCTGCTCTTCTCGGGTAGCAATCATCCCGCAGCAAGTGCTTAGCGATTCAATTAAGCTAAATTCGCTGGCACTTTTCGTCATAATCGCCAGTGAAATTGCTCGTTGGCTCGTTCTCGGAGCAATTAAGTTCTGTGGCCCAGAATCGAGTCTT
The DNA here is from genome assembly GCA_033064975.1 of Smittia sp. YW1114-2. NCBI lineage: Eukaryota > Metazoa > Arthropoda > Insecta > Diptera > Chironomidae > Smittia > Smittia sp. YW1114-2. Next base: position 8,271,787 of record CP093832.1, read on the forward strand.
CGCTTGCAAGTGAAACTTGCGCAAAGCTTCATGACGAAAGCTCCAAGCAATTTGGTGTGTGAACAATCGTGTTTGACCCAATGCGCGGCAGCAAAAGAGTCATCGCACAATGTGATGTTTGCGTGACAAAACTCGCAGATTAAAATGTTTCGCCGGAGATTTGGAATTTCTGTGAACCGTTCGTGGGAGAGAAATCTGCGGTTGCAAACCGCATACATAAAGCCTGAACTTGAGTCTCAATTACCCTCCACATTAACAAGAGTTTAACGATCTCGATCAAGCGATTCGCTCTCATGTAGCAAAGATTTGTTTTCATTCTTCCAATTTTCACTTTCCATCGATTGTTGGTTTCTTATTTGCTCCGTGCATGCGAACACCGAGTGGGAAATTGAGGGGATTACTGATCGTTAGAGCGCTGCGCGGAATCGATATTCAAGCGTGCAAGATCATAACAGGCTCAATTTCGCGTCACGGTTGAAGCCCGAGATGATCAGTTAAGCTCGAGCCTTATCCGGTAGATGCGATTAATTGACTCATTACTCGATTCATTAGACTTTATTCGAGCATCTGTAGGCAGTTGTTCAAGGACTCGGAGTGCAATCAATCCTACTCTCATCATCAGTAATCGTCGGGCACCTCCACGCAGCCATGAATCTTCCAATCACGGAAACAATAAAGAAGAAACGGACGGTGTTCGAGGCATCAGCAGCAGCTCGCTAATGGAACAATGCGAGTGAAAAACTGTTGTAGCATTTAAAGTTTGATTAAAACTTGCTGCTGCCGCTATTTATTTTCACTTGCGAATTCATTAATTTTCATTAGCAAATCTTTTCTTGCCGCTCGCGTCCGCCATAAAAAAGAAATTAGCTTAAATGCAGCAGTATATGCGATTAAGAAAGTGGCTGATAAGTTGATTCCAAGTGCTGCAGGTGAAGAATTGATTGGCTTTAGTCGCGTTTCGAGCATTCTAGCGCATGAATTTCTTTCGACTTCGCTTCGCTTGGCAGTGAAATTTATTATTTCAAGTTTAAAACACTTTTGCGATCGTGACTTTCCGTTTCAAGTCGCTCGAGCTCGACACAACTCGAGCGAGTGAATTTGACGCCAGCGCGTCTTGAAAGCTTGTAAATCCCGCAAGGCGTCTGATTACTGCGCCTGATTAAGATCGGCTTGAGCGCGAACATGCTTCAATAAATATTTGAGCTGGCAAAGCTGCCAGCAGCGGTCGTGAGACGGAAGTTGATGAGGAATGTGAGAAACTGATTCAGTTATGCGCTGGATAATGAAGCCTCAGTACCTACCTAAGGCTTTTTATGATTCTGAAGGTGTTAAAAATGAAATTTAATTGGTCAATTTCTACGAAAAACTTTTTTAAACTTTGCTGAGTTTTCTTCCGATAAGTTTAGGGAGGTATAAGAAGTTTTGAAATGATAGTTTCGACGGCTAGTTCCCCGAGATTTCGTGCAAAATCTCTTTTCCATTTATTAGCGAAACGAGCTACCCGAGAGCTTAAGATGAAACTACTCGATTTCTGATTCTTCAGACTCGTTGCGTGCCGCAGAGAAAGTTCCAGCCTCACATCATAATTTGTTTAGGCATCATATGTTACCAATCTCAACCGCAACAATTTGTGGCGGTCCATTTAACATTCATCCGAAAACGCACGAGCATGGCGAGCGAAGCGTTAAATCGAGGCACTTGATAAGCAACAGTTCGGTCGGCTTTTCGTTTGTCTAACGAATTAATCAAACAGCGCAAGCCTTTCTTTGCGCTGCGTGAACTGTAACTTCGACTTGATTTATTGATTTCTTCATGGGAGAATCGTCGATCGGTCGCGCGCCCGGGAAATTCTCACGTTGCCGAAAACGATTCCACGACAATCCTCCTTGAAACAAAAACTAATTTGCTAATTTAATGCTTTTACCCGCCGACGGCGATTGCGATCGCCGCAAAGCATTCCTTCACATCCAATTTGACTGAAACAAAAGCCAAATCGACTTGCATTTGCTCCAGATTTCTTTTTCCATTAGCATTTCTTTCGTCAAGTCATCGAGCGACTCTTTTGTTGCGATCTTGGACGATGGAAAGACCGCCGAGCCAAAACGACTTAACGTGAATAATTGAAGATCGTTATCTCGTTTGGTAGAGCTCAATGAAAGCCGAAAATAGAAACAAGCAGATGAAAGGCCCGAAACCACTTCGTGGCAAGTCTCGATTCGTCACGAGCCGACGCAGTTTTGCTTGCGCGGGTTTCAATTACAGCTCTAATTACACCTCGAACAATCAGACGAAAGAAAACGATTATAAGCTTTCCTGAGACGCGCGACGATCAATTCGCATGAGCATAATCTTTATTCGATGCGGTTGCTCCCATAGAAGGAGAAAGCTGAACAATTTGCTTGAGATATGAGCTGCGACGTTTAATGTCACGACGGAAGCGGCAATTCGATAACTTCTTACATCAGAGTTAACAACTTTTCCTTTTATTTCGTTACAGAATGCGACTCGTCAATGCGCAGTTCACGCTAGCAATAGCGGTGATCTCAGTTTGCAGCACGTCAGTGCTCGGTGAGCGATGGTCGCGACAGCTGTCGCCCGACTCACAAGTGACCGCCAATGATTGGGTGCCAATCAGAAACGCCAAAAGCATTTCCTTCGCTCAGGACTTGCAAGCTGCACCACAGACGAACTTTCAATTCTTTGCTGAACCATTAAACAATCGCTTCGGTTTACAGCAAACTCATCCTGCTAATCAAGCTGGAGCACCATCAGAGATCAACAGCTACAGCGTGCAAAACGCCCCACCGCCTTTCCAATTTTTCAATCAAAACAACCAGCAAAAGCAACGCACTGTCCAAACTTTCGGTGGCCCAGTGAGCAAACCTTTAGCTGAGCCTTTGACACAAAACGCTCCACCTTTCCAATTCATGCAAGAGATCCAACGAGGTCCACATGTTCATCATTACCAATCTCAGCCGATCCCAAAATCAATCCAAAGCTTCCCCCAACAGAATCAGAATGTACCAGCTTTCCAACAACTGTCGGGACAACACCGCGTTCCACAGTTCCAAAATCTTCCACCTCCACCTCAATTCCAACCTCAGCCACAGTACCAGACTGCACCGCCACCCCCGCAATTCCAGCCGCTCCAAGGAGAACCACAACCACAGTCTGAAGAGCAAGTTCAACTGCTCTACGTTCCCTATGACTCACTCTACCAACAACAGAACCAGCAGCCACAGCGTGAGCCTTTCCCTCTCGACGGGAAATCAAGCCGGTTCAACATATTGAATCAACCCGTCAGTGCGTCGCTGATTAATGATTTCTACTCTCAAAACGAGGTTCAAGAGCTGCCACTGAAAACGCAAGCTACAAAACGACCTTCAACCACGAGACGCCCAACAATCGCTCCCGTCACTTCAAGTGTTCGACCCACGACGCCTTTCGAAGCTGTCACGAAGCCCAAACCTCATCAACCGCCACTATCCATGTTCGTCGCGATTGACAAGTTCAAAGGTGGCAAAGTGACGGAAGCTGATGTCTTGCACACTCTCAAGAACTCGAACAGCATCGATGTGATGGATTCAGTTTCGAAAAATTCCCCAAAGGTTTTCATCGGGCCGTCAGGCATGGATCCACCAGCCGGCTACTCTAAGTTTGATTTGCCATATCTCTCGAACATTGAGGGAACTCGATTCGAAAGGAAAATCGAGCAACTTCCATTCTTCGTCGCTCCACTCAGCTATCGCACTCCACCAGGCTTCTCGAAAATTCCCCTGCCAGCTCCACATGTCGGATCCGTTGTTGTCAACCAACCGCCAAACACTATTGACAGTAACGAAAACAGCGGCTTCACGCCCGACAACTATTTCACGAAACAGCCGTTCGGATCCACCGTTCAGCTTAACCAGGCGAATCCTTCTAACGATAAAAATCAGAAGATATCTTTGACTTCTGGCTTCAGCTACGGACCAAACGGAAGTGTCCAACTTTTGAAAAACGATTTCAATCTTCCTACTTTGAACCCAACATACGCGCAACCTCAAGAGAACACTCGTCAAGTCTTCACGACGCCTCGCCCAACTTACGCTCAATCACCGTCGCCATCAACAGTGCAAGCTCCACTAACAAAGGTCGCTTACAAGCATATCGAGGAACAGCGAAACTATGGGCATTCAACTCACAGCCCGACCACAACAAGACCTACAATCACGAAGACGAAATTGGATCATTTTCCTTCATCGGCTCGCTCCACCACAAGACCCGCAACAACGAGAGCTTCATTTATGGAGCTCGAAGAGCACAAGACGGTTAATGAAGAATACTTTGGCTTTGAAAAGGAGAAGAAGCCTTCGTTCTCATTCAGCTTGCGAGATGAAAAGCTAAGAGACGAGAAGCCATCGAAGGACTTCAACTTCCGCCCAATTCCCGAGTTCAATTTCGGAGACAACGATTACGCTACCACGAAGAAGCCGAGAACGAAGTCGACAACTCAATCTCAAACTGAATCACAGCGTTCCACAACGCAGTACACGTTCCCATCGACAACTCCAGCCTACGACTTCAATCCAACTGTTTTGGCGACCGAAAGCACTGAAGACTACAACGGACAAGTCAGCGGGGGCTCCGATGGCAACTTCTTCGAATATCGTTCGTCGCCTAGACCTTCAACAACACAAGATTACACTTTCAACCGTTTCAATTTCGGCAACGAACAGACAAACACGAAAGACACTTCATACACTCCACAGCAATACGTACAAGACTACACGCCACAACAATACGTTAAAGATTATGCAGGCTTCCCTAATCCACCAGAGAACAACGTCAACGAAGAAGAGGTTCTAACAACCGATAGCCCCAACTACAGTTTGCCATCTGAGTTGCCCTCGATCAGCCCACAATTGCCAGGTTGGGTTAATTCACTAATGGAAGAGAAGTGGATGCAAAAAACTAACATTACAGAAGAAGTCACCACAACAACAACGACGACAACTCGTCGTCCCATTAACCGTGGCAGCCGCCGTCCAACAACTTCCACTTATCGTTCGACAGCTGCTGAATCTACAGCTGAACGAAGACCAGGAACCAGCCGCCGCCGACCAACAGCTACACGCACTCCAGCCACAGAAGCTTCGTTCCCATCCCGATCGAACGACTATTCCTTCCCGTCTCGATCAACCGATATTCCCTCACGCTCAACCGAGTCATATCCATCTCGATCAACTGTCTCCAGAGGCACGAAGGTGAAGTACAATGCGACGTCTGAAGATCGCTCTCGTTTCCGAACACGCAACCGCGTGACAGTTAAGAAGGAAGAGCACAACATCGATTACCAACGCGATGTTCTCAACCAAAATTATCCATCAGTCATCCCCGTACAGCCAGTTGAAGCATCAACTGAGAAGCTGGAACAGACGAGCAATGTTGTTGAGCAGTACCAACCCGAACTTCCTAGCGTCAACGATTACAACGCGCCGCTCGAGAGCGTGGAAGTGATTCCACTTGGTGGTAATGAGCCAGTTGAAAATGATAACGCTTACACGCCAAACCATCGGCCAGCTTACTATGAAAATACAATTGAAACAAGCACATTGACAGCCACCACACAAGAGGCGCTTTTGCCCAGCAACCATAAATTGTCGAACAGCTTTGTTGGGCTCCAAGAGCCTTTGAAGATTCCGCAACACAAAACCAACAGACTGAAGGCAAACTTCCACTTTAAGAATCGCAACATCGATTCGTTCTACAACACAAACCAACATGACTCAAGCACACAAAGACCTGAACATGAAGATGACGAAGTTTTGATTACAGTTCCAACGACCCAGGCCGCCACGACTGAATCCACGACAGCGGCAACGGACTCGCCGATCCCCAGACGCACGAGCTTCCCGCGAAGACGCTTGCCGTTCACCACCACCGATGCACCGACAACCGACGGAGAGTCAACAGAGTCGGTAAGTGCCGCGAGGGCTGGAATTGAAAAACTTTCTGAATAATTTCTGAATTTAATGATAAATTTGCGAAATTGAATTTCTAAAAACTTTCCGCAGTCGCGAGTGAAGACGAAGAAGGAGAACGTGGTCGTCGTAAAGAAGATTCGCGGTCGTGTTAGGCAGACTACATCAACAACTGAGGCACCGGAAACGACCCGTCGCACTGTTGCTGTTAGGACGCGTATCAACCCAAACCGCAGCAGGGATTCGACGAAAGATCAGAGCAGCGATGAAATCAGAGTGAGACTTGCCGCTGAATTTCTCGAACGAAAACTTTCAAATTCTTTTTCAGCCGCGATTCCGCATTCGCGAGAACACGCCACGCTTCCGGCTCGACACTCAGGAAAGTCAATGGTCGTCGAGATTCAATCAAAATTCGTTCCAGCCGATCGATGAAGAGAAATCGAAGAAGTTGAAGGACGAAGTCGATGATGACCAAGAGATTGTGACATTGAATCCCGAGACTGAAAAGGCAAGAAAAGAAAAACTTTTAATCTCATTCGGCGTCGAACAAATAAATCTTTGTTTCAGGAGACTTATCTCTTCAACGTTTCCGCCAGCGTTGTGCCAACGAAGCCGGCAGAACGGCCTGATAACGTCGACGAGACTCTTAACATGATTTCAACGACAGAGAAGGACGTCGTGCTTGGAAAGCGAGTTAACGCCGAAGAGTAAGTTCAAGGGATATGAAGGAGGCTTTGAGCTTAAGCTTTTAACTTTAAATAAGACACTCAGTGACTTGGTCATGTAACGTGATGCGATGCTGAAGGGCTGGGCGTGGTTTATCATAGATTGATTACGACTTCGATGTTAACACTTCTCATTTATCGCTTAATTGATTACAGGGATCTAGGATCAAGCTTTGACAAGTTTGTTAAAGACGTGTTGGAAGACATCGAAGACGAAGCCAAGTCGGAGGCGAAGACGGAAAAGAAGCCGATCGGAAGCGAGAAGAAGTCGGGACCGAGACGTGGCGTTTGGAAAAGAGTGAAAGTTCGACCTGCTGATGCCTTCGAGACAGCCGAAACTCAATACGTGGGCAAACAACTCTACAACAGTGTCGTTGATAACGAGAAGAAGGAAGGGGAGAAGGTAGAAGAGAAAGAAACGACAACTGCCAATAAAGACGTTGAAGCTACTGAGATTGCCTCGACGAAAGAGACGCCTTTGGAGCACGTGTTCAGCGAGACGACCACGCCTGAGGCTGAGACGACAGAGGAGCCAAGCTCGGGAATGTTCGACGAGGCACGCAAAGCCTTGTCTGAACTTTTCTCATCCGAAGTCGACTCAGACGATGCCGTGAACATGGAAGAAGCTGATGACAAGCTCGAAGCCTTGCAAGGCACGACAACGACTTTGGTCCCCACGACTGAAGAATCGTCCACAATCGCACCAACGACAGAGGTGATCACCTCGAAACCAGAACAACAAGAATCCATAGTCAGTAGCAGCTCAACGACACAGGTCAAGATGAGCACGAGTCAAAGTCAGAAAGTGTCTGGCGAGATTTGCTATCGAGGACGGTGCATAAAGACCGAGGAATAGGAGAAAGCTGCGAACTAACATTAGGATTCTATTTATTATAGCCGTAAAAGAAAAAGAAATTTGATAAGAAAACTCTTCCGCACTTTTCAGGAACTCAACAGTCTCTGCCAAATGATTCAAGAGAGAACTTAAATTACTTTGATGTGTCATTTAAACATGAAAAAAGAAAATCTTTATAACAAAGCAAGAATAACCTTAAAGTGACTTAGCTTAAGTCGCTTAACTTAAGTCGATGTTATCAATAATTTCTGTGTAAATAAATAAAACTTTTTGTAAGAATATTTAACGGTTTTTTATTTGAATTTCTAGCCGAGACGCAAATGATTCAAATTCCAGTGGCGGCCGTTAAACCTTCTTAAGGGGCGCGACGTCACTGCTCGTGTTTACGTGATTTTCTTCGGATCCGATTCAATAAAAGAAAAATTGTGTATAAGTTAATGTGATCGTCGAGAGACCCAAGATGTCAGGACCGAGGATAATGGTTTTCAGGCCTACGTGGGAAGAGTTCCAAAACTTTCCTGAGTATATTAAATACATAGAATCTTGCGGAGCGCACTTAGCTGGCCTAGCGAAGGTAAAATTGGGTTTATTTACAATTTGACTGCTTAAGCAGCAATTGTAACTGTTCCTCCTCCTTGTCTGACAGATTATACCGCCCGCCGAATGGGTCCCGAGGAAATCCGGCTACAATCTCGACGACATCAACATCATGATCAAAAATCCGATTCTCCAGTTCGTCACAGGAAAACAAGGCTTCTATCAGCAGTTTAACGTCCAGAAAAAGCCGATGTCGGTGAAGGAATACTATCACAAAGCCTGTTCAGAGCGCTATGCGACCCCCAAATACTTCGATTACGAAGATCTTGAAAGGAAATTCTGGAAGAACGTGACATACATTCAGCCCATTTATGGTGAGAAAAATTTGGTTTCCTCGATGACAGATTGTAAACATTGCGTTTAATCAGGTGCTGATGTAAGTGGGACGATGACTGACGAGAACGTTAAACAGTTCAACATCAATAAGTTAGGATCAATATTAGATTATGTTGAGAAAGACTATCACAAGGCCATCTCAGGAGTCAACACAAGTTACTTGTATTTCGGGATGTGGAAAACTACATTTGCCTGGCATACTGAAGACATGGACCTCTACTCCATTAACTACTTGCACTTTGGTAAACCTTCGATCAACTTAATCGTTGGCTTGTCTTAACCTTTGTTTGATTGTAGGTGCACCAAAGACTTGGTACGCGATTCCGCCAGCTGAAGGCCGCAAGCTCGAGAAGCTGGCGAACATGACGTTTAGAGAACACGTCGCTGAGTGCTCAGCTTTCTTGCGACACAAGATGACACTTATAAGCCCGCAAGTCCTCAAGCAACACAATATTCCATTCAACAAAATCACACAAGAACCTGGCGAAATCATGATAACGTAAGTTTTGATTTGCTGTCCTTCCATCTCGGTCTCATCATTCGTTTCCACTTCTTCAGGTTCCCATTCGGCTATCACGCTGGATTCAATCACGGATTCAACTGCGCAGAGAGCACAAACTTTGCCTCGGAACGATGGATCGAATATGGAAAGCGAGCGACTCAGTGTTACTGCCGGAAAGACATGGTGAAGATTTCGATGGAAACTTTCGTCAGACGATTCCAACCAGAACGCTATGAGAACTGGCTGGAAGGTAAAGACTTTGGCTGCCATCCTGAAGAGCCTGGAAAGGTCTGTGCTGCCCCAATGCCCGCGCTAGATAAGAAGCTTATGATGTGAGTTGACTTGACAGCCCATTCGATTGCGCATTCAAATAAAGCAAATTTACTTTTAGCGAGATACAAAAACGAGGCTGCGCACCGATAAAAATGAAAAAGAAAAGGTAGATTTAGGATCTAATTATCCGTGAAGACTCCATTAACATTTTTGTATTTTAGGAAATCGAAATTGAAAGGCGAGAACGACGACGAGGAAGAAGCCAACGACTTCAAGATTCCCAAGAAAGAAATCCCATCGACGTCGCCCGCTTCAAGCTCATCATCACCCGACTCTGCCACAGCGAAGCAGTCCTCGATAAAGACTGAAAAGGAGAACAGCGACTGCTGGTACCAGCTGGAAGACGGCGGAGCTATCAAGGATCTGCTGCCGACTGGAATGATCAAAAACTCTTCAAAGCTGCGATTCGACGTGAAGGAAATTTCGCTGAGTGAAGAATCATAAATTTGTGATTTGACGGAAATCCTAAAAAATTGTTCAATGCTAGTTGAGCTGACTCGAAGCCGCAAACTCCTGGGCGGTTTTCTGAGAATCTTCAACGAAGAAGAAAGATTGCGACGACAAGATATCATTGTGCAATTAGTTTTTAATTAACTGAAATCGTGGAAAATCGTGACGAGTTCTTGGGATTGACATTGACGATGCCAAGTGCTAATCAGGATCGTTCCATCTTAACTTGCTAGAAGCGAATCATTTCTCTTGATGTTCAACCTTTTACAATCAACTCAATCGCCGACAAGGAAGAAAAAAGTCAAAATTCGTTCAGCGACGAGCTTAGTTTATTAGCACAAAAATATATTTCGACTTTTCACGGTTTTTACAAAAGATTTCCTTTAATTAGATTTATGTTTGATCTCATGTCGCTTAACGAAAGCAAACGCAGACCGCGCCGGTATCGAAGAAGACGAATAACTTATGCAGTTCACTCACTTTTCAATGTCAGAACTATTCATTGGCTCCACGCAGCATTTGCTATGCAATGCTGACAAGGATTTTTCTACGTCTTCAATCTTTTACGTTGCAACTTCTCCCCCGCTCATTAATATCACAAGTTTTCTTCTATCGCAATTCAAAGAGAAGAAATTCATTAGAAACTAAAGCAACTGATTTGCAATGTCTGCAGCTCGGTGACTAAAATTAGAGATATTTATGAATGTAATTTACTTTGAGTTCTCGGTGAATGAGGAAACAGAAAATCAACAGAAAATGAACTAAAGCGTAGGCGGATTAAAAGAATATTTCGAAGAAAACATTGAAAGAATAAAAATAATTTTGGTTATTAAGAGAGAATCGGATGGAAAAATTGTTTTTCTCTGATTGCTGAATGAGCCACCTAAGACTGATGATTCATTTAGCATCCCTGTTACGACGCATGACTCAGAGATCACGACAGCATCGTTGGGACGGCCACTGCCTCTCAGTCCCTAGCTCTACTGTTTTCTTAATCTAATTAGCGGTTTCATCGATGTGTTAGTTACTTGGCTTTGCCATCAGACTGCGTTTTGAGTTCGGCTGTTTTTCAAGAAGTTAATGTCGAAAATTTCATCCTCATTTTCGTCTGAAGATTCCTCCAGCCATTTCGATCTTCCCAGAGGCTCCGTCTCGCTTTTGTCTGTCGTGTTGGCTTTCCCGTACTTCTGTTCAGCTCTGGATTTGCGTAGTCTAGAAAAGTAATAAAATGTTTTCCTGTTTTCTTTCTGTGTGATTGATAATGCAAACCCAAGCGCTTTGAAGATAATAATGGAAATGACTGATAAGCTCGACACGACGAGAATCAAGAAGTAGTATTTGAAGTTGCTCAGAGATCCGTCGTCAGGGAAAGTTGCTAGATTCGCTGGATCGAATGGATTCTGCTTACTACCAGCGGGAGCATCGTTATCTCTTGGTTCTGCTGGTTGTGAGTCAGTCTTTGATACTTGCTCATCAATCGGTAAGTGACGAGTTATGTTTGACGTCGAAATTGTTTTGTTATTTTGCGAAACATCGGTAAGATTGGAGCTCCCCACAAGAACCACGAAGGCCAAACAACAGATAACTTTCCACATCTTCACTGTCTTCACTTTGATGAATTTAGGAACTTACTGATTAGCGCAAAATGGAAATTCCGAAATTGATTTGCGATGTTGTTTACCAAATGAATTCGCCGTGAAATTGGAAGTGAATTTTTAACGGCTACTGAATTTTCAAAGTTTGACTGGCGAATTGGAGCAAATTCTGAGTTTTTGGATCGCGAGCAGACTTCATTAATTATTGAAATCCTGAGCTATTATCAAGCTCTAAACAAGTAAGTAACTCATTCATCTATTCTTTGTGTTGTCCTGCACGATAAGAAAATGTCAAATTTCTCATTACAAGCTCGCAAAATGGAAGTCGATGTTGCATCGAAAAAGGTTGAATTGCATTTGATATATTTCATTATTTGCACTTGAATTACAGCATTTCAGATCGTTCTAACAGTGATTCATATTTTAGGCGGCGAAAAGAAGACGACAAAGACTTAGAAGGAAAGAAAAATCCTTGGAGAAAGCCAATCAAGTTGATCAACCGGACGAACGTCAACAAGAAGAGGAAATCATGAATAATTTAACAGGAAAGACGAAGGAGGAGGTTTTGGCAGAACGTCAAGCTAAGAAGGCAGCTAAACAACAGAATAGAGCTGATCCAAAACCTACTGGAGTGGAACCAGCGAAAACGAATGCAGTTAAACAGCCAACGACCTCATCGCCAGCTGATGCTAAAAGCCCAAGGCCAACAACAGTGAAGCCAGCTGCAACATCAGTCAGTTCCAATTCAACATCGAAAGCTCAGGAAAAACTGCCCAAGTCTCCTGCTGTCACTGCCTTGCCGCAAGCAGTGAAAGCTACGTCATCAAAACCTTCAGAATCTGAGAAGACTAAGGAGCAAGTTTTGCAAGAAAGAGAAGCTCGGAGACTAGCAAAGCTTGCAGGTAGAAAGAAGGACGATGCGACTGGCAATGCTCAGCAGCCAAAGCCTGAAACTAAAGCATGTTCAGCCTTGAACACAAATTCAGCTGATCTGAATGTCAAAATGGAAAAGCTTCACATAGAAGATGCTGCGAAAGCAAAGCCGGCTGCTACTAAGGCTGAACGTCGCGCGATTCAAGAGGCTCAAAGGGCTGCTAAAGCGAAAGCACTCGAAGAGAAGAAACCTGTGGTTAAGAAACCCTTGGAATCGAAGAATCTGACTCAATCCGCAACACAGAAACGGCCGGTGGCTGTGACACAATCGACGAAGAACTCTGCAGTGCACAAAGTCAAACTGTTCAAGCACCTTTACTCGGATAAATGTGACTTGAACATCAAGGTGAACCAATCGCTTCATCCTGCAATCGTTAAACTTGGTCTTCAGTTCGCCAGCGATGCCATCGTTGGCTCTAATGCTAGATGCTATGCCTTCCTCAATGCAATGAAAATCGTAAGCTTGTCATAGATTCACTGGACTCTTAGTCTAACAACTTTTCACTTCGTAGCTTATCAATGACTACGTTACACCGCCGGAGAAGGTTTTCAGCCGCGGGCTTGAAGCCGAGATTCAGCCAGCAATTGAATTTCTACAAAACTGCCGACCGCTCGCTGTCTCAATGACCAACGCTCTCAAATATATTAAAGTTCTAATTTCACTTGAAAACTCGAACGAAAGCGATGATGATGTGAGTTGACTAACGCTTGTTAATGTAGCTCGGAACTGAACGTTTTGTCTTACAGAAGAAGCAACGATTGGTGGACAAGATTGACACGTACGCCAGCGAGCAAATCGAAACAGCAGCAATTGCGATCAGTCTGAAGGTTCGAGAGAAAATCTCGAATGGCGATGTGATTCTGACTTATGGCTGTTCGTCACTAATTAAACGAACACTTGTCGAAGCCTACAAAGACTCGCTAAGGTTTAGAGTGATTGTCGTCGATTCACGTCCCGATCATGAAGGCCAGGAGATGCTTAAGTCGCTTGCGATGTTAGGAATTAACTGCACTTACGTTATGATCAACGCAATCAGCTTCATCATGCCAGAAGTCTCGAAGGTTCTGCTGGGTGCGCACGCTCTTCTCGCCAACGGATTTGTCATGTCGCGAGTCGGCACAGCTCAGATTGCGCTCGTTGCCAATTCTTATAACGTCCCGGTCTTGGTCTGCTGTGAAACGCACAAGGTCAGTGAACGAGTTCAGACAGACGCATTCGTGTTCAACGAGCTTGGCGATCCCAATGCTCTCGTTATGAATAAGAACACACGCGAATCGTTCGATCACTTGAAGGATTGGGAGAATATCCCGCACTTGACGCCGCTCAACATCCGTTATGACATCACGCCGCCCGAGCTCGTCACCGCTGTCATCACAGAAATCGCAATCTTACCTTGCACAAGTGTCCAAGTTATCCTGCGCAGAAACCAAGTCGAGTAGCTTTCGCATGTCCAATGATAAAATAAAATCGCCTTGTTATTTAGTCGACAATGTTTATTATTTTTCCAACGATGATTTACATCCGAATTGGCTCAAACAAATTAAAAGAATACAAAAGAACTTTGAAGTTTTCAGCAGTCCTGGACATTGGCAATCTGCGACGAACGAATTAGCAACTTGCAAATATAAAAATAAACTTAAATGCGATCAGATGAGTTGATTAATAGAAGACGCGTGGAATAAGTTGAGAGAAGTATGGAGGGAATGAGGCCACTTAGATGTTCAGCAAAGGCTTGCGCTTCTTTGCGGTGTACGGGTAGTAAGGTGTTGTGACGTTGTTGAAGTCCGTTCTGCAAAGAAGGAGAAGAAATTAGTTTGCGAGGTCAGTGATCTCGTTAGCAACTTACTTTGAGTGAGCGCGAGATGGTGAACTGGAGTTGGTGAACATGGCCGAGTTCTCTTGGTTGAGCTTAGACTCATCAGCGCTGTCGCTTTCGTTGGACCCATCATCACGGTTGACGCAGGCATCGGTGCACTTGCAAATGTCCGAGCAGAAGCTCCCGAACTTCTTGCAGCTGCACTGCTTAGTGGCGCAACTCCCTTTGCAGCTACACTTCTGGGCTCCGCTGGCGGATCGCTTCGAGGTGCTCGAGTCGCTCGTTTCGCTGATGTTGTTCAACAAGCCCGTCCCGTCCATTCGGTTGGTGATGCTCTCCTTCATCATCGTTGTTGTGCGCTTGCCAGAACGCTTCGGCTGCATCGGCGTCTTGACCCAGTCGGGATCCTGGAACGAGTCGTTGAAGCTGAAGTCATCTTCGTCGGAGTCAAGGACATCTGGGCTGACTGCAGGCTTAGTGAAAGTTTCGTTCTTTATCTTCGGACCGCGTTTGGCTGCTTTCCCGTTCCTCAACTCTTCAACCTCTTTCATCAGCTTTTCGTTCTCAGCAACCAAATCTTTTTGAATTAACTCGAGGCTTATGTTCTTCTTGTGAAGCACGAGCACTTGATTGGACATAGAAGTGTAGGACGGAGCGTTGTAGTCTCTGTCCGTGCTGTCGCCTCCTTCAAGTAATTTGCGGTTGATCTCGCAAAGGTGTTCGAGCTTTGCCTCGAAATCGCATTCCATTTGAGAAATAAGTTTCTTCATTTCCTCCCTTTCCGAAGTCATCTCTTCGTTCATCTGCTCGACGCGCTCTTCACTTGCTTCGTAAGTCGCCTTGAGCTCTTCAGCCTTCATCTTGGTGTTTGTGAAGTCTTCACGAACTTCAATCACAGCACGAAGAACGTAAGTCATTGCCGACTTCAACTCTGCAACGGAGCTGAAGTTGTCGGGGATCGAACGCATCTTAGCTTCGAGATCTGTTTGCATGACTTTTTGACGAATGTCAGCAATCTGAGTGTTGCGCATTTCCAGTTCTTCTTCTAGCTGCTTGATTTCGTTCTCGATCGCTTCGTTCTTATTGACGGTCGCTTTAAGGTTGAAGAGACGCTCGGTGAAAATGCCGCGATCGTTCATCAATGACTGCATAGCGAGTCGCGCGTCGATTGTCGACATAATGACGGTCAACTCA
Organism: Smittia sp. YW1114-2; assembly: GCA_033064975.1. Lineage (NCBI taxonomy): Eukaryota > Metazoa > Arthropoda > Insecta > Diptera > Chironomidae > Smittia > Smittia sp. YW1114-2. The sequence continues at coordinate 8,287,088 of CP093832.1, forward strand.
TGCTCGATGTACGACTGAACAACTTCTGTCTTTTCAGCAGTGGATTTCGCAGACTTGCGCATTGCTTGGACTCTTTTGCTGCAGTCCATTGCGTCTTGCAGACGCTTGTTGATCGACTTTGCTTCTTCGACTTTGCGCTTCAAGACCGTTTGCTGCTTCTCGTACATTCTTTCCATGCGCTTCATCTCGTTCTGAGCCTTCTTGCCTTTCTCTTTCAACGTGTTGATCTCTTTATCGCGTGATGCAATCCACTTTTTGTAGCACTCAGACTCCGTGCGCTGCTGACGGATAAGCCTAACACGGTTCGTCTTCATATCTTGGATCTCTCTCTTTAGATCCTCGACGCGCTTACGGTCTTGCTCGGCCAGCTTCTTCGTCTTCTCGAAATTCGCGCACTTCTTGCGGAGCTCAATCAAATCTTTTTCTAGTTTCTCGATCTTGTGTTTGCGATCCATGTTGACTTTCGTGGCATTGGTGTCACGGCGAGCGGCGGTTGTGTTGTTCACCGACTTCATCTCCTCCAGCTCCTTCTCGAGATTGAAGATCGTGGCTTGATACTCGGCCATTGTCTTCTCCGCATCCTCGTTGAAGATCGGATTCGTGACGTTCTTGCGACGAAGCAAATCTTCTTTGAACTGCATGTTGCGTTCCAAGTCCTTGATCTGCTGCATCATTTCCATCTGAGACAATGTGTACTCAGCGCGCTTCTGATTGGTAACATCGTCATCGAACAACGTTGCGTCCTCGAATTTGAAATCTTCGGCGATGGCATCGCTGCTCATTTGCTCTCGGAACGTAGCAATCAGCTGAGTCGTTCCTGTAGTCAAGGCTGCTATGTCATCGAAGATCTTTGTTCCTGGCGTTGCGAACTCAGCTTGGCAAGTTGCGTTAAGTAGATCACGGAGCTTCTCAAACTGTGCAATCAATTCGTTGTAGAAAGTTTCTTCGACCAAGTGCGATGAGTTGAAACTGTTGATTATGTGCATTAAATTGCTCAGCTGCTGCTGAAGCGAATTGTTCTCAGCTTCCTTGTCCAGTTTCTGTCTTTTGCAAGCATCGCCACACACAGCGGCGCCTCCGGCCGTGTCAATCGAATGCAGCTTCAAGCGCAATTCCTGAACGACGTCACGCAAGCGATTGATTTCGATCTCATTCGAATCTTGATTTTTAATGGGCTTGTTCTTGATCTTCTTGGCGCGATCGGCATAGCGCAATGTGCTGAGAGTCTCTTCAATGTTGTAGTCGACTGGCGACACACAAGCAATCATAAGCGTCACGGAATTTCCTCCGAGTGAATCTTGCAGAAGACGAGTGAGCTTCGAGTCACGGTAACTGATGTAGCCGCCGGTTGCGCCTTGACCTCCGCCCAAAGCTGAGATGACGTTGCCGAGAGCTAAGAGTCCTTGATTAATTTTCACGCCTTCCTTGAATCTTGTTCCCGTGGCCTTTGTCTTCTTGGAGCGTTCGCTGCCAGCCAAGTCGACAAGATGAAATTTAGCTTTCATAGTTGAGCCATCGCTGCTGATTATCTTGAAATTTACAGTGAAGATGGCATGTGAACGGCTAGAGACGTTGTTCATTGCTGTGGCTCCAACCGATCGGTTCGCTCCGCCTTCCATCAGATATTGCGCTGCTTTCACTGCGTCTGTAAATAGAGAATGATGAATGTTTGTCTCGAATAGCTGAACAAGTCTTACCATTCACCGGCTTCTCGGTCAAGCCAGAGATCAGAATTCCTTTGGAGCTGTCTTCACGAATCTCACAAGAAGACTGATCCTTCGGCTTTCCTGAGAGAAGATCGTACAAATTCTCTTGGTACAGCTCCATGAAAGAGCATGTGATACCGATCGACGCTTCATTCTCGAGTTCTCTCACGGAAACGAAAATATCCTCGAGCGCTCGCGGAATGATGCCGTTGTTGGGATCTTCCCAGTTGCCCTCAAACACGGTTCCCATTGTGAACGTCTTTCCGCTGCCAGTTTGTCTAAATAAAAAAGCGTGATTAGTTGATTGGCGATATGCATCGCGATGAAAGCGTGACAAGCTTCCAACTTACCCATAAGCGAGGATCGTCACATTGTAGCCCTCGAAGAGCTTATTGATGATAGGCTTAACAGAGTTGTCATACACTTCCTTCTGTCCGTCTGAAGGCATGAAAACGTTGTTGAACGTGTAATAGTCCTGAATTTTGCTGGTCGTCTCTCCCGTGACCGCAAGTTGTGGAAGCCCTTTCGTTTTCTCGACTACCTGAATGCAGCCACGACTCATCTCACTCGCGCTGATGGGGCGGACCCGGACGGCGACTTTCACACAGTCAGCAGAACTGGCAGACATGGCTAAAACCTATCGAAAAGAAAATCGCGCCGAACATTCAGAATTGAACAATGGAAAATTGAGTTTGCGAAATTTACCTTGAATAACTGCTGTTCCACAAAAATTTCAATTGACAATGAACAAACACACTGTTGACGATAATTTAATTGTAAATTGGGTGATGTACCGGCGATTAAAATGTGTTAAAATGACATTAAAAAGTTTTCGATTTGTTGGTTTTTTCTGTCGTTTGAATTTGAACTCAACGGTTTAGTTCGCGTCTTCGCCTTGGGTTTCGCATCATCCAAGACGCACAAAAGTTTTGCGTCTGCGGAGACGCGAAATGGACAAATTCAAAGTTAGTAATTTAATTAAAGAAATCTGGTGATTGTGTAAATAATGCCAGCTTTATTGAATAAAGCCACCTGACCAGTTCACTAATCTTCCGGTTGTGTTTTGCAGTTCGTCTCGAAAATGCCTTACAACTCGATCAAATGGATGTTTCCTCAAATTGGTAAGAAAATTTCGACAAAGGAATCAAGTTCATCGACGATTGTTTCCTTTTAGAGAAGCCGTCGCTTCTGTTCCGGGTGGCGAGCAGAATGACAGTGGGGCTGGTCGGACTCTTCAGCCGTTTACTGATAGGTAATCATAAAAGTACGTTTGACCCGTTTGGCTTTCTTATCGCTTATTTGCACAAATGTCCTTGAGCACTAGAATTTAGACGTGTCAGCTTTGTTCTCGTCGTTACTCTTAAACCAGTTCTACAACACTCTCGATTGTCATTACAGTTTGTCTAAATCGAACGAGTATTTACAACAAACACAGGCTGGAGAATCTGGTTGAAGATAGAAACAAGCCGTTACTAACGATAAGCAATCACCACTCGTGCTTCGATGATCCTTCCATCTGGGGATGCCTAAAGCTAAGGAATGTGTGTAGCAGCAAACGGATTCGCTGGAGCATGGCAGCGCACGACATTTGTTTCACCAACAAGCTCCACTCGATGTTCTTTATGCTTGGCAAGTGCATACCAGTCGTGAGAGGAGAAGGAGTTTATCAACCGGCCATAGACTTGTGCATTCAGAAGTTGAAGTTAGGCGATTGGGTTCATGTCTTCCCTGAAGGAAAAGTGAACATGGAAAAGGAATACATGAGACTTAAATGGGTAAGAGATTGAGTTGATCAGACCTCAGTCAGTTATAAGTTGGAAGTAACAACTGGTTTCTGGCAGCTCTATTAACCATTCAAGCTTTTGCTGCTTTAATTCGTCACTTAGTGAAATTTATTATAACCCAGAGCTTTTGATCCCTCCAGTCTATCGGGCGTATCAGTTAAGAAGTTTATCTTTATTTCTAGGGCGTCGGGCGGATTCTCCTTGAAACATATCCAATTAATCCAATCATCATACCGATCTGGCACGAGGGAATGGACGATCTACTGCCCAACACGCCGCCCTACTATTTCCGTTTGAACTCAAAGCTGACGTTCAACTTTGGCAAACCAATTGACATTAGTAAAACCATGAAAAAGATATTTGACATGAAAATCGATGAAGTGGAGGCTCGGCGGCTAATAACCAGTGAGCTTCAGAAAGCGCTGGAGGTTTTGCGCGCCGAGACGGAGTTGTTACATAAAAGCAGCGGCAAATCATAGTTAAACTCGAACAGCGTGTAAACTCCTAGTCAAATTCTTTACCAAAAAATTGATATCGAAAGCCTGTTGGACCTTTTTTCGATGAAAGTGCTTTCCTAATAATTCCAGCGCTTAGAATAAATAGACGAAATTACTTAACTTGTAGATTAGAGATCGAAGCCATATAGAATTAATGTTTGAGCGAGTTTATTTAAAGTAACGTTGAATAAAGTTCTCATTATAAAAAATTAATAAATGCATCCGTTTCGCAATTGGAAGTCAATCAGCTTTGGAAGGCACGACGGCATTGGCAGTCGGTTTGATTAGTATTTAACGATTTTCTTGACAGCTTCGAAGCAGCGGTGCTTGTCGGGCAAGTAGAATGGTTCGAAGACGTGGGGGAAAGGCGTGTCCCAGCCGCAGACTCGCTGAACTGGAGCCTCGAGGTGCAAGAAGCATTCGTCTTGAATGGTAGCGGCGAGCTCAGCTCCAAAGCCATTCGTCAACGGCGCTTCATGAGCGATGATAACGCGACCAGTTTTCTTTGCCGACTGGAATAAAGTTTAATGAATGATCAGGCTTTAATCGTGGCAATCGATCTACTCACGTTACAAACTGTTTCTCTATCCCAAGGCAAGATCGACACTAAATCGATGAGCTCGCACTTCACCTTCAGCTCGTTCCTGGCACGCTCAGCAACTTCTCTCAGAACGTGGACTTGTGTTCCCCAGCCGATCAATGTTACGTCACTTCCTTGCATCAGAACATCAGCTTTGCCAAGCTCACACTCGTAAGCAGCGACCGGAACTTCTTCAACAGCCGATCTATAGAGAGTTTTTGGTTCGAGCAGTAGGCATGGATTCTTATCATTGATGCAGGCTAACAGCAATCCTTTGGCCTTGATTGGTCCTCGAGGTACTGCAACCTTGAGTCCTGGGGTATGTGCGAAATAGGCTTCAGGCGACTGCGAGTGGTAGAGCGCTCCGTGACCGACGGCTCCACAAGGAGCGCGGATTGTCAAGGATCCAACGTCAAACATGTTTCCACTACGATAGCGATACTTGGCGGCTTCGTTGACGATCTGATCGAATGCTGGGAAGATGTAATCCGCGAATTGGATCTCAGCGATTGTCTTCGCTCCCATTGCAGCGGCTCCAATGGCAAATCCGGCGATTCCTTGTTCGCAGAGTGGCGTGTTGAAGACTCGATCAGCTCCATACTTATTCTTCAGGTTCAACGAGCATCGGAAGACGCCGCCAAAAGCCACATCTTCTCCAAACACTAGCGTAGTCTCGTCAGTTTCCAGCGCGATGTCCATTGCGTTGTTGATTGCCGTAAACATATTCATCTTAGTCTTTTCTCCTTCGACATTGGGTGAATTCTCATCTGGTTTGTAGGTAAAGAACGAAGAATGACGAACCGCCAACCTGTTGAAGGTCCTGAGTGGCTTGAGTGTGTTTCTGATCAGGCTAAGCGTTGCCATCGCGAGATATTCGAAGAAATTAAGAGCCGAATTAAATTATTCACGAAAACAGCTGATCGGTGATGCGAAACTGATGCAGAACGTTCGCATCCTTTTTGAATTTAGCGATTTATTTCGCATCACTTTTGTTTATTCGAGATTTTGTGAAATTGGCGCTCAAAATATCCGTGAAATAAGCAAGGAAATGGATTTTGGGTCCTTCGAGTTAGGTCAGAATACGCTTGATGAACTCGATGGACTATCGAAGACTCCGTTGTCGTCTAAGAAATCGAAGGAATCTGACGATGAAATCGTAGAGGAATCTCCGAACGCTCACAGTGATAAAATCAGGTGTTTAACACAAGCTAGTCTTCATGAGCGGCTTAAGAATGCCACCCTGAAACGGACCAAGCTTCAGCGTGAGAAGTCACAACAACACACTACGTTCAAGACCCCTGAGCTGTCATTTGAGATCTCGTCGATCAGCAAGTATTTGAAACCAGAGCTCATTGATTTCTCGGCATGGGAAAAGTCAGCAGCCAAGCTAATCTCTCCCGGAGTCTTCAACAGCAGTACCAAACCTGAGAAGTCGCTGGCAGTTAACGCTCTGGATACTTTCAGCGAAGAAGATTTGTTAGATTGTGCAATTCCCGAGGAATCATTTCAAACGACAGTTCGCGTGGATCAGACGGAGAACTCGTCTTTCAACCTGGACGGTGTCATCTTCGACGAGGAAGATGAACTCAAGGAGAAATTGTTCGAAGAAGCAAGGCGTTCTCAACAATCATTCATGGCCTCGTCTCAAGCGTTCGATTCAGTCATCCGTGAGTTGAACGTGTCGGTTCAGCCTCGTCATGACTACTCGCTCATAGTCGACACTACCAAAGATCTTCGCAGCATTGCAAATTGGAATCTCCCCCAGAGTGTGGTCAATGAATATCACCGCAAAAACGTTCAGGAGATGTTCGAATGGCAAAGCGATTGCCTTAAGAACCCGAAAGTTCTCTTCGAGGGATCCAATCTCGTATACTCAGCACCAACATCAGCGGGCAAAACCCTCGTCAGCGAAATTCTAATGATAAAAAGCATCGTTGAGAGAAAGAAGAAAGCTCTGTTCATTCTACCGTTCGTCTCGGTCGTTCGAGAGAAAATGTTTTACCTTCAGGTAAGTGAACTGTTTGCGCAGCTCGTCTTGAGCAGTTGACTATAAAATCTCCTTCCAGGATCTGATGGCTAGCTCAGGAATGCGTGTCGAGGGTTTCTTCGGCGGGTATCATCCTGCTGGTGGCTTCGAGTCGATCGATCTCGCCGTGTGCACAATTGAAAAAGCAAACGGCATCGTCAACCGGCTCCTGGAGCAAGACAAGCTAAGTGATATTGGGATAATTGTCATCGATGAGATTCATCTTATCTCAGACTCGTCACGCGGGTACATCCTCGAAATGTTGCTAACGAAGGTTCTCTACATAAGCGAGAAGTTCAATCACAAAATCCAAATTGTGACTATGTCGGCGACGCTCCCAAATGTGGAGCTCCTTTGCAAGTGGCTTCATGCTGAGTTCTACTACACCGATTTCCGCCCGGTTGAGCTGCGCGAGATGATCAAGATCGGAAAGAATATTTTCGATCACGAAATGAATTTGATAAGAGCCGTTGAGCAAAAGTTTTCATCGTTTTTTCCCACGGACACCGATGACGTTTGTGAGTTGGTGATGGAAACGATTCTAGAAAACTGTCAACTGATCGTCTTCTGTCCGTCGAAAGACTGGTGCGAGAAGCTCTGCAGGAATTTGGCTATGGGCATCTTCACCATGTTGAAGGAAAATGCCCCAGATATCAAAGATGTTCTCAACGCAGAACGAATCGGAAATCTTCTCGAGCAAATCAGAGGTTTGCCGTCAGGAGCCGATCAATTCCTTCAGAAGTATCTCAACTACGGCTGCGCCTTCCACCACGCTGGACTGACAACAGATGAACGAGACATAGTTGAAATGGGATTCAAAGATGGAACTATCAAGGTTCTTGTGGCTACGAGCACGCTATCGTCGGGTGTCAATCTGCCCGCCCGCCGAGTCATCATCCGAACTCCAATGTTCAACCGAGGCATAATGAGCAACTTGACCTACCGACAAATGATTGGACGCGCTGGTCGAAAAGGAAAAGACATTCTTGGCGAGTCAATCCTTGTGTGCAACAATGAAACTGCGAAGATGGGTAAGCTCCTGATCGAAGCTCCGCTTGCTCCCGTTTCATCATGCTTGGACAGCAACAATCACGCCAATCTCAAAAGAATGATTCTCGAATTTATTGCTTCCGGGTTCGGGAGAACGAAGACTGATCTTGAAAACTTTGTGAATTCGACGCTGTACTGTCAACAGCACAACATCACTTTCAACTATCTAAAGCGGGGAAACGATGACTTGAAAGCTATTCTAGAAAGCGAGACGAGAAAAGTGGCTAAAGCGATGGGCGAACACGATGAACACGACAAGGGCAAAGACCCAGTGGAGAATGTGATGGATTACTTGCTTCACTACGAGTTTGTTCGACTTCATTTCGACGATGAGAATAATGAAATTCAGTTCGTTCCAACGCGGCTAGGCTTAGCTTGTCTCTCGTCGTCGATGTCTCCAAGAGAAGGCTTCCTTCTGTTCTCAGAGCTCCAAAAGGCTATGAAGAACTTCGTTCTTGAATCAGAGCTGCACGCAGTTTACCTTGTGACACCGGCGTCAGCCACCAACTATTTGGAAAACATAGATTGGCATCTTTTCTCCATCCTGTACAGCGATCTTCCTGATGACTTGCGAAGAGTAGGAGAAATCGTTGGGATAAAGGAATCGTATTTAATCAAGGCAGCAAGAGGCGTTCAGGGGAATGACTGGCAAGCTCGGCAGGTCCACAAACGGTGAGAGGAAAACTTGTCGTTTTACAAAATCATAACTTTCTTTCATTAGTTTCTATGCAGCTTTGGCTCTCCATGAACTGATAAACGAGAAATCAATCGACGAAGTGTCGCCAAAGTACAAAATAAATCGAGGTCAGCTTCAAACCCTTCAGCAGCAAGCCGCACAAATGGCTGGTCTTGTCACAACGTTCTGCAAGTCACTGCAATACAATCTTCTTGCGCTGATCCTTGCGCAGTTTAGCGAGAGACTTTTCTTTGGAATTCATCCTGACTTGATCGACCTGATGAAAATTCCGAGCATGAGCAGCACAAGAATTGCTCGAGCTCTTCATAAAAACAACATCGATAAGCTCACTGCTCTCGCCAATTGCAAAACGCTCACGGTTGAGAACATTTTGATGGACCTAGGCAACAACTTCTTTGTCAGCGGAAAATCTTTGGGAATGACAGTTCAGGATATTGCCAAGCTATTGATAAAAGATGCCAGAAATTTCGTTCAAAATGAGATCGGAATGAATCAAGTGAAGTGGAGTCAAGAGGAAGAGACAAACGTTGAACCGGCAAAGACTCGCGAGAGCTTACAAGAGCAGAGCTTTCAGGCTTCCGTGATGTCAACACCGAAGTCAGCAGAGTTTCAACTCAATCAACAAAAACTTCGAGATCGCGTCAACAGCATTGCAAGAAAGAGAAAATCTGAACCGTTACCAGCATCTCCAACAGAGGACGAAAACAAATCGTCGAAAAAGCGCAAACCTGCAATCGATGACAACAGCAACATTTCCTATCGTAAAAAGCTTAGAAGCTCCGATAACAATGATGATCTTACATCAAACAATACAAGCAAGGAATCAACTGACGAGAACGCGTCGCTGTTCCTTCGAAATCAAACTGTAGACGAGTCGAAAAGCATTCTAGAACTCACTCAGAATCATTTAAAGATAATCGACGTCCTGGCTGACGAGAAAATCTTCAATCAGTTAAAGCAGGAAGTTGGCGAACAAACCGAAATTGCAATGTCGATCGGAGTTCAAAAGATTCAATTGAAATCTCTCACGATTGGGGGGAATTTATTGCGTAAGGAAAGAACGAAGCGTAATTTCACTTACGACGACAATTTTATCATCGATTGCATCAGTTTTTGCTACAACTCGAACAGGATTTGCTACTTGAACCTGCAAACAGCAAACGCTTCAATGATTGAGCAAGTCAAAAAGTTTCTCTTGGAGTTGATGAGTCGCAGCGATCTTACTCTGAATATTTACGAGGCTCGCGACCAGCTTAAGATCCTGCAGATGGCTTTGGGCTTGAAGAAAGTGGACGTGAAGATTCAGGACCCAAGAGTTTGCTGCTGGCTGCTTGATCCTGACGCAAATCTAGACTGGAACCAAATGATTGAAAAGTTCAGTCCGGAACATTTAGAGATTCTTGAGCTGGCCATGGCTCACAAAAGCACAAAGAGCCTTGGCCTGAATTACATCAGCAACGTTGAGCCGAAAATCAGAACTGCCATCGAAAGCTTCTTGACAAATGCTTTGATAAAATCCCTTATTGAAGCAATGACTCCCGACGGATTAAACAGAATTCTGGCCAATCTTGAAATGCCAATTCAGCTGCTTCTACTCAAAATGGAATCAACTGGAATTCCAATCGACGGGAAGAAGCTCCGAAACATGGTTGAGGAAGCAGTGAAGCTTCAACGTCAACTAGAGTTGCACATCTTTAAAGTCAACGGTGCTAAGTTCAACATTTCATCAAAGGAAGAAGTCGCCAAGGTTGTCGGGCTTCATCAAATTAGAGGGAAAGGGAAACTTTCAACAGCTAAAAATGTTCTTGAGAAGTTAGATCTGCCAATCGCCAACCTTATCATGAACTGGAGAACCTTGAGCAAAACAATCGGAAACTTACAACCCCTCGCGAATCTCGTGAAGAACTCAAGAATCTACGGGACCAGCTTCAGTCTAACAGCAAGTGGAAGAATTTCCATGTACGAACCAAATCTTCAAAACGTCACGAAAGATTTTGTCGTCGAGTTGGAAGGTGATAACATTTCAATTAGCATTTGAGTTTGAAGCTTAAACAATTCACTTTCAGACCGAAACGAATTGATTTCATTCCGAAGCGTGTTTAGCTGCCAGAAAGGAAAAATTTTGATGTCCGCAGACTTCAGCCAACTTGAACTTCGCATTCTCAGCCATCTCTGCAAGGACGAGAATCTCACGCGGATCATGCGATTGAAGGGCGCGGACATATTCAAGAAAATCGCAGCGGACTGGAATAAAATTGACGAACAATTGGTGACAACCGAACAACGCAATCAGACCAAAGAATTGATCTACGCAATTATCTACGGCATGGGCAAAAAAGCCCTCGCTGAAAAGCTTAAAATCGACGAGCAAACTTCTGCGGAACTTGCTGAAAAGTTCCACAAAACTTATCCGAAAATCAAACTTTACAACGACAAAACTATTCAGAACGCTCGACGACAAGAATATATGGAAACGATGGTCGGCCGACGTCGATACTTTCCCGAGATTAACAGCAAGAGTTCAAGCCAAAGAAGCCAAGCAGAGCGTCAAGTATTCAACTTCTTAGTTCAAGGATCGGCTAGTGATGTGGTCAAGAACGCGATGCTTCGAATGGACCGCAGGTTGAAGAGTCAAAACATTAATGGCTGTGAGCTAGTGCTCCACATTCACGACGAGTTGCTTTACGAAGTTTCTGTTGAAAAATTGGAGGCAGCAGCAAAGGCTTTGATTAGCAGTATGGAAAACGTTGTCAAGCTGTCAATACCTTTGCCCGTGAAACTCAAGACTGGAACAAACTGGGGCGAGATGAAAGACTTTAACGTGAACCCTTAAGCATTTATAGATCAATTGAATTGAAAATAAATTTATTGTAACTGAATAAAGTAGAAGTGATTAAGAAAATTGCTGGAATATAATTTTGAAAAGCTGAAATCGGGAATCAAGAACCAGATATTTGAGGATTCTTCCGACTTCCGCTTTCCAGAATTTACACTGTATCAAGTGCTGTCTTGAGTCGAACTGCTCTACTGTTTCTTTCCACTCTCAATTTAGACCTTAACATTCAGAACGACTTCTGACTCATAAACAAGGTCGACTAGATTTCTGAAATAAAATTGTCAAACAATAAAAAACATCAATTCAAAAGTTACAAATCAATTTTTATTTAATTAGAAAATTGCTTAACACATCTAGTTAATTTGTAATTTAATAAGAAGCAATTAAGAACGAATTTGTCGTGTCAAACTTGAACAGGTGTGATTGAATCGGACTCCACCACCAAATTGGGAAAAATATTTAATCAAAAGTTTCCGAAAGTAAAACTTAACGCACTTAAATCTCTTTCTCTTACTTATCGCGTCCAACTTAAACTCAATTTATCGCGTAAATCAACTTAAATCGAACCTCAAGTTTATAAAAAATGTAAAATTAATATTGCAAAACCGTGTGTTGTGTTTTTTGTTGGCAAGAAAAAATAATCCTCGATCCTTATCACAAGAAGAATCCGCGTCGTATCGAGCAATAAATTGTTTACAATTATTTTCTGCGTAATCTCAAAATCTCTTCTCGCCTGCATCGACATTCTCCGTCGCTTATGTTTATCGTTCTTTTCCTTTTTCCTTGTCAGGTACTTAAAAATTATCGAGTGTCAATAAATCTAAGAGACAAAGCTTTTCAATTAATCATAAAAGATCGCGTGTCGAGTTCGTTTAAATGTATGGCAGTTTTCAAAGACATTTTTTAATTAATGCATAAAGTGATGAAGAGATTTTTCGGTCGCGAGAAATTGAAAAACTTTGTTCGAGCTTATCATTGAAGTTGTCATGGATTGGCAAGGTTTCCTTAACTCTTCCTCCCTTCTTTTCAACTAAAAATCATCAATTTACAAAAGGCGCTAGTACGTTCTGATCTTTTCTACAAAATTCACTTCTACACAATTATCAATCAACGCTCTAATGCGCTCTGGAAATCAAATATTCAAATTAGGACTGCAAAAAATGTTAATTGATACAGAGTAGCTAAATCTTCAAGGCAAAAAATTATTCTTATGCTTCGACGATTCGCGGAAAACATTTTTGTTCTGAGATCTCCAATAGGTTTTTGTTCTGTCTTGAGCAATAGAGTCGTTAATCGTTTAACATTAATAATATCGCGTTCACTCTAAAATAAAATTCTCTCTTGTCTTTTTATCTAAATCTCGTTTCAACTTCGTCTAATCCATTTATGGCATGCGTGGAAATAAATGCAGAATCTTACTCTGATCTCGAATATTTAAAAATGATTTCTCGTTAAACATAAAAAAATACTTTGAGGCGAATATTTAATGGCAAAAGATTGTTGGGGTTTGTGCAAGTTTCTGGTTAATTCGGCAAGAAAATGGCTTTACTGTTATCGATGACACTTTGTAAAATGGATTGGAGGTTTAATTAAAAAGATCTCTGAATATTTATAGTGTCGAGAAGCAATCGCGATCCTCGTCAAAAAAAAAATTGGCGAACTTTGCGAATGTTTCCCGTTGCGAAAATGTGAACTCTCATCGTTAATTTCATGTTATCACCAAACGAAAATCCAATTTAAATCGATGGCAATTCTTTATGTCGAAGTAGCATTGATTCTCTAATATTTCTCTATAAAATATGTTTTCTGTTAGCAAAGAGCGAACTAATCTAAAATATATTTAAATAAATTAATCAAGGCCGGATTCGCCTCCCTCTAAGATTTAATTATGCAGAGAATTCATTTTGAATGAAAATCGACGGCGCGATGAATTGTGAAATACTTTCCGGGCTTATCGTTTTGGGAATGTAAATCTGAAGTATTGGAAGGCTAGGCATCGTGAACATGTCACAATTTTCTAATTCTAAACTCCTTAACGGAACTTACTTAACACTTACGAGTACTTCGCTTTTGATAGAAAAGATTTTCTTCGACTGACTAAAAAGCTATCGATACTGCATACATTTTTGTTGAGTTGAGTACAAATGTTGAGCAAAGCTTTCGAATTACGGCTACACTTAACTATCGGAGAGCTTGTCTCAATGAGTCGGAAGTTCCGTGAACGTGATGTCGTACAAATCCTCCTCCACTTGTCGGACCTCGAGCAGGAATAAGTCTTCGTTGCAGTAATAAGAAATCATGTCGTCGTCAATTTTCGCTGTAATTCTGTAAAGAGAAATAATTAATTAAAGTTTTAATCAAAGGGTCGAAGAATTAGAAGGTGTTGAATGTAATTTTGTGTGTGGTGGTTGGAGTGTAGTCGAGCCAAGGGGTAAAATTGAAAGCATCAAAGCGTTAATCACAAGAAAATCAAAGTTAAAAGCTGTTAAGACACAACAAAAAGTTAGTCAAATTCCTCGAAGACTGACGGGGGAGTTGAGAGGGGGAAGAAGATAAATGACTAATCAAACGGTCACACTTACCCTTTCTTATTTTTGCGATAAATATTATTAATACTCGATGGTGAAATTTTGAATTTATTTTCGATCTGTAATAATAAGATTTATGTTTCAGTCAAAGGTTGGATGGAAATGTCGAAAGCTACAAACAAAACGTTTCGTTTCTGTGTAATCTATCTAACAACAGCCAAACACTCAAGGGAGGAAGCTTGCGAACGGCGGCAGCTTGGACGCTTTTCGTTTCATCGCAACACGAATGTTAGTGGAATTATCTGATTAGCATTAAACCCAATAAAACGTCGTTATATAATCGCTTCTTAGCGGCCGAGTTGAAGACGCGATGACGACGCGAATAAATAAATTTGGATTAAATCCATTGAATTTGCATAAATTTGGAGTTTTGCCTTTGAAACTGTTGCGAGATATCGGTTCTCCGCTCGGTTGTCGGTCGCGTGAAACGCATTTCCAGAACGATTGACTCAAATAACTATATTCGACACCATGACGATGTCCGTCTGATTTGCATAATTCGAACGATTTGTTTCTCTAGGACTCAGCCGGACATATCCGAGCCGATTAATCAGCAATCAATGAAAATATTTTTTCTCCTTCAGTTTTGATTGTTTCACGATCATTCCTGTTGTCGCATTGATATTTGAATGATTTATAAAAACATATTAAGCTGCTCAATCAACCGAGAGCGATGACGAAAATTCGATTCGATGCGCGATCGAAATCTCTTGAGTGACCCTCACGAGTCGGACGTGAGTCAACATCGCCATGTTAGAGATTCAATGGAGTTGATAGGCGGCTGAGTGCATGACGGAGGCGTTGGACATTAGAAAGTGATCCAGTTCCAATCTCCCGATGACTTCATTTAAAAGCTTTCGTGATCGTTTGAATGATTTCGCCAAAAGGACTGGCGTCGTGACTCAACCGTCTGAGACTGTGAGTTTGGTGTGAAGGCTCTCGAGCTATATAAAGCGCTGTTGTTATCGCTGTTCCGCCTGTTCGCACCTGCTTGGAGCTCCTGTCAATAAACATTGAGCTGTGGCCTTACTGACATATCAAAAGCCCACGAAATTGATCTGACGGGAGTGAAAGTTCAAGCTTTTTGTCGAAATGTTTAGATTGAAAATCAATAACCAGTGGATTGATGTCAATTGTTAATCAATGCTTGTGTCGATGCTCTAACAAGTTGAACTGGATCAGATATTCGAAAGTGATCAATTTTTTGTTAATCTGCGTTTTCCCGATGATCAAACCAACGAGTTTTCTTCGTAATTATTTCTTAAAATCGGCTTAATTACACAAGACGATTGCGCATTAATGAATGAAGTTATCGAAAGTGTGGTAATTGCTTCTGGACTGGCTTGGCCATCCGCCCCGCTGTGTTTTAGCCTGAGCTCCGTGCTGATGGATCGAATCGTTTCCATGCAACTTTTACCGAGATTTTAAGACCAAAGGTGAGAGAGTTGAGGAGTTTGATTGATTAAATGCGTTCGGTGAGTCTGCGCCCAACTTATTATGTAAATTAGATAAGTTTTATCTCCACCGCCGAATCGGTTTCTCTCCACCGCAACACTCGATCATAATTATGGTTAATTTGTTTGAGTTATAAGACAAGTGAATCGATCCCATCGAGTGGCTTAGTGAACCCTCCCTTCGTTAAGTGCTTGATGAGAGCGGCTCGAGTTGAACTTTGTTATTAGCTCGACAAACATTCAATCATCTCGCTGCCATTTGGCGGAAAGCTCAAGCAACTTTGCTGAAATCGTTGGTGGTTATTATTAGCCTCGTGTTGACATTTCGTCGACGATCGATGAGCGAGGACTTTGCTTTAGTCACCGAAGAGATATTTTGTGTAAGTCTTTTGTGTTTGGGGGTGTTAGATACATTAAAAAGAAAGTTGGAGTGCGAGGTTGAGAGCTGCGGGCTTTTACGCTTGTGCAGCTGTCAAGCGCACATGTCACAGAAACATTTTTAAGCCAGAATCGAAAGCGTTTCACTCACCGCACTAATTAGTCCGTTTGTCGTGGGCGGCACAACGTGTAGTGCTGTGTAGACATCCTCGTTATCTTGTCGCACGTATAGCATCACTCTCTCGCTGAGCGGTGGCGTAATGCGTTGTCGCTTGATGGGAACGCCGTATTCGTTCAAAGATGTGGCCATGCTACCGTCCACGTAGTGGTCCTTCTTCTCGCTGTCAGTTCAGCAATGAAGGCGAATCGAATGACGTGAGCGAGAGGGAGAGAAAGGTTTAATTAGTCCGAAGCATAATGCAATGAAATATATTTATTGGCTTCTCGATCCGACCACTTTCACTTCAACTGTCATCCGTAACAAAATTGATATTTTTGATAATTCCGCTCGAAAAAATTGTTGAATTGAAAGTTGTTGTCTGATAAACGCAAAAAATTCGGATCAGTTTTCGATTTTTACTCACGTAGCCACGTCGGGTGGAAAATGGTTGTGGAATTTAAGTGTTGGGGTCGTTGGCTTGTTTGCTGCGGCGTGGAGTAAGAACGGCGACGGTTTTACGCCATCAGCACCAGTCAGAGAGTCGGCGTCGTGTCCGTAGAAGCCTTGCAACTCCATCGACGATAACTGTAGAGAAGAAAGTTGAGTTACTTGATGAGTCAGAGAGAGAGATTGAAGGTTAGTCTTACCTTGTCGATGTCTTCCGCTGGTGAGAACAAAACGGGCGGCTTGCCAATGTCGCTCATAGCGTAGAACTCGGATCGGTCCACGACCGGATGATAGAGCTCGTCGAGCTTCTTACGTCCTGTCGCTGTCATTTTACGTTTCGCTGCACGTCTTTCTTCATCGCGCGTTTTGCGCTCAGCACCCTGAAGATGAATTAAGAAAAGTTGCGGTTACTAAGTGTTCAATGTCGACTTTGTAGCTACAATGTTGAGACTCGAGTCGAGTCACTCGACGGAATAATCCTCATCTTAATGTTTCTTTTAAACTAAAATATGGCGCATCATAAAAATTGATCTCATTTGAAATGGAAGCACAGCAGCCATCGCAAAAGTAGAAATGCAAATCCGAATGCGCTTGCATCATAAACTCCGCAAGCGACAAAGTCATCGGGCGCGACACATCTTTTAATTAAACCGTCATCAAGTCGTGAGCGGACCGCTGCGCGATACTCGGAACGTTGCAACTATTTATTTCTCTATCTGCAACAGACTTGCAGAAGTTTTATTTTGCTTAATTGAAAATTTATTGAGCGCTTCAATCGTAAAAGTTTTTCTGCGTTCGGCGAGTGACAAAGGATCCGCTCGGCTTGATCAAGTTCTAAATGAATTTATGCGCGTTACAGTCCGCTAGCTTGCGGGGCGCAGCAGCATCAGAACATAACAGTAACAATCTAATCGGCCGCGGGTTTTTATCGTTCATTCCTGTGGACACACATTCCGTTTTATTGCGCGAAGAGCAAATGCTTGCAGAGTTATGCGCGCGAACATTGCTTTTAATTGATTTTCATCATCACTCAGCTCATCAATTTTTATCTGCCAACAAATCCTCACCTCAAAACCCGTGCGCCTCGCTAATGAGCGCGCGAATCGAGACACAAAAACCAAATGCAACAGTTTCCACCATAATTAAATTTGCCATAAGACAAGCGCAAGAAAGCTCTCGGTTAATGGTTCATCTTCATCATAATCTAATCGGGCGGATTGTGAAGAAATGCTGTTCATGCCTTTCATCTCATTCACAATCCTCGGGTTTAATTATTGTTTATCAAATAAGCAGATGATGGAGAGAAAAACATTTTAGTGGACGGCGACGATGAGCAAGAAGTGCATAAATAATGCAATGGGAAAGGAAATATGCTCGATGGCGATTGCCGGAGACTTTATAAATAAAAGTTTCTTCTTCATCGCGCCAGAGATTTTTATTTTCTCTCTCTCTGTGTTCGCAATAAAACAAACTTTTTCCTCCTTTCGTTTGCTGTTAATAAGAAAAATTAATAAGATTGCTTTATACACAATTGCACAATCAGCGACGCGCGAGAGAAGAAGGTGCGCATTAAGAAATGTTTTCGAATCATTTTTATTTCCCGGCTGAACGGTGCATCTGCCCGTCGAGCATAAGTGGAAAAGCAGCGGAGTTTCTCTAATCAATAAAACGATGCTTAATTGATTTACGAAACTATAAATAAGCGAGTCGCTTCAACTCCACAGAAGCGTCAGCGACAGCTTTCTTGTTTCTCTTGCCATGTTAACGAGATCTTCCACTCCTGTGATAACGTTTTGATGGCTTTCATGCCGTTTATCACTTTGATATTTGTCAGATTGACTTGAAGTGTAACTGAAGAATGCGTCGGGGGGAAAACTGTCACGCAACTGTCGCATGTCTGTAGAGAGAAACACTGAGCTAATAAATATTCAAATTGTGTACATTTAAATGTCCATTAGATTCCATTAGCAATTCATCTTGGGAGTGTTTCGATCGCTCGCTGCTGCAGCAGCCTTTGAATGAAAAGCCTTGCGAGCCACCGAGCGAGAATGAAAAATTGTAAGTCGCTTGCTTGAAGTCTTCTCGCTTGATGAATCTCCCTAGCGCATGGATTGTTGTTCCTCTGTGATATCAACAGCAAAACATTTTCTCTTACAATGCATAAACATTATTTTTATTGAATAATAAATGCCTCTCGAAATCGGCTGCCTTCATTATCTCAATCAGCAACGAAAAAGTAAGAAACAGAAACATTTTCCTCTCTCGCAACTCGCCCGAGTGGTGGGCGAAGTGCACCATCTGATTACAGCGCTCATTGTACGGCGGATGACTCGAGATGGATTGATGGCTGTTGCGGTTCCGAGAAATGATCGCTGAATGTTTTCAGGTGGCTCGAACAAACGAAAGAGCGAACGTTGCCATGACAAGCACTTTGAGCGATCGCAGATCAACTAGACGAGAACTATAAAATAATTTGCACTTCTTGAATTGGAATTCCGTTGCGTAACGCTTTTCGCTGGAAATGAGTGAGCCTCGGGCTCACAAACAGTGCAATTGTGCAACGAAATCTCGAGCAGATTACACAAACAGAAAAGCATGAAAAATGAAGTGAAACATTATAATTTTACTTTGTGTATGATTGTCGGCAGCGGAGTTTTGAAATGGAAAATTGCAAGGTGGCAATCAAACATCAGCTGAAAGTATCGCCGTCGTGTCGGGCTCACAATAAATTCTCTTATGCTCGCAGTGGAACGATTTCGAGTGGGCTGAAGCAGTTTGAGAATGTGAACAATTTCCGGGCGTAAATTGGAATTTAAAATTGAAACCCGAGAATGTTGTTAACTCGCAAAGTGTTTCACTATCTAACGACTCAACATCTTTATGGATTATTAATTTACGGCCAGTGCTGCTTAATCCATCGCTTTAGTCTCATCTGATTAATATCAATTTCTCTTCTTACACGATAATAGTTTCACAGATAAAGCGACGATATTTTTTAGTTAAATTGCAACGGAGCTAATAAAAGATCGCCAGATTAAGAACGATTTTATTGCAATTTATAGGCAGAATCCATTGGAGATGACGAGGCTATTAAAAAACTCTTCTTCTCCTTTCTCTCTCTCTCGTCCGATGATGATTAAAATTATCATAAACTCTATTTTATGATGCACCGCATTAACCGCATAACAACGCTCAGTCCGAAACAAATTTATGGCAAGCTTGTTAAAAATATATATGTGCAAATAAAATTAAGGATTGTGAACGTGCAACGAGGCGGAAAAGAGAGCCATAAAACTAAATGGCCTGGAAATATTTTCATAATTCTTTTCTGGTGCGATTTGTTGGCGCAATCTTCAAATTCCTTTTGTTCGATTGGAAACTAGTCGCATCGATCGCGAGTCGAGTGAAGACATTCGACAACAAATTGCTTTTGAAGTGCACTCGCTCGATCGACAATAAAACATTAATCCTTTCGTTCGAGCAGCGCTGTACGTTTTCTCCAATAAACATCGCAAGTGAAAAGTTTGCGATCTCCTCTCTGCTTCACGAGATCATTTGTTTCACGATAGTCATCATTCAGACATTGAGCGACGATGCATGTTTGTCGTGTTTGCGATTGCGTTGACACGATGTCATAAATTAGAAGAGAAAATCTTTCGATGCCGATCGTCAGGGAATCGTTCGGAGCAATAAACCTCCCCGGCAATTGCAACAGCAACATGATGAGATTTTAATCTAACTATAATAAAAGGCCAATCTCTCGTTGAGTCATTGCCAAGCATGAATTTTTATGATTATGTCGAAATTCGCTTCATCCTCGAAATGGACAAGACGAGAGGAAAGGCCATTAAAATCCATTAAATAAACATATTTCCATCTCACTCCGATAAGCATTCAGCGTTTTTACGACTCTTTTTATCCGTTGCGTTTCATTCATTCATCATGCAGTTTAAAAATCATTAAAGTCGCATAATAAAATGATGATTGATAGCGAGCATTGGTGCGAGAGAGAGAAGCACGAATTGCAGTGAATCGAAGTGCACAGCCGACCGATGATTAAAACGACATAAAAATGTCTTCAATTCACAATTTCATATTTAATGACTTCATCTCGAGATGAAGCGGAAGAAGCTCTCATGTTTTTTGCGCGACCAAAGAACCCAGCGAGTCGTTAAGCGTTGCCGCTCGTCGAAGGAAGTCACGGCTCGTCGGACAGATGCTCTCGGCCGGGAGAAAATAAATCAAGTCGCGCTGTGACCAGATGTTGTGCAACGTTCGCTTTAATTAAAATTGCAATCGCAGTCGAAGGCTGGAGAGTCGAAAATGTCGTTAAACTTCTCTTAGCGCGATAATTAAAAGTCAATATCCGTTACAAAGTGCATTGTTTATGATCGACTTCTCCCTCCTTCTCCTCTCATATTAACACCGGATGCAGTCAGTTTAATGGTCTCGCTGTCTTTCCACGACAAAATCTCTCGTGATGAGAAGAAAGAAGCTCGATAAATTGTCGCTTTATAGCGTTAATTATACTTCCATTGCCGAGGCTTTACGATATTTTTCAACTACAAAATGAATTTTTAATAATCAAGCTTGGGTTTCACCTCGAACGCAATACGCAACGATTATCGATTGACAGCAGCTTACTCACGATATCGCGATTCTCACGGAACCGAATGCAAATTCAGAGGCAGCGACGAGGAAATTGAACGTTTCACGCTCGGCTTTAATGATTGGGATTTGTCAAAAGCTAAGCGTTAAGTTTGATTGGGAAATCTCGAAGAAAATCAGTCGTTGCATGCAATTTAATTGGATCAATCACGCTGCCATCTAAATAAACACTCGTGATATCGACACTAAGCTTTCAATTGCTGCCAGTTGCCTTTGTCAATTGCCGATAAGTTTTCAGTCAAACGGAACTACTGGAAGTAAATCAGAACGAAATTGGGTTCCGATTAAACTTAAGTTCGTGAGGGAAAAGCTCACGAGTAGTCAAGAAAGTCGTGACGCTGTGCTTATAAACTCAAAAGTCACAAAAGTTTTCTTCGCTCATTTCAATTCCAGCAATGAAGGTATTAACATTTATTCTGCTAATCTTCCTCATTTGTCGAGGCGAGTCGGATCGTTCCATGCAGCTTAAGTTCCAACAATGGCGGGTAAGCAATCAGACTCGCTGTCGTCTCTCGAAAACATTCCGAAACCTTTTGTAGAAAAATCACGAAAGAAATTATCAAACTGCCAGTGAAATGATTGAAGCTTATAAAAATTTTGTCGATACACAAATGACTATTGAAAAGCACAATGTAAGGTATATCCAAGGGCATTCAAATTACAAGCAGAGAGCCAATAAGTTTGCCGACATATCAGTTGAAGAGATGAAGAAAGTATCGACTGGCTTTCATCTACCGCCACCAGTGGCAATGTCAGAGAGGTCAATGACTGTCATCTATCCTGGTACTGTTCCAAAAGGCCCAGTTTCGTTCGATTGGAGAGACAGAAATGGAGTAACACCAGTCAAAGATCAAGGATATTTCTGTAGCTGCTGTTGGGCTTTCTCAGGCATCGCTGCACTTGAATCTTTCTATTTGATCCATCACGGACGCAATTACAGTTTCAGCGAACAGCAGCTGATTGATTGCAACCGAAACCAGAAGACAGGAAACTGGGGATGCATCGGTGGAAGTCAAGGATCTGCATACGTTTATATTGAGAACAACGGAATTCAAACGACCGACACTTATCCTTATAGAGAAGATTTGCCTCATTATGGAATTTACCCGTGCAGCGCCAACTCTTCCAACAACGTTGGATTTATTTCGGAATATTTCCGAGTTCGTCCTGGTGACGAAGAAACTTTGAAAGACGTCGTTGCTTATTACGGGCCGGTATCCGCTGCATTTGATGGGTCCCAAGAATCGTTTATGTACTATGAAGGGGGAGTTTATGATGATTACACATGTAACCAGAGGAAGTTAGGCCACAGCGCCTTGATAATTGGTTATGGTGAGATGGAGAGGAATGGAACGTTCATACCTTACTGGCTCTGCAAAAATTCCTGGAGCACAGACTGGGGCGAAAATGGATATTTCAGGATCATCAGGTAAGCCTTAGCTTCTTGAAACGGTCTCACTCACAGCCGCTTTTCTTACAGAGGTAAAAATATGTGCGGCATCACAAACTATCTAATTCTACCGAAGCGAGATGAGGAAGAGAGCAATCAGCTTCCATAAATCTAGAGCGGCCGGCGAATTAATTCTCAGCCGAGAACGAAGACCGACCGCCGTCCACCTCTATTGACTGTAATTTTCTGTTTCGAACACAAATGTTTATTTCATGAAGAAAGCTCATCGCGCGAGATGAAATGAAAAAGTTATCAAACAGTAAAAATCTCGACTTTACGACTCCTGATCAAACGAAATGTGCCGCTCGTTGCGCGAAATTCCCGGGCCGCGATAATCGAAACGCGAAGCAACACAAAAAGTCTTTTATCGCGGAGAAAAATGCTTTTTTACGAGTCAACATAATAAAAGCCACTGCGCCGTAATCTCGTTACCTTGAAATGTAAATCATCAGACGCCTTTTTCCTCTTAAAAAATATGTGTCATTGATTTAAGTAGTTGGCAAAGTGTAAAGTTTCACCGAGCGGTTGCGACAAGGGGGAGGATGGAAATTAATATGCGAGCTGAAGTTTCTTTTACCAACGATTCGCCAACGGAAAACTTTTCCTTCGATACGAAAGAGAGAGCGGCGTGTATAAAAATTATGATTCATGTGCCTGCGCTCAGTGTCAACGGATTGCGTTTCCAGCAGCTCGGCGAACAATTGTGACAAATTTCCGATTGTCATTGACTCACTGTGCTTGAGCTTGCGATTCGATTTCAAGAAGGAGCTAAACGACCAAGCTTAGTTGCACTCATGGAGCTAAAGTGGTATTTTATACTCAGGTCGATGAAGATGTTATCATTGATTTGCCAATAATTTTCTGAGAGAATCTCTCAGAGCGTTTGTTAGACATTTTTATTATGCTTGAGCCGCGCATTAAAACTCAGTAACTTCATTGGATTCTCAGCAATTGCTGTGAAGCGGTGCGTCATTATCGACATTTGCATGGAACAAATCGATGCCGTTGGTCTGAGGACACCTCTTCAAGGAAACCTCTGCGCGTTTGATAATTAATGAAATCAATTTGCATTTCTTCAAGGCGTCATTTAATCTCGCAGACATCTTCTGCTGTCGCGGAATGCAGGAAACTGATGAGAAATCGCCGCCATCAACATTGTTTACCGTCCGAAATGTCATAAAGATCTAAAGCTCTCGACTCACCTTATCACAAAAAACTTTGATTTGACAGTAACCTCTGTGGGAGACATTCGTGTCACGTGGATCCTCGAAAGTGTCGACTTGTATGTGCAGCGGAAGACCCTGAAAGCAGAAGAGAGAACACATTTATATAAAGACGAATTCATCAAACTCCGCGTGCGTCGAGGCTGCGTTGCTTGTAATTTGCTTCTCCCTTCCAAGAGATTTTTAAGACCACGCGAGTCACGATAAAGCTTTAACAACTGCTCCACATTTAGGCAATTGCCGTCGATTAAAGTGACTAATGTTACCTGCCCGCGTTGCGCTCGTTAAGGAGAAAACAAAAAATATTACAGTTAAGTGGCTTAATTGAAGCCAGAGCTGCTTTTTGCGTTTACCGAATGACCGCGAATTAGCATACCGATTAATTTAAGTTATTGAATGACTCGCTCGTCTCGATCGCAGTGACACTCTATCGATAAGACATCACAATATTTTTTCGTCGATTGCGTTGCTTTGAAAGCTCGAAAGCATAAAATAAACATTTTAATTTAATTAAAACTGTCCGTTGGCTTCCCCCCGCTGCCCATGGCGACACTTTTTTGTGTCTTTCTTGTGTCTCTCCTTCGATGCTTATCGACAGCTTCGGAGGCGATTATTTTTTGTGCCCGCTCCTCGGTGAGCTCATTCGACTGCAATGCTGCTTATGAAATCCCTCACTGGGATTATCAAAAGACTTCAATCAGCGAATAGAGAGTGTTTCGTGTTTTGGTCGCCGAAATGCGAATCGAGATCGGCGATCGCGGACAAGATTTATCGTCTCGTTAAGGGAAGTGTTTGGAGACACAAAAGCCAATAAAACTTAATTTCCCTATTGAAAGCATTTGAAGTCACCTGAACATCGCTTAGCAGATGCCGTTCCACAATCGAATCGGTTGAGAAATGTAAAATGCAAATTGAATTACAGTTAAAAATCTGCGTAGGATTTTCTTCTATTTAGCCTCAAATGGATGTAGCCTTAGCGTCTTCGAAAGGCGATAGAAACATTAAACTATTCAGCGAGAACAGTAATTCATTGAGAGCATAAGGAGGCCTGCGAGCGCTCGGAACGGAGAAATGCTGCGCGAACAAGCCGAAAGCAGAGGAGAAGAATCTCCCATGCGAATGTGCTTTTAAAAGGCATCCGAAGTAATTTTTTAAGTCGAACACCTGTCTATAAACTACAATCAATTCTTCTTGTTATTTCCCGCGAACGAAGTTTATTTTTCAGGCCATTGACGGGGCTGAGAGCGAGAGAAAAATGAATTAAAAATCCCCTCAACATAAGTAAAGGATTTATCATTTGTGTGGATGACAGGTAGATGATAAATAAATTGGCCGCTACGCATAAGAAGAAAGACAACAGGCGATTCCGAAAACAGGCGAACGAGAAACGTACATTTATGTCTTTCAATCTCAAGCACATTTCTACATGTGTCGCTCTCGATGTCGCTCTCGAGTCATTCGCGCAGAAGAACAGATTGTTTGTCAATCGTCGTCCCCGAATGTTATCTGCTCGCTGTTCTCGTCTCCCGTCATCTGTGCTACAATTTACATTCCGCGGATAAGCGGAGAGGAGGAATAGTTAATGGATGATTGGTACGAGAGCGACATCGAACAAGTGCAGCATAGAGTAAGAGCCACAAATACCAAGAGTTTGATTCGAGCCACCCACGCGATCACTTTAATCTCAGGAATGTCTCGTAAGCCTTCGTTGATCGCTTTCCTCTGGAGAGCGATCGTGAAAACAATTGACCAGCGATCCGATCAAGTGAAGAAATATAAATTGTGATGGAGGTTGTAACTTCTTTTTAATTTGTGGTTGGCGATCGAGAGTGCAGCGCGGAGCGAGAGGAAAATGATCCATTTCGTGTTGAAATAGAATAAATTCCCTTCATCTCCGCGACGCGCTTGCGATTATTTTTAGCCTTTAAGTCAAAATACTGTGCAAGAGGCTTAAGCGAACGGCTTTGACCGATGTTGCTGCCGTCAGTGCTCTCTCTCGCTTTTAATGAATTAAACATATAGAATTAAGTATTTTGATATGCAGATGCCGGGATCTTATTACAAGAGGAATCTCAAATGGCGAGGACAATTCGCTGCTTTGTTTCAATTATTTTTTATGCTTGCACATTCTTCTGAACGGGTGTAATCAAATATGCGCCTAGATGCGATGCTGCTACCATCGGCGATCTGCAGACAAGCGTCAAGCCCGGCAGTCACTTCAGCATTTCTTTGTCTCGATGTCGCACGCTAACAACTGCAATTCTCGATTTATGAAAGAGGAGCTCGAGCGCTCTTTGTTGTAAACAGCAATTACAAGAATGCCTGAGACTGCGAGAGCAATAATTTAGCTAAATTTGTGTAACATGACGTGAAATTATTGTTATTGGGAGATGAGGCAAAGAAATGTTTTCCTCTGACAATTATTTTCTCTCCCGGTCGTTGCGAAGGCAAGTTATTAAATTGTCATTTAAATGTTTGCTGGCATTCTTATGCAAAGAGCTCAGGTTGCCTGAGAAATTCGAATGCGGAATTTTGTTTCCTTCAGTTTCGTTTCAATTGAAATTGGAGTTGACATGCGACAAGGTTTTGAAGTGAATCAACCAAGAGAGAAGCTTTTGTAAATGATTAACTGGACTCGGCTGAGCTTCAAACTATGCGTTAATTAAAATCAAATAATAGCTGGAGTGATCAAGACAATAATTTCTTCCCGCGAAAAGTTGACTACTAATTTTTACCGTAAACAGAATCGCGGATTCTTCTCAGAACCAACAACGGATATCATCAGATAATTCATGAGCAAGTGCGACAAAAAGAGCAGTTCAAGTCTCGAATAGGAAATGACTGGCCATCAAGCGACTGCCTACATGGGAAGAAGATGAATTGATTTTTAATTGATATCTTCTAATTAATGCGTGTAATTCCACTTAAGTAGCAATAGCGGAGCGGTCACAAAAAGCGTTCTCCATCTCATTTCGAAGGCAGTCGCGGCCTCCATCGTCTAGCGCGCTCTCCTAATAACGTAATTTATGGAACCAGAAAATTAATGACAAGCGTATAATGTTCCACTCCATCACGTCGTCTTTCTCTTCTATTGTACCTCGACGCTGTCGTCATTCCTCTCGATCTTTTTCCTAACGCTCCGAGATATTAATGACTTGTTTCGTCTTTCAACTTATTATCATTTATTCAAACATAGTTGAACATAATGAAATAAAATAAATAGAGTGGCACAGTAGAAAAGGGAAGCTCATGAGAAATTACAGACGATGAACGAACCAGGTGGCATGTTTGTTCGCGTTTGAGAAAAGGAGAAGCTGACTTGAAAAATTGCTTCTTCCATTCTCCGCGGTGAGTCGTTTGTTTGGAAGCCTATTTTGAGTCGAAGAGCAAACTACGCGTTTCAATTATAAGATCGCGGTTTGACCTCGTCGAAGCAACAAGCAACCGCGTGTCATGACGCAGCATAAAGAATCGAAACAATAAATTTTGTGCACCCAAACACAAAAAGAAAAAGTCGAACATAAAAACGAAAAATTACCTTAACACCTTTCTGACTGCTAAAATCAGTACTTAAACATTGAACAGCGACGTTTATCTGCAAATAAAGAAAATGAAAAGTAAAGAAAGCGATCAATGAAATTAAAAAATAATAAATAATCAACCGAATGAAAGCAACACCAACAAAACATCACGAGCTCAAATATTGAGAGAATTAAATTGTTTCGGGCTTATTCTGCTCCGGCTAATCTACCACGAGCCAATAAATAAGAAGACGATGAAGTGATAAATTATTTTATTTTGCGAGTGATTTTATATTTTTTGTGCAAAGGCGAAGCTGGAACAAGCTTAACAACGTGTTGTAATTATCGAGCTATAAATTATAGAAAACGATATCAATGGCAACACCGATACGACTGCTCGTACTGTCCCACTCGCCACTCATCCGATTGTCTTCTAATTACAGCTTCTGTAAATTCTTTATCACGACCCGTTCGTGTTTCGCGGTCGATTTGGCAATTTCCGATGTTTACATCGATCCAGCCGCCGCAGTCAATGAACACCGAAACGAAACCAATTA
Organism: Smittia sp. YW1114-2; assembly: GCA_033064975.1. Lineage (NCBI taxonomy): Eukaryota > Metazoa > Arthropoda > Insecta > Diptera > Chironomidae > Smittia > Smittia sp. YW1114-2. Next base: position 8,314,710 of record CP093832.1, read on the forward strand.
AATTTCATGATGGAGATGACTTTGCAACCTGTTTCTTCCGCGTGTCTTCTCGAAACTCGTTTCGTCGTGTCGATTTATTTATTTGTTAGCGTCGAAGGTGTTTATGGGGAAATGACTTTTTCCCACAACAGACAACAATGATTCAGAGGCCTGGAGTGTTTGTGCGTTGAGTGCGAAACTGGAAATTCCACCTCGACACTCGATAACTCATACAGCCCGCATTTCCCAATAGAAATTTCTTGTTGTGATTTTTCGGATGTTTCAGCGAATTGTCAAAACGGAATGCGAGAAAAAGCGTGAGAAGTGGCAATTAAAATTGTCAAACACGGGTCTGGAACTTGGTTTAATTATGATGATTGCGAATGCGCGCTCTTGTTCACGATCAAATTTCTCAGTTGCACAGTCGGCGTCCAAAGCGATGGAGAGCTTAGCGTAAGCTCGGCTGACTAACAAGAGTGAGTTTCTCTTAAGAAACTCATCAATAAATAAACGGATTAGCGAAGCCTTTGCAATTTCATAATCTTTGTCATTAAGTTTTTTGTCGTGTCGCTAATTAATGTGCAATCTCTTCTACTGTGCAACGCGATTGAAATCGATAAATGAGAGCCGAGGAAATATTAAAATATTAATAATTACCACGAGAGCAATTAAAAACTTATCTACGGCTGTCATTTGAGTTTTCGTCTTCTAATCAACAAGCTTAATCTGCAGAATGGTGTTCTTGCGATTTTATGGATGGAAGAAAACCGTAATTCCGCGCAGGTTTATTGCGCCGTGCATTTCACTGACTGCGCGCCTCCGTAAAGCGAATATTTATTTTCAATTATTAGCAATAATAAATATTTTAATACGCTAAAGTGATCACTTAATAAACGAGAATCTCCAACCCGCGGATTAGTGCTGAGTCATCGCACCGCTTTAAAATTCATCAAAATTGCAAAATAAAACTTTAATGTTTCCCTGATTGCTCCACCAACTCTTTATACGGTTCTTTTACCGATCGCGAGTATCGCAATCGTAAAAGCAAATGCATGTTCAACTGAGCTGAACACAAGCCAATTTGATATGCGCGTTCTAAGACATGTCGAAGCCCCATGAAACCTCAATCGGACAGAAATGTTTTCCAAAACCCATTGACCGAAATAAATCTTTCATTTGTCTTTGAGCAGTACAAAGCAACATCGAGCTCAATAATAATTTATCTCTTAATTCGAAGACTCTAAGATTTATCTCGAAGGCACGTGAAAGAATGCCGCGCCACGCTAAAATAAGCCAGCAAACAGCTTAATTAATAATCTGTCACTTAATGACGTTTTTTATTATTTATTCTGCACGCGGATGCCTTCAAGGCACTTTCGTTATGCTTTTCGGGGGTAAGGCGACACGAATCAGCCACGAAGGAAAAGAAATGAAGATGCAGAATAGGCAATTAATAAATTATAGCGCTTGAGAGAAGAAGATTACCGCGCCGCTCAAGCAAAGAAAGGAAAATTGAATAAAGTTCTTCTTTTTATAGTGTTGCGAGTGGCCGAGCTTCACAATTTATTGCCATTGATACGCGGCTCGATAGCGAACTCGATAGCACCGAGAGACACTCACAACGATACAAATTAATATTTGCGCCTTGTTCTAGATATGCTCGGGAGACACCAGCGAGCCACACGAAACAAAGATAAAATGTCATGTAATTTAGCAAAATGGTAGAAGGGAAGCGAAGAAGGCGATGCCAATGAATTATAAATCGACTCGGCATGAAGATGTTTTATTTATGTTTCAATGCAGCAGCGCCCGTTTAATTGAACCTCTCCTTGAACGTCGTCTTTAATTTACGCGCGATTCGTGCGTGCCTCAAACATCGAACCGTGGGCTTCAGTGGAACTTTCGTTCATAATAATCCGATTTCGAAACCACGACGAAAAAACTGTTTTTAATAAATGTTTCAGTTCCTCTGACCTTCGACTATGAATGACACAAACAACAAAAACATCGAGTGTTTCATAAATAATTCAGATGAGGCTCGAAAAATAAATATCTCCTCGCCTCGACTCCTACTGCTTATCGACAACTATTTGAATTATTATAAACATTTTTTTATGCTTTATCAACGAATCTCTCGGTCGAACGCAGTTTGAGTCTCGAAGAGAAATAATTACAAGCGCTTAGAGGAGATTTACGGTGGCAGAAAGTTAACGACATGGAACTTTTCATATTTTGAGCCAATTGATTAAAACATTACGTGCGGGGAAGCATCGACGACTTGCTGGGTTTCTTTTTCTTTCGACGCTCGTTAAAATTGAAATTTATCGAGATTCGTTGGAACTGATAAAGTCAAGTGTAGCCGAGAGTTGGGGGGAAGTGATTTCTAGCTTCGATTGAGACATAAGGAAGCTTTTAGATTGCTCTGAGGTCGACTAAGCTTTGCATTGGAGAGAGATAAATTTTATCGTGATCTGAATTTGTTGACGTAGTTTTGCAAACTCTCCGGCGATCGACAAGAAAATCGTGAGCTCATTTGACTCGGTCAAATGCAGGAAATCCAGAAATATCTATTGACGTCAGTTCCTTATCTTCTCAACTTTCAACGAGCTGAAAGCTGGCGAATTCAGTTCACCCAACTCAACTTAAACTTCTCAGCAAAGTTAATAAAAATCGTTCAAGGAAACGAAAATTTGCTCAAACATTTTAACAAACTGCTGGCGATTTTGAAATGTTATGATTTATCGCTTTTGCGGGCATTCCTTCTTCCATCGTGCGGCTCTTGACAGTCCTACATACACACACACGCGAGTGATTTCTCCTCTTTTTCGCCTTCGATTGTCGGGAGCAATAAATTTTATCTCATAAATATGTGTCGCTTTTTCACTATTCCAATGCTTTATTGCGCTAGCCGCAAATTGATTTCTCGATTCACGCTGCAGCAGCGCCGAGCGTCTTGCGCACAAATCTCAACATTTTTCATCATAAATTAATGTCGATTTTTAATTTGCAGGCTATCGTGTCGCGATTTCAGCACGTCATATGCAAATTTGTCAAAATTGCCAGTGTGTTGCGAAATTGAATTTTTCCCTCGTTCGCCAGCGCTTGGCTTTGAAAAATTGGGCGAGTCAAGAGCGTTGATGTATTTGGTGTGTGAAAAGTCGCTTGGATAATTTACGAATAGATAAATCGATTCATTGTTCCATCACGTGCTAATGTGCTTGTCGCTTACCTTTGCTGAACTCTCCAGTGGATTCCAATAGACGGCGATGGCATTGTGCGAGATTTCTTCTATCAGTCCGACGAGCCCTACGCTATTCTTTGTATCTGCAAGAGAGAGGAATGAGATAAAATTACTCTGAATGCTTTCACACAGGAAATTAAGAGTTTTTCATGTTCACGAGTATCGACAATTAAAATCTTTTTCAATTAACAAGCAACAAATTTTTCCAATCACCAACAGCGACTCTTCAAGTGGCGCTTACGAAGGTCACAAACTCGTTTTCCCGAGCGCGTAATCAACCTGTTTTATGTGCCCGAACGTTTTCGGGAACTTTTCCAATTGCAATGGAACATAAAAACTTTATTAAATACGCTAGTCACTGACGTCGAGCATGGAAAGCGTACTTAATTAATTAAAGTTCGTTGTTTCAGGCCATATCATTTCCTGGAGCTTGCAACAAGCACTGTAACTACATTATTGCGTTTTGTGCCGAGACGAGGGACATGAAAATCACACCGAAGGCACATGGAATCATGTAGCAGAAAAATGATCATTATCAATTAATTGTTATCTAAGAACAGCGCGAGCGGAAAGACGATGTAGTTGTTTGTAAGCATGCAGAACTTAAATGGACTTTTTCGTGTTTAATTGCCAATCGACTTTGCATTATTTGTTTCATTATTCCTTCGGACATTGCTGAGCACTTCGTCTATGTTGAGAATAAATTCATTCTTATTAATCGTAAGTGATTAGATCGTGCTGTAAAATTAACGTTAACATCTTCGGCCGTCGCACGAAAAACACGAGAAAGTTATTAATAAGTAAATTACAAAGACCATCAACTCTTGAAGCTGATAAGAATCTCTTCCTTCTTGCTTGCCGCTGTTGCTTCTTCAGTGGATATGATCGAAGGCAAATAATGGGCAATTATGACGTGAACTCGACGGCGACACGGAGATGGACAATGGAAGCAGAATTCGTCCCGTTTATTAAAATGTTAATTTCTCATGTCTTGATGGCAACAATTACTCGCTCGTATCATGAACATCAGCATTTAATCTTCGCTACTTCTTCTGCATGTCGCTGGTAACGGAGCTTCACAGAAAGACAATAAATTTAAAACAAATCATTGATGTCGCCGTTGAGGCAATGACGTAAGCATTACAACGACGCTTAATTTGATTCCCCTGCGTCAAAGACTGATGAAGGCCTGAGGCTTTGGAAACTTTGTCTTTTAGGTGATCAAACTGAACGCTGATCCTCATTCAAGTTGACAGCATGTTCAGTCGCCTCGGCTGCGAAAAGCTCAACGATCTTTAATTGCGAAAGAGAAAACTCGCGACAACGATAAACTAATAGATTTCAATGCCAATAAAACATTTTGCGAGAAAAGAAGGCAGCACAGCCAGCAAAGAGGAGAGAAAATTTTATTCCATCAAAAATGGTCATCGGAATTGCATTCGTTCATTCGCAACGTCTCCGATAATTAAAATTGTTTTTGTCTCTCTGAACAGCGTTAAAGTACAGTAGTAGAAAATGTGGCCATAAAAATTGCTTTAATGGAAGATCGCACCATTCCCATTCGGCCTGTTTTGCTGCACAGCCAGCCTTGCGACCAGATTGTAAAACTTATTTGTTAATTGATTGTTAAGTTAATTGACCTTATCGAGGCAAAGCGAGCGGAGCTATGCAGCAACAGGTAATGTTCGCAATTGGCAATTTTCCCGCGAAAACATTTTAATTTTTAATTCTCTCTCTCTGCGAGCCTCGCAACATGCTGCGGTTCTCAGCGAGTCGTTAAAAATAATTTTTCGGAGTTCTCGGACTTTTTTTGCCGATAAGTCAGAGCAGCATCGACTTCTCTACAAAAGCTGAAGATCAACAAATATTTAAACATCGTTAACATCGTCGGCGAATGGTCGTAAAAGTCTTGGCAATGGATGATTTTATGGCCAATCATCAGTTTTTTCTGTCCGCTGGTCGTAAATCTCAATCGCGATACTTCATTAGGTTCACTTACCGGCATCCAAGATTCTCTGCTTGACCGAGTGTTGTCGTGAGTGCCAGAACTGCCAGGCCTTTATCTCGTCCTCGGGGCTTTTCTCTTCACGGAACATCAGCATGATGACACTCTGCAAAACGAAGTAAAACAGGAAAACGTTAATTGATGTGTTGAGTTTTTCTATCGCATGATGAAACTGCCAAATTATCTTGTTAAATTCATGATACACTGTTGACCGAATTGAGTTGTAATTTAGCGGCATAATGAAAGTGTTCGCATGATGACACAGTAAAGCATTTTGGCAGCACGCGGCAAAACCAAACGGCCGCGGCTTGGCTTAACCTAGCAAACGAATCTCATCGCAATCGATCCATTTCATCAGAGCCGAGCACTTATTTTCCTCGGTTTGCGTCTCACGCAGCGTTCCGAGATCTCGAGACACATTTTTATGAAATTTTTTCTTCTTAATGAAGAGAAATGTGAAGCATTCTCGAAGCAGACAACGGCCATCATGAGACAGAAACGGTGTCCATTAATTAAAAATTCAAAATAAGCCTCGGCTTTTAATGTAGGTGTTTAGTTTTTTCTCTTCAAAAGACTCGCCTGGATATTTCATGTTCATGTCGAGAGAGTGAGCGAAGGAGAAAAAGAAATCTTAATTTCTTTCCGATGTTATCAGGCGAAGCAGAATAATTTTTTAATGTTCTCCCTCTTACATTTAATTTATGCCTTCGCGTCTCTGAGTTTCGTGCTCTCCTTTTTATCAGTTTACTCGAGAGATTTGTTGTCGTTTGGTCGCGATGAAATCGTTTGATTGAAGAAATGTCGCTTCTGAAAGTGTCTCGAGGGTTTCGATGAGAAATCTCAATCTCGAGCTGATAACGATTCGTAATTAAAGTCTCTCGAGAGGAGATCTCGAGAATTTTGAGCCAATTAGACCAAATATGAACTTGACGTACACGCATAACGAGGCAAATATGAATAACAATAAACATGGCCTAATTGATTCCTTCTGCTCATGATTCCATCAAAAAGTTCGTTTGATTGACTTAAATAGCTTCTGACAGACAACAAACATTACGAGCCAAGTCGAAGACAATTGAATGGGAAAAGGGATTAAAAGGCAAATACAGAGTTTCTTAGCCATGAGAACGACTTATGATGGCTTGGCGTTCTTTAACTAATGTAGGTCGTTTAAGACAAAGCTCGAAATCACGAGAGAAGTCTACGAGACGAAAAACTAATCTTAGACACACAAAATGTCAGAGAATGTTAAGACTCAATTAAGATTTCTTATTAAATAGACTTAAGACCATTTACGACAAGGAGCCTTGAGCCAAATAGGATAATCGCAAGAATTGCTAGCTGCTGGATATTTCCTCCGGGCAGAATTAATTTCTGACCACTCAACACTCGATTGATCGTGCACATCACGTCGTCGCCATGAGTCAGCGCTCTTTGTTTGCTCAACATCAACTATTCATCACTCAAGGAGAAGAATGAAGCCCTAAGCGATCTCAGGAGCCGTCAAAGACAACTCAAGAATCCATCATCGATTCGTCAACGCGCGTAGCAAAAAACAGAAGCTACGCTCAATCTACTCCTAAACAAATAAATCTTCGAGCATCGCTAGGCGACAAAAAATCCTCAAAGTTTTGATTTCAATTTATCATTTCTTCAAAGGAAAACGGAAATTTGAATATCAAAAGGAGAAGTTCACAGTAATTATTCATGATTTTTTCGTCTAAGCTTCTGGAATCTGATCTTTCTGCTTCAACTGATGTCGCTGAGCGGCAAGGACGGAGAAGTTATTACATCAGTATCATCTTCAAGTCGAGATTGTAAAAGGAGATAATAAAATATTTTTTGCTTCCGAATTTCATTCATTTTTTGCCTTCGATGATTCACGATTGTCGAGTCTTCGAAGGGAAGCAAATCGCTGTTTGTTTGTTTTAGAGCATCTGGAGGGAAAATTCGTTATATGCAAATCCATGGGAAACTGGATTGTCAGATGGAAGAAGCACCAGCAGGTAAACTCAGATCGTTGATCGAAGATGAGTCGCAAGTGTCAACACTCAATCTTGGAATTAATTCACCCCGACACATGATCGGAGAAGATGATATGCGATTTAAATCAATGACGAAAGGGGAATCGAGCGGCAACAGTAACAATTATTGTCGTCGACCGGAAGGAGAACTAGAGCAGTAAGAAATTGAATACTTGAATAACTTTTTCATCGCCATGATTCGTGGAAAAATGCTCAAAGAATTATGCAAATTCTCGCTTTTGGAGACAATAAATTAAGTTTACGTCTCTCTGTGCGGCTGGTGGGCTGCCATTCTAGGTGTGTCAGCAGCTTCTAATCGCTCAGGCGACTGCAGCATAATAAATCTCAGTCGACTAGCAGAAACTTCAGCTCCAAAGTGAGATAATTATTTTATCCGACTTTCGATTGTCTAATTCAATTAAGATTTCACGGGAACGAGCCTAGCACGCGGACGTGAATGACAGTTTGTGTCTGTCTCTCTTCGAAAAAGATTTAAACGTTTCATAAATTGTGCGATAAGTCGAGGCGGAAATTTATGGCGGATTGAGTTGGTCGATAAATTATGTTGCATTTTTCGTTTTCGGAATGCTTCGAGACAAAAGTTGCAATTGCAAACGCTTGCGCAATGTAAAATTACTAGCGACTCAAATTTCAATCTCACGATTGCTCATGAAACATTCTCGGGATGGCTGCAACTTATTAAAACTGTGCTCATGCATGAGACTCGAGAATTGCTGCTCCGACACCTTTCTCACATAAAGTCACTTGGATAATACTCGAGCAAGGCAGAAAGATACTCGAGGGAGCTGAAAGTCTCAAGTTAACATCGAGTCATTAATAATTATTAGAAATCTTCTCGCAGCTCCTAGGCCGACAAAGAAGGGATGAAGATTTTTTGTCGACTTCTCGCATCGTAAAAAGTGAGGAAAAGATTACAATAAGAAAAGGTCGATGCAACCCTTCGAGTCTGAAGAATAAAAATTATCAAAGTGCGTTGATGTTCACGAGAGAAATCTCAGCTCTTTTACATTTTTAATTGTATCAGACGATGGCTTTCAACAATGCCATCGAGCATCACAACAACATGAGGATCGGAGAATTTATTTATTCCAATTATGAACATTTCTTGAGATGCTTATCAGTTTGGGAAAAGCTGTTTGAAGTTCTTTTTTTGTACGACGACCGAGCGACAGTGCGTTTCTCATTTTGTTGTGACGGAGTTAATGAAATGGAATGAGATGGAGTCGAGTGAAGTCTGAGTCTTTCTCTGAGTTGTTTAAAAAGAATTGTTCATTGATTTGCAAAGTCTCTAACGTGCTCTTTAGTTGTTTTCGCACATGAATCTTCCGCCACAATAATTTCCATAAAAGCGTGATGCTATAAATTCAAATTAAAGTGAATCGATTTAGCTTACCTTCACCGTCTGGTTCTTCAGCGGCTTATCGGGATCGTGGACGTATTCTAATGTGATGCCGTAGAACTGTCCTTTGTTGATGTACGTTATTCTGTCATCCTCGCGTCGCTGCGACGAGCTAATGGGCGACTCTAAATTATACTTGAAACCTACGTTTGAGAATCTACGAAAATGGAAGAGGAGAAAATAGGAAAATATTAGTGAAACTTTCCTGCGATCGCTAATGACGAATAAATTGCGAGTAAATTATGTTGAAAGTTGGAGACAATCGAAAAGTCGTTTCGAACGTCCAACATTTCATTCAAATTTGCATTCCCACTGGAACATTGGAAATCGATTTAATTGACATTATATTTTAATCTCAGCCTCGAAAAAATCTATTGCGATTCGAATCAGAAATCAATCCGATCTTGTTACGGATTCCAATCGCAATTCTTCCGCAATTGTTTCTCTCTGCGAGTCGTAAACTTCACTTGCACGCAAATTGCATAATAAATTCTCCCGAATGATCCAAGCAAGAGCGTCGACGTCCTATGAAAAATATGCAAATGATAAGCGCGACGATCTACGAAAGACCTGACAATTAGTGAGTTTACATGAAGGTGAATTATCCTCAATTTGGCCAACGATCGTCTCGTTAAATGTCGCTTAATATTTTTCTACGGCCAACGCCGATAAATCGCCTCGACGTCGTTTCAATTTCTCATGCGAACGAACATAAATAAATTGGTGACCAAAGTGCAAATAGCGAATGAAAAAGGAAAAGGTTGATGTGGATTTTATTAAACACTCATGTAGGTAAGCACGTCGATGGGAAGAAAATGATTAAAAATCAAATTACAAGATCAGACGCGCAGAGGTTCGTTGATATGCAAAATAATGTGAATGCAATTATTCTTTCGCCGGCTGCGTACAAGTCAATGGAATAAAAAGCAATAATAATTTCGCTGAGCAAGGAAATATTGTCATTGATGGTCGCTCTCCACACACAATGAATTTATGATAACATATATGTAAGCACGAGAGAGAGAGAGAGGGAAGAGTTAAGTTTAATGTGTTTTCATGATGGAGGAGATTGTTGCGATACGCGACATAAAATATTGCGCCGATTTTGCATAAAATATTCTTTATCAATTTCCTTTCGAGATGTTTGACAATGAGAATGCTGAGCGAGGAAATCTTCCCCCGATGCCTCAATTTGCAACTGCGCCACGAAGCCAAGAAAGCAAATCGATTACTTTTTCGAGGCGAGCAAATTTATGCAGCAGGCGAAAAAATATGAGCATAATTTTTATATTTTTCGTTTACATGTCAAGACATTCCCGGGTTGGCATTGTGTCCGGCGAGCGAGAGCGCGCGCTCGCTGAATGAATCTATGACTCCAATTAAAATTGAAATGTTCCAATGTCGGGACAAAGGAAAACATTGTAAAATATGAATTAATGTGGATGGACTGAGCTTCTCGTTATCAATTGACATAATTTCTTTAATAATGCTTTTTATGTTGATTTAATCGCCAAAACTGAAAGTCGCCATCAGGAAACTCAACCGTCAAATTAGGCTGAGCAAACAGAGTCTGACTTTGATGAGACGTAATTGAATCGTATTGAAATCTAATGAATCTGAATAAGTACAAAAGGAGTGCAGAGAAGGAAGTCGATGCATGCAAAATGTTATGTCAACTTCGTCTCCAATTTATGTCACGTGATTGACAATCGTCAAAATTTACCGTTGGCAGTCAGTGGTATATTCGTTATGCTTTAATTGTATAACGTTTTGCCTGATCCATTCGAGTCTATGATTAGGCTTGTGCGCTTTGAATCAAAACACTTTGTATGTGCGATCTTGCCACCTCAACACAAGGGATCATCATCGATGATTGTTATCTATTTTGAAAGTAATTTAGACTTCTAAATAATGGCAGCAATTTGCAACGTGCTACTATTAAATTACAATTAGCATATTCAATGCAGAGGAGAGAACGCTAACGTATTTCCGCAGATCAGTGCAGCGTGCAGCAGCTCCAGAAAGTAATTTTCACCGGTGATAAAATGCAATCAAAAGATGATTAATGGAGCACACAAGGCGCATTTGTTTGCAGGCAAATGTTAATGAAACAAATATCTTCCGTGGAACAAAAAGAGGCTGATCTGAGGTAGAGAGTCGAGCAGCGGGAATTCTGTAATTCAAGTAATTTGTAAGTTCAGCACACGGGAAGTTCTGCTGGCGAAATCCGATCAAATAGCGCGCTATTGCCGCCACCGATTTAATTGACATCAGTCACGCAAGTAATCAGATCAGATAGTTTTTCGTGGCTTTTAGTTTGCTAAGCGCCTCAATGTTCTTTAAACATATGCTGCGAAAAATAAAGTGCACCAGCAATTACGGACTGCGGAACCGTTAGCAAGCAATGCACGTTGGCGCACCAAATGGAAAATCTAAATTGCATTTCAGCCTTGAAACCTTAATGGACAGTGCAACAGAAAAAGTAACAACTGCGCGCAACAATTTATGAATGAAAATAATTACGAGACTGCAAGCTGAAAGGTTTTGCTTGTTGCCTTTCGGTGATTTACTAGATTCCCCCTGCCTTCTCGTGGCAAAAACAAGCAAGGAAATCTCTTTCATTAATGAAAGCGATCCTCGTGATGGCTCATCAATCAACTCATCTCCCGTAGCTATTCGAAAGCTCTCGCAGAGCTCGCAACAGATGCAATTGTTTCATTTCTGCTTTGCGATTTGTTCGCCAGCCACTTGGCAAATTCTTTCGTCGCGAGGTGACGAAACGCGCGACTTTCAATCTTCCGATCGGTTAAGCTCTTTCCATTGACGTGGGTCGCGTTTGCATTCAATAATCAGAATAAATCACATTTGTCTTACGGCAAAGTATTGCGCAAAGATTTTCATTAGAATTGAAAAATAATTAATTGAGCAACATTTCTCGTACACATTTTCAACAAATTCCCGAGCGGATATTATTGAATATTAATTAAGGGAGGGCCGGGCGAGTGTTTAGAGCGACAAAGTCGCTCAAGCTGCCACCAAATGCAAGATTTATGATTCTGTTTTTTGCGGCACGGTTCTTAATCGCCTCACGATTCGAAATGTTAATTTGTTGTTAAGCTCGGGAGATTTTTCAAACGTTCTCGCGATATAAATCATAAGTCAGAAGAAAGATTGAACGTAACACTCACATTTTTGGTATTTGAATTTTGTCGGCATCATTCTGTCGCCCGAAATCGTGCCATGGTCGAGATGATCGCGTCGAGGCCGGATTGCTGCTGATCGATGTCGTTGGACTGTTTTGACCGCCGTGAACACTGATGCTGCTACGCTGAATGCCCGTCACCGAAACGGGGATCGATCCATTGTCCAGGCTGATCGGTTGACACAGCTCTGTGTAGTCAAATGACTGTTGATGACAAAAAAAGATTTGTTGAATTGAACTGACCGAGTTGAATCATCGAGTAAATTCCTTTAATCGAGCCTCGAGACTTTTCAGATTAATTAACGAATCTCACAGGATTATTTCAGCGTGAGAGATGTCAAGAGTCATTAAAATATTTTCTGTAACTCCTCGAAGGCAGTCGTCGGATCAAAAGTTAATTAATTGAAGCGTTTCATTTTTTATGGCAGAAAAATTGTTGAATTGAAGTCAACAGGTTGTAAGAGACAGCGAGAAAACGAAACTGATAATTAAGCAATTACAAACGATTTGCAATTGTGAGCAGCTTTTGGAGTCGAGTCTATTGCGATCTGTGTCTGCAGGTGAATGGCGCGAAATGTAATTAATTTAAGAATGAAGGAGAAATTATTCGAAATGACTGGATGACATGCAAAGCTCGAAAATGTGTTAGAAGAAGATTTATCTAGATAGAGAAGGAGGGAGAGAAGTGTTTTCGTTTACCTGCTGGATGTTGTTTTGATCACGCGGCGTGATAGCGTCAGCTCCTATTCCAGAATCGGGACTTGGCAAGTCAACCGTTAGGCCAGCGGCGGACGTAACTGTTTTCGCATAGATTGAGCCGCTCTTCGTGTGCGCGGTAGTGAAGCGTCCCTCGTAGCTGGTCGTGGGCGTTTCGCTGTCGCTGTAGATTGTCGTGCGTGATGGAATGTAGCCTTGAGAATCGAAGTACTCCCGATAACCGTAAGGCTCTGTGATGAACGTCGAACTACCTCCGCCCGAACTGAAAATCAACTCAACTTGAACGCAATTCGCGAGTGCATCTCGATTGGGTCTACTTACGGCATTCTTGCGGTGTAGTATTGGGTGTCATAGTGGCTGGGGCTCGGCGTGTTGTTGTTGTTGTTTATGCTGCCATTCGATCCAGACACCGAACTCGTTTGATGGGCACCCTGTTTTAGTAGTTTTAATAATTGAATTAGTCGTCAGCTAAAGTGTTGTCGCGTGATCATTGTGTGTTTAATTTGTTACAAGAGAAGAAAAGAGATGAAGACTGTCGCGTCTCGTTTGGCCTTGTCTTCGCTCGCTGATGAAATTCTCGGAAAGGCTTCTCAATAAATCTGGCTTAACATTTTTATCAGAGCGCTCTTTATGATTGCCGATGAGGCGGAATCAGACACAGAGATGATTCGTTAATTTTCTTAATTTGTGAATTAATGAATGAGAATGACTTAATCTTGTTTTGCAATCTGAAGACTGAATGTTGACTTTGAATTAGAAGAATAAATTGGATGAGACGATGAGTTAGCACCTGATGACGGAAATTGCTGTTTGCTCCGAGACAATTTTCACTTTTTTTTGCGTGACGAGAGACTTGATCGTCGCGATTCGATTGAAATGCATGTCGATAATTGGAAGGCCCTTCTGCGGTCCACGAGGCTTTCAATTAACGTTACGCTAATGTTTTCACGAGACATGATCTCACTAATTGCACAGCGAATCGAGTCAAATTACGAACCCCGAAAAATAGAAACGTTGAGCCAGCTCTCGCGCGCGCGGTCGAAAAAGCTTTTTCAAGATTTCCTGGCTCCCACTTGAGAGAGATAAAGTCTGCGTGCTCGATCAATTACAAAAAGCTCTTAATTAAGTTTTTTCTCCTCTCGTTAATGGATCCCGTATCAAAAAAGTTTCGTTTTTACGCGTCGCCAATTAACCGAATGTCTGATTGATATGAGAAGCCTCTCCATGCTAATGCTGGAGCTTCTTGTTATGTGCAAACAGTCAAAATGTTCGGGGCGTGTTGGCTACGAGTAAGACCTGGGGCCATGTGGAAAGTTGTTTCACGTCCCCTTTCTCTCGCCAATAAGTCATTTGTGATCATTTAATTACCTGAAGATAGATTTGCGTGCCCCCGGAATACATGTTTTCGGCGGACGGGCTTCCAGGACTCGGTGGTTGCTCCTTGATTTGTAGCGATGTCGGCGCGGGTGATTGAACGACTAAAACCTGAGCATTTCAGATTGCGCGAAAAAGAAGGAGACGAGACAGAAGTTTCCCCAAGGAGTTGAAGAAGAAAAAGAGAATAAAAACACAAAATTAAAAATCGTACACGGCGTGGCAACAAAATAAGAGAACTGAGTGCAGAAAAGTAAATTGAATTAAATTAATTAGTAATTCCAATTGTCCATAATTTATTTATTTTTGCTCTTAAATTAATGATGCTTTCCGTGGTGAGTGGATTTAATGTAAATTGCGTTTGCTGTGCACAACGCGGTCTCTCCCAGCGCAAAATGTCGCCGTTTAATTCTCTTAATGTGCGGAGCACAACCAGTAGCTGGATGTGCTGCAGTTTGATTCTCTTCTTTATTGTCCACCCGACTGAGTTTCACTTATCAGCAGTGACCGCAATCGATTCTTATTTTGCACGACACTGAAGGACAGAATTTAATGGACGGACGTCGAGTTGACGAAACGAAATCATTTCGTTGATTTTTAATGCGCGTCAGATGGCAGCGACAAGAGCTCGAATTTGATTTCAAGCGTTGTGATCGATAAAATTCCCTCTCGACTACCAATTAGCAGTCTTGTTATTTCGACCGACGTCACTAGAGAACTTGACGTTAATCAAACATTTTTATGATAAATTTCAAGCGTTTTTTGAAAGATTTTTATAGAAAATTCCTGACGAGCATAAAAGTCTTTGATTGAAACATTAAAGTAGTTTCACGTGAGCAGTTTACGATCAATAATTAAATCCTTCTATAAAGTCATAAATTCAGTGTGGAAAGAGCGATCGATATAAATAATCTTTTAACGTCTCTTTCGATTCTTCACTCCACATTTTATGTCCCGAGAAGTTCTGATGCTGAATTAAGTGTCTCGTCTCGTTAGCTGATAGAAGCTAGCACAACGAGCTTTCGATAAATTAAATGAAATCTCACTTCGCGTGGCTGCTAATTACCAGCCTGAAGATTCTACCCAGCACACCATTTTTAATTGGTCTGCTGAATGAATTTTCACATTGTAAAAGCAGCAGTGCTTTAACTGAGATCAAAGACTCTCCCGTGAATCCATTTTCTTATGCAAATCCTCGTTAAGTAATTTTGCGTATTACTTTTAATGGCTTAATACTGAGCTTCTCAGTGGCGCTGGCTCCACTTGGGGCTTTTACGATCTATAATTAATTAAGTCACTTCGAAGTGGAGACTTGAAGGACGCGTCGAGCTACTCAGTGTTCTGTCGCTAGAGCTGAGTTGAAAAAATTGATTAGCATTTTGATTGGAATGTATTCAGCGATTAGTGCGAAGCTGCAATGACTTCGTATGAAACTTTGTAGCGCCAGCTGACAGTTCAGTGAGATTCACAGCGGCGGATCCGTTTTGCAAACTGTCATAAAAATAATTTTCAAACTGTTGCGTTTGATCGGCAAGTTTTGCTCGTGGCATCGTTTAGTTTTTGATTAGTAATTCCACTTAATCGTTAGTAAACGTCCGCGCGCTTCAATGTAGTCAAAGTTGCTCAAAATATGAATTTTTCTTTCCACTGCTTGTCGCTGCAACGACTAATTAATGATCGCCAAACACGAAAAACTGGCGCAATTTAAATTCAGACTCACATTGAAGATTATTAATTACTTTTTTATAAAATTCCTTCTTTAAACTGTTTTTCTAAACTGTTTATCACTGAATATTCAATTTTAACTGCGAACGATGATTTATTTCCACTCACTCGTCTGATTTAATTTTATATCAAAGTTTTTAATTTTCTTCTCTCATCACTTTTCGTCGATAATTCCCTTTGATTCGTTCTCGAATTTGTCAATTTTCGTCAAACTTTTATTGACTCTTAATATTTTTTATTCCGATAAATCCTCCAAGGAATTCCTTTTCGATTCTCCGATATTTTATTTCCTTCGTGATATTTTCTCGCGAGCTCGGAACAAGAAAAACTTGACACATACACGTCGATGTGCCTTCGTCAGCGCTTTGAACTGAACTAAGAAAAATAATTCAATTTTTTATTATCATACGAGTTTCGAGTGTAACAACAGGCAGGCGATGCCGGAGACCGAACGGAGAGAAGCAAGAAAGACTAAAGTCGGGTAGAAATAAAATAATAATAAATAAATGTTTTTTTACTCGACTTCATACCTTCGATATATGAAATGAACAATAACACTATTTAATATTATGAAACGCTCTTTTTCTTATTCTTCTCTCGGTGCTGCTGCTCGTGGTGTTGTTGTTCGTCGTGCGTTTTTGTCTTGTTCAACGTGAAGGGACAAATTTTTTGTCGTCGATCTCTTGTCGTCTTCTCTCGTGTCTTGACGAATATGTGTAAGTGGAGTTTTAGTACAAGACTAGAGAAGGAATCTCCGCAAAACACTCTTGCTCTGCATGTCTTAGCACCCGTGATTTGATTATGTAAAAAGAAGTTCCCCCAGTTGTTAATTGTAAAACGAAGCTGGTTTTGTTTGACGAAACGTAAAATATTTTTTTCCCTTCCCGAAAAATTATTTTCATGAAAATCGCCAGAGAAACCCGTTTTGCCCTAACATCAAATTAAAATGTTTTCATAATCAAAACAACATTTTTAATGCTCATTTCTGTTTGCGAGTCTCATTAATGGGTGTTATGTTAATGGCGAAGCATTTTGTAAGGTTTGTTAAGGAGCGAAGCGAAGAAGCCAAAAGAAGTGCAAGAAGGGAAGGAAAGAATTTTCGATGCAAATTATTAGTTGCAGACAATGTAACAAGAGAAGAAAGAAATTTTTCGCAAATCTCCCTTCGCTTGATCTCTCGAAATTGATCAGGTGACTGACTCACTGCCTTTTTTGCAACGAGAAGGGGCTCAAAAGCCATCTCAAGTGGTGCTTTATGGTGCAAGCAGTGATCAATTTCGATTGTGTTCGTTTATTATGTCAATTTAGTTTCATTCTCGTGTCTCGAATTGGCAATTTAGGCGAATGCTCATTTGATCTTTTCGCAGTCTTTGAAGCTGACGATTTGCATCGCAAGATGAAAGAAGAATCGGAGGAATGAGAAGCGAACATCTGCGAGAGATGAAAGGAAATTTGCATTCAATCGAGGCGACAAAACGAATTAGAATCTTGAATCGATTGGTGTAAACAGCGCAATTTATTTAGAGAAATTTCATCTGGTCAGTGGGGAACGCGGACTTTGAAGCCTCTCGTCAATTAAATAAAAAGTTACTTTCAAATCTCAGATATTTTTTAATTAATTCATTTCTCAAATGCTCGACGATGAAGCAAACGAGTAGAAACAAAAAATAAAATCCGCTGTCACAATAAATTTCTATCTCAATTGATTTCTCAAAAGAGAAGAAATCTCACTGGCCGAGCGTTACAAATTAGCATAATAATTGATATCTCTGTGCGCGTTAGGGAAATATCTCGGAAAATATCTTCTCTCTCGATTCTCTCTCGTTCCTCGGAGTTTAATTACAATACAATTGATACTTCGAGTACACAAAGAGACTTTTTTCTTTTCTTTTCTTATGCTTTCTGTGTTCGTCTACTCACTTTCTGACTTCGCGGACACTTCGGATCGATACGAAGATCTTCTGGCTCACGTTTGACATTTATGGCTTGTTGTGATTGGTGGTGTGAGCCGAGAAGTAAGCCTTGTATTTCGTTCTGCGAGAGACCTGGCACTTCGAGCTGGGCGTGTCCATTTAGCTTGGCTGGTGCACTAAGAGAATGAAAATAAACAATTATAATTAAAATCAATCAGAGTCGCTCATTGTTTTGTAATGTGATGGCATAAATATTTTTAAGAAAGAAGAAATAAATTCATTGTTTGCGAATATTTTAAGAAACGAGACGAAAGTTTTTTTTTCGATAACATGTTTTGATAAATTTGCTGACAACAATGAAACGATTTAAGAATCGCTTCCAGCTATGCCCGGTCGAAATTCCTATGAAGCTTAAACCAAAAATCTCTTTTAAATCCAATTTATTAATTCATAGGATCCGCAAAGGCCATTCAAGTGTCATAAATATTCCTCATCCAATCTGTTCTGAACCTTTTTCGAAGCTCGTAAATTCGATTATACACCTGAGCTTAACACATGAATATGACAACGAATCACACGCCAAAACATCGCAAGCAACTCGAGAACCAGAAGCCACAAAACTGCTTTTCGCCTCGGAACAGGTTCGTCGTTTCTGCACTCGATTGACTTTTTCGATGTCCGACAATCACTCAAGAGGCGAGCGCGCAGAGACAAACGTTTCTAATTTCTCCAATAAATTTTTCCTCGCTTATCTGATCGTATGGAAATTTATGATGATTGCATTTCTCTCGAATCAATCAAAAAGTCATTCGGAGGCATTGCGCGCGAAGCATTGATCGCTCCTCTCAATGTTTATGGTCAATCTCGATCTCTAATTGCGCGGAGACGAAATTATTAGAGATCAACAAAAGAAGAATGGACGCCGCGCAATTTCCTCCCATTGAAAGCATTTTGATCGTTATCGAGACGAGAATTCTTTCTTCTACCTGACAAAATCGATGGAAGAATTCCCATTCACAAATAAATTTCATCGAAATTTGAATAATTTTTCTTTCGCTCCGCGGCATCAAAATTTATGTCGAAGCAATGGGAATGAAACGAGAAAACGATTTACATAATTGCCATCCCGAAGATTGCTCTAACATCTTGTCGCCCTGATAACACATTCTCAGGTGAAAGAAGAATTATTGAATGAAATGCGATTCCCCGAGACCTTTGTCATGGTAAACTGAAAATAGATACTTTTAGCTTTCGGTGTTGAAATAAAATCACAATTCTCTGCGCTTTGCTCTCACGCGTTATAAATTATCAAATTATGACGATCCGTTCCGAATTGATTACGAGGCGGGCCGTGTGTCATGTTACAATCGAATCAGAACAAAACGAAACTGCTCGAGCTGTGAAGAATCGTCGGTTTCCGAAACGCGAGCTGAGAGTTTTTCCATAAAGAACCCAAAATTTCTTTTAATTGAAAAACGATAAATTTACGTAAGACTTTCGGGGAGAAGAAGTCTTTTATAGAGGATCTGTTTCACATTAACAAAGGAATTAGCATCCCTTTGAGATGGCAACAGAAGAAGTTAATTTATTCCTCTTCTTGGAAGCGATAAAAATGGATTTAAGACGACGACACGGAGCGCTGGATTCTATCAAGAAGCGTCTTCGATTTTCGAAACGCATTGAGCTTTTCTTTTCAAATCCAATCCCATTCTTCACCCCAAAGTAAATCCACGCTGCCAGCGAGTCGCAACCCTCTGCGCCTAATCAAATAAATCTTGTTTTTTTATTGGAATTATTTATTGTGGAAGCCAGAGTCGGCAAAAAATGTTTATTCTTCGCGTATTCATAAGAGCTCGTAAGATGTCGTGATTCTTTAAATGAAACTTGGGCAAGAAACCATTATTCAGATGCCTTAAGTCATCTTTTTTCATCTCGGCTCATTTCATAATTATTATTTTTTTGCTAATTAAACTGATGCTGTGTTGAAGCATTTTCGAAAGGAGTGACGGGAGGGAAACCCTCCGAAGAGAAAGAGCTCGAATTAAAGCCGTTCCGAGTTCGTGAGTGAGAGTCTTATAAGACTACCGTCTGTCGAGTCAAATATTTGCTAGCCAGCCGCTAGCTCTAAGCCCCCAGTGTTCCAGTTCGATCATTCACTCACAACCTCAAGCCCATGACATTTCTCTAATCTCCCCACTGGCCATCGCAGATGGCAGACATTTAAATAAATTAACTTTTCATTAATTATGAAATCAAAGCTTTGCCCAGTTGATGAATGAATTTTTGAGAATTCTTTGGCGGAGAAAAGAGAGTGAACGGCGGCATAAAAGAAGGCATTGCATGTTGCTCGAAGGAAAATTTTGACAAATCAATATATCAATCAAACAATGAAATAGAAACATAAGACATGTAAAAACGAGAAACATGAAAAACACATTAAAAGTTTTTTGTCTCTCGAATTAATCTTTCGTCTTGAAGTTTCTTTCTCGCTCTGGCGAGTCTCGCGAGGTTTTTTTCGGATGTTTTCTTGAGGAGAAAAGGGGTTGATAGCAATGGAAGACATTCGCAGCCTTAAACAATCTCTTTCGTGTAAGAGAAATATCTTCAATTTAATCTTTAATAAATTATCTTTCCTTTATGTAACAACACACGGCGAGAAGAAGTCTTTAAATTAAAACGTAAGAAACGAACATGAAATCTTTCTTCGATTCCTTCTCTCTTTTCTTATTCTTCCTGAAATTAATTTCCCTTCCTTCCCTTCATCCGCTTTTATCTTGATAACAAAAATCATTTAATTGTTACAAATGCGCGTTGAATATATTTTATTTAATTATTTACACACTTTTTCTTTCGATTTAAATCCGCGTGGAGTTGCCAGTAAGGCAGCTGAGGAGGATAAGCGAATGAAAAATTAGTGATATCGCGTTGGGGGAATCTCTAGTAACAGTTGAATTCCAAGTTCAGGTAAGATTTTCGGCCTTTACCGGATTGAAGTCCGTGATTTGCTGGCCCGTGATTAAAAGCGATCGAGCGCCTTATCGTAAATAAGTTTTTACGATTCTATTTCTTCAATAAATCAGTCGAGGAATCGGTTTTTATAGACTTATTTTGAAGTTGAAATATAGCTCCTCGAGCGCGCAAGGCTCCTCTGCGAGTGTGTTGCAGTCAACAGCTTTTATTAACACCATTTTTAATACGATTTTCGGTGCCATAAACTATAATAACATTCTGAACTATGAAATGCTGGAAATTACTGGTCGTAAACTATCTCTCCGATTCGAGGCAAGTGGCGGCGGAGGGGAGGAAAGAGAATTATACGAAACATAAATTCAAATAGCCGCGAGAAATATTTCGGACAAATCAGAGTGGAGGAATGAAAAATCACCACCGAAAAGAGCTTTGCTGATTCGAGATATGATTCTTGAAAACAAGGCTAGCGTATACCAAAGTTCGCTGCATAAATCTCCTCACTCGACGCGATTAGATTGCGGCCGCATTAAATGATAGTATTTATAACACTTTAGCATGAGTTATTGCCTTGCTGCTCTCCTGTGCCCGTTAATTTCGACTCTAAAACACACAAAGCGGTAGAAAGGGCCTTTAAGCATGCTCGCGATTGATTGGAACCGAGCGAAACAGAGATTTTTCTTCTTTATCCTCGCATCACGATGTTGCGCAATTTCCTTCGAGATTGTTCTTCGTGCTTATTTGCATCTGTTCGCAGCTTAAAGTATCATTGTTCGCCAGAAGAGAATGAATGGAGGAAGATAATAAACCTGTGAAAAATATCGCTGAATATTTTGCTTGCCTCTTGCCGAATCGCGCAAATATGGTTTTACGGCAATTATAAATCAGACTGGCAATAACCGCAACCCGCAGGTCTTTTGAGTCGTAAATGGTGCGAAAAGTTGATATTTGAATAAATGCACTGTTCGCCAAAATCACGCATCGAACATTCTATTGAACTATCTATCCGTAATCATGGTGATAACAATCTTAATGTTCGCAGCTAAATGTGGCGAGCAGTCGAATGTTTATTAACAAAGTGATATTGTAATTTCTCTTTGACCAGCTTCCAACTTGAATCGCTCATTATTGACTATAACGAAGAGGTAAATTTGCATAGTTTATGTTTTCGGTGAAAACTAGAAGCGTTGGCAATGAATCGACGGTTTTATAAAAAGTCATGTCTCGGTTATTAAGAAAATATTTCGATGCTCAAAGGCAATAAATGTTTGCATAAAACACATAATTGACGATGAAGCTTTTCTCTTCATTCTCTCTCTACCTTGTCCATTGTAAGCCGTCTTTATCAGCAATCTTATAATATTCATACGATGTCGTGCCGTTTCCATTGTGCACCTGATGAATTTGATGAGTTATGTTTGATTGCAGTGCATTCAAGTTGATGTTGTTGGCGATGCTGTTATTGTTGTTGTTCGTGTCGTCGTCGTTTTGAGGCTGAGAGTTTCCGGATATGTGAAGCATGGCAGACGTGACAGCAGTTAGCGGATTGTCAAAGTAGCGCGACGACAGGTAGTTGGATGATTGTGATGTTACAGTTTCCAGCTGTTGGGGTTGTTGATCGCTAGAGGAATTCATTTGACGGCGTCTAAGAACGAATGGAAATGATTTGTGAGATCACCGAGCGTCTGATCGACCAGACAAAGGTTTTCTGCTTGTTCAAAGTTTTCGAAAGGCGATAAATTGTCGCGACACGACCTAAGTGCTAATTCATTTGCGTAACAATCACGAACCCTAACTGAACGACTCGTTTCAAACTTGCATAACGAAAAATGTCAAACTAATTTTTTCCAATCACCTCATAACTCTTACTAGGAAAAACCTTTGCGAGAGATTAGCGCGGACGCAGCGTTTGTAAGTTTTTATTCCAGCGACTTTGAGCGCGCGCGTTACTTAATTTAAATATTCGAATATATTTCAATCCGATATGCCGCAATTAAATCGTAACACGACGGACGGAATGAGAAACATTTTTATATCAACGTTTAACTAGTCATATTTCAATCAATAAATCTCAAGACTTGTCTGTAGTTAATAAAGTGGACAAACATTTTACTTTGCTCTCGATCGTAACTCTGTGTTTTGTTTCTCTCGCTCTGCTTTAATTTCGAAAGCAAGTCTCGACAAGAGTGCACCAATCGGTGTTGTTTACATGCAACTTAAAATCGCATTTATTAGAAAATTGCTTATTAATAATATCGAGGAGAGAACAAAGTTTTGCGACAAACACGAGCTCAGTACAGCTAATGACAATTTAATTTCGGAGTTTCGATTTTTCCTGCCGACTCGTTTCATACAGAACAAGCAAGGAAATGCTAAAGACCTCACAGCTTACAACTCAAGCTCTAATGAATAATTGGATCGTCTAAAGCGCGCACAGAATGCAGCACGGAAAGTCCAATAAATAATTTATTGTCTTAAGTGCCTGACGCAAGAAATTGCCGTACATGATTACAATGTTACACAAGCAAGTGCGGTCTGTAATCCTCTAATGGATCGCTAGAGTCAACGACAATGTTGAGCTAGAACAGCTTCAACCTGAAGCGGAGTTCATTTGAATTAAGACTCAATTAATCAAAAGCTTCCCGAAACTTGTACTAATGCAGCGCAATTTTTCATCATTTCCTCGACTCGCTCGATCGCAAATTGCACGAAACGAATGAGCTCATTTATTAGGAGCAGAAAACATTTTTAGAATTTAAAGAATGAGCTACTGAGCTTGGTGAATGTTTAGCAGCCTCGAAGCGGCTTGCCGCTGCCCGATATCAATATTATACGCCTAAATCACAAGCGCACGCTAATTAGGGGTAGCCACGACTTTGTGGAGATTAATTGAAGATATCGCTCGGTTGCAAAAAAAATTGCTAATGCGGATTTGAATTGGAGCAAGTTGCTGCGGCTGCAGAACACAATGGCTATTTATCACTAAATAATCAGCACATTAGCGCGGTCGGAGAGTAAATGAAAAAAAAAAACTTTTACAATTATGTAATTGAGCCCCGAAACCGAATTCGACAATGAAGTGGAAAATGAAATAAAAATATTAAATTTCAGCACGAAAACAAAAGCCGCGATTAATCTATTAATTCTCTTGGTTACGAAATGAAAATATTTATCAAGGAAAAGAGAAATAATGAAAAGCTCGCCGAATGGACAAGCAGTAGATTTATTAAATGAATTATGTTGACTTTGATTGTGCTTCGTTTGTCTCAGACACTGACTGCAGGCTAATAGTTTTCGTAATCCTAAAAATCCACAATGCCACTCTCGACATAGGCCGCTGAAACTAAGACAATTAACGATCATTAATCTTCGTGCTTGGAGACAATGAAGTCCGATATCTAAGCCATCAGCTTGACTCAACGCTACCGCTTCAACTGTGCTATGCAACTTCTGTCTCAACGGTCGAGAATTACTATGAAATTAATGCAAATGACACCAGCTGTGGAGAGCGAAAGCGACACGAATTAAAACGCAGTTTGAACTAGGCAGATTGCGTGGGCCCGAAAATACTTTGATGCTGATATTTATTTAACAATAAAGATAAATATCACGATTAATGTCCCAACAGGCAACGACACAGTCATCGAAAAAAATCGCAGAGCAGCCATTAGCTGTAAGCAATGTCGATCGCGAAGGGAAACGCGAAAATTACAAATTTGTGCCCCGTTAACTCTGGCAGCAAAATAATCGTAAAGAAGGCGAATTAATTTATCAATTAACATTTACTGCTCGTTGTCACCTCAACGTTCGCCACTAACAACAAAGAAGCCCCTCGATCCACAATCTCACTTTTGGTATCAACGGAGACATTGTTGCAGCGTAAGAAGGCTGAGGCTTAATTGAAATGAACAAAAACCAACTGGGAAGAGTAGAATTACAAGCTTGATGCGATCGTCAAAGAAGCTCATATTGTCAGACTATTGTCATCAGTTTTACGACTGCATAAGACTTTCAACTTTCCATCGCCTCCGAGACTGAACAAATTATGAAATTCTTTGAGTTCGAGAAAGGCAAAGAAGTGATTTTAACAATTAAAAGTCGAATTCAAGGTAATTCAATATTTTTCATCTCCTGCCTTCGCTGCAAGACGACGACGAAGTTAAATGAAACAAAGTCTGATGTAAAAGATGTTTGCCGTATTGTAATAAAGAAAATTAAGTCAAGCACAAAGTATTGGATTACCCGAAGACGAAGGCAAAGGAAACTACGACATGACGTGAACTTTTGTCGTCAAGTTTTCTATTGCCATGATGATTAAAACACAACACAAACGCTTGAATCTGTCCCCTCGCTCCAAGCATTCAACATCCAATTTACAGCCGCAGCGACGGCTAATTTGATAAGCCTAGTTGAGTGAAAATTTCTAAAGAGTTTTCTCCTCCAACGAATGAGTGTTAACTAACGATCGCGATCGATGTTTGCGCTGGCTGAATTGTCGACAACGTCATAAATCTTTCTCAGACAGCAAACATTGCGAATTAGATCGGCTTTTTATGGAAAGTGCGAGCATTTGTCGCTGTAATTAAGCATTAAAATCGCCAAGCCGCGTGAAAGCAAGCGCCGAATGCAGCAAAGAAAACAGTTTAAAAATAAATTAAGACAAATGCTTGGGAAATGCCATTCGCTGCATAATTGGCAATTTCACTGCTCTGCGTTTGATTAATCGCATCGGATGAAAAAGTGAATTCCAGTAGCTCTCGCTCTCCCTTAGACATTTTCTTAGGTGTAAACTCTTTCGGCTAACGAACGTCAATTTATCAAAAGTCGAGCTCGACCCACGAGAAAACGATGACCGGGAGGCAATTCGAGGGAGTCATTAGTGAAAATTGCGGTCGGTTGCCAGAGAATGTCACACGGGGATTTGTTGCTCAAGGAATTATTCAATCGAGAAATCGATTAAAGTCTTAAAATTTTCGGCACGAAAGTCGCGCTGCACTTAAGATCGTCGCACACGAATCGCAGGAATTTGCATTGGTTTCACATTAAACTTAAAGACGCGATTTATCTGGAGTATAGGAGCGCTTAAGCTCCATTCGTTTGCCTTCTCCAAGCCCATTTATCGCGGCGAAAAATAAGCTCACAAAAATTAACGATCGCCGCAGCGACGCAAACATAAAAAGTCTAATTAAAACATAAAAAAGTTTACTTTATGCGCGAGTTTAATTAAAAGTGAAAAACTAAAGAAACTTTTCCGTCTTCGTTCTTTTCTGTGCGGTGCGCGCGCTCTGAACTCGAGGGGGAGAGAAACGGTAGTTCTGAACTTTACGAGCGGTCGTCTAACGTGCCACTAAATGCCAATAAATTTCCTTTCATCTCTCGCTCGGCTGACTGTTTGCCTTTTCTGTCTTCATATTTTCTTCTTTCTCGCGAACGCAAACTATCGGCTTGCGAGTAATATTGAGCTTTAATAAACTTATTATAAAGTGTAAGTCGAGAGGGAGAAAAGGGGGACTAATTAAAACCGCAGAATCTGGTTATAAACGTCGATGATTAGCGGACATGGCAGTGGAAATCTTCAAATTTACGATCTTCTCGCCAATAAAATAGAAGAAGTTGCGAGTGGATAGTTTGCATAAACTGCCTGACTGCCCGCTTGTCCGCCAACTCGAAACGGTAACAATGCGCAAATTAACGGAATTGGTCTATTAATGAATGAGCGGCGGGGACGACGACTAATTGCTTCGAAGCCAAACGCACATTCGAAGGTACGGAAACGTATTTTTCGTAATTGCGAACATTTATCGATTTTGTTTCTGTTGCTGCAATTACACAAAATGCCTTAATTATGTTCTTTTTCCAGTCGAGCGACGTCACTCGAGCTCTCAAACGCAGCCCTCACGGTAAGCCTAATAGGACCGCGAGGCGTCTCCGTCACTTGCCGAGATCACCATGTCTTGCGCCCAGGAGCTCATAACCCAAAATTACAGCTCACGAACGCTATCATTAAATGGTTTTTATGCGATTTTCTTTCCGCTGCTTCCCCCAGAAGAAGAAACTCTTGAAATTGAATTGTGCAAACTGTTGATTTTTAGCGAAACAATTTCTCTCGCGAGACTTTTTCCCGATCGCCCGAAAATACAGCATGAAACAATGAATACTTTTGCGCGATTGTCAGGAATCACGAGAAGGCTGGTCCGTGGCCGATTATTTTGAATTGCACATAATAATAAAAATATTACAACCTTTTCTCTTCTTTATGGAACACTTGCGCGACATAAAGGGAAGCACAGCGGAACGGCTGAAATCTGCATTCGTCCCGAGACAAAGGCGAACAAAGCAAAATTACATTGAAAGGTACTTAGCAATTATATCTCGGCGTCGTATCCTTAAGGGCAACGCTGACTTCGGCTCTCGCAACAATAAGCATTATTGAGCGGCCAAATTAAATCACATGCAAAAAGGCGAAGGCAAATGTTTGAAAACTAATTACGGAATTTCTCATGAAATGGCAAATAATGGACTCGGACCGTCATTCGAACCTGGCGGGAAGACGAGAGTGAGAGAGAGAGAACAATAAACAAATTTATTAAATTTCCCGATAACATTTCTTTGCTTGAGCCTTTTCCTGTTTCGCTGTTTATTGTTTTCAATTACACCTTGAGGATATTTTTCGGTTCCAGTGATTTCAGCGCACAGGGGCGCCTTCGACGTCCCAGGTGAATCAAATTAACAATTAGAACGACAATTTGGCACTTCCGTGATATTTCCTTTTAATTAACACCTTTGGATTTGGTGAGAAACTTCGTTACAAAGTCGCACGTGTAGGTTTGTTCCTGAATATTATGCACAAATTCCTAAAGTGAATTGTCACATACAGCTGACCCTCGTCAATCAAATGGCTAATCGGAGAAATATTCGGGTCGCTTATGCTTGTTATGTGATTGCCCCGAATCTATCATTAAAATAATATTTCGATCGTTCGGTTGACAATCGGAAAATGTTTTCAAAACACGCTTACATAACGCCTCGACATGTTGAGAAGAAAACCTGAAATCCAGTCATCATCCGTAAAGGCAACAAGTGAATTTTTATTATTGCGCCCCGAAAAAAATAAATAAAGAGAAGTGAGACACTAAAACCTGATCCCCGAAACGAGCATATTCAGGTTATCAACGGAACGAGTTTGCTGTAAGATATTTTGTTGAATGGATTGTTGTTGGTGAATCCGATGCTGTTCAGGGAGAGAAAAGCTCCGCAGACACTTTCAAATCCTTTTCAGTCTCTCGAAGCGCATTAAGACTGATTTATTTTTATTGCCTTTAGCACCTCCGACCGATCTTGTTTAAATGCATTCTCATATCGAGGAATGTTTCAGTTAAATTAGTCCACGGAGCATTAAAGGTTTTATGTTCGCCAGCTGATTGCAATGATTCGGTGATTTTTATGAAAGCTTTGGTCCATTTAAAAGGGTCACGAGGACATGTGAACAAACATTCTTCTAACAGCGCGATGAGAATTTTTAGGAGCGATGAGAACAGAACAGCAGACGTAATGGTCTTATGTAAAAGGGTTTGAGCGATTCATTGACATTTGTGGACATTCAAAGTCTTCGCTGCATCGACCAGAAGGACTTTAACAGGTAAAAAATACCGCAAGCGATCGAAAAACTTGGATCCGTCATAGATCAAACTAATGTTGATTTTCGATATCCAAAAAAAATATTTTTTAAAATTTCATCATATGAGTTTCGTAAAAAAAATTTGATTTTTTCTGAACTGAATCATTTTAGTTTTCACTCTCTCTATGCTCCATCCATTTGAGTATTCAAATTGTGAAACTATCCGATCCCTTTAAAAAGTTTACGACCATCCTTGTGTGTCTGAGGATCGCTTCACCACCGTCCACAAAGAGAAAACATCAGCAGCCGAACAAACAAAGGGCATTAAAGCATATTTCTTCTCTTCTTCGTGTTCTAATTTGATGTGTGAGATTAACCCTTTGTCCCTTTTCTACTCTAATTGCGCAAAGGAATGAAAAGGGTCCGGCTAGGTTCCTCGTGAGGGTTGCCGCCGTCTTAAAGATCGCATAAGAAATTCTACAATTTTTGATTCGGAAACACAAAATCCATGTCGGCCGTTTGAAAGTAAAAAGTCTTGAATGGTCTGTGATTGAGCCAACGGATAACAATTCTCCCTTTTCTCAGTCGATATGGGAAACGTCGCACACAATAACGAAATTACAATTCTAATGAACACTTTCCGGCCTCTCGTTTGCTCACTTTTCATTGTGGAAAGTTGCCCGTCTGACCGCGAAGCCTCTCTGCGCTTTCCTTTTGCGCTTTAATGAAACAAAACGTGCCACAAGTTTTGTCGTTAATTTGTTTAATTAAATTACTCTGAAAGAGTTTTGTCACCTTCGCTTGTCTTCAAATTTGTTTTCTTCGCTGTTGCTTAACCGTTGATTGGATTTCTATTAGCGTCATAATTTACAATGTTCAGTGTCACCAACAAAACTCACAAATTTTTAATCGCCAAATGTTTGGCATTGCTCTAACGAACTTTTATTTGCTTCTCGGATGACTTTTAACAATTTGATATGACGAAATTATTCATTGGAAATGTTCTGATAACCTTGAAACTCAAATAAAACTCTCCGCGGAGACAAAAAAATGTTTATTGGCCATCAGATTGTATCTCATCTCATTTTTCGTTTATAAAAGTATCGCCATGTGCTGTGAGATCTTTTTTATATTCGAGAGGAGGAAAAAAACCGTCGATGACAAAATTTACATACGGTGAAGAAATCCCATCGCCTCGACTTATCCGAAATTCCTTCTCGCGCTTTGAATATCATTGCTGGCTGTCTCCGACGAAGAGCCGAAAAACAAATCGGAATATTATGTGAGTAAAAATTATGTAAATTGATTAAGACTCTTTTGCTTTATCAGCTTGGCTTATTATCGTTCAATGTTGAAACTCCTTTCCTTCTTCTTCAATGTCTCCACCGCACAGAAATATTTCAAACTCAGTTAACGACGATAACCAATTCGCCCGAAAAACCCGAGGTTGCGTCACGTAATTTGGTAATGGAACAAAAAAGTTTTTCCCTAGTGGGGCGGCGAGAGGTCAGAGAAACTTTGCAGCACGCAACGAGTGCAACTTTGAGTCGTCGAACGAAAAACTTTGAACATCGTGCAGAAAACCTTTGAACTGTAGCGGAAACTTTCGA
This sequence comes from Smittia sp. YW1114-2, assembly GCA_033064975.1. Taxonomy (NCBI): domain Eukaryota; kingdom Metazoa; phylum Arthropoda; class Insecta; order Diptera; family Chironomidae; genus Smittia; species Smittia sp. YW1114-2. Next base: position 8,344,505 of record CP093832.1, read on the forward strand.
GCTAATCTACCTATTATCTTCAGTCAGCCAATCGGGATAGGCTAATTGAAATGAACTTCCGGTATCCAGTTTGACGAAGTTCTCTTCCACTTGCATAAATTAAAATTTTCTTGTCAACACTTTTCTTTAAAATTCAATTCACTTTGAGGAAATCATTCGCTTGAACTTCCGAAACATTTGATTTTCATCTCACTGCACAATTCAAATCTTTTCTTATTTTTAGGAAAACGAGTTTCCGCGATATTCGTGATATTTACTGTTCACAAAAAACGATTGTCGGTTTATTAAAGGCTGAAGCACCTTGCAGTTGAGCGGCACTCGGTGAATCACAGTCACTTCTTTCACTCCTCCTTCTATTATTGTTTCATGAAAACAAAGAAGTTTTCCACTCACGAGATAATGAAAACATCCGAAAACCAGAACGCGATCGCAAGCACCTTCAAACCTTTCGTTGTTTGTGTTTATTATTCTCCGAGATATTTTTCCGTACCGAAAAGCTTTTGATCCTCCGTAATCAGTTCTATGCCCTCTGACAAACCGATATAAACTGAAAACCACTTTAACATTTTCCAAACGAGCGCCGAAACGAGCTGACCGAAAGCCCGAGAGTATTGCTTGCTGTAGTTATTTTTTCGTTTCTTCTTTTCCTCCCCGAAGTTGTTAAGAGGCATAGGAGATAAACGACGAGTGTGTGTTTGCTTGCACATGTATGCGGATCATATGCGAGTCGAAGCAAATCACCAACAACAACGCTCCTTCAAATGTGTTGTTGTGATTCAATTCGCTTTTCTACCTGTTTCCATGAATTTGAGTAGAAGCACAGCAAGAGAGAACAAGCCAGCGAACGAGAGAGATAAAGGCGACTTAATAATATTAAAATGAGGCTAATGTGAATAATCGGAAAGAACTTTTCCTTCAACGATTAGAACTGAGTGAGGCTCGAGAGGAGGGGGAGTTAACGAATCTGCAAAGTAATTGAGACTTCCTTTGACCTTTCATCCTTCAAGTGCTGTCAGAATGCTCAAGAATCGATTCTGATTAAAAGCGAAGGCGTTTCTCGTCATCCCCCAGCTCACGACGTCTCCACCCTTTGCTCCCATTGAAGTCTTTCGAAGCGACTTCATCGACAGTTTATTTCGGAAGCAACGAAATGCCTCGACGTTTAAATATATTTTCAATTATGTAGTTGCTCGCAATTACTTCAGGAATGGTCTGCGGGAAACAAAACAAACGGTAATCGCTTCGAATAATTTTCGTGCAACCTTTTATGCAAAACGAAATCGTTTTCGTTCTCTCGACGTCTTCGACTCGTAATTTCCATAAATATTTAAAATAATTAAAATCTCATTTAGTCCACAACATTTTCGTCTTCGAGAACGCAAATTGAACTCGACGGCTGTCGCTTGAATGGTTTCTGTTTGCATACGAAGCGCCACCTTCTCGCCTTGAGAACCTCCACCTTCTGAGGCTTGCGATGCAAATGAAATCCAATAAATTCAATCAAATCCTCGATGTTTACGCTTCGCAAGTAACTTCCATTGATTTGTCAGTTATTAATAATAAATGGAATAAAAAGCAAAATGGCTAATGAGCTAAACAGCAATCTGACGTTCAAAGGCGGGATCGTGGAGCTGAGCAAAGTGATAAATCAATAATGGCTATAAACGAATTCTTTATAGCTTCATTTAAACATCATTCCGAGTGTTTTATTACGGCGATTCGACTATGAAGCTGTTGAGAGCTTCTAACCTCTCCTTTAATTGCTCCCCGGCCAATGATAACGACCAGCGAGCCTTTAAATCACTGCTCGCAACTAGAAACCTTCCAACTGGGCGCAAGCATAAATTTCACGACCATCATATAGCGAATGTCAAGTATCAAAGCATGAAGGAAAAACATGATAAAGCGTCAGTGCAATTAAATTTCTTCATAATTCCTTCGGCTCTCTCACTCTTCGTTCCACGGAATTGCACATCGATTGATAACGAAGAATTCTTCAATAAATTTTATTTTCGCCGATCATCCATCATCTCTGGCGATGTCGTTTAATGCAAATTGCTAATGGATGATTCAAAGTTTGCATTTTCTTTTCTTCTCCCACCGCTTCGTCGCTGATAAGAGACGTTTCGCTTGTGGAGTCGACGAAGAGAAAGAAGTTGTGTTTTTGATACGCGTCAACATACGTAGGCTTGAGTTGATCGTTGTTGTCCACCAATGACTTCATGGTCTTCATAGACGTTAACTTAGAATATCAGTTGGTTTATTCATACGCAAGTTTTGTGATTATTAAACAAGACTAGCGACCAGTCTAGCGATTCAATACCAGTCGCTGAATTCACCGAGCCATGTAATGCACTTTGTGTATTGTTATTAAAGCTGCACAGCTTCATCCATCCAGCACTAAATCGATGACAATATCTCCTACATGTACATGAGGTATTTATGTTTTCCTCTTCACTATTTTTGCTTTTAAAGGCTTTCACTCCACCATGCAATTTTCTCGGTGATTCTTCGACAGTTGATGTATCATGCACCAAACCGAGCCGTTTTGATGCGAAAGAACAACAGAGGAGAGAACGATTTCAGGGAAGTGTCGGTCGATTGGCCGTAATTGTAAATTGCGATCGCCAATGCAGGAGCTAGAAGCAATTTTGGTCGATGTGAGCTGCGCGATCGTGGAAATTGCAGTGCTTCTAGATAATCAGCTACTGGCGGAATGAACGCAGATCTTTCTAACGAGAATGAGAAATTCCTGCGACGACTGCTCGTTAAAAACATCGGTGCGTCATTAATTTCCGTTTAATTGAACGACGTGCTTTGATCGATTTGAAGAGCTTTGGCATTCTTTGAATTTCGAGAAGCTTTTTGATTGTCTGCAGCTTAAAGAATGATAAATGTCGTGAGCTAAACAACACTTTAAGTGACACAAAAGATGTCTTCCGATCGTCGCTCCATCGGGAGTTTCATGCATCGTTCTTAAATGATGATAAATTTGCATAATTCATTAATTGAAGAGAAGTGTGTGGCTGTGTTGCGCCGGCGTACAGAGGTGGACATGTAAAAGATTTATTAATTCGGATGAAATTGTTCGCCTGCTCGGCTACCACATGCACCGCAAATGATGATCTCGTCGAGGAGCGAGAGAGTAAAGCCCTTTTCAGTTTGAAATTAATCGACGCTTGCACGAGAAAAAATGGTGAAAGATTGAGAGTGTAATCTAGTCGTAGTTATTCACTTTAATAGCATATAATATGTAAATTAGCGATGAGAAATTCCTTGATTCTTGTGCAAGGCGCGCGAGATCGCGAGAGAAGCAACGCCACACCACGCAAATTTGTCTCGCTGTGTGTTCAAGATTGGGAATCTTCACTAACTGTTCATTTCGCGATGTCATTTTTCATCGCTTTACAACTCCTAGTGCAGCATGAAAAATAGTAATCGCGAAGCGTTCGAAAGGATTTATTATTAATTTAGCGAGCCAGACATTCACCGCACGCCGCGATGATTTGGAGTTATTCTGTCTCACTCGGAAGAATTCCAGAATTAACCTTTGCCTCGCGAGCCTATAGTGAGAGTCGTGCGAGAGCTTACATCCTATTTTAATTAACATAATCAGCAGGAAGCCTAGAAGAAGATTCGTTTCTGCTGTTTGCAATCAAACTTCAGTCAAGCTTTATTGAAGCTTACGCTGACAGCTTCGAGCGAGCAGGAGACATTCCGTTAATCAAAACAGCTCATTGCAAACTTGCAAGACTCTCTAAAACTTCAATCACTCGACAATAAGTAAAATGTTGCTCGAACGTGTCTTAGCCGAGTTAAAAAACTGCACAACACAACTGATTAAGATAAATCATCATCGCTCTCTTCCTTCTTTCATCTTCACGAAGACGATTTTATTAACGAGAAAATATATTGCGGATCATGCGAGAAGCATTTTATTTCTTTATCTGCCTTCAATAATATTAAAACAAAGAATTAACATTAATGATGTATTAAATATCGCCTTCCCGCAGTCAGTTGCAATCGCCAATCTGACGAAAACACCATTCGTTATCACTCTTATGTGCTTTTGATGTAAATTTAATTCTCCTTCGTCGATTGCAGTAAGGCGAGCGATTAAAACTTTACAGGCGAGTGACAATTTAAAAAACATTCCGACATGATTCGGTTTCCACAACATTTTAAGGAGACTGTCATTCCCAATGCTGGTCATTGATCGAGAGGTGTTTATCTCGAATTCCAGCGTCATGTTTCAATGTAGCCAGTGCAGTCACAATTTATGGCGATGCAGCAAACGTTTTCGGGTGACAATAAAAATTGGAAACATCCGAAGAATCCCGCGGTTGAGCTCGTCCTGTGGTTCAGTTTCAAACTGCTGCTGTTAATTTTTATAGCCTCTTGAAACATTCTCGAATTCACAATCAAACGGCGACGCAGGACGGAATTCACCCCATTTAGAGAGTGTGCGCGCATTAAGCCCGCCTCGACCTCAAAAAGTTACGATTATTTGATTCTTTTCTTTGGTCGAAAAAAAGTTATTGTCGCGTCTAGAGGCATGCAAAGGGAAAGATAAAAATTAAATTTCTGCAATTTTCGCTCGACTTATTTTTAATGCTCGACATGAAATTAAAAAAAAACTTTTGCCTTTTAACTTTTCGACTGCTCATTAATGCATTTTTACATGTTTCATTTGTAATACGTTTTATGTTTTCATTAAAAATTATTATCGATCTTGGCTGTAAAACGCAAAGGAAGCGAGGCGGCCGTGAAGCCTTTTGTGGCTTCTTTCGAAACTCTCAAGAGTAAATCAGAAGCGAAAGAAATTCTTTGTTTTTCACATTTTTCGGTTTATAGCGGCGAGAAGGTGCGGTGGATGCACTTGAGGTAGCGCGATCGACATGCGATAGCGTTCAAGTTGGCGCAAGATCTAGTGAAGCTAAATAGAACGATGAAGATTTATTCCAATTATTGTTCAGCAACGCCGAACAGTTATAATAAAATAAACAGCGCGCTGTTCCTAGAAATAGTCACAACAGATTTATTACCCTCAAACAAAATTTATTGAAGTCGAATAAAGTTTAGTTTAATTCGAGATCTCTCCTATTCTTGTCCAAACCTTTTTTATTGGAGTTTTCAGGTGGCTACATCGTCAGCCTCAATTAGAGTCAGAGATTGGAGTGGGCGATTCAAAATTAAGTCACACATGTTTTCCATGACGCATGAATGTCCAAGCTTGCAGATTCTCTGCCAATTGAGACATTCATTGAATCCAAATTTAAATTATCCAATCAATCTAGCTTGAACCTTAATTTCTTCCTGTGCCTAATCCAATCTTATGAGCAGATCTCACCGATTTCTACCAAGCAGCCTTTAATCAGATCTTGTCTCGTCTTCTCGAATTAGCATCTCAAAAACATTCTTCTCGTCTTTACAACAGAAGCATTAATTTTACGACTTTTTAATTAATTTCTTCCTTTGGAAATGGCCAGCAGTAGGAGAGAAGAACGCTTTGGATTGAATAACAACCAGAGAAAGAATTTATGCCACTGTCGGGCGAGAAGATTCCATCGGGCCGAGCATGCTCAGTAGATACAGGTACGGGTCAGTTTTTATGGTTCTTGGTCGGGCGATAAATTCAAATGGAATAAAAGGAGATTAAATACTCAAAGATAGTGAAAGAGACACTCTTTGGTATTAATTTAATATTCAAAATAAAACTGAAGGCGATCGTTAAGTCGCGGAGGGAAAGAATTTTTTTCTTCACATCTGATCTATAACAAACTCATTCGTAGAGATCCCCAAGTGCGATGATGATCTGATAAATATATCGGCTCATATTTCCTTATTATTCTTTCTCGAGCCGAGGAGGATTATTAATTCATAGGAAAGTCATAAAATTACCAGATCTGTAGAGTTTGATTCCATTTCGTTGTTATGGTTCGCAACAGAACATTTTCTTCGAAAAAATCTCTACGACACATCTGAAGAAGTTTTGTCGGTTGTAAAATTGTTATTAGATTGTAACGCTTGCTAATGTTTCGTCGAGTTGGCCATTCGTTAGTTACATTGTCGATAGAATTCTAGTTGTAAAAGATCCATGAGAATCCTTTTAAGCAAATTAACTGCCACTCCTGCAACATTGACTAACTGAATCACGACTAGCAACGGCCATCAGACATGCAACAGCTTTCAAACTGCGATCAAGCTAGACAAGCAGATCTCAATCCTTCGAGATTGTTCAGAGATTTTCTGATCGTCGAGCTCTCCCGTTGATCTCGCGAGCATCCCGCTAGTTTGTTTATCATCGACAGAAAAGAATCATAATGAATTTTTGTGTTGCTCGACAAAAAATAACTTTAATAAATTGCCTCTATCGTTTAATGGCATTGAAGACATTTGGAAGACATTTCCAGCAGCTTATTTAAAAAATCATTTAATTAATGAGTCAAATTTATGCACGGGCGATTTATAATTCTCGATTTGAAAATCTAAATAAATAGCTGAGAGCCGTGTTTTCGAGACACGTAAAGGACATGACATGACTGTGCAACCGTTTCGAGATTAATCAAAAAGTCTCTTACACGACGAAGCGTTTCATTCATGCTTCGAGTGCCTTTTTCATGATCTGGCTTTGTGTAATTTGCTGAATGCTGTGAGCCTCAGCTATTATGTGGCACACTTTTGTGAACTTCAATTACACAGCGCGCAAAACGCGAGGAGTGTGATATTGAGACGCTCATTACTTGTTATTATGTATCTGACTGAACCGATTTAAAAGATTCAAAAGTTTAAGGTCGGCCAAGCTTAACTGATCGGAACTGATACACAAACATGCAGCGCGACATGTTAATGAAGTTCAAACACTGAGGCGTAAAATTGGCTACGTTTGTGCTTCCGACAAAAAAGAGCGATGTTTATGAGCAAAACGGCGTTTGACCTGCCACCGATCGCAATTTCCTTGTTAAGCGATTCAATTTGTCGCGTTTGAGGAAGTCGAACTCCCAAAAATAAACACATTAGCTGAATGAGCCTTTGTTGTGGTTCAAGAGTCGGTCTCTAAATCCATATCGGGACCGAACAAATCTTTTCTCTCGCGCGCTCTCAACAACACGACTCCATGACAATGCAAAACGCTTAGAGATTCATCTCGCCTTGTAAAGCAACTTTCCACGTCTAATCGCCATCGGATGTCAAGAGTCATAAATTCTCACTGCAACAAAGTTCTTTTTTGACAAATTGCAGTTTGCCTTAATAATCAACCATTGATTCGACTTACAATGTGCGATTCTCCGTGTGACTAGAACAAATTAATCAAATTCGCTTCGCGGGATTATCCCGCCAAGCGAGATGGGAGGACGGAGCGGAGAAAATTGAATTCATCATATCCATAAACAGTTACACGATCATTTGAATCTTCAAGTCCCAGGCGAAGCTCTCCAGCGATTTATTGTTATCATTTTTCTTTCGCAATTCAAAGTGCTGCCAATGTGAGACGCTTGGTAATTCCTTTTGACTCGTCAGTACGAACGAACGCAGCCCAAAGATGGACTCGAACTCCTTAAACAGTCAACGCAAAAATTGCAAAATATTTCGCGGAAACCGATAACAAGACTCGCGGACGACGAATCGATTTGGAATTGAATTATTTTTCTCGGAGAATGAAAACTTTTTTCGTGTCTCCTGCTTTGATGGACTTTTTGCAATTGATTCGTTCCTCGACGCTCCATAACGGGCGACGTCCGCTCGCTCAGCCCAAACTCCGGCACTGACTGATTGGAAGATGATGTGTATCATTACATATCTCGCAATTATTATTTACTGTGCCATCGTCGATTTGGGATGTAAAACTTCAGCGAGAAACGTTTTTCTTCGCTGCTGCGCAGCTGAAAAACGCAAAAACACAATTGCATTTCATACGTCGACCGTTTTACGATGCACTTTATATTTTCAGAAAGTTCTCCGACATCTTCCGCTGGCATGCAATACTGATTTGTGCATTTAAAAACAATTATAATTGTTATTGAGATCTGAGGCGCGCGGAGAGTCTTATGGGAGGTTTTCATGACTTTAAATGAGCCAAGAGTTCAAGATCCGCAATGGAAATGGTCAGAGGAAAGGAAATTTAATTAAGCATTTTTGAAAGACGTTTGTTCTGAGGGAACTCATATCGGAAAAAATTCTTCTGATTGACATTAAAAGAAGAGGAAAAGTCACATGTGAACAACACAACAAAGTCTCAGCGAAGGCCTAGGAATAAATACATAAATTAGAATAAATTTCTGTGACCGAAACAGATGAAATGAAATATCCATCAACTCTCTGCTGGGTTTTCGCTTAAAGATCACATTTATGGGCGATTTGATAAGAGCGAAGAGAAAAATAAAATCGAAGGAATGAAGAAGAAAAAAGTTAATGAATTTTTTGTCCGGAGAATTAATTGGGCGTTTATGGTCGGTGATGTCATTTTGGTATTGTTAAATTGTTAAAGCTTCTTCGAGGGCGAGGAATTTCATCCGAAACGAGCTGTAGCAATTATCGAAGACTCTCTGCTAGAGCTGACGTCATTGTACGACAACTCCTCCATCTCTAAGTGAATGGAGCAGAAAAGATGCAGAGCAGAGAAGGAGAACATTTTAAGATATGCGAGAACAACAATTAAGGAAAATTGTAGAAGAAATCGCTCAATGAAATCGTTCATTAATAATTACACAAGGAGGGAAGCGACTGGAAGAGACACGAGAGCGATAAGCGATTTTAAACAGCAATTGACAAATGTACAAAATGTTTTATATGTAGTAAAGCTCCGTTTTGCTCTCTCGCGTCGATCCAGGAATTTATGTTTGCAGCAGTTTGCTTCTTGCACTGCTTTTATTACACATGTTGCAGGGCGAAGCCGTGAGGCGAATGCTTGAATAGCTTTGCTCTCTTCATCTCACCTCATTATTCTAAATTCTTTCGCGACATTTTAAACTACGTGAAGCTTTGCGCAGTTGCAGTTGGAATTTTTAATTAGCTGTCGACGAGTGACATGATCGCGAATCTCGCCCCGAAATCAGAAATGTTTGCCGTTCATTGATACATTTTTCCACTTTGCCATCTCGAAGCTTGCATATTAATCGATCGTTCTCGCAGATGCTCCGCAGTAACAATCATTCACGTATGCAGTCAGCATCCTTACAGCAATTATGAATTCTTTTTGGGATGAAAAATTTATGCAATTTGCTTTCATTAGCGATCACCCCAACGGTTGCTCTGTTATGGTTTAGGAATGAGCTCTTTGTGTGACAGAATGTGGAGGATAGCTTAAAGCTTCTAGCGGAATCTTCCGGGCGGAAAAAGCGAGAAGAGGAAAGATATTGATGATCATCTGTCTTAATTGCATCGCCCTGCCGTAAATGGAATTTTCTTTCGTGTCCGCAGAACGAGTCAATAAAGTATTTCGAAGTACATTATGCAAAGAGGAGAAAAAGGAAGAGAAACATTGGCTCTGAGAATGATAAATCGGCAATCGTTATTTGATTGATTCGATTTCGATCACTTTCTGTTGCCTGTTAAAGATTTCGCACGTTAAAAACGAACAATCGAGTTATTTGTTATGCAAAAGAAGAGCGTTTAATGGAGTAAAGTGCATCGTATTTTATAATTCCACCCATGAACGGAAAGTTCTTTCTCTCCGCGCGCCTCGAAACCGAAGAAAGATCGCGAGAGATTTAATGGAAATATCGATTTTATAAAAAATAAAAACTTATAAATCAATGTCTCGCAGTCGCAGTGCGATCGGACTTTAAGAGCATTTCGGTGCGATGTGCAGTTTGAAAAGCTGTTGCCTGAGTGCTGCCCGTTAGTGAGTGAAGTCGAAGCCTCATTGTGTTTACTTTTAAAAGCATTTCTTCTTCTCATGTTCTCGCGCAACGCGTTTAACGCCGCCCGCTTTTTAGGGCTGCCAACAAAAGAAGTAAAGTGCAATAAATTTCTTACATTGCCTCGGACACCTCTTCATTATGCGCCGCTGATGGAGCTCAAGACTCGAGCGGGAAAGTCTTCGCTTCAGATAAGCCGTGAAAAATGCTTAAATTGCATGTAAATCTTGAATCAACAATTCGCCAATCTTGCCGAACATTGTAGTAATGTGCTTCTAATTTATCATAATTTCGAACTCCAATTCAACAGACGCGTCGCCTTCGGGCTTCTAAAAAGCACAGCAATTTCTCTTCTTTTCGATGCGGTCTTTTACATCCGTGAAATATATTTTATCGCTCGAGTGGAACTTTCTTGCGATTCTTCCCTCGCGTCCTTTGTCGATTGCACAACGGAGACCAACGAAGAAATTAATATCAGTTTTAATTCGTGCAGTAAAAAGCGCCTCGCCCAGTTGGTGGAAATTCGATTAAGAAGCTTACGATTTCTGTTGAAACCGTTGCATCAAAACACCTCGAAGAACCAGTAATATTTTTTTGATTCTAGCTTAACTCAACTCAGTCGATCACTCCGATAATTTCTCTCTGGGATATCAGAAAATTGTGAAAGGATTTTCTTCTCGTAATAGCATGAAAGAAGCCCAATAATTCCATTTCGATAAACTTCTCCGCCGTCTCATGCTCCAATTTGACATATTTTTATCGTCTGTTAATTCGTTTTCGGGCTATCACATTTTCGGGGCCGGCATGACAGGCGTTTCATGTTTCTTTCGACGGGTGGAAAGTGTTTCGCTGAATTTATTTCTCTTTTCTCGCTGGCATCCAGCAATTCATTAAATCATAATAATTTAAATGTCAGTGCAGAAGGGAAATTTGACTCACCTCTGTCCATTTAAGTCACTGCTCACCAGCTCCGAGACGACGTAGACAGTCGAGCCATCAGGTTGAATTTGCGGCGTGTACTGAAGGTTTCCTTGAACAATCACTTGCGTTCCGTTCAGGCATTCGCCACTCGAATAAAGCTCCTCCATTCCCTTTGGCTCATGGTCGGCCGGCGAATCGGGATTGGAGTTGCCCGATGTCGTATAAATAACGGTCTTGTTTCCATCCTCGTAAATTAAATCTATTTGTTTTTGCACGTCGGAATTGATATTGTCGTATGGCTGTGGATGGCTCTTGATGACACTGCCGTTTGTCTCCTGCGGCTGCGTAGTGTAAATGATTTGCTTAGGATCGTCGCCTTTTGTGGACAGCGAACCGAGATTAAACATCTCGCCATTCATCTTTCCAGCGTCCATCGCGCCTGTGTTTACTATACGCGTCAAGATGTGCTCGCCATTCTCATTGCGAGTGATGATATGGTGCTCGCCGTTGATGATGTCACGGCTGATGATTTGCTGATTCTCGCCGACTAACTTTGAAACGAGTTGATTGCTCTCGATGAGCCGAAACAGCGAGTCATCGCCCGCATTGATTTTGGTGAGAATTTGCTGTTCACCGCCGCGTCCATCAGAGATCGTTTGAACGAGTCGACCTTCTACCAAATGATCGTTGACGATGCGCTGCAGCATCACGCCATTCTCTTGCATCAGCTCATACGGCTCGTTGCTGTTTTTCAATCCATTATCCATCGATAAATCGGACGGATGTTGATTGATCACCACTTGGTGCATTTGTTGCGGAGATAATTGCTGATGGAGTTCGGGCGATGCAGATGACGCTGCCGATTCATCAATCTTCGACGCGCTGCTGTACACGTAGACCGTGTTTGTGTTCTTATCGTAGATCTTCGTTTCGTTTGCGAAATCTTTATGCAAATCCAGGACGCTTACGACGTTCGTCATCTGTGCCAAGTCAGGTGGACTCGTTGGTCCTGTCTTCTGAATGATTCCCTCGCTCAATTGAATTTGATTATCAGGCGATGCCGCCGACATTTTCTTCTCGCGCGCAATGTTAACAGAAATTAAGAGAAAATCTTTCGCAAAATATTTGCAATCTTATCAAGCAGTTCAAAGTCGATATAAAGTTTCAAGCGGCCATCGAGCGTTTTCTCTTCAAATATCGCGCACAACTTTATTTACTATCATGTCCACAGTTATATTTTATCGCTTCACTTTATCTTCGCGCGCGCTTTAGAAATCTCCTCGCTTTTCCTTCTCGCGTATCTTCAATTGGCGATTTCTAAGCAACTTCACCGCTTCGAAAAAAAATATTTCCGTTTCGAGCACTTCGGAGATCTTTTTCAATTGCAAAATTGTTTAATATCATTAACTGTACTACTTCTCTCTCTCGCCGAGTGCGCAAATTCACGGAGCGATATATTTCGAAATTTATATTTTGTTTGTTGTTGCAAGCATGAATGCGATAGATGTCGATGAAAATGTTTATGTTCACGTTTCTTTTTTGCTTTTAACTTGAGGAGAGAACAGTTAGGCGAACTAACTCTTTTTTAAGCTTCAAATCTCTTAATTCATTTATTTATTTGCACTTAATTTGTCTCGTCTCTATGGTCACACTTGGAATATTTCACTTGCAGCTTTTGTTTATGGCACTGGTGTCTTTTTCTCTCTCGATCAGGTAACACGAAATACACGCTGCTTGATTATTTATTAGCTTTATGGCTACAATTATATTCCACAAAGCTTGCACTGTCATAAGCACACATTTTAATATCGTCTGTTCAATCTTGTTTATGATGAAACTGCACACGACGCTGCTCGGCTGTGTTGTCGATTGCAGGCGTTCGCAACGACCTAGGCCAATTATCAAGTGAGCGTTGCAACTGTGTGTGCTGCCAAAACTACAATGAAACGAAAAGAATTTTTAGCAAAGTGAACATGGAAATGGATTTGGCTTTGAGTGGCGGAGGAAAAGTGAAAGGCAGAACTGTTTTACAACCCGAAAAAATGCATACGAGAAATGCATTTGTGTGTCGCAAGCAAATCATAGGCGAAGCCTCGCTAGTTTGCTTCGAATTTCCTGTGCACGAATAACTGTAATTAGACTTCTTGTGTGTTTTCGTAAGCGATCTAATTGCACACGCCAGCTTTTCTGCTTCCTCGAAATTGTTTTCGCGTTCTGCTGGAGCTTTGCGCTCAGCTCGAACAAGAATGTTTCGCTTAAACTCAATTCCGAGATTAACATCCACACAAACGTCGCTTAATCCACTTTGCCCGTGAAACATGCAACGAGGAGAGAGAAATGCAAGAAATCAGCATGCGGGTCAAGATGTGCATTTAAAGACGCATAGCTAATGATCTTAAATGCCATGAAGCGAGGAGCTTTTAAGCTGACGGGCACGAAACGAACTAGCGCAGTAAACGAAACAGATCTTCGCATTTCTCAAAGTCTCAATCTTCCGTGCGCGAGTCGCAGTCGAAGAATTTCCCACCCACAGCAACTGCAATTTTGAATATTAATTGTTTCAACATTCTGCCTGTCTCCCGATGGCTCGCGCATTAATAATTCGACGAAAATTGTTTTTCCGTCTCGCTCACAGCCTCGTTAATGCCGCTCGTTGCACAATTTATGTACTTAATAATTTTTCATCGAATTGATTCGCTTGCTCTCCCTCTCGCTCCCTTGGAGTCTGATGACTGGTAATTTTCCTTCCATAGCAGGCAGGCAGCGACGACAAATGAAAAATGGCTTCCCCAATGCATTTTTCTCTTCGGAACGATTTCTTCGGTGCTCGAAGTTGCGCCTAAGCGCAACTAACCCAGCCAGACTTTAATTGAATGAAATTTTATGTAAATGAGCATAATTTTAATTTCTTTCCGCACAGAGAGGTAGAGAGTGTCTCTCGTGATTGGAATTTCCAACGGTTAACGACGGTCAATCACGTTCAAGGCCGGCTGAGGCTCGGAGTTCTGTGAAGAAAGCGACTTTCAATCGGTAATGATGGATTAAGTTGTCGGGCTCAGCTGTCGATAAAGCACGCCATACGCTCAGCTCGAGCCGACATCCCTGAATCGCTATGGCTTTGCTCGTTAGCTTCGGAGTGGAGACAATAAAAGTTTAATTGTGTTATCGTTAAATGAAAAACTTTTCTCTTCGTGCCGAAGGAATTTCCACGATTGCAACGAAGTAGAGAGACACAAAGCAGCAAAATTAGAAAGTCTCTCTCGATCAAAGTCAATGTGTGGCATTAAAAGAAGCTTAACAGAAATTATTCCCCCCTCATTGCATTGCTTGCATCCATCAAACGACAATGTCATAAATTTTGCACATCGTAGGCTTGCAGTTCGAGCGAACAGAGGAAAGAGAAGACGACGAAGAAAGTCAAGCAAGCCGTTAACCTCCGGCCGAGGGAAATTGAATTTCCTTCCTTTCCTAGCAGCCGTCGAAATCATCTCACGTTTGAATGTTTCTTCAGCTTCTCGTCGACGCTCAAGAAGGCAGAAAATCAATTTGTTTGATCATACTAATCGTTCGGCTGCTACTTGCAAGTGAAATATTGCAGAGCGATTTTTCGTCCGACGAACGACGTCAGGTTGAAATGAGCGAAGCAATTATCTTCTATTAGTTTTGTTGCCTTAGCAGTGCTCGAAGAGTGATCGGCAGCAGTTTGTTCTCCAGCATATGGATCGAGGTAAATTAAGAGCTACAGCATCTGTTGATGATGTAATTCCTTACAACGTGATGATCAATGGAAATAATTAGCCAGCTCATCAGGAATGACGCTTAGACACACATTGCATCAAACAATCTTCGGCAATTAATCTCAACGGTCATAAAATATCGAGCATTGGAACTTAATTAAAAATATTTTAGAGGCTAAACGTAGAAACTCACGAAGCTATAAAAATGAATCAGCAACGATGTGAGCTCACCGAAGCGGCTCAATGTCAAAAGCCAACGACAAAGACAATTTTTCTGCGAATTATTTTGTTCCTTATTAACCGCAGCATCGAGAAACCGGATATGTGCATGTTTATTTACAAGTTTGAATGTCAAGAAAAGGAGTCTGGCGCATGAAGATTCTCCGGCGTAAACAAAACAAAATCTTTGACAACAATCAAAGCTGCGAAAATAAAAACTCGAAATTCTCGTTTCTGCGCGAATTGATGAAATCCAATACGGGCGATCGAAGTAAAATCCGAAAAGTCTGGCGATGTTAGATTTATGGTTTTGCTTCATCGCGAGAATCAATTGAGCTTGAGAACATAAAACTGCAGACAATAAAATCACTCGAGCTTCACGCTGGCTCACTTTGAGAGTGTTAAATCTTTTGACTAAGAAGTTTCTGCTATCGTCGAAAAACTGGATTATTTGTAAGATCGCTTCACCGCCACGATCGTTGTCGAAAATGAGGCAGAAGAAATAAAAATAATTGAATGTGAAATTAGCGTTGTGAGCCTTTATTTGTCTGCGATTCAATCACAAGCGCCACCTGATCAGACACTTGCCGATCCCGTGCTAGAAAAACTTGTGAAACTGGAAATCGAAATCTTTTCTCTGAATTCAGTTTCAGGTTTCAGCCGAATAAAAAAGAAGTTTAATATTCTGGTGTCGATGAGATTATTTGAAAATCGAAAGTGCTCATACCAGAATATCGTGGCTTATTATGGCCACGGCGAGCTTTCAGGTTTGATCCACGTTGCTGTTATTTTTTTTCGGGTTTTGTTGGTGTTCTTTGTACACAAAGCAGATTCTCTTCAATGAATCAGGTGGAGAATCAATCTCGTTTCTTTCAACACGTTTTTCTCGTCGTCGCCAGAGCGCGTGCACGACTTTGCTTCCAGTTTTACTGGTTTCGGCAATGGCTCGGCGTTTGCTCTTGATCTAATAGAGTTCCTCTAGTGACGACAAAGACGATGATGATGGGCGAGAGAGCTTACACAAGCACGTGAATCAGAGACTGGTCCTATCTCAATATAGACATCATTCAGACGCGATAATTCACCCAGGCGTGTTTAGCGTACATACTCAAACACACAATCGAAGCTGGACTGGAATGACTCGTTGTTGATGCTAGTCATGTGCGTGCGTCTGGCAGAACTGCAGCTCGGAACGAGATGTGTGCTGTTATGAAACGTTTACTGATAACAATGAGAGCTGAGACGCGATTCAGTTTCCAGCTCAAGCTTAAAGCTTCGTAAAAGCTCTCGAGTCGAAAAATGTTTTAATAACCAATTAGCTCAACGGAATTCTCAGAACATTAAGGCGCTTTATTGAACAAAAATTCTGTTGATTTCATCTGTGAAAATCTCTGTAGCTCTCGATCAGGTGTTTCTTTTCCTCTCTCCACCCGGACAAAAAATTAGCTTCTAATTTTCAAGAAGATTCTTTCGCCATCACGAGACGGAGAAAAAATTAATTCCCGAATAATGAATGTAAATTTATATGATTATGGATATTTTTCCTCGACTCAAATATATCGGAATATCTAATGTCGCGTTCGGAAAGAAACAGTGGAGATTAAATCGCAAGGAACCAATATTAATTCTACAGCTCACCATACATCTAAGCGACAAATTTATGGCTTCAATTAAAGGTCTTAAAGACGCAACAGAGTCTTAGAATCTTAATGGCATTTTCAGTGAGCTCTTTGCGTTGTCCGAGTGACGCGCTTTTCGTTGTCTTTCACTTTAAGTAACAAATGACAATGAGCTTTCGAGATCTGTAGGCTTTGAACCAAGTTTCGTATCACAGCACATTAGATGGATTCAGAGTGGAACTTTGACGTGTTGTGACGCTTGAGTCGTATAATCCCCAAAAAGTGTTATTGGGTTAAGAAAATGTTTTAAGAAGATTGTGTCCGAAAGACCTTTACAGCATCGACCGAGTGAGCGACAGAGAAAGAAATAAACATTCAAATATATATACAGCGATATTGAAAGACCAGCGACACACAAAACCCCGAAACGAAGCGAAGGAGATCTCATCGAAATAACAACAAGACATAAAACTTTGAACAGAGGAGAAGAATCAAAGAAGAGAGACGTCTAAAATAACATTAAATTATTTATGCCCATAAAACGACCATAAACATAAATTAGTCGAAATAAATTTTCGATTTCTCGTGCTCGCAAGATTCCATTTCCACCGTTGTCAAGCTAATGTTGTGCGTTTGAGAGGAGAATCTTAGGATTCTTCTTCTTTTGCCATCGACGACAATATTCATTTGTTTAAGAAAAGATTAAATATTTGACTTTCGAGCTTGTTGCCCGTTTTCTTGCTTCTCTCACTTAGTTCATCGCATCCACCGCGCGAAAAAATCTGTTCGAGATGTTTGTTTTATTGCTCAAAAAACGTATTGAAGGGGAGAGACGCTAAGCAACCAAATGATTTATTTAGTGTCGGCTGACTAAATTCTTCTTTCCTTTCTTCGCCACTCATTTATCACATTCGGTCGATGGTGATTCGGATTGGGATGCAAAGAGCAACGAGTTCATTCCCGGCGTTCATCCAACGACCTTTTGTGATCAATCTCGGTGCAATCAACCGATATTAAGAAGTTAATTGACTTTTTGAGTTCACTTTCTCGATGGATCTGTATATTCGAGATGTGGGATGATCGAGTTGGGTAACACGGGACGATAACTGACCGGATTTCTCTTCACGCAATTAATTGATGATCCCCACGCTGCTCTGTCTCTCAACCGTTGTTTATTCTTTCCCCGAAATCGAAAATCATCATGACTGGAGCTTATTAAACAGTCTCTGTCAGTCAGGGACTCATTACAACGACTCACATGCGAAAGCGGCCCTTTTCTCTCGTCCACGCATTTAAGCTTGACTGCTGAGCCAACTCGAACATAAAATAATTACTTAGAGCAAGCAAGAGAGTGTCATCGTAATGTCGCAGATGAGTTGGAAGCGTGACGTAATGGAATGATATTCAAAAAACCAATAAGTTGCGTCGACTTTTCGCGGTTTCGATAAACAAAAATCTCAACACGAGTCGTTGATTGTTTGAATAAATTTACTTTTTATAATGAAAAATTTTTATAGCCTCCGAAGACCCCGATCATCATCGGAACGAAATGATTTTATATCGGTAAAATGCTAATCGTTTGCGTCATGATGAGTCGCTGACGCCGAGTCTGAAGAAACAGCAATGGACAGAAGGATAAGGCGACCAATTAGGCGCATCAAAGATTGCAGTGAAATCGATGGGCTTCACGGTCAGAGAATGATCGGTGAAATGGTATCGACGAAGGTTCTCCCCTACGTGACATTTGAAGCGTTGTCATCGACAGTGTTCGTGATCACAAAGCCTCGAGAAACTCCTTTATTTCTGTAAGAACATCGCGCAGCGTGTAATTAAAAAATCAGACAACGAATACCCAAAAGAGCGAGATGAAATTTGTTATTATCGTTCATTTATTACTCTTCCCCAACCCGCACAAATGGGCTTCTCGATGATGACTTTTTACTTTGTCGAGGCTTCGGCTCTGTATTGGACAATAAAGCATCCAGAGAATATATTCGATCCACGAATACACCGAGAGAAGTGGCTAATGAAATATTTATGCTCATACACACATCGAGAAGCGACATTGCTTCTACGAAAGAGATGGAGTGATGGGAAGCCATGAGAGGAGAAACGGAAGATGCTGAAGCTCCCATCTGAAAGCTCAAATATTGAATAATGGCTTTGAGAAGCATCCCAACACAAGCACAAAGAGATAGAAAACCGTAAAGCAGTCAAAATATTTTCCGAAAACCATAAATTTAGTCATCGCGGACAAAACGACGAAAGTTTTCTAAAAGAAGTATGAAAGACTTCAACAGGCGACCAGAGGTGGAACCTCCGACAATCCTATAATTGATTCTTCTAATCCTAATGAGAAGAACAAAGTTTGATGATTTCTTAGTCGCGCCAAACGCTTGATGAAGAAGAAAACAATTTTGAGCGTTTTGAAAACAGCGACGAGCATCCTCCTGTGGATACGCTGGCATCGCAACTAAATCCATTTCACCCGGTGACATTTGAGTCTCCCCCGAAGTCCCCAACGACGAGGATCAAGAAGATGATGAGAATATAAACAACAAAACCTGCTCGCCTAACAAGTTTTTTTTTTCGGACAAAATCCGGTTTTCACTTAAACTCACGTGGTGAATTTTTTTCGGTTCTATTATTGTTTAACAAAATGTGCATGTGCGATATGCGGTAGAGCACGTTGCCGACTCGCTCGTACTCGGCGCTTGGATGGCAACGCTCCGAGAATGCAGCGCATGAAATATTTTCTCTAGATGTCAGCTAAAGGCCGTTCGCGAGCGGCTTTGCATATCGTTGTCACCTGGCATTACCGAGATCACTTCCACTATTCAAATGTCGATGCAATTCTTTCATTCTCTGAACATTGTCGCCGCTAGAAGCCTAGATTTAAATATCGCGAAATGCCAAGACACAATGCACTGAAATCTCTTTGCTTTTTACTGCTACTTTGCCTCCTCTCGCTAGCAGAACAATGAGGCGAAAACATGCACCGAAATGGCTTTTAGATTGCATCATTATGAAGCCTTAATACGTGATAAAGAAAGCCTACAAATGCCTCTCACTGGAATGTTTCAAGGCTTGTGCTGAGCAGCTGAGCCCGCGGGCCAACTCCACCATCCCACCGAGACGAGGAAAAGAGAGAATAGGAAAAGGAAATTCAAGAAGTTATTTTTCAATTGCATCAGCATCGCCGCGCATAGATTGAATGGAGTTCTATTTCTGTAGCTTCGGGGCGCGCAAAAAGCCATTGCTAACAATAGCGAAGTAATGCCTATTTACAGAATCAATTTACGTGCAATATAAAAGCTGTGACAGTCGCTCGCAGGCATAAATGGAGTCCTAATGAATAAGACACATAATGTAATTCACTAGAATTTGCCACACACTTCCAAAAGCGAACCACAGGCTTGGACGTCTTCATACGTGTGGCTCGCACGTCTCGATGCAAATGCGCTTCTCGAGCTTCCCCTTGAATCATAATTACCTCGAAAACAGTACCACTTAATCACCAATAGCCAATGCCATCGGCTAAACAGCTTAATTGACCAGCTATTTAGTGACACAAACAGCAGTCGACTAATTAAAACACACACCCAGAAAAATTATAAGAGAAAAAGTTAATATGCTGCTAATTAAGAGGCTCAGGTAATAGACGACGACGTGACTCACTGATGGGCTTAATTATCGTTGAAGCTCAAATTGTGTGAAGACACAAACAGCCAAAGACGAGTGCAGTGAGGCGAGCGAGAACCTTTTGGACTTTCCACCAAATTGTTTGAACAAATTTCTTCTCAACTTGTGAACTCGCATGACTAATCTCTTTCGCTTTGTAATTGCCAATCGTATCAAACGTAAACTGTCTTGCGACATGAATTAGCAATCGGGATTTCGTTCCAGTTTCGAAGCGTGAGTCAGGTCAGATGGCTCAAGAACCCGCTCCACTGTGCACTCTAACTAGTTTCTTTTAATTTACCCCGTTTACACATAAAACAGGTTCTTCATAATTTTTTTTCATTCATCAACTCAACAATAAACAAACACATGAAGCGGAAAAACATAAACAAAAATTTCACTTGCACTTCATGCGGCAATTTGTCGAGCACTCGAAATTCGACGAAAGTTCACGAGACTTTGATTTTTCTTCCGCGGTGATTGAAGGTGAAGAACGATACAAGAAATCTGAAATGGACGCCGCCGTTGAGTGTGGAGAAGAAATTTCGTTTCGCAGCGAATTTCCAGCACACAACTTTAAAGGAGTTGCAGCCACAGATTTCTCTTCCCTTTAGCGTTGAACACTTTTTATTTGGTTCGAAGAAATTCTTGTGCAAATGGCAATTCTCTCTCGCACTCGCTAACCTCACTTTCTTATCGGCTTTTACGATAACACAAAGTTTCCAAGGCGACAGGAGCTTTGAATCCATGAGCGATAAGCTATCATTCCAGGTTCTCTTCCTGTGCCTCCACACAGCTCTTTTCTCAAACAAATTTCCACTGCACAATTTCTCGACATCAACTTTGGTCTTTTTCTCGCTTTTCGAAGCCAAACTCACCTTTTTCGTCGATTTCAATCACTCGAATACTATTTCACGCACTAAACTTGTCGATTTATGGTGTTGGCAATGTTTCTACACAATATTTGGATCGTTTTTCACTAAAATTTTGCAGATTTAGTGGAGTTTTTAGCAGGTGTCCGAATCAAACCTAACTACTTTAACTACGTTTCATGGCAACTGCGCACAAAAAGGTAGGAAAAATATTATATGGGTACGAAAAAGAAAAAAAGATACATCAACAAACATATAGCCGAGACTTCCAAGCCCAACATGTATCTCTGCCTCACGCTGGTATCCGTGCCCGGCACACCAACGCAACAGGTAGATGTATATCCAACGCTTGGTCCGGCGACTAGACAGCGAGCGAACATGACAAAAGGAATACGAAAGAAATATCCGTAAAGTGGAGTGTCTCGCGCACAGGTATTTGTATGGATACATTTGACTTTATTTGGTGTTTACTAGAATGAGAAACCCGTGCGAATGACGATCGTTGGTACGTCGGTTATAACATGAGAGACTTACTAGGCTTTTATTAACATGGATTGCATTTTCTCGGGGCAACGAACACAGTTGAACGACAATACACCGATCGAACAGGTCACACAACACATGCGATCTCTAGACGCTTTTGTTGTTGACTTTAAGACTCTTTGACTTATACAAGCAGCGATCGAAGATTTCTCAATATCGTTCTTCAGTGGATTAACGTAATCTGCTTCGAGAACCATGGAGCTAACACTAATGAACTGTTGCTCTCGAGACTGTGCCTTCGTGTTTCTTTAAGATTTTTTCCGTTGTCGGAAGACTTTTCTCGTGTTTCGCGTTTTCGTGTATATCGTGCATTGTTCGGAACCCACAAGAAAGAGAAACGAAATAAATGTATATCGATTACTCTGCCTCTTGGTAGTTTTCGTTAAAAGTATGCTGGATATCTCGCAGAAGAGAGAATGTTAAGAGAAAAGTCGATATATGTTTTTATATCTTGTCGTTTTCGTAACATTTTCTTTGGGGCTAGGGCTGGAGACGATGGTAACGATCGGAGCTATTAGATGATTTGTTTGGGGGAAGTCAGACGCGAAAAAATTATCACAAGATGTCTCAGCAAACTCTCAGATCATTGACAGCTAATCGACACCATGAACTGAAAACTTCAATAGAGATCGGTGATCTCTGATCGCGATTTCTTACGAGTTCATCGATCAAACCATCAGCCCTGAATAAAAATATCTTGAAGAAGGAAACTATAAAATCGAATGACGAATAAAAATATTTTTTTATATAAAAACATGGCCGTGTAATATGTAGACTGCGAACTCATATATTGAAAAAGATTTCCAAGCGATGGGTTGAGTTCATCAGTGACGGTCTAAAATTTCTCGGAAAATTGCAAAATGCTCGTCAACGCGATTTCGTTGTTTCTAGAAAATCAACAATTTTATCGCGTGTTGCCATATTCGAACGTCTGAGATTACATGATTGGTAATTTCGCCCCGCACAGCATACATCTCTCCCTCTACACATATCCAGCGTTTTGCTACAGATCTCTGTTTTCGAGACTTTTTCCGTTCAACTTCATACGTCTTCTCGACTCGCATGTGTGTAAAGAAAACATTTTCAGAATCTGAAGGTGTAATAAATAAATTTGAGCAGCGAAAAGCGTAAATAAATAAAAATGCAGCAGAATCAACATTAATAAAAGGCTTTCACGAGAAAACTCCGGGCAATTAACATGTTCTCCTCCTATTTCTCCTCTGCTCTGATCTAGTGAAGGATTTTCTTCTCTGACTTGTTAAGCCGTTTAAAGTTTCTTGTGCAACACAGCTAGGCGAATGTGCATGCAGATAAAGTTTATTTTAAACGCAAAAACTGATTTTACAGATCATTTTTTACAATTTCACTTACATCAAAACTCACATGAAGGAGGATGAACGAAAGTTCTGTAGCAACCCCGAGAAATGTGAACGAGTAAGAGACCTAAGAAACCTCTAGAGCAAACATGATTGACAGTTCAAAGATTAAGAAGCTTTAGAACTATCTTTTCGGGTGTCAAAACTTTCGATCGCCGCCCAGTTAAACGCTGTTAAATCAAATCATGAAACTCGCGCGAGTGGAAGGAGATTTCATTTCAATTAAGCATTTTTCATGCATGTTTTGATATTACTTATACTGTGTAGCCTGCACATTTTATTGGGTCATTGTGCAGAATGAAAAGAGATCCGTTCAGCAAACCTTGTCAGAGCGTTTTGTTCTTCAATGACGTCAGTCTTCGTTCTGTCCTGCAAAATTATCTTCTCCTTTGCGGCTCGTCCTAAGCGATGTGGATAGAAGAGGGTTAAAGAAAGAGGTGAGCGCCCCAGGTCATCATTCATGGAAAGGAGAGAGAAGACGTCTTAACCCTTAACTGCGATGATGTTATTCAATTCCACTGCGAAGAAGGAAGAAGTCGAAGCAGAGAGTCGAGAAACAGTAAAAATTGCTTAAAGGTCCCCCGAGAATCATTTCTTTGTCTTCTTCTCCTCTGTTTTTGTGTCTTAAGTAAATTTACTCACGAGATGCTGGCCGAAGGAGGCAAAAGCATCTCGAAGAAGACAAAAATGAAACGAAACATAAAACTTATTAAAGGCAATACACGCAATGAGAATATCTCTCGTCTCGTGTACTTTACATTAAGGCAAATATCAGGCGGAGGGCCCCGAAAAAAACTTTTTCTTAGAGGTAGTTAATGTTATTCATGAAGCAGATAATGAAGCCTTTTGTTGTTGGTGCCTGATGAACGGCAAGACCGTTCTTTTCTCTTCCTATTGAACATTTATGGCTCGTTTCATTTGTTAACCCTTTGTTTATGATTGATCGACGAGATTTGGTTCTTCGTATGGCAAAAATTCTAGTCGTCAATTCGTTCAAAGAAAGTTGTCTACAATGCCAGATAATCGATGGATTGAATAATCAGAAACTTGCTTGATGTCGGGCCATTGATTGGAGAGAGAAATCGAATGAATTCTAATCTAATCAAGTCAGAGAACTAATAGCCATTAATCAGAGCAAGTAAATGTGAATCGAATTTTATCAAAAATATGAATCATCGCACGTTGTCGATAAACAGTGACGAGTGGCATTGCTCGAGTCATTCTGTATTCACGGCAGCAGTTTACTGACAAACAAGCGGCTGATTTAACAATACGCAAAGCAGCGACAAAGCGAGTTCATTGATTTTTTTCTCCGTCATTTGTGCACCGAAGATCAGGTTGGAGCTCACGTTTTCATCGATCACTACGGAGCTTCTGATTCTTTGAAACATTTCTGAGGAACTGGAATTTCTGATTGTAGAACGAAGTTTGTCGTTATCTACATAAATAGCGACGAACATTTTCTCACGGAAAACTTAATCAGTTTAAGCGTTCATCTAATTTATATAATTAATCACCTCGGCCAATCATGCGGAGAATCTTGTAGCGTTTATCGAGAAAACTCCTCGATGATCTGACTCATCTCCACGACAAATTATAATGACATGTTCCAAGCCGTAATAAATTAAATTATTTTTCTTCTTCAGGTTTCATATGAGCGCAAAGAGGAATCGATGAAACATCAAAAGACATTTTGAGCTGTTTAAATGATAAAACACATAAACTTTTCATGCATAAAATAATAATAAAATTCACTTTATGAAAATGTATTTAATCGAAGAGAAACGAAAAGAACTTTCCTCTCTGTCGATAAGAAGTCCATTTGCTGAGGTTTTCGTTTTCTCTGTTTTGGTTCCTCGAACCTTCTTCGTTGCTTTTCACCGCTTTCTTGTTCTTAAAGACAAAAGAAGAATAATTTGGAAGGAAGTCGGAGGAAAAAGGTCCAGCGAGTGAAACGCGAACACAAAGGCTAGCAGAAAGATCCATTACACAATCTCTTTCTGGGCCGAAGGGAACAAAACAAACGTTGAAAGAAATTACAGCTCGAACAGTTTCTTGTAAGAATCACAGACGAACAAAAGTTGAAAGGAACAAAAAAAAATTCATTTAATTTTAATGATGTGGAAAGAGTTAAATTTCAACTTTTTTCCTTCTTGTCGACTGAATGGGGAAAGGGTCAGCCAAACATGGAAGTAAGGAAATTCATTTGATACTGTGTCATGACGAGTGCTTTAATAATTCGATTTTGAGTCACGTCGACGTGAATGCAAGCACGACAATTAATTCGATGAATTTATGCAATCAGACGTCGAGAGGCTACGCCGTTCAATTTAAGGAAATTGAATAACGCGAAGAACAATCACTCGGCTGAACTCCAATCAGAGGGCAAACAATTTACGAGCTTCTTACTCAAATAAACCTCGCGTTCACCGATGGCTTCATCGCTTGGCCTTTGCTGCTCTCAGACGAAATGGGGAAGTCGCGGGAGGACGATATTGATTATTAAAATAAATTTTTCATTACGTTGCGCTTAATAACAACATTGCGCAGCTCAGGTCTCATGTGATTACTTTATGAAAGACTCTCTCGGACGGTCGAGCGTAAGCAAAATCCAATAAATTCCCACTCGGCTGTTTGTGTAGATAAAAAGCGCTCGCCGCAGATGCAACGGGGAAATTATTAAAGGTAAAATTAAAAACTTCATCTTTCGGTTGATTCGATTAATTCATCGCAGCTAGAACGGCATTGTTTATTGTTGTGATCGCGGGTTTGAAAGGAGAGAACCTTCGATTTATTTAATCGCTGGGGAAAATGCAATTTTTCATGAGTCGAAATTTCCCCGCGATTAATTGTGAGAACTTTTGCTTGCGCTCACTCCAAGGCGGATGTTTCTTTCGCCGATTAAATTATGAGATTGTGTTTTAATTACCGTTGCAAGTCCGAATGAATCTTCTTCTTCATTGGCTGTCATGACGCGGCTTGTGCATCCAGCTGCGCTTTGCGCCTCGCCGAGATAAATAATTGAAAAGGTGGCCGAATAATAGTTCGGGGTCAAGATTGAGGAGACGTTTCATTAATGGAAGATTCGTTTTCGACCGTTAGAAACCGATCTTTCATTGTGCGAGCCGGAGCGAGAACCAGAATTTCCTGTAATCATCAAAAGAAGATTCCGTTCCCGAAGCGTTGACCATTACCGGACTTTATTTTCCCATAAATGTCTTGCCGAAAGAAATTAAAATGAAAAATTCATGCGAGCATAAAAAATCATCAAATGGTCAGCGGGAACAAAGGGTTGAAGATAATATCGAGGGTTGCTCAAGCTCTTCTCACACATCTTCAAGGCTCTGTACTAAAGTTTTCTCTTCAATTAATCTCCAGCCGGACAATAGGGGAACTGAAGCTCAGAAATTCCTCGAAAATGTGCGAAAACATATCAAAGGAATGTGACACAAAAGGTCATCATCGGTACTGGTCAAGCGACTTTTTGCCCGACAACAATAAATTACGAACAAACGGACTGTTTCACTTAGGCTCGCATATGCTTTTTATGATGGAAATTTCCATTTCGTGAGAAAATTTCATTTCTCGAACCGAGCTCATCCGAAACACTCTCGACCGTTTGCTGTTGCGGGCAGGAATCGTTGGACGATAAAAAGAACAATAAATATTTAAACAGATTTTGTTTCTGACTCAAAGGATTTTTGTTTGTCCGCTGCGATGTCCAGATGTTGAAAGATTTGAATAAACACAAACGGTGATCTAACAAGAGTCAAAGGATTTGACTGCTTGCAGCTGAACAGGAGAAATTTTTTAACTAGTCGAGAAAAATTCTCGTGGAAGGAAATTAATTTTTGTGATTTACTCAACTTATGCTGGTTAAAATGCAGAGCTTTGATGAAATTCAGAACTACTGCAATGCAGTTGAACTTGGACAATCATGGCTTTTGAATAAGTAGCAACTTTGCATCAAACAGAAGATTCGAAAAAACTTACTAATATTTTTTTGAAACCTTCAGATTAAAGTCTAACCAAGGCACACAGACTTAAGTTCGATTACTTTTGGTTAATTTCCAATTGCAAATTCAAATCTACACTGCACATTTTACCCAACTTGAGGGCTTCTCGTTGAACCCTGTTTTCGAAATTCCTTCAACATTCCTGCTGTACCTTGAAGCTCGCATATCACTTCGCACTATATTTAATTGATCACTTGAAAACTGATTTTCAAAAAGATGTTTTTGTGAGGAGAGAAAATGTGCTAAACGCCCGAGACCATAAACAGAGCTGGCCGCTTCGAAACCCGTTTCGCTGAAGGCATGCGCATAGAAATCATCTCGCTTGTTTTCCTATTGATAGAGCCATTGAAGTGAGAGTCAAGTTCAAGTACTTTGAACTACTTTACAAACAGTAGCAGGGAGAGGAAAGAAAAATGCTTAATTGCCTAACTGTCGCATCGCTGAGGCTGGTGCAGCTGGAGAGGAATTCCTAAGCGAATGCAAGCATCGCCCATTGATTCACTTCGATTCGCGCTCTCGCGATGAATGCAGACTGATAAGACGTATCATTAAACGAGAGCAATTGATTTTTTATTTTGTGGAAAAATGTTTCATTAATGTGTAATTTATAAAAACTTCTTCGCTGCCGTTGCTCGCAGATCTGCACCAAAAACAAAGACCATTCTTAAGAAAACTACACAATTCCATAATGGAAAAATGCTTCGATTTTTTCTCCTGCGCGCTTCGAGAACGAATGAGATGAAAATTCCAATGCAGCAGTCAACAATGAAATTGCGAAGAAAATATAATTAAATGTATTAAAACCTCGACTCGACTCTTTTTTTCGCCAACAATTTAAGTTGTCAATCAATATTTTCATTTGCAGTCTGCGATCGATGGGGCGAATGCCTTTCTCACTGCTCCGATTTTGGGAACGTAGAACGATCGAGGCTGAGCGATGATTCATGCCGAGATGACTCAAGCCAGTGACGCGACCAAGCTCGTTGCCGGTTGTTAATTGCAGTTTCGAGCTTTTGCTGTGTCGTAATCAATTAAGTTTTAAAGTTCAGTTCTTGATTGCGCTGTAAAATGCTGCATAAACCCTTCTTTAGCAACTATGTTGCCGTTCATAGCATAAATTACTTTAAGCTTCTCGGCCCGGCAAAAGCTTTCATCACAGTCAGTCCTCGGGGCATTGATGCCAGCTCTCAAGTGTCGTAAAATGTTTTTCCTTTCTCTTGCTTATCTCGTGGAAATTGAATCTTCAATCTGCTGCGCCGAAAACGGCGACGTCGCGAACGCTTCTGTAAAGTCATAAAAAGCCATCGACGTCGAAGCAAAAAGTTCGTCAATTGCCGAGCAGATAAATCCGACTTTATGACTCTTTTAGGTGAACTTGCGCGATTGTGTAAGCCATTTAGCACACCTTCGGAGGCTTCAGCACGTCACCGAAGAGAGGGAAGCAAGAAGAGTCGAGAGAACGCGCACTTTTTACTGCCTCGATTCGACAACATTCCATCGATCTTTAACTTTTTGCTCCGCGATGTGATAGAATTTTCATTGCTTTGTTTGAACTATCAAAGACTTAATGATAGACCTTTTATAAAAAGAAATCTCCAAACGATGGAACTTATCAATCTAAAGTCATCGCGATGTCGACTATAAAGTTTAACGATTCTTGCGCAACATAATCGAAGGCAACAGCGATAATGAAAAATAATTATTCGCGCATCTGTCATTAAAATTATATCAAGTCGTTCATCAATAAATATCAAGCAGCTCGCTCAACCGCGCAAAGCTTTTATTAATTTAATTAAACTAAGTCGCTTGTTTCGCGTTCCCGCCACTGGGGGAACGATAAATGCATCTGATCTCGCAACGATCGCCTTCCTTTCTTATTACCGAGCGACGAAATAATAATTTTTACAGCAACAGCCTTTTGTTCTCTGCAAAATATTGTTCGCTCGCCCATTAACTGCAGCGAATGAAATTATAATGCTTCGACGATCGGACATCGAAATAATAATCGAATGTCGGGGAATTAGCAATTAAAATAGTTTTTATTGCACAATTAATCGGATTACTGAATGAGTTTCATTAAATTCCCTTGGGAGCTCATTGATTGAGCTTGTAAAAGTCTCCTGTCGCCTTTCGAATCGCGACGTTAATTGCTCGGCCGCTGGAAATGTCACGAAAATATCTCAATTTTCCAGCGAAACAATTTTTCATGAAACTCATTCCGCTGTCAACCGATCTGTTTCCATTCTCCGCGCTCGACGAAAATAATAATCGAAATGTGTAATTATGATTTATGGGATCCAGTCGACTCTTTTGTGTTTCGACACGAGTTTAGCTACCGTTTTTAGCAGCGCGCTCTAAGTGCTCGACAATTATCCAACGTTTGAACATTTATTCACTTTTTCCAGCAACTTCGACTGTCTCTTTATGAGTGTTTCTGCTCGCTGTCTGATCGAGAGTGAGAGCAAAACACTAATTTTCAACCTTAATTAGATACAATTTGCACATTGATCTCGTTGGCGCTAGGATTGATTATGGAACTTGTTGGATTTCATTGAAATAAGTATGCCATTAAAAAGAAGGAATGATCGATGTGGAAACAGTAGAGCGTTTAGCCAGATGAGAATAACATGTGAGATATTTACAAATTAATTCAAAATTGTTGACTTGCTTTCGTCGAGGTTCGATTCACACGACGATGTCTTACAGTCTGTAAGTTACAGAAAGCGACCAATGAATCTTTTTCGACTCCTTCCAAAACGAATCAAAATTTGTCTAGTGAAACCTTAAACAGTTTTGCTCTCCCGCTGGCGTAGCCAACTCTAATTAAATTTCCCTTTCGTTGTTATCACTTACAAAACTAATTTCTCATTCGAACTTCGTCTAAACTCGATCGTTGGTATTGTTTTTTCGTGGAGTCTCACAGTAAACCGATCCTTGGCGCAGCGGGCGACTGCATTGAGAAGAGCGAAGAAGCAACTTGCACGCCATAAGAATGAAAGAAAATTAACTCTTGGTTAACTCTGATTGCTGTTTCAGAATAT
Source organism: Smittia sp. YW1114-2 (assembly GCA_033064975.1). NCBI lineage: Eukaryota > Metazoa > Arthropoda > Insecta > Diptera > Chironomidae > Smittia > Smittia sp. YW1114-2. The sequence continues at coordinate 8,374,390 of CP093832.1, forward strand.
TCTTTTAATCAGTCGCTAATTTTTTACGGCGAAGCGCCGCCAGACCATCGCGTAGTGAACTTTATGAACTGGCGATTATCGTTGGAGATTTTAGTATCAGCGATTCCAATCGACTGGCGAATGAAAATTGTTTAGCCTTTCTCCAAGCGATGAGCGACAATAAAGCGGAACTGTTCATTCGCTGGGGATTGCTCTTCATCATCATCTAATGGCCACACAGTTCTAGAAAGCAGAGAAATGAAAGACGAGCATGTTCCATTGCGCAATGCCATTTCATTTCACAATAATCGCTAGAAAACGGTTAATTTTTATATCGCTGACAATTCTTTTTAATGCGAACTTTATTTCCGAGCGCGAGTGGACGAGAATCGCTTGGAGTTTGAAGAAGGATCGCATGAAAGTTATGTCTCGGCGACGTCGATAAACTTTGCTCAAATGACCGAGCCATTGACAGTCAACGTTTGATTTATGAGCTCTGCATCGCGCGATGCATCGTTCTGAACGGAACTAAACCAGAGTCGTTGAGTCTGACTGCGCTTCCACTTATCAGTTATCTTCTTCTCGTCGTTAGCTGTGAATAAAATCAGGTTTGAGGATTCAAGTGAACTCTCCTGATTGAATAATCTCGTTTCATCAGCTGATGCTCTTGTCTACCGGTTCCATCTCTCGAGCACGTGGTTTGCCGAAACTCGTTTCGTGAGCCAGATTTCCCTCACGTGTCGATGGCCGTTGAAATTCAAAAACATGAAAATGCTGTTGAGGCGGCTGACTGTTATTATCGCTAATCAACGGCGAATTTCTTCTCGCACGATGCAGGACGGTTACGTGGAGATTAACAAAGTGCCCACGCATATCTACACGTGGGGACAGTGGATCGAGGATAAGTTCGAAGTGAAGACAAAATATTTGGTGTTGATTGTGAGCGGAAATCCTGGCCTGCCTGGCTTTTACACAACTTTTGGTCGTTCGCTGTACAACGAGTTTGATAGGGAAGTGCCGGTTTGGGTTATCGGACATGCAGGTGATAACAGAGCCGAGTTGGTCGATCATCATTTGAACTTTTTTGTTTTTAGGTCATGACGAGCCCGAAAAAGAGTTGAACATGAAGACTCCGCCTCTGAAAGGAAACGAGAGCTTGTACGACCTCCAAGGCCAAGTCAACCACAAGATTGAATTCATCAATCGGTTCATCCCAAAGACTGTAAACGTTTATCTCATCGGACATTCAGTAGGAGCAAAGATCTGTCTCGATCTTCTGAGGCAAAAACAGTTCAGCGAGCAAGTTCAGCATGTTTATTTGATGTTCCCAACGATCGAAAGGATTGGAGACAGCAAGAAGGGCAAACTGGTGCCCACATACAACCGATATTTCTTCCTGCTTCGAGCGTTCTACAACTTCTTTGCTATTCTTCCTTTGAGCTGGAGGCGAACTGTAGTTCAGTGGCAATGCAGAAGGGACGGAATGCCTGATGAGTTCCTTGCTTCAAGCATGAAGTACACGAGTCCACCAGTCATTGATCGCATCTGGTTCATGGCTCTTGACGAGATGGAGAAGATTCGCGAGATGGACGAGGAAATAGTACAAAGCAATTTAAATCGGATCAAAATTTATTATGGCGTTGGCGATGCTTGGGTTCGAGACGAAGCGTATTACGAGATTATTGACAAATTCCCCGGCATCGATGCTGAGTTATGCAAGCTAGGATTCGAGCACGCATTTTGTCTCAAAACTGGAACAGAAATGGGTAAAATGGTTTCGACATGGATCAAACAGAAAAGTTTAACGGCCGAAAATAATTTGAATCAGTAAAATCTTTTCAAAACCCCAAAAGTTTTGTTCTTGCGACTGAATGTTTTGATTTTCCTCAGAACAAATAAAGAAAAATCGAAATGCGACGACGTGTTGGAGTTGCTGGCATTCAGAAGCAGAAGCTAGAAGCTGAGAAGTTCAAGGATAAGGGATCGGAGATTCAGGACACGCAATTTGAGCAGATGACAAAGCAAATGGAATTTCTTAAAGCGAATCTTGAGGAATTTGCATCGAAACACAAAAGCGAGATCAAGAAGAATCCAGTATTCCGTCGGCAGTTTACTGAGATGTGCGCTGCAATTGGGTAGACTTCACTGTTTAATGCAACTATGTATCAATTACAATTGAACCTGCTTTTAGAGTTGATCCGCTGTCATCAGGCAAAGGAGTTTGGAGCGTTTTGGGGATGGGCGACTTCTACTTTGAGCTCAGCATCCAGATCGTGGAGATCTGCCTCGCTTTGGCCGAGTCCACAGGAGGAATGCTAGAAATCAGTGAACTGAGGGAACGATTGATCCGATCCCGACGGCAGACGGCGAAGCAGCAAGAAATCACCAACGAGGACATTCTTCTAGCGACTAAGAAGTTGAAAGTGTTTGGAAACAGCTTTCAAGTTCACTCGCTTGGCAAGGATCGGTACATCATTCAATCAATTCCAGGAGAGCTAAGTCTTCAAGAGACGAAGGCGCTGACTCTCGCAGCAAACACTGAAACCGGATCGATCACTAAAACACTGCTAGCGAAAGAACTTGGATGGAACGAACTGCGAACGCAACAGGCCATCGACAAATTGATAAGCGAAGGTCTCGTCTGGGTCGACGAGCAGAATGAGGACGAGCCTAGCTACTGGTTTCCAAGTTTGTTCCCTGATCGAAAAGAAGTTTACTGACAATAAATTTTATTTGAACTAGAATTTATTTATTCGCTGACGATCAAATTGATTTTCTTAGCTAAAGTCTTACAGCCAGTGCTCGCAAAGTCGATGAACTTCAACTCAGCAATCTCCTTTGGTTTCAGTCGCAGGTTGTGCAGCTTCTCTTGTGCTGCAATGCATTGCTCGAATGTCTCCTCGGTGAATGGCTGGAACTCGATAAGGACAAAGTCTTTGAGCGTCTCTTGAATCACAGAAGCTTCCGGGTCTTCTTTAAATATCACGATGAAGACAATTTTGAATAATTTTTGTTTCGCCAGTCGATGCAATCGCCTTTCAAGCTTTGCGATTCTTTCGGCAGCTTTTGCTTCGATGTCGTCTATAACAACTAAATTGTATCCACAGTCCGATAGCTTCGAGGCCACTACGTCAAAGTCTTTGTCTTCAGTCTTGAAATCCACGCCAAATATGAAAGAGCCAACGTTGCTCTGCCACTTAAAGTTTTGCGTGATAATATTCGCTGTTAACGTTTTGCCAACTCCGATGCTTCCAAGAAAAGCCATTTGAATAATCTTCTCTCGGTTCGCCAACTCAAAGCTGGCTGCAATCAAGGAAATAGCATCGTCCTGTCCTATCACTTGCTCCTTGAGCTCTTGGATAATTATTGAACCTTCCAAATCCCGATAGCACCAACGTTCGTCTTTGTGGACTATTTTGTTGTAGTTGTTCTCGTATGTTGCCCAGAACCCGCAGCTGCTGATGGAGATTTGTGAGATGAAGTATGAGGCGCCAGCGACAAGCAGAGCCACGATCAAATATTTGCGATTCCATTTCGATTCATTTTGCTCCTTGACATTTTCACTTTCGGATTCTTCCTCGGTTGCTTCTGCCGGCTTGAACGAAATTGCCTTCACCAACGGTCGCAGTCTCCGTTTAAGTTTGTCTTTTGGTTTCTTCTTCGCATCAGCCAAGAGCTTGTCACTGCTGTCTTCTAATTTAATTCGTCCCATTCCAACTTGAATTTCTAAACAAACCAATTTCGGGGATTTGAGAAGATTTCGAAAATCTGTTGAAATTTTGAATTGAAATCAAATCCGTTAAATTTTGAAGAAAAAAGCTCAAAGTAACTTAATATGCCAATCAGTGACAACAACAAACTGGATACAGACTTGCCACTAAATCAATTGTAAAAAAAAGATATCTGTATATAAAGCAGCAATCCACACATCGAGCTTTTCTCTTTGATTTCTTTTTCGCATCGTAAACTTTTGATTTTAGGAAAGAAAGACGGATCATCGACGAGAGTGGCTTCAGATGTTTTGATTGACAGCTCCTCGAGGTTCTGACAGCGAGGCCCGATGACTTCTAAGTTCGAGTCATCGAGAATCTCAAACGCGAGTGAATGCAAGTTGGGCATTGCATCGAAGATTGCTTTGAGCTGTCTAACATTATTGCCACTGCCTCGCCATTCGAATGATTTGATTGCGGTGTTTGTATTCAGTTGCAAATTGTCCCAGTCGATTGACTCCACACGATCGAAACTCAAGCACAATTTGTCAAGCTTCGGCATTTCTAAGACAAGCTTGAGGACTTCAATGCCAAACCACTGCTCCAGCTCCAGAGTTTCCAATGTGTTCATATGGTTTTGAAGAAAGTTGAGAATGCTGGTTTTGTCTCGAGCATCGACATTATTAATTCCAACCATATTAAATTTGAACACTTCCAAGCGGAATTGAATTTTCTCGACGGATAAGGAAATGTCTTGTGCGCTCTTCAAGCTGGCAGTTATTTGCCAAGATCTTGTTGATGAGTTCAGGATTGCGTCTAGCAAGCAAGACAAGCACTGCAATTGTCAACGGAAGTCGGCGCCCGATTTTATCAGCGCCGATTCCAAATATGTATGAACGACCCGATGAGAATGGCTGACCAATCGACTCCTCAACGGGGTTGCGTTGTCGCTTAGTTTCGACATCAGAATTTTTAATCATATCTTAAAATCGCAACTTTTCGCTTTGAACTCCACGACGACAAAACACTTTACAAATCAATTGATTATTAATCGAAGTGATAACGACGGTAATTGAAAGCAACTGAAAGTAATCGTCAGCTGAATTTGGTTACAGACACTAAAATTAAGAGCTTTTAAAAAGCTCCATCAATGCTTTTTCTGTGGCTTTAGATAAGCTAAGATATAGTGAAATTAGCAGTTGACGAAAAGTTTCAACCTCTGGGAACTTCCCAGTGTTACGCTGAAATCTCCCAAACTCGTTGACGAAAGCTTAACTGAAAAGCCTCTGTCGATAAAGAACTGATAAGTTTTGAGTATAAAATAGGAGACGGCAGCTCTTCTTTCACAGTTTGTTCTCAGCTCTAACTGAAAATGATGAAGGTATTCGCAGTCTTGCTTTTGGCAGCAGTCGCGTCAGCCCTGCCTGACAGAACTTCAAGAATCGTCAACGGAGATGTCGCTGCCCCGAATCAGTTCCCATATCAGGTTGCAGTGCTGTCTAACTCTCCTTCAGGCTCTGGTCTCTGTGGGGGATCCGTCATCAGCACGACTGCAATCCTCACTGCAGCTCATTGCGCTTCTGCGGCTACCACAAGTTTCACATTGATCTTCGGCGCTCAAAATCGTTTGGTGGTCGAGCCAAATCAGCAAAGACGAACTGTCCCTCGCTCCGGCTGGATTCAGCACCCACAATACAACCCAAACAATCTTGCCAACGACATAGCTGTCATCCGATTCCCAACTGAACCTCTGACGCTCACTGCCTCAGTTCAAATCATCGACTTGGCTTCAAACGACGCAGAACTGTTCGTTAACGAAGAAGTTCATGTCAGGTGATTATTTCATTTTCATAGTTATAAGAACAGCTTTCATACTCTAACTCCTTCAGTGGTTTCGGACGATATTCAGACGCGTCACCAAATGCCAGCGATGTTTTGAGATGGACAATCAAGTGGGTCGTCACAAACCTCTCGTGCCGCATCCGTTTCCCAACTCTCGTCCAGGATTCAACCATTTGTGCTATTGGCGATGACCAGATTAACAACGCAGTTTGTAACGGAGACTCAGGCGGCCCATTAGCTGCTCGTCGCAATGGTCGCTCCCTTCAAGTCGGAGTCGTGAGCTTCGGAAGTCCTTTCGGTTGTGAGCGAGGTGTGCCGGATGGTTATGCTCGTGTCTCTTCATTCCATAGCTGGATAGTTCAAACCGCTCAACTGTAAGCGAGAAATATTCAATAAAGAGTCCAAACCATAGCTTCGAAAGCAGATAAGATTGTTTGTTGTCCGCTATCTTGACACACTGAAAAATTAATTCTTGTCGCTGATTTTCAGGGATTACAATTCTTATCGTAGAGATTGTGCTGATTAAGATGAAGGATTGTTGGGAATTTTCTTATTTTTGGTCACCCCAATCTTTTGCTGTCTGGGATTTCCCAGACTCTGAGCGGATATTTTTTTCTGCTGCTTCAAATGTAATACGATAAGATGTAGGGACGATCTGCCTGTATCCCACGTACTTTCTGAAATGAACGGTGACGTAGCTTAAAGATTAGTGAGTTTGACTCAGCTCAACTCGAAGCTTCTAAGCCTCGAATTAAACGCAGCTTGTCGGGTTTAACCCTATGAGGGGATTTTCATTCAATGTTGTATCCAGTTGGTTCTCTGAAGAAACATGAAATCCATCGATAGGAAAATACATGAGAACTTTTTCAAGTAAATAGCTGTTGGACAATTCATATTTCTTATCTACGTATATCAAAGTTAAGTTATTTGTGTTTGTATAATCATCGATAACTTATCTCATGTCGTGTAAAATTAATTGATCTTAATCGTCGTTGGACAGAAACTTTGTTGGTTGGATTAGAAATCTTCTCCACAATTTTTATTTCGTGAACATTTTTAAGTAGATAATTTCATCTCTCGCTTCTCAGTGATATGCCACACACTTTAAAGACACCATTTCCTTAGCCGGAATCGATTTCTTAAGGAAAATCGACCACATCAGGTGGCCGCGTCTTCAAGCTTTGTGAATTGAAAATCAATCGAAACCATTTCTCTTCAACTCTTTCATGTGCTTGAGGTCAACTTTGAAGCACTTCAAACCCGTGAAAGCTTCGAACATTTCCAGAAAACCATCTGAATAGGAAAGCTCCAGCTTTGTTAGCTTCGGGAATCCAAGTTTCATCGTCTTGTTTGATTTACTGGATGAAATGCTTAGCTCTTCGACATGTTCCTCGATCGCTTCAATTATTCCCGAAATGTCACTTTCGCTTTTACGCTCGTAATCGTATCCACCGCAGTTGATCAACCGAACTTTCTTCCAACGAAGGCCAGTTAACAATTTTACAGCCTCATGAACCAATGGGCCTTTGATGCTATGCAGAGAAATGTTGCGATAGTGGCGCTTGCTCCAGATATCTTGAGAAAAGAACGCCGACTTTTTGGATGATTCTTGCCAACTGAATGGCAATGAAATGCGGAGGTGAAATTTTCTGCGCACTTTGACGATGCTTCTGTTGCTTTAAACCATGAAGTAGAAACTAGCGATGAGTTCAAAACGTCTCTGCTTGTGAAGTGTTGGAAGATCAGCTCGTAAACGTCCGAATGGATTTGCTCGAGTGGATCACAAGTTGACACGATCGATTTGGGCTCTGAATCATAAAGCGCAACGTCTAGCAAAGTTCTCATCGGCTCTAATTTTGTTCATCTTTCTCAGGCTCTCAACAATTTGGATGGCGCTTTTTTCCACAAGCTCTGAAGTACAAAAATACCGGCTTTGATCCTTTGCCCCTGCTGACAGACATTAACAGTTACCGAATATACGCTAAAGCTTGAAACGGTGGCATACCAAATAGATAAAGTTTTTATTTATTGACCTGTTGATAGAAAATCTTTATTTAAAACGAATAAACTAACAAACCTCAATTGCTGTCGTGTTTCATTTTCTTGTCAATGGTTTCAGCAATGTTGATTAGAACTTTCTTTCGAGAAATCGATATTGAACGAAATATGTTAAGAAAATTGTGATCCTTTATTAATAAAATATGATTTCAAAATATTTGAACATGGCAGAATTTCTATCGCTGAACGCAGCGGCAAGTCGTTGCGCTGATGCAGCCAAAGTCAAACGGAGGTCTGAAGCCAGCACGAAGACAAGCGTCCAAGCAAGCGCCAGCTGTGCACTGAGCTTTGTCCGGTAGAGTTTCAATTATTTCCACATCCGTGGTGTCCGCAAGTTGAGCAGCAGGCCCGAACGAGAACATTCCGTTTGCAGCAGATGGGATTGGATCAGCCGAAGCGAAGAGCAGGCAGCACAGAGCAATGAAGAAACGCATGTTGCTTGATTTTCTTGTTCAGTTCTGATGAATTTCGAGGTAATTTTCACTGAAGAAGTTTTCTCTTTGAAATTAGAAGTTTGTTTGATAAAACTCCAAGACCTGCGGCTCATTTATACTAGAACGTTTCTACGTCTTCTAGACAACATGTGAAAGAAACGGCTGTGATAACGCGTTATCTAATTACGAAACTGTGCGAATAAAACTCGCACATGTCGCACCGGAACTCTTGACATAAAAATTATTTTCTCAACAAGGAAATCGAGAAAGAAGGCCACGAGACTAAGCTGAAGCTTTCCTTGGAGGAATCAAAGGACACGAGATGCTTCTCTCAGCTTTAACGCAGCTTCAGTGCATCTAATTCATCATGCTTTATCGAGGATAACAGGTCGCTTTGCATAACATAAATTAACTTTGATGATCAACGTTTGATCTAACAATTTCGCGATCATCAACTTGACCTAGTTTTCCAATCGTTTGTGGGAAGAAATAAATAAACTGAGTAGATTTGTTATCTAATTTCTTGGTAATTTTCTATTATTGTTTTCTAACAAAACAAATTGCGAAACCGATAGCGGCTAACCAAATTGATAATTCCGCAGACGACCAACTGAGATTTAACATTTTCTTTACACCTTTTGAAAAATTAACGGCGATTGCGATTTCAAAATGCTTGGCGGGAAAAAGTTGCGATCTCTTTGTTGATAAGATTTTACTTTCATTTTTATTTTCCATCTTTCTGTCGTTCTTGTTAACGTTATTCGTCAATAATTGCGATGAGTGACTTCCACTTTGAGTCGTGCAGAAACAAGTTTCTCGACAGCAAGCGCAAATGGGAAGAAGAAGGATTTAAGTTCTATTATTTGTTCGAAATATTCTTCTTGCCGGAATTGCGAGATCGCTACGCAAAACGCCTGCTAAGTCTCGAAGAAAAGCTCAAGAACATTGATGAGAACGATCCTAAGAAGCTGGGATACTTCCTGATGGCCGCACACGTTAAAAAGAATTTTGAGGAAAACCTGACCGGAGTCAAATTCATCCATTGCGCCACAAAAGAAGGATTCAGCAAACAGGATTTCGGCTACATCGGAATCAAGCAAACGAGTGAACCGAAGGCTTCAAAGAAAAAACATTTCATCGACGTTTTCAAGGAAATGGTTTCAAACAAGGAACTCATCCCGGACAAATCTTGCATCGTTATGAACAATGACTTCGAGCACTTGATGCCAGCAAACAGCAACAGATACAAGCTAGACGAAACGAAAGAGAGCCCTCAAATGAAGAAACGCGACAAGCTTGGAAAGGTTCGTACTGGCATTTGTTTTGCTAGCTGAAACGAACGCATTATCGTTTCAGGCCAAAGGACAAAAAGTTCTCACTGATTTCTTCTCATCCACAAAGCCGACAAGTCTGCCATACAAGAAACCAGAAGAAGGTTGCCAGTTCAAGGTCGAAGAAATCGTTCAAGCTCTCCGAGGTGACGATGTGAAGATTATGTGGCTTCCAAAGCACCACTACGAACTCGATCCTTCGCAATACGTGGCTGTAATTCTGCTCAACGAACTCGCCCGAGAAACGGCAGGCTGTGAAAACGTAGATGTGGGCGACTGTATTGCAATAATTGATCGTTTACCAAACGAAATCTGGAAAATCGCTGTTGATCAAGTGAAGAAATGCGAAGAGTTTTACCTCAAATTGTTGCAGCCAAAAGCTCAACAGAATCAAGACGAAGAAGACTGAAAGCCGCATCGAAGACAGCGTACCCATGACATCCATTAAGAAAGCATTTCCAATATTAATATTTCATTTTACATAAGATTATGTACTTAAGAGAAATAAAAATATTTTCATTTACAAAATAAACTTCTCTCGATTGATCTTGAACTTCCTCCTGAAACAAAATCATCTTCAACCACTTGATCCGCCACAAATCAAAACAAACACATTCGCTTCCACTTCTTGTATTACATAAAAGATGAATGTTGTAACATCTTCAGATGATCATTGGAAAAGTTACTCGAGAACAAGAACGGCGGCTTCCTTCTTTGCGGCAGCTCGGTTCGACGAGACGATTTGTGAAGCAATACGATCCAAATCACGTTGTCCTTGGGCTGAAAGCTTGCGTCCACCGTCTGCGTGCTTCTCGACGAGCTTGATGTGCTCGAGGGCTTGAACTGCACGACGCGAGACTGCTCCGTCGGCGCGGCAGAAGTGAGACGGGCTGCTGCCGTTGCGTTGACGAGAACCGAAGATTTTCTTAACACCACCGACGCCAATTGGGCCGCGGTGGTACATACGTCTCAAGATCGACGCGCAACGGATATAGAACCAGTCGTTGTTGCTTGGGCCGAGCTCCTTTGACTTCGAGGTCTTGACGATGTCCATGTTATCGGGAACCTTCAACTTTCCAGATTTCTTAAGGAATTGCGCGACTCCTTGGACGATTTTGTCTTGATCAACATCCTTCACAGTTGTACCTGGCATGATGATTGGTTTTCACCTAAAACGGAGAAGGGAAATCATTAAAACGCTTGCTCAGCTCTGGTCGCGTTAAACATCCTCGGAAAGACATAACCTCGGCTACGAAATGAAAACAAAACTCGCTTAAAACTTAATTCAATGATCTGCTCGATAGTTTGTAGCAAATATGAGACAACGCGATGATCATTACAGGTAAGATAATTGAATGAGTTCCTATTTCAAATTGAATTCGACGAAAAGCGATTTGTGAAAACAAAAAATAATTCACTCGCACGAATTACGAATTTTGGAAGTTTCAAGCTTGTTAGAGTTGTAGATTCCATTCGCCCCATAACAACCGAGACTGGCTTCAAATTATCCACTTAATATCTTTTCGCTGAAGGATGTTTTAACTTGGTTTATTTAATTATTTGTTCCTTACACGTTCTGGTCGAGGTGAAAAACTTTCAGGAAAAGAAAGAGAAAATCGGCGAGCAACCGAACGAAAGCAAGCGAGGGGTGAAAATCCGATTCGAATATTTTTGAACCGTTAAATTTTATTAGTAGGTAACCGTTTCATTAAAATTGGATTGCGATCTAATCTAAACATCTCAATTCATTAATGTTTTTGAATGTTTGCTGTTGATTCGAATAGAGTCATCAAATCGCTGATACAGGAGCGCTTCAACTATTCATGGGACCAGAAAATATTTGAGCTTCTCAGTTGAGCATGATCGAGATAATTTTCGGAATGTTCGGCTGCCTGCATTCTGCAGCCAATTGATTGACTGATCGTGATCGGGGAGAATTCACGAAATCTCAAACTTTCAATGGTTCACGTCCTTCAAGGCTCTGCGAACTTTTCTTTGCTGTTTTAAGAAATCTCTGGGTCAAATCTTCAACTCCCGCGTAAAATCGCGTCTTTAAAAGTTCAATCTAAGTTTGGCGGTCACGGCTGCGAGCGAGAAAGAAAAACCACTTCATGTGAATTCGCACCATTGTGGTGTTCACGATCAGCTATAGAAAACTTTATTGCACCAGCGCCTTCGTTTCTCTCTTCGATTCTTTTCTCTCCCAATGTGATCCACAGCAGAAGGCGGTTGGCTGTTGATGTCTGACGCTGTGGGAGCTCGGCGCGATTTTTCGCGAAGAAATAAAGCAACATTTCTTGTTTAGATCGCGAGTGAGACAGTTCAGCTTTTTGCAAGAAGAAACATAAGAAAATTTTAGAAAAATAGTTTAATTTTGAAATATAAGATTGGAACAAATTGAATTTGCTGTCAGTGAGGTTTTTTAAAAATAGTTTTGTTCAATATTTGTGTAAGTTTACATGGCAAAAAATTCAACTTATGAACTCACGGCTCCAGGAAATGTTAAGGGAATCGCTGGGATAATCTGTCACACGTTTTACATAGAATTTAGCTTTTGAACATTTAAGTTAAATCTTGTTAAAGAGCAGTTGGATAGTTCGAAGCTGAATTACAAACCTGGATCAACGTTTGAACTAGAATGATTTTCCCTCACTTTTCTTCTAGATTATGGTGACGGTAACTTTCAGTTACTCCACATAATTCTAAGCCTCACAATTTTAAAGCAAAGCTCAACAACTGACCAGACTGATATTGCAGTTGTCACAAGCCCAAAAGTCTGATCGATCGCATTACAAAATTCAATTTCTTCATCTCCAAATCGGCTTCAAGTGATCACTTTCTCTCGGTATTTTGATAAATTGTTCGGAATCATTGACTGCGAATGTTAAACAATTAAAAGCAAAATCGTGACTCTCTAAGCTCCGATCAATCGCGATTTGACTTCGCCGATAATTAGATCGCCGTCATGAGTTGAATTAGCGAATTAATTGACTCATTCCTTGAAGTTGTGCGATCAGTTTTATCCGCGCCATGCGATCGGGATCACGAAGTCCATGCAAAACGCAGCGCCGACCCGAACAATACATCGGCGGGTCGATTGCAAAAATTATGCAAAACATGAGCATGAGAAGCAGTCGGATTCAATTAGTAGCAGCAAGAGATCGTGAATCAATTTCTGGTGAATTTCTCACGAGCGAATCGAACTCGATGGAGCAACGAAAGTGCAATTAAAATTCTTTCGATTCAAGTGTCGCTTACATTTGCCGATGCCTCGCAGAACATAACACGCGCTTATGCAACTGTTCGACGAAACAATTCTTCTAAAGCCGACTACGGGTTAATCGCCCGTTTAATCCAATTAAACACCTCGTTAAAGTTCTCAAAGTCATGCGTGAACAAACACAATCCAATGCAGCGGTTGCATAACCGCCGAAAAGAAATAAATTTCCTGTAAAGCACATGCTCGAGAGTCGAGCCCAAGGAAAACATTGCTGCGGCAAAGTAATCTTTTCAATTTCATAACTTCATTAACTTTTGTGCGCTCGGCTTAAGCCGTGTTTTCATAAGTCCGCTGATTGATGGGAAGTGATCGGTTTCCATTTTAGATATTCCGATTGAGATTCCATCGAGCAAGGTCAGCAACTACCAGAGGTTCAACGAGCGGGTCAAGCCGTTTGAAGGGCTGGAGCGGCTTACTCATAGCGCTCAATACATCTCGATGGTCATGGCTAAACGTCGCAATAACTTCGAAAGAACTAACTTAATTCTCTTTTGTCGCACTGCAGTTCAAAGGGAGATTAAGACTTAATCTGGTGTTCCCTTTCACATGATTTGTTTACAGCATTAAAGGCGATAGAGAGCTAGCTGAAATGCCCGCTTCTCACGGGAACAAATTTACTAGTTGGTCACACTTTACTGAAGCTATTACTAAAACTATCTACTTCAGTAGACTAGACAGTAATAGTTTAAACATTGCTCCAGCCTAAACTTCGAGATTGTCACGAACAGAATGAGTCTCCATACATTTCCATGCGTTCCACGCTACATAAGAATTTATGTAAACGTTCAAATGACTTTATCTCTTACTCCATCGAGCTGAGACAGTCAGCATGGCAAGAACTTACCATTCGACACCCTGAAATTCCAATCGAAGCGTTTCCGAGGCGTAATTAATAAAATCTGCATTGTGGCGTGCTCGGCACGTGTTGCAAAAGAGCGGGCTGCTGGCTTCAGCTCTGGCGTCATAGCAACAATGTGAATTAGTCATTGAATTAATCGAGCTTGCAGTAACCGCGAAGAGAATAAACTTCTCACATGCAGAAACAAAATTGTGGTTCAATGTTGCAATGAAAATGCAATTCAGTGCATTGTGCTTCGCTCTAAACATCTGTCATCTGCAGCGAATATGAAACGCGATGACAACTTTTATAAATCGCGCTGTCCTGCTCTTCAACTTGTCGTAATTCAATTGTGGGAAAATTCACAGCTTCAGATTTTTGCAGACCACCATGCGAACGCTATTGATCCAATTCCTTGCCATTTGCTCGATCCAAGCGCTTGAGAACCCCGTGCCGTCATCGTATCTCCAACCAAGAAGCTTCAACCCGCATCCGTATCGAGCCGATCCATTGAACTTTCTCATACAACCAGGATACCCTGAAGATTTCCAGATCATCGGGTTGGAGAAAAAGTTCCACGAACTCGCCAACAGAATCCAAAAGTTTGTTATTCAAATCAATTAGAGTTAAGCTTTTGTTAAAGTTTGTTCTTATGACAGCACTGGACCTATACAATTCCCACTCAATTCCGACACTGAGGAACGATCACAGCAAAAGCAAGAGCAGCAGCGGAGAATTGTCGCTCACATCGTCGACAAACAAGCTTTGATCCCGCACCCTTATCAGAAGTTAGCAGCTCAATATCGAGCTCAGCAGCTCCACAGATATTCAGGAAACGTAAGAAACGTCTTTTAATCAATCAAACTCTAGTCTTCTTATTCTCATTAGGACGATCAATCTCACATCTTCTCAGCACTTGCCAATCACGGTCGACGCGTGCAAAATAACGAATTCCAGCACAAGACTGCAGTTCCGCTCGTGAAGTATCAAAACAACATCAACAGAATCGACTTGGACTATAACGAAGAAGCGGATCCAATTGAACCTTCGCCGTCGAACAATGAGAAAAAGCACTACCGGTTCTCATACGCTGTCAAAGACGGTCATTCGGGAGACGACTTTTCGCATACGCAAAAGCAAGAGAACGGCGCTGTCCACGGAAGTTACAAGGTTCATCTGCCTGACGGACGCGTTCAAATCGTTAAGTACACAGCCGACGACGCTCATGGATATCGAGCCGAAGTAACATACGAGCTCGACCACCAACCGCAAGAGCATCAAGCGCCTCTACCGCCAGTTCAGCCTCATAGAAATTTCTACCCCGTGAAAAGAGTCGCAATCAACAACGTCAGACACACCGTCACACCAACGCCATACGTAAGCGAAGACTTCAACATTCGCGCGCCATCCATTCGCAGTTACTTTCCATCGACGACAGCGATTCCAAAGCATTACTAAACTGTGAACGAATCTAGATGAGAAATAGGAAATAAAAAAAAGCATCCTCATGTGCTATTGATATGATTCGGAGCTATAAGAATATTGATCATCTTTGTTCATCTGGACTTTCGTAATTTGAAGCAGTCGAAACTTAGTTGTGGCATTCAACAAAATTCTTTCTAAACCTTCAATTCCCTTCAATTCAAAGTCAACATTCAGAACAATCTCAACAGTTGTTGAGGAAGCCAACAATTGATTTATCGAATCACGAGCTATTGCTCGTCTCGTTACGCATCGTTTGATAAAAATCGAAAAAAACCCACAGAACTGTAAATTGTTTGTGAGCACGCGAGTCGCGACTAATTTGAAGGCGAAAATTCCCTTTCAGTGCCATCGCCAATGGAAAAATCTGAGCGAAGGGTTGAAGTAAAGTTTTCCGATCAGAACAAAGCTCACATCGATGAATCGCTTTACACGTTTTCCAACTTCACTCGCACAAGCTAACAGTTCTAACATCAAACAAACGACTTGCGTTGTCGCCTTGGCATTTCCTGTCTGATAGGAGAAGCGACTGAAGACACTGATAGCTCGCAACAACCTCAAGACTACCAAAGCTGAAGCTCGTCTATAAAAAGCTCGACGTGCAGACGATTTAGCTTCTGTTTGTCGTGAATTGTCGTGAAGTGAAAAAGCAAGAAAAAGCGAACGTGCTGAATTCAAGTTATGCATTGAGAAGGAACAAACTCACAAGGATTAAACAGTTATCATGAAGAACTTATATGGATTATCTTCCAACCCAACGGGAAAGAGCCCCGCAAACCAAGCGTACATGGGTTACCTGACTCAAAAGCAGCTCTCGCAGCTAAGCAAGTACAAGAAGGATCAAGAGTCCGACAGAGATAGTATGATCAGCGGTCACAGCAATAAAGGAAGAAGGATGAAGTTGAGGCAAGCTTAAAGTGAAAAGCTTCGAAAGTTTTCTGAAGCGTTTGATTACTAAACCTTCGCCTTCAACCTCAACTAAATTTTCTTCGAATCAATTTTATTTTTCAATTGAAAAGCGCAACTGGGCGCGGTTCTCTTTCTAATCATTCCAAAGCTACTTCACCCAGAAAACGAGAATGTCGTGATCTGCGTTACTAAAACGTTGATGAACGTACCGGGGAAATGAAAAATGAATATTGATTGCTTGAGCATGAGCGGGAAAAAATTTCCGCTCTCGATCGTAAAGCGGTTGGATGTTCCCTTCATAACGAATTACATCAGTGAGTTGTCGTGGTTGGGGAGGGAACTCGAAGACGACGAGGATTGATCGCCTATTGAGCAATCAAAGAATGATTTGGAGCAATAAATTCAGATCAACCCACTCATTGATGAACGAACTTTGTTGCTTGCTTACCCGACGGAAAATTGAATTCTGAAACGCCAAATTATGCCAAAGTGGCGTGGAAATTGATTTAAAATTGAATGGGAAGCGTTGTCAAGCGGGAAGAGTAAGTGGGTCAAACAAGTCCTCGAAGAACTTCCACGCTCGCAATGAAATTTATTCAAATAGGTCGGCGTCAATCGATCGACGATGATAATCCGTAAATATCCGCGCCAACTCCCGATGAATTATCGCAGTGTCATCGACAATGTTCGACATGATTCCCTCGCTCGTTCCAATAACCCAAATAATAAAATTAATCGTTAAGGAAGACGACTTTCATTGCCTTTCCGCCGATAAATTAAGTTCGCGAGTCGGTTGCGCATAAACGAGAGTTTACGAGACAGAGCGGAGAATGCATTCAACGCCCGGGTAAGCGACATAAAGCAACAACAATGGAGTTCAGTGTCACGCGACGTCGACGGAAACCCTTCGCTCAATTTATGTTGTTTGTTGGGTCACGCTTTCCGACTGCGGGCGGTTGCCTATGGCGACCACATGTTTGTTTATTTTCATTCGGGACATTTGCGTTGTGCAAGTCGTGACGAGGTAGATTTCAATAGAAATTGAGTTAATTCGAAAGATTTAGTTGAGTTGAGTGATGACGGAAGAAGAGGAAAAGTAAAATTGGCGAGAAAAATTTCGAGAACTTTGTCCAGCTTTTGTGTAAAGTTTGATTACATAATTGATAACGAAATTTCAGGAGCAAGCTGAGCAAGTCTTCAAATCCTGTGTCGCAATATCAGTCGCCATCGACTGCGTTGATGAAGAAAAGCATGTTCAACCATAACGATCACCATTACCGCGACGCAATCGGGCGGCTCAAGTTGATGTTGGCTGACTCATACGCACCGAAGTATTCGTCAGCTTCGTCCATCTTCAAGTCAGTCACCGACGACGAGACGGACACAACGGAGAACACGATCATCGAGCGACCAGCAATGAAAGAAGTTTCCAAATTCTTCTCATACAAACCTTACTCGACTTTCTCCAACGTTTCTTCGTATCGGAAACCGTTGACGACGCAAGCTCCAAGTATGACAAGCAATAAGCTTTGCAGCTGAAAATATTTTTATGATGTTTCGTTTTCAGTGGCAAACTATTCGTCCGACGCTTTACTTCCTGTCGGGAACACGCAGCCACCGGGCGAGTTGTTGAACTTCATTGAGAAGCAAGAGTCTTACATCGAGCAGCTCGAGAAAGAATCAAACTTCTGTCGAGTGAGTAGCGACGACCTTTAAGAAACCATCGATTGAATTTCTATCTTCCACAAGGATGAACTGTCGACGCTTCTTACTAAAGTGAAAGACGTTGTATCGGAAAATGAAGTGCTGACCGAACGCGCTAAGTACGGATCGGAAGCGGACGATGGCTACGAACCTTTCCAGCGATCAAAGTTCTCGGTTGTTTCAGGGCCGAACATTCTGTTCGAGTCGCGAATCAGCGAACTTGAAGCCCAGCTGACTCAAATGGGAATCGATTACAAGAAAATCGCCGACGAGAACGCGGAGTTGAAGCGGAAAAAAGCTTTCGGCTGTGACTCAGCGCCAGATAACTCGTGCTCGGAGGCGTATAAGAAGCAAATTGAAAATTTGCAGCGCGATAAGGCAACGCTCGAGGACTCGGTTAAGAAATTCCAGAAACAAATCACCGAGCTTAAGGAACACGACGCCCAGAATTTCAGCAAGACCCAGCGTAATCGCGATTTGGCCGAGCAATCCGTTTTCGAGCGAACTCAATCTGATATTGAAATCCGCCGATTGAAGGTCGTTGGCGAGTTTGCATGTTTCAAAGTCAGCGAAGCTCATCGATTTGCTTTTAATTGCAGGAGGAATTAGAGCGTCAACATGAACGCATGCGAGAACTTCAAGTCGAAACAGCCAAGAGAATTTCTGAGGAGCGAGCGAACGCCGATCGTCGCTACACTTACCAAGTACATAATAAAAACTTTCAAAAAGGGTTTGAGTTCACCATCCCAAATACAAAGTCAATCATTGACCTTGAACCCTTAGTGATACCTGCAAGAAAATTCTTACAACTTCTGTGTTCTTCATCCGCAGGTTGATCAGCTTGGTGGTGACTTGACATCACAGTGGGAGCAAGCGTCGAAGCTGCAGCTCGAGGTTGAGCGTATGAAGCGTCTCGGCTCAGATTACAAGCGAGAGCTCGCATCGAAGATGAACCAGATCGAGGAATTGAAAACGGAGATCAAGATGAAGAACACAGAGCATCTCTCTGACTTGACGCAAATCAATGCCGAGAAACATTCGCTCGAACAAGAGCTCACGTCTATGAGGTCAGTGATTGATTGGTAATTAAGCTATTTGTAAATTATTTTAATTATTGAATTGAATTGTAGAATGCAATTAGAGCGTTCGGATCGTCAAGGAAAAGCGGAGATATCTCGTTTGAATGCAGAGAACAGCTCATTGCGTCAACGTTTGGATCGGTCAGACGCAGACTTGCTTCATTCGCGTCGCGAGAATCTTCGGTTGTGTGATCAGATATCAAACTTGGAGAAGGAGGTGAGTTGAATAGACTTGACCTGAGACTTTCTAAATTTGTTCAAATAACGTTAGATTGCCTTGGGAGATATCGATCGAGATCATAGACCAAAAGACGTGAAGACAGTTATTTCTGAGATGGAGGAAAAGCATTGTAAGTTTGTCACTAACGGAGTTCTGGAAAGTCTCCCGTCAATCGATAAAAATCTTGAAATGATTTCTTGACGATTGACTGGTGCTTAACTTTACCCCCCAAGACTCATCTTTGTAAATATCCCATCGATGATCATTTCATTTAGCTAATGGTAAGCTATTGAAGGGCTCAAGATTTTTATTATTAGTTGATGATGCGTCACGCTCCTGCATGATAAAACTTGCTGCGAGCCTTGGCATCGAAAATCTAGCAAAATCAAAGAACAAGCTTAACTAGCATGTCCTCGTCTTCAATAGTTTATCCATGAGCTTTCCATTCAAAATTCATTTGAAATTTAACGATGAAAGCTTTTCTCATAAGTCCCATTGACCCTCCTCCAGCCAACACCGTGCAGGAACTCGAAAACATGATTTCGGAACAGAGACAACTCATGGAAAAACTAACCGACCAATGTAAAAACTTGACACAAAAATTAGAGGACACGTCGCATCAGCATAAGTAATTACAGCCTTTTTCTCCAGTTATCTCATTCTTTGAGTCGCTTCGGAAGCTTTGTTTCGCTTGGCACTAGTTTGCATGTCGAGACTGTTTGCGTGTCTGCACATTTCACTTACGAAAAAAAATGTTTCAAAGGCCACAATCGAATGTAAAATGAGAATTTCTTTTTCTGTTTCTTCCCCCATCTCATTTTGCGAAAACCCCTTTTGTTCATCACCAGAACTTCTTGCAAAAAACACGTGAGATTCGAAGAGCAGAAATTCTGTGACCGCAGCCTTGGGAAGTTTGATCGCGAAGCGATGTTTCGACGCATCAACGGCAAATCCTCCGAAGAGTTTGACCATTTGCATGTTGACGGTGGAACGACATTTTGTGCCGATTTAGCGAAGCGAGCCATGCTGGAAGCGGTCGAAAGCAACACCAAGCGATGCAAATATAGCAACAACTACCCGTCATCGCCCAAGGCCAGACGAACCTCAAGATTTTCCTCGATTTTCGTTTAAGCGATTAAACAAAACTCTGATGGAAACGCAAAGCTTAGATTGGATTTCTAAAACCTAAACTTTCCTGTTAGTATCGATGCACAGTAGAAAGCTTCCAGCTTTAGTCGAACCGCTTTTATGATTTCCATGAACTTACAACTTTATCATTTCGATCACGAAAACCTTAGGGCCGATAAGCAAGCACTGAGACAGACCAATCAAGAGCTAATGGATCGTCTCAAGAAGTTGTGGAATTGCTACAAAGAAAGATCGCTCGAACGATTTGGCAATTCCATCAGCTCGAACTCGAGCTCTACATCAGCTAATAATGTTGCTAGTGACATTAAGGTAGCCAAGACGTTTGTCATTAATTTTACTAACTGTGTGCTTTTCTCTTTCTTCTTGTTCTTCTTCAACTTCCCCTTCTTCACCCAACCCCAACCTCCAGAGAGGATTTTCACAATCTTCAAGTGAATGTTGAGTCTTTATCCAAACGCATCAACACGGCGTCAGCAATGCCTGTTGAAAGCTACAATTATGAAACCACAAATAATGATGTAACCGACACCAATCCAGACCCAATCATCTCTTCAACCCATTCTTCACCACAAAACTCTAATGTTACTTATGCAAACTTACCGCAATCCGAGCACACCGTAGAAGATAACGCTAATTACGCAATTTCAAATAACATTAAGTCCCCAAATTCGAAAGCTCTCAACCGCGAAAGCTCGATCAAATACGTCAATGAGCCCGAAGACGAGCCCGTCTATAACGACCCTTCCTACTACGAGCAGCCAGGTAACTCGCTCTGCTTCAATCTCTCATTCCAAATCTTCAAACCATTCAACATTCACATAGACATCCTCATGAGCTTCCCTCGAGCTTCCATTCACATCACAGAAAGTCTACAGAAATAAACGATTTTTCTTTCTTTCTTTTTTTCTTTCTAACTGCCTTTGTTTCTTCTTAGAAAACGTTGACATAAAACCGAATAACGAATCATAAACTTTTCTTCCCCTTTCATCAACTCTTTCGACTCTTTGCGTAGCTTCCGAGTTTCAGCGAGGCGATTCCAATGACTGGAATCGATCAGCAGCATCTCGACCTAGCGACTCCTACAACTCACCGTCACCATCATCCTACCCAAATTCAGCAAACAACGGAAACTATGAGCAGCAGCAATCCTACCAGCAGCAGCCACTCGACTATGGACAGAACGAATACGAACGACAAAGCTCCCTCTCAAGCTCTCGAGCACCTTCACGACCTGTCTCAAGAACGTCATCTCAGCAAAGAATCTACGATCAAGATCCGGTCGTTTCAGAGTCGCCTAACGAGTGGGGACGAGAGAGAAGCCTCTCTCGAAACGACTCGCAGCGATCCATCGTGGACGTACGAAAGCCAAGCGTTACCTTCCGCGGCGATGACGAATACGAACCGGAAAATATTCAACCGATGGCTGAACAAGGAGGTGCCGTATACAACAATGTGCAGCAGTACCAGGAGCAGCCCGCCTATGATCAGTCCTATGAACAGCAGCAAACGTATCAACCCGAATATAATTACGAAGGAGGTGCACAGCAATATGAATACGAGCAGCAGCAGCAGCCACTTGAGCCCGCATTCTCACCAACAAGCTTTGCACTTCGAGAGCAATACGTCAATGGAAAATATAACAGAAGTGAAGTCGAGCAACAACCCGTGGCTTATGAGCCCGAGTCTCCTGAACCCTACCAACAAGAACCTGAAGAGTATCAACCCTACTTCGCACCCGAGACGCCCCAACGAAGCTCTCCACCAAAACGAGAGTCGCCACCTCGACAGCAGCCGCAAGAAGACATCCCTAAAGCCTTACAGCAGCGACAGCAATCTCGCGATCAGTTATACGGAAGAGAGAAGTCAGAATCTCCCGAAGAGGTCCCAAGAAGCCCCAGCATCCAATCGCGATCACAGCCGAAGGAAGGCAGTCAAAGTGGACAGCAAAAGTCCCCAAGTCCAAGCGCAGCGTCACCTGGAGCGACAAAGACAGTTCGAGCAAAGCCCGGAGCGAAGGGCGGAGTTGAATCGAAAGAGAGCCGAAACGCTTTGGGGGAAGGAGATCGGCTTGGACGAAAATCAAGCACTGTGCCGAAACAGCCTCCCAAGACAGTCACCAGCGTTAGAAGCAAGAAGTAAGCAGCTGAGCTCCATTGATATGCAAATCGACAACGTAGAGTTAGAGATCCAAGATATCCTTGCACAACCGCTGCTCGCTGAAATCACTATAAGCAGTCCAAGTCTATTTGACGAAACGCCAACCCACTCTAGTCAATCATCATCGCCTCCAATCACCGTTCAAACACTCAAATGAAGAATTGATTAAGAAAGTTTCCTTGTTTTGCGGAGTTTACTGATTGCAAATGTTTATTGAGAGTAGCTGAACCAGATTGACAGTAGAATGCTTAAACTAAATAAAACTAAAGTGTTTAGAAATAATCAATGAAGTACTCGTCTGTTCTAGCTTAAACTGATGCCACAAACTTTCATTTTGTAACAAAGTATGGCTTGGCCTCCAACAGCAACTGCTCGAAAGGCGTTCGCTCGTCTCGTGGTTTCATGTTGATTCGCTGCTTAGTTTTCTGGTCGATTCGGTCTTCGCAATGAAGTCGCTTGATGTTCGGGAAGAACAGATGACTGCTTACGTTCTTGGCCCTGAGATCTTGGATTTCCAACTCTTCGAGTTTCGGGCAGCGCGGACCAATCGTGTTCAATGAGTCGGTAGTTAAGTTATCGTGCACGAGAATACGCAAGTTTGGCATTGCATTAAAGAGAGCTTTGAACATGCTGATCTTAGATCTGTTGCTGCGATAGCTGTCAAGGTGGAATTTCACGATTGAAGAGCTAGGATTGAGTTGCACGTTATCCCAGTCGATCGTGGTCTCAGCGTCATACAAATCGATGGTGAACTCGCGAAGCTTGGGCATCTTGAAAAAGAGTTTTAGAACCTCGATTCCGAACCACTCTTCGAGCTTCAGTGTCTCCAGATAGTTCGCTTGACTCTCAAGGAAGCTGAACAGAGAAACTTCGTCCTCGGCTGACGGGACGGAATCGACGCAATTTTTGAATAAGAAAGTTTTGAGCTTGAACCGGAAATTTTTGATTGTTGAAGCTAGAAAAATGCGGTTAGCGTTGCAACGCCAAAGCGTAAGCTTTTCTAGTTGATCGTTGTGCGACAAGATTCTCTCAACAAATGTTCTATATCGTCTCCACGTTCTCGGGTCGAGATCAAGCTTGAGCACCTTCAGGTTCTTGCAGTCTTCGGCTATTTCCTCGATGAGCAAACCGTACGAACGAGTCAGGTCTAAGCTCTTCAACTTCGGGAATCGGAATTTCATTTTCTCTGAGATCTCGTCGTTGTTTCGAAGAGACGTTAACGAGATGCTCAAGTCTTCAACATCTTCTTCAACCAGTTCAATCACATCGTAGAAATCGCTTCGTCGATTTAAATTTCTTGTGGAAATGAAAACTTTCTTCCATCGTCTGCCAGACAACACTTTCACGATGTCAGGAACAATGGAGGAGAAGTTGTGCAGAAATATGTTTTGATAGCGGCGTTTACTTCTCAAGTCTTTGTCGATGACTTTAAATCGATCTAAGTTCGGTTCATTGTAAGGAACAACAATCTTCAGGTGGAGTTTTTCTGCACACTTCGCTGAAACTTCTGTAGCGCTGAACCAAGCAGGAGAAACCAGTGAAGCGTTCAGAACATCGTCGTTCTTGAGATGCTGGAAGATCAGCTCGTAAACGTCCGAATGAATATGGTCGAGTGGATCGCAAGATTCGCTGATCGATTTGGGCTCTGAATCGCTTTGTATCTCAGAATTACTCTTGTGTTCAACTTTTTGCTGATTTGTGAGTGGATCGAGCACAACGTCGAGTCGAGTTCTTTTCGCTTTAGGCTCTGGATCACTTTCCATTTTAAAAATTCTGGTTTTGTTTACTATTATTTTAGCGGCAATTTTTTTTTGCGTAGTTTCGTTTCACAACAGATTTGAATTTTAGAAAACCGTTGAATTTTGAATGATCATCGTCTGAGCTGCTGAGTTTCTTCGATTTAAATGAATCGGACAAAAGAAGTATTTCAAGTGTAAGCAATGATTTATTTCTCTGACCGATAAGTAGCACAAGTATCACGAAATATTATAAATATGATAACATCAGCCTTAAGGCTCGCTAAAAAGAAAACCAAGCGACTCGGCGGCTTTCACTCGCACTGAGATCTGCTCGTCCTTTAAACACGCCGAGATCTTCTCGCTGCTAGTTGTCTCCAAGTCCAAACGATATTTCTCATCTTCGATTGAGTGTCCACCATAATAATGAAGCAAGCCGATGATAGTGCAAGCATTTGATCTGATTTCATTCCAGTGGCTGCGCAAATACGGCAAACAAGTTTCGATGAAGCTGGAGACCTTTTCGGGCATCTCATGGCACTGAAATGAACGTTTAAGCGCTTGTTGACAGGATAATTATATAGATGAACTCACCGCAATCTTCGTAAACTCATGAATAAAAGTTTCGTAGTTCAACATGTGGAATTCTTGCAGGTCATACTGAATCTTCATGTTGAGTTCTTTGGTGTCGAGGAGCTCTCCGATGTGACGCAAGGTCAGTCGACAAGCCTTTTAATGAAAGATATTGAAAAAAGTTCTAGCTTTGTTTAATGCTGACTCACTCGACTGATGATCGATTCGTTTTCGCCGAGATGGAGCACGAAGGGAAATAGATTCGTTAACAGTTGGTCTTGCAGTGCCTCAGAAATTTCCGTTGACGGATTTTTAAGTCGCGTCTGCTCACATAGGTCGCCAAAAAGAAGAATCGCTGCTTCTCGGATCTCGATCGATTGGTTCTCAAAGAACGGTCGAATCCTGATGGTCAGGGAAACCTCAAACAGATCAAGTTTCTCCTTCTTGATTGGCACAATAACACGACTCAGTCCTCGCAACGATTCTAGCGGAATGTTGATGAAGCAATCGTTGTTGAAGTCATCAATGCCCTTAAGCAGTGCGGCTAGCGCCAACTCGGAATACTTCTCGATGTCATGCTGATTCAAAGCTCCGACGAAAGCCAAACCTCGAATGCAGAATCCTCGAACAAGCGGATTGGGATCGGAGAGAGCTGCAGTTAAGTGCAGCATGATGACCGATGAGATTTCACCGCAGGGCTTCAATGGCACGACTTGCGAGTAAAATCCGATCGCAGCGATTCTTCGAGGATCCCAAGGTGAATTCATGTATTTGCTCAAGGCCTGGATAACTTCCTTCATCTCCGAGGAGTTCATGCTTAAGTAGTTACCAGTGGCCACTGCGAGGGTCGGAAGAAATTCCGAGAAGTTGTTGAGGTTTGCGCTTGACACAAGCTGCGGCGACATTTGGAGAGCGTTCTTGATTTGATCCATTCCGAGAATTTCCGTCAGTTTCACGAAAGCTTCGATGACAATGTTGGCCGGGTTAACCTTGACAACGTCGCGGTTCGAGTGGAAACTGAAGCGAGTGCCTTTGCTGTTCTTAGTTGCAGATGAAGGAACTTTGATCTTCTCGACTTCGACTTGCACTGGTGGCGTCATGAGAGGAACAGTATTCGTATAGGTCGCAAGAATGGTCAAGAACATTCCGAAAAGCGCAGCAAATCTCTTCTTGAACTCTCCACTTGACGATCCATCTTTACTTAAGATGATTTCACGCAAAGCGCACAGCACAGCAAACGGTTGATGAGTCAAAGTCTTTTGGTTCTTTTCGGGTTCGCCTGGTGTTTGTTCGTAAGGCGCAACTTCGAAGATCGTTTCGAGGAAATTGTCGAGAATAATTCCAAGCAAATCGCTCTCAGCTGTCAAAGAATGCCAGTAGTCTGCAACATTTTCATCGTAAGGCAACGGTTGTAGCAGCATCTCAGCACAAACGAGTTTCGGGTGATGCTTCGTCAGTGACACGAGCGACAGATACAAGTTCTTCCTGGTGTTTGGATTGTCACATGTCTTCAGAGCGTGGAACGAGTCCTTGACTAGATCCGGAATAGCGTGAAACATTTCAGATCCTTTCAGTTGAATGAAGTAGTTGAGTACGAGAGCTGCACCGGCTGATGCGTTAGTGTCCGAGTCGTTCATGTTGTAGAGCAAAGTTTTGGAGAAAGTTATGTACTGCTGGTTGGTGAGACGAAGTGCGATGATTCCAGCGAGTTCTTTTGCCATGTTTATGATCTCTTCGTTGTCGTCAATCGTGATTTGATCGCGAATCTTTTGCAAATCTATCATCCACTGCATGCTGCTCTCAGGAATCGTCAACGTCTCGTAGATGCAAGCGAGCTCGAGGATTTTCTTAAGAATGTTGACGCAAATCTCTCGAACTCTACCGCTTGAGTCGATGCACCGTGGCACAACTTTGCCCAGCATCGAACCAGTCTGATGAAACTTCGACGGAGCTTCGCATCCGATCTTCATCGTTCTAATGTATGAGTCAAGTGTCGCTTCCATGATCAGCGACGCGCAAATTCTAACTTGAGAGTTTTTCTCCTTCATCCACTTCTCGAGAATGCTAACGACATCATCCAGTCCCGCTGGTGATGGATTCCTCTCTAAGAGAACTTTTATAAAACAGTTAAGCTCTGGAATACTGCTGTTGATGTGGGGCGCTAGGTAGCTTTGCTGTGTCTCGTCATTGGCATCCAAGTTCTGAGCTGCGGTGAAGAAATGATGCGACGTGATATTCAACAGGTCTGTGCCTTCGAATTTCCCATCTTCAATCGGAGGAGACATTTTAATCAAATTAGTCGCGAGCTTTAGGATGATCGGGTAGAGTGGAAGGTAGTCATAAAATCCAAAGTTCCCTGAGTTAGCGTTGGATCCGCTTCCCATCACGTTTTCGATGGGAATTTTAAGAATCAGGTGGAGAAGGTCGTTGGTGTACTTGAACTCTACTTTCTCCTCTTCTGGTTGCTCCATGTAGCTTTCAGTTATGATGGAGAGGGTGCTGAGAATTATTTTCTTGATCTGGCACTCTCGCATTTCCAACAACTGACGGTTGAGATACTCGATGACTTTGTCGTTTTGTCCATCAAGATTCTTCATTATGTTTGCCTTTGGTGTGTTTTGAACCATGTGATAGAAACCGAAGATCACAAGGATCTTAAGCTTGTACCTTTCTGATTCCTTATGCGTGTCTTTGTTGAATTGCAAGTTAGAGATCCACGATCCACTCTTCTTAATTGTGTCGTCGTTGATGATCGTCTCAAATTTCTTCATTAACAAGTTGTAGTGAACCCGAGAAACGAAGCCTAGGGCTTTGGCTGGGTCCATAAACTTCTCGTCAAGCTCTCGATAAGTCACGATCTTCTCAAGCTTCTCAGCTTTCACTTGGTTAATTATTAGATCGAGTTTCGTATCGACCGATGGCGGATCGCTAACGTTGCACAGACAAAGCCCGAACAGTTTCATCAGCATTCCGCGTTCGCATCTCAAGTTTGAAACTTGTAGCTCGGTGTTTAGCTGATGAGCATTCACAGGAATTGGATTTAGTGGCGGTGGCTGATAGAGCGAAAACTGGTCGCTCATCTTGTTGACTAAAGACTCGGAGAACTTGATATCGTCAATGTCTTTGATAGTAGCGATGACAAATATGTTTAAGTCTTTGAAAAATTTGTCGTCATCGTTGACGTTCACTGTTTCCATAAGTTCAGCGATTTTCTCATTCCACAACGGTTGTAAGTGTTTTCCCGAAAGGTTGGGACAGAAATACCGCAGGAAGGTAAGAACTTCTTTGACTCTTTCCTTGTTTTCGAAGTTTGCCAACAGCACAAGCGATCGAACAAAGATAGACTCAGCTGATGGGAGATTGGAATTTTCAGGAGCTTCGCTGAGAATTCCAGCGGTCTCTTCATTAGCCGCATCAACACCATCATCCTCGATTTTGCTCGTGATCATATCGGCATTCTTTTGAAAAAGCTTTGCGAGACATTTCGCGAAGGTTGTGCAGGCGTCGGTATATTCGTAGAGCATGAACATCTGAAGAAGCTCCGACTTTAGCAAGTTGTCAATGTCACCATCCGTCGTTCGCGATAGAATTATCAGCATGTTGTTGCATGAAGTCACGAACTCACTCGCTTCTTCGTGAGTTCCTTGATCCGGTTGGATCTTTGCCAGATGACAGCAGTGATGGACTAGAAACTTGATGAAAATGTTGTGTTTAATGAATCCTTTTTGAGCGAAGGCGACCACCGTTCGCAGAAGGATAGTCTTGACTTTGAACTGCCGCTCAGTCAAAATCATCTGACGAAGAATTGTTAAAAACTCTTTCAGCCTAAGCTTCACGACTTTCTCTTTCGTGTTAGTTAGGTGCGTCAAGAGCATCAACGCTTTGACCTTTTCACGCTCATCGTTAGACTTGAAGCGTGTACTGATGATCTCCATGATCCTTTCGCCGTAATTATTGGCCAGCAAATCGTAGCATCGCAAAACTTCGTTGTGGCTTCGGACTGCAACAGGTTTTTCGAAGTCTGGGTTCGTACAAATCAAATCGAAGAGCGTTGTAATGATTGCATCAGCTTGCGGATTGAGCAGTTTGCTGTCGATTTTCTGTGTCGTGTGAATTACACTCGACAGGAAAATGCTAATTGATGCGCGATCAACCGAACGCTTGTACATCGTAAGCAACGTGTGGATTATTTTGGTTGTCGTGTCCAACACTTTAGTGATGGGAAGCAGCGGGTACATGTAGGAGAGCACGTTCAAGAACTCTGAGCAGAGCTTCGTGTCTCGGGTGTTGAGCCACTGTTGCATTATTATGTCGTAACTGATCCCAATTTCCACAGAGATGTCCAGTTGACTCTTGGAAATTTTCTCTCTGGTCGCGATTTCCTTCGTATCGTCTTCGACGATTTCCACATCACTCAAACTCGTCTCGCTCACTGATGTTGTTTCAATGAGATCAGGCTCGTTGGATAAGTTTGAACTAGTTGACGATCCTCGCTGAATGTTTGACTGATACTCGATGATGGCATCGCAAAACTGTTGAATTGCATTGGCGTAGGAATGCTTCTGATAATCTTGCTTAATCAATGACATCATTGGGATCGTAGTACCTGAGAACAAAGGTTATTAGAACTGTTCATGACATTGGGTTGTCTCCGCTTCATACCCAGAATGTCTTTGATGTAGGACACTGATTCGTCCAAGTTCGATCTTGCCAGCAGCCCTAATGTCTCCAGCACCATATAGTGTCCAATTTGATGCGGTTGCAGCAAAGCTGTCAACTCGTCCATCACAAGTCTGCAGTGAAGCGCACCGATGGCCACGAGAATCTCTTTGCATGGCTTCTGTATCGCTTGCATCGGCTCGTTGTGTCTGATAAGCTCAGAAATGGTGTATTTGATGCAGTTCAGAATCGAATCATTCTCGAGTAGTCGAATTTTACATGTTGCGATGTGCTCGATGACCCTAAAATGCGAGTTCACCAATTAGCCGCTCCACGAAAATACTCAAAGTCTAACTTTACCTCAGAACAACAGCGATGACAGAATCGGGGAGTTTGGGATTCTTCTTCTTATAATCCCCAACGAACTGAATTATCTCGTCGGGCCTCTTATCTGCGACTTTGATTAGCGCCACTTCCGCTGTAGCCCTCACCTGTTCATCCTTGTCGGACAGCGACTCGAGCAACTGGGAAACAGCATCTAAGTAATGAGATCTAACGTTATTGATCTGCTTATTGAACGGGTTTTCAATTTGATTAAACATGGCTTCCGAAGCCGTAGCAGTGATCTGAACAACTTCAAGTGCGCGACTAATCGGCTGAATGAGTCAGTTGATAAGAATGTGAACGAATGAATAGTGACGATAAACATAAACACTTTCAATCTCGCTTACTCTCTAGATTCGGATTGGAGGGTCTGACAAACACAACACTCTCGTTCATCACAGCGTTATCAGTTGATTCCTCACACTCCTAAGCCTAGCACTTTCTTAGAAACTCGGTTGATCAGTTTTTTACTCGCGAGTGATTTTCTTTGTTTTGATTTAAAATCTTAGAAAATCCCAAATAAAAAAAATCAAATTTAAATTTTACATTGTCGTTAAACTTTCTTCCACAGCCACAAAGTTTTTTCAATCGTGAAAAGAAAGAATTGAAGAAACAGTAAACGTACAACGCTCGTTGAAGACGGTTGACGAAGAAAAACATCGCGGTTCGTGTAGAAGATAAATAAAAATCAAAAGAATAAGAAATGCGTTCGCAATGACTGATCCGTTACTCAGTTTGCATTCGGATCTGTTCGATCTGATTTTTCAACATCTTTCTTGGACTGATATTGCTGAATCTTCAACTGTTAGTTCTCTGTGGTATAACGCAACGGCTTCGTCACCAAACTGCATGCGCAAACTGACGTTTTCGATTCGGCATTCTTCACAAGCCACCGAGCATGTCGACCTTGAGATGGCTACTCGAATCGATACGCTAATTGACAGACGCTACCGGAATATTTACGCTGATTTTTCACACCAGAAAACAAAAGCAGTTCTTCACATATTAGCGCCGAAAGAGCGGAAGTGGAAAAGTGTTCAACTGCTAAATGAAAACTTTGTTGATGGGAGTTTCTTCAGTTACTTCAATGAGAAAATAGAGTTTTTGGAACTATCGCGAATCTCATGTGATCGAGAATCAAACGGCTGGAGTTTCCCAAACCTTTTACGCCTCAAAGTCTTCTCGTGTAACGGGGCTTTAGTTAGTCACCTGATGAAGTGCGCGAGCCTCAAAGAGTTGGTTGTATGTGAAACGATAGAAGGCTCGGCTGGAGCGAAATTCGCAGATCTTATAGTACTCAACAAAAGGCTAACGACTCTTACGATATTCTCGCCAAATTACCGATCGTTCCTTCCTATGAGCATCAACGCACGCGCTCAATTTACGCTTAGAAAACTTGTGATCGATGATTCACTTCGAATGAGTTCAACGGAGGAAGACCGCGAGTGTTTGCAGAGCTTCTTACGAAACCAAAGCGGGTCACTTGAGGTCGTCGACATTAACCTCTGGTGTGGAAGTGAAATTTTGGATCTCTGCTTTCGAATGCCGCAACTGAAAGACTTTTCGTGTAACGTTAAGGAGAGAGAAGAAAATATAGATTGGACAAGAGTTAATCTAGAGATGAATGAGTCGATCAAGCGGCTGCACGTGCGAGACGTTCGTCCGAGGGAGTCCGCGAGCTTTTATGACAAAGTTTTCTCCCACCTTCCCAACCTACAAGTTTATAAATCGAAGTATATGCATTCCGATGACTTGATGTTGCTGTCGCATCGTTGCAAACAGATTGAAGAATTGTACATCGAGGCATTCAACGTTTCCTGGCTACCCAGTGACAATTGCTTTCCAAAGCTGCGAGCATTCAAATCGTGGGATATCGACGATGATTTGACCAACACACTTACTACTAAAGGTGCTAAGAACCGCTTCGAAGAGTTGATACTTGATCAATAGTTTCTCGATGTAATGATTCATTGTAAGTGACTGGCAGTGCTCGTTTTGGAAATAAAAAAAGTTTGAATAAGAATGAAGAACACGTGATTTATTGACTACACCGTTCAACTCGTGTGTAGCAAAATAACAATTTCTTCAATGACGAATACGAATAGGCTACGCTATATTAATCAGGCCGTTCAACTCGACTGCAACCGAATGTTGTTTTTCGCTTCTTGAAAGATTCGTCTGTGTCTTGAACAGTTTAAAGGTCCATGTTATGTCTAGTACTTGATGGTGAGATGCATATTTTTCTCCTTTGCTGTCAATATTCGTCGAGGTAAAGTTTTCTCAGGACGCATGCGGTACTCTGACGCAGATTGCTGCAGAGAATGTCAAGGAACTCTTCGTTTGACAGCTCGTTTCCTTTTGCTAGCAGTTCCAGCGCACGAATGTAATTTTTTGCTACAAAAATCGTTCAGTCTTTCAACCATCACCTAACAAATTTGTTCTCACCAAGCTTCAGTGCTTCAATCTTCGGCAGTCGCAAATCACTCGACAGCGAGTGTTGCAATTTTTTTCTTAACACATCGAGAGCTTTGTTAAGCGAATGCATTCGCTTCCTCTCCCTCTGAGCTTTGAAGAACCTTTTATTGTTAACGATCGCCTTCATCGAAAAAAGCGGAGAACTCTACTGGAACTTTGTCAACCAATTTTCTCGATCCATTTCGTTATCAGCAAATTTCCCCGACAATCACAATATCGGAAAATTATTAAACTAATTCGATAAAGATAGCGAGACTGAGCCGCGCAACAAGCGATAAATTGCTTCATCAACGCTATCAATTCTTCAACATGAAAAGAGTTTTTGCTTTTCACAAAAATCAGACATTCTGAATCAGCCTTCAAAACGAATTGATAAATTATCTCATCTAAATCTGACGTTCTAAGTCTTGGAAAACAAGACGACCGTGTGAACTCTCACACAATCCAGTTGCTTATCAGTGCTTAGACGAGTTTGCTTTTCGGATTAGAAAGTTATCATACAACTACTTTCCACACATCGATGAGTCGAGTTATCAGTTCAACTGCTTCCAAATATCAACAAAATGAATCAGACATGCGAAGTGATAAGAGGTCAGTTATTTGAGCTCGCAGTCTTGTTTGTGATTTAAGAGTGAAAGCACATGATGTCATTCGATCCCGTTTTGTTTTGGCCTCCGACTGTTGTCGATTTTATATTTCAACATTTGAATGGTGAAGTGAAAAAAATGTTTAATCGCGAGGTTTGACTAATTAGAATTCTCAACAGGCAAAGAAATCTTGGAGAGCTCGCTTGTGTCAACGACGTGGGAAGATCACATCGCATCGTCGCCGACTTGCATGGGCAAAATAACTTTGAAGATCATCGGACGAAAATATTTGCTGGATGGTCGCGACAATGAACTCAAAGCAGAGCTGGAAATGTTATCAGCGAGCCGAAGACGATACGAGAACTTCATTCTTTACGCTCAGAAACCGGGTTGTTTGACCAGCGCAGTGATTGACCTGTTGAACTCGCGACAGGGAAAATGGAAAAACGTCAAAATTTGGTCTGAAAAGTTCAAGGACGAAAGTCAATTCGAGATTCTGCTGAAGGCGATCGCAGGCAATGCTGAGACTGTCGACCTGCGAAATATCTCGTTTGTGCAATCACTTAATAACTTCGAACCTCGACACGATCTCTCGTTTCCAAAGCTAAAGCAGTTGAGTCTCTGCAATGTCAAAAGCTTCGTCAGATTAACTCAAAGCTTCGCTAGCTCGAAAAGCTTAGAATTTTTGGAAATTGAAAACGGACTCGAAGAATTTTTGGATAATTTCCCTAAAAATTTCTCGGGTGTGACAAGAATTTCGATCGTTGAAGACAAATGGCGCGATGACTTGTTAGGAAAACTTTCAAGACTCGACTTGAAGCTTGGATTACTACGGTTGAAATCTCACTCGGCCGAAGCGATCCCTCGAAATCAGCTTCTTCCTTTTCTGCTGTCTCAGTCAAAAACATTAACAAACCTTGAGATTGACGCTTTCGTGGATATTGATCTGTTAAACTCGATCTCGCGGTTACCGAATCTCAGGAAATTCAACTGGATGCAATTGTATCAACACTCGTAGGATTATGAGCCATGAAATATTTTATTCAAATAGATATATTTTCTGATTCACCAAGAATTAAAATTACTAAAAGAATTTTCAGCTTTCTTCTTTCTCTTCGACGCGGGCTCACCACTCGTAGAGGTTGCAGGTTTTTGGGCGAGCGCTGTCAGATACTTTCCCACTCCCTCTCGAACTGCTTTCAGTGGCTGCTTCTTGGCGTCTGCTTTCTTTTTGGCGAGTTCTTGTTTCTCCTTCAGCTCTCTTTCAAGCTCTGCCTCGCGTTCACCTGCGAGCTGCTCGTCTGCCTCTTGGTATGGATCGACAAAGATTTGCACACTTTGGATAACAATATCCTCGATTGGTTTATCTTTGTTATCAACTTCCACTCGTTCCATCTCAAGCAGTGTCTCGAGTCCTCCGACAAGCTTACCGAAGATTGTGTGTTTGCCATCGAGGTGTTTGCATGATCGGAATGTGATAAAGAACTGCGATCCATTAGTATTGGGCCCAGCATTGGCCATCGACAAAATCCCACGACCAGTGTGCGACAATCCGGGATAAAACTCGTCGTCAAACTTTGTTTTCCAGATCGAAGTTCCACCTCTTCCCGTTGGCTCTCCCGTTTTGCTCGTGGGATCGCCACCTTGAATCATGAAGTTTCGAATGCTTCGATGGAACTTTGTGCCAGTGTAGTATCCGCTTGCGCAATGTTTTATGAAGTTCTCGCAAGTCTTCGGAACTTGATCGCAGAACAGTTCCAGATTAAGAGCTCCCATGTTCGTGACGAGCCTCACGTAGCCTTTCTTTTTCACCCGCTCGTATCGAACAAGGTCTTCCTCGACGATATCAGCTTCCGTACGAACAGACGGAGCAATTGCCGTTGAGGTGAACGAGGCAGCAACAGTTCCGGTTGAGTAATGAGCCGCGTTGAACTTGTCAGGAACCTTGCGATCTTCGACGATTCCTTTCTCTTGCTCTTTGTACGTGGATTCGAGTTCTTTAAGGATCTCTTTCGTCTCTGTAGTCATCTTCTGAAGTCTACCAGTTGGATCCTTTTTCTCCGCACGTTCTTCGTCAGTTTCGACTCTCAACTTGTTCTTGATAAAATAGAAAGTGCTGATATCGAACTTCTCGATCTTTGATGGATCTTGGATCGTGATGATATCTTTTCTGGTGAAGGGCTCGTCGTTAATTAAATCTTTCCAGTTCTTCGTTTTGATGTTAAGTTGTTCAATCGCTTCAAAGCAGAAAACGTTTCCAGTGGTTGCGATCGCGACGACGTGAGAGTTTTTAGTGAACGGTCGGAAAAGTGCTGGACATTGGAATCTGGTTGATTCTTCGCTATCGTCGTTTGTGTTCTTCGCGAAGTTCAACTTGATCAGAGATTTGGCGTCCATCGTCTTTCCAGTCACCGGATTCTTCTTGAAATGTTTTAAGAATCGTTCGATCGCTTCCAGCTCGAAGATATTTCCATCGAGATCCATCATCGGATGTTCGAACGGGACATGCGTAATGCAGCAGAAGTCGAGTGGCAGTCGCTTGAACTTGATGTGCTCGTTCTCTGGATTCAAAGCCTAGAAAGTTCATGACAAGTTTGTGAAATTTGCTGAAGAAAATGAAATTTCTAATTCACCTTCTTGCCACCATAAAATTGACCCCACTCCGTATAAGTGAGGTACATTTTATCTTTCTGATGCTGCTTTTTACCCATCTTGACTCTTCTTTACTGTATTTTACTTGATTTGAAAAGAAATATTGAATTTTACGATTGAGAAAGTTTGTTTACGTTTGAAATCTTCGCAAATCTCCGCGGATATTTCGAGTGAACGCGACTGAACTTCTTTTGTTTGTTAGATTGCGATGATCTCAGATCGTGAGAGTCATCATTTACGCGTTATTTAGATTTTAAGGGAATCGGGTTGCAGACAGTGTCTAGTCTATGTTTCTTTGTGATTTAAGAGTGAAAGCACATGATGTCATTCGATCCCGTTTTGTTTTGGCCTCCGACTGTCGTCGATTTTATATTTCAACATTTGAATGGTGAAGTGAAAAAAATGTTTAATCGCGAGGTTTGACTAATTAGAATTCTCAACAGGCAAAGAAATCTTGGAGAGCTCGCTTGTGTCAACGACGTGGGAAGATCACATCGCATCGTCGCCGACTTGCATGGGCAAAATAACTTTGAAGATCATCGGACGAAAATATTTGCTGGATGGTCGCGACAATGAACTCAAAGCAGAGCTGGAAATGTTATCAGCGAGCCGAAGACGATACGAGAACTTCATTCTTTACGCTCAGAAACCGGGATGTTTGACCAGCGCAGTGATTGACCTGTTGAACTCGCGGCAGGGAAAATGGAAAAACGTCAAAATTTGGTCGGAAAAGTTCAAGGACGAAAATCAATTCGAGATTCTGCTGAAGGCGATCGCAGGCAATGTTGAGACTGTTGACCTGCGAAATATCTCGTTCTTGCAATCACTTAATAACTTCGAACCTCGACACGATCTCTCGTTTCCAAAGCTAAAGCAGTTGAGTCTCTGCAATGTCAAAAGCTTCGTCAGATTAACTCAAAGCTTCGCTAGCTCGAAAAGCTTAGAATTCTTAGAAATTGAAAACGGACTCGAAGAATTTTTGGATAATTTCCCTAAAAATTTCTCGAGTGTGACAAGACTTTCAATTGTTGAAGACAAATGGCGCGACGATTTGTTCGTGAAGCTTTCAGCATTTCCTTTGAAGCTTGAAAATCTGAAAATTAATATTCAATGTTGCGATTGCCCTGACAGCCAAGCTGGACTGGTCAAGCTTTTAAACGTTCAAGCAATGTCGATCTCGAAGCTCGTCGTGGACATGAAGGTAAATTTTGCTGTAGTAAAAACCATTTTCGAGCTTCCGAAGCTCAAAGAGTTGCATTTTATGACACCAATCGATTACGCAGACGATCTGCCAATTAGTCGCTCGATAATTAAACTGGAGCTCAACTTTGATTGCAATCAAGATTTCTTGTCTTCGTTACTCGCAGCAACTCCGAACCGACAATCGTTGAAAATAATGAACGCCACTCCTATCAAATCGACCAACTAATTAATGACAATAATCCGATACATTCGACAAGAACTCATTACCTCATCAAAGTACAGTTGACAAACTTATTACATTAAGAGTGAAACTATTAATACCTCAAACGAATCAATCTCACAAAGTACCTCAAACTACCTTTCGGTTTCGAGCAAAGCTCAAAGCAGAAGGATACAATTTTACCTCCTACAATTCCTCTAATCAAAGACAATCATTACCTCGATCATCACGTGCTCAGATCTACAAGCTAAGGGCAACCAAGTCCTTCCGCCTTGTATAATCTGAATCCGACAATCTTGCAGGTAAACTTAATTAGTATTAAGGACACGAGAAAACTCCCAAGCATCACTTCCAGATGAAACGAAAACAATTGTGACTTAAACGATTCCGAGAATTTATTTTTGCAAATTTTAACCTTTTTAAGGAGAGCAAATTTTTATATGTGATCATAGATCACAATTTTACAATTGAATATTCTCGATATGTAAAATCGAACTTGTTAAACTATTTGAATAAAATTTTTACCGGCTAAGAAACATTTGAATTTCTGGGATTTTTAAAGATTTGACGGAATTTTAAAAGTGAAATAAGGACAAAGAAATTTTAGTCGCGGCTTAGTTCCAGAGCAGCAATCTTGCGTGCAATAGTTTGATATCTTTGGTAACATCAGTGGCAAGTTGGTGCATAGTGAAATGATGGTGCTCAAAGGCGTTGACAGTAATTAAAACCGCCCGGCGAAATTCTGGGTCAGAAAAAATCGATTTTGCATTCGCGCGATTGTCAATGAATTATCGACTGATTGTTTGTTCAGCACTTCAACTTGATTGACTGACAGCTCGAATACACGCGAAGAATCAGAGCAAATGAAACGCAAAGAAGTCGTTAGACTTATAATGAAGCAATTCTATCAAAACGCAAAACTTGATTCGCTCTTGCCAATCGCCTTGATAACGTTGGTGAATCTCGTCGCCTTCATTAACATCGAGTGTTGTATTATCGTATTTTTGATCCTTCCAGTAGTTTTGTCAAGGTGCGTTAACTCAATTGAACATATTTCGAAGCTCGTACAACTCGAATCTATTTTTGTTTCGCAGCTATTACATTTATTGTGCCAAGAAAAGTGCCAGGTAAGCTCTAATACCTTTCTGACCTTCCCTGCAGCTCGTCTCCTTTCAGAACAAACTTCTTCTTAGTTTTCACGATCTCCTCTGGACTTTACCTTCTCGGACTCTTTGAGTTTTTCGTGCCGCTTCTCGAATTACTGCCGCAAGAGAACTTTATTTTTATTGCTTTGATTTTCGTTGCGGTGTCGTGTTTCTATAAGGTGAGCTCAGCTTTCTTATTTTCATTGAGCTCTTCATTATTTGAATCGTTGTAGACTCAACAGAGATCGTCGCTGAATCGACTAGGCCACACCGAGCCTATTAAACAGGATGATCAAGTGACGTTGCTCGTATCAGATGACAAAGGACCGGATCTTTCGGACGAGGAGTCTGAAGCTGGCGATCGCAACAGTTGCCCAAGCTGTCGAAAGTACATCCCAGCTCGAACGTTCCACTGCAGCGTGTGCAAAGGCTGCGTAATCGGTCGTGACCATCACAACTTGTTTCTCAACTGCTGCATTGGACGCTTTAACCACAAGTATTTCTTCGCTGGCTGTGTCGCTTGTTTCTCCGCTCTCGTCTTGTTCGCCAACCTTTCGCTCACATCGATCTGCCATCCGTTCCCGATTTTCCGGGTGCTGGGAGTCAACGTTCTCCTTCCCGATGACTGCTCTGGAGTTTTCACAGAAACAGAGTGAGTTCGACTAAGATTCCCAAACATCATAGCGTTAATCTTATTTTCTAGGATCGCTTTGTGCTTTGTCGGTGCAATTTACGCTTTGGAGTTGGCAATCGCCCTCTTCTTCCTCATTGTTCAACAGATTTTCTTAATATCGAAGGGAGTAACATCGACTGAATATTATTTACGAGGAGAGAAGCATTCGCGAAATCACTGCTTCAGGAACTGGAAGAACTTCTGCATCTAAATTACAAACTAGTCGCGCTTTATTACTTAAAAACTTGCAAGCAACATCTTAGATGTGACTCACGTGATGTGAGAAAGCTCAATTTGTCCACTTACTTAATTAGCTCTTAATAAAATCTATTCGAAATGCCCATCGCTTTGGTTCGCTTCTTGTGGCTCTACAATTTTCATACATTTGTCAGCAAACTCTAAAAAGATCGGCTCCATCATCGCGAGCTTCATCGCGTTCCAAGAGTTGGAAGCAGAGTTGATTTCGATGAGAAAGTTTCGGAGGTGAGGATTCGTCAGAAGCTCCTTTATCTTGTCCGACCTTTCTAGCCCCTCAAGCTTTTCTGGTGCCACCGTGTCAACTGTCGTGAAAACGTTTATTCTATCTGGTCTTCGGTCCTCAACAGCGTCAGTTGGTCGTTCAACATTTTGTACGCAGTTCGAGTTCTTGTGATTTTGGAAGCAGGCGACAGAACAGCTGAAACAAATGGAGATTTATTGAAATTTTAGATCGATAGCAACACTGACTGAACTCACTTGAATGTAAAACACTTTGGACATTTGTATTTGCCTTCTTTGCCACAAATTAAACAAATTCTATTCTCCATCGTGTTGATTTGTTTCGGAGATTTCAAAAGTTTTGGTTTGTTTTGACTTCGGGGATTTCAAAAGATTTGAATGTTCCTCGTGTTAAATACTAAACAATTTAATTTACGAAGAATCTTACATTTCTAGTTTATAGTTTGAACATCAATTGACAATGGTAAGAAAGGATCGTAATATGAACATGAAGTCAGTCTTGATTTCAGTCGATTTCACAAGAAAATTTATATTTAACCAAAACTTTTAGAAACAAATGGATTTTGACGAGTTACCTGGTTTCTCGTCTCTGCCACCAGACAAGGATGATGATTTCGAGGATGGAGGGCACAAATCTTCAAAAACGAAGAAAAGCGGAGGATTCCAAGCTATGGGTTTGTCCGCGCCGATCATAAAAGGAATCTCGAAGCGCGGTTATAAGATTCCAACTCCAATTCAACGTAGAACGATTCCGGTGATCCTCGAAGGCCGAGATGTTGTGGCGATGGCTAAGACGGGATCTGGTAAAACGGCCTGTTTCCTCATTCCTCTGTTCGAGAAGCTAAAACAGCGACAAATCAAATCTTCCGGCGCCCGCGCTTTGGTTTTATCACCGACTCGTGAGCTGGCGATTCAGACGTTCAAGTTTATCAAGGAACTTGGAAAGTATCACGACTTGAAGACGATTCTAGTGCTTGGTGGTGACTCCATGGACTCACAGTTCTCAGCTATTCATCAGCACCCCGACGTCATCGTTGCAACGCCTGGTCGGTTCCTTCATGTCTGCATGGAGATGGATTTGAAGTTGTCATCTATTCAATACGTCGTGTTTGACGAAGCTGATCGCTTATTCGAAATGGGATTTGGAGAACAACTCAACGAAACTATCAGAAGACTACCAGAATCACGACAAACCGTTCTGTTCAGTGCCACTTTGCCTAAGCTTCTCGTGGATTTTGCTCAAGCCGGACTCAGCGATCCCGTTCTGATTCGTTTAGATGTCGAGTCGAAGATTCCCGAAGCACTTGAGCTCAGATTCGTCTTCTCGCGTCCTGATGAACGCTACGCAACTCTTCTCGTTTTGATTAAGCATTTAATCCCGTCAACTGCCCAAACGGTCATCTTCGCTGGAACTCAACATCACGTCGAGCTGATTTCAACGGTAAGCACAAACGACAACAACCATTTCATGACATTAACTTTCGATTATTTTAGTTCCTGACGAAGTCGAACGTATCCAACACTTACGTCTACTCAAATCTCGATCCGTCAGCTCGTAAAATCAACACAGCAAAGTTCACTCAAAACAAAGTTAACGTTCTGGTCGTCACTGACATTGCCGCACGTGGTATCGATATTCCAAGCTTGGATTACGTCATCAACTTCCACTTCCCCGGCAAGCCGAAGCTTTTCATCCATCGTGTTGGTCGTTGCGCTAGAGCTGGACGAAGTGGAACTGCTTACTCCATTTTCTCCACGGACGACGAAGCTCACATGCTCGACTTGCATCTTTTCCTGAATCGCCCGTTCGATGGTGCAGATCAGAAATCGGTTGGCATTTGCCCGCTAGATTTGATCGAAGAAGAGCAGCAAGTCGTGCTTAGACAGCTCAACGACTCGGACGTGTCGA
The DNA here is from genome assembly GCA_033064975.1 of Smittia sp. YW1114-2. Lineage (NCBI taxonomy): Eukaryota > Metazoa > Arthropoda > Insecta > Diptera > Chironomidae > Smittia > Smittia sp. YW1114-2. The sequence goes on from CP093832.1 coordinate 8,415,276, forward strand.
ACATCTACCGAGTCAGCAACAACGCCTACAAAGCTTACATTCAAACTCGCCCAGCTGCATCCGTCGAGTCCAACAAGAAAGTTAAGAACATCAAGTTCAACACTTTGAGAACTCTTGAAGATTTTAAAGCGATCAGTGGACAGCCTCAAGAACCCGAAAACGGCATCGATCCCGAAGAGTTCAAAGCGAACCTGCTTGGTCAGATGAAACAATACAAGGCAAAGACAACAATTTTCGAGCTGAACCCGAAGCTTGGCTCGCAGCAGTTCCTCGTAATGACCAACAAGCGCAAAGTCCATGAAGAAAAGATTGCGAAATTCCATCAAAAGCAGGACGAGCTAGCTAAAGAGAGTCAAATCATTCAGAGAAGCGATGACGATGATTACAGCAACGACGATGGCGGTGAAGATCCTGGCGAGAACAAGCGTCGTCGAAAGAAGAAGAAGAAGTCCAAGGCCTTTGAACCGAGTGAGGCACGAGACAAAGAGTTTTATATTCCCCATCAGCCTTCGGATAAGTGCACCGAAGAAGGATTCGCCATCAACTCGTTCACGAGAGATGCACAGCAAGCAGAATTCAGTGTTGCAGGTGACACGAACGAAGGCCAGAGACTCAATAAAACGCTTCGCAAGTGGGACCGAAAGAAGAAGAAGATGGTCAATGTTGAGGATCCTCGAGCCGGTAAAATCAGGACAGAGCACGGCGTTTGGATCGCCGCTTCGTATAAAACCGATCGCTACTCGAAATGGAAGGAGCGTTCGAAAATTGATGAGCGAGTGGATCGTGAAGCTGACAGCGACAACGAGGATATGAAGCCACAAAAGATGAAAGGCCACGCGCACACACACTGGGGACGACACAACGCTAAAGTCGATCACATGAAGAGAATCGATCCAGAACTGAAGAATAAGGAGCAGCTGATGAAGCAAAGGATGAGGAAGGAACGGATGCAGTCAAGAGAGTTGGCATCGAAGCAGAGAAACGAACAGAAGCGGAAACGAGCGATGTCGAAGAAAGCCGGCAAACCCAAAACGAGATAAATTTTATTATTGAATTCGAAATAAAGCAGTTGATGAAAAATTATATTGCTGTCTAATTGATCTGAAAACTTTAAGTGGACGAATTGTCAATTTGGTTAGCCGTTATCGATTTCGCAATTTGTTTTGTTAGAAAACAATAATAGAAAATTACCAAGAAATGAGATAACAAATCTACTCAGTTTATTCATTTCCTCCCACAAACGATTGGAAAACTAGGTCAAGTTGATGGTCGCGAAATCGTTGGATCAATGTCAATTTACGGTATAGAAATCAAATGCATCATAGCAGACATAACTCGTGTCCTTTGATTCCTTCAAGGAAAGCTTCAGCTTAGTCTCGTGGCCTTCTTTCTTGATTTCCTTGTTGAGAAAATAATTTCTATGTCAAGAGTTCCGGTGCGACATGTGCGAGTTTATTTCGCACAGTTTCGTAATTAGATAACGTTATCACAGACGTTTCTTCTACAGGTTGTCTAGAAGACGTAGAAACGTTCTAGTATAAATGAGCCGCAGGTCTTGAAGTTTTATCAAACAAACTTCTAATTTCAAAGAGAAAACTTCTTCAGTGAAAATTACCTCGAAATTCATCAGAACTGAACAAGAAAATCAAGCAACATGCGTTTCTTCATTGCTCTGTGCTGCCTGCTCTTCGCTGCCTTCGCTTCGGCTGATCCAACCCAATCTGCTGCAAACGGAATGTTCTCGTTCGGGCCTGCTGGTCAACTGGCGGACACCACGGATGTGGAAATAATTGAAACTCTACCGGACAAAGCTCAGTGCACAGCTGGCGCTTGCTTGGACGCTTGTCTTCGTGCTGGCTTCAGACCTCCGTTTGACTTTGGCTGCATCAGCGCAACGACTTGCCGCTGCGTTCAGCGATAGAAATTCTGCCATGTTCAAATATTTTGAAATCATATTTTATTAATAAAGGATCACAATTTTCTTAACATATTTCGTTCAATATCGATTTCTCGAAAGAAAGTTCTAATCAACATTGCTGAAACCATTGACAAGAAAATGAAACACGACAGCGATTGAGGTCTGTTGGTTTATTCGTTTTAAATAAAGATTTTCTATCAACAGGTCAATAAATAAAAACTTTTTCTGTTTGGTATGCCATCGTTTCAAGCTTTAGCGTATATTCGGTAGCTGTTAATGTCTGTCAGCAGGGGCAAAGGATTAAAGCCGGTATTTTTGTACTTCAGGTAGAGCTTGTGGAAAAAAGCGCCATCGAAATTGTTGAGAGCCTGAGAAAGATGAACAAAATTAGATTCGATGTTACAGGTGCAATCCTTAAACTCACTAATATTTGTCGGAATCCACATATTTTGATCGCTTTGCCAACGTTCGAGAACAATCCCGAGTAAATAAACGCAATGCGAAATGCAAGTTTGTCGACCACGGGCGGTTTGTCTAATGGCGTAGGAAGAATGTCAAGCACAACATGTTTAATAGCGAGAAGAATGAGATCAGCTTCGATCACGCTGATGAATTCGTTCCGAACCATGAAGAACAGAGTCAGGACGTTGGCTAAATAGCCATCAGGAATTTCTGATAAATCGATCGAAGTCAAGTCGTCGCTTATTATCCACTTCAAGAGCTGGAAACGAATTTCGTCGTGCTCAGGATACTTTGGACGATCCAACAGTTCGAGCAAAGGTGGAACTGTCGCTTCTGGATACTCGGGAGTTTCAATATGTAACTGAAAGCTTTCATTCCTTGATCGCTTAGCATACAAGTCGAATTTGATTTCCCCAACTTCAGTTCGTCGATGCTGAAGAATTACGCCAACCGTGCGCTTAAGCATTTGTAACCTTGGAGAGTAAAGTTGCGGCCGATCAGTCTTGCGTAGGTCTTGATAAGTTGACTTTAGGCTCGATGGTGCGCCCGAAAGCAGTTCGTAAACGGCGTTGTATGAATTAACTCGACAAAAGTTGAGAAGAGGATCGGATTGGCTGTGATCGATCGGTCTAAATCTCTAGAAATAAGAGAGGGAAATTGACATTCAAGTTACTTGAAAGCTTTGAGTACTTACAAGATTGTATTGTCCAAGACTGTCAATGATTCGTTCGATTGAAGCTTCACTCTCATCACGCAAAAGAAATTTTGCGAGTTTCCAGCATAATCCTTCAAAGTCTCTTGTGTCAATTTTATCTCGAATGAGCTGCGCCATCGCCGGAAACTTTTGTATTGATCTGTTTCCGAACTTTGAATAATGGCGATGCTTGACATCATCGTATTTCAGAATGTCGTTGCCAGCGATAGTAGAGAGCACCATTAGTTGCTCTGAATCGAGTTGCAAATATTCTCGCAAAGCCGTTCGACTGAACTCTTTCGTCTGCAGAGTTTCTTCGTCGATTTGGAGGAGCGAGAAATAGCGCCAGTCGCCTGGGAAGATCAGAAAGTCTGTATCGTCAGCCATCACAGCGATAACTGATGGATTGTTGCAGGCGTATTGAGCTATTTCCGCATCGCAATCTTTCGTCACAGCTACTACAAGAGTGCCATAAGCTTTGGCTCGGTTCGTGATGATTTCCAGTGGTGATGTTATTGTCGGGATGTTTCGATTGTTTTTGACGATGGTTTCTATTGGGACGCCAGCATAGATTTGATCCATAATATCCAATGAATCATAGTATCTGTTCTCCTGACGCTCAATCCAAGTGTCCATCTTTTTAGCAGCCACGGGACCGTCCTTGAAGAAAACGAGAGTTGCGATCTCGCTCAATCTTTGGAACAGTCGATCCATCTGCTTGTAGTATTCGCCGTGACGGCCTCCGTAAAGCATGTCAACTTCATTTCTATTTAAGATTTGTAGAGCTCCCATTAAATCAATCACCAGAGTCGGTTTCTCTCCATTGTTCTTGCTACAAAAATAAAATTTGTTTACTCTGAATTTAACTATGATTTTGATGGCTTAATTACCTTTGATATTGCTCACATTCGTCAATAATTGAAACATCGACGAATCCTCCAGGAACTGATTCCTGCATAAACGTCTGCAGATGCCGGATTCCCATGATTTTCGATAACTATTTAGCTCTTAACTTTGTTTTCATTTTATTGTTGAAACTAGAACTGATTCGAATTATCGGCGGGAACAAGTTGCGATTCCCTCACTGACAGAAATCAAGATAAGTTATCTTAGATAGCAGAAGCAAATTAAGTGCAAAACCTATTTCTTGCCTAAATGGAAACCGGAAGTGTGCGACGTGTCGTGAAAAGTGAATTTCCTGAAACGATGGAGGGTTCCGGTTCCGAGTCGAAGAGAACTTTGCTAGACGTTGCGCTCTATGATTCAGAGCCTAAATCGATCGTGTCCACTTGCGATCCACTCGAGCAAATTCATTCGGACGTTTACGAGCTGATCTTCCAACACTTCACAAGCAGAGACGTTTTGAACTCATCGCTTGTTTCTACTTCCTGGTTTAAAGCAACAGAAGCATCGTCAAAGTGCGCAGAAAAACTTCACCTCCGCATTTCATTGCCATTCAGTTGGCGAGAATCATCCAAAAAGTCGGCGTTCTTTTCTCAAGATATCTGGAGCAAGCGCAACTATCGCAACATTTCTCTGCACATCATCAAAGGCCCATTGGTTCATGAGGCTGTAAAATTGTTAACTGGCCTTCGTTGGAAGAAAGTTTGCTTGAACAACTGCGGTGGATACGATTACGAGCGTAAAAGCGAAAGCGACATTTGGGAAATAATTGAAGCGATCGAAGAACATGTCGAAGAGCTAAGCATTTCATCTAGTAAATCAAACAAGACGATGAAGCTTTCCTATTCAGATGGTTTCCTGGAAATGTTCGAAGCTTTCACGGGTTTGAAGTGCTTCAAAGTTGATCCTAAGCACATGAAAGGGAGAAGAAACTGCGGAACGATGTTACTGAAAGACTGGTTCCGTCGTGAGCGCGATGAGTTCGAGAGACGCAATCCTGAACTCATCAACAAGATCTTGGCAAATAACTGCCAGCTTGAAGAGCGCACAAGACATTTCCTTATTCGAGAAAATTCAATTCCGCTTGAAAGTGTTCAAATTTAATATGGTTGGAATTAATAAAGTCGATGCTCGAGACAAAATCAGCATTCTCAACTTTCTTCAAAACCATATGAACACATTGGAAACTCTGGAGCTGGAGCAGTGGTTTGGCATTGAAGTCCTCAAGCTTGTCTTAGAAATGCCGAAGCTTGACAAATTGTCCATGAGTTTCGATCGTGTGGCGTCAATCGACTGGGACAATTTGCAACTGAATACAAACACCGCAATCAAATCATTCGAATGGCGAGGCAGTGGCAATAATGTTAGACAGCTCAAAGCAGTCTTCGATGCAATGCCCAACTTGCATTCACTCGTGTTTGAGATTCTCGATGACTCGAACTTAGAAGTCATCGGGCCTCGCTGTCAGAACCTCGAGGAGCTGTCAATCAAAACATCTGAAGCCACTCTCGTCGATGATCCGTCTTTCTTTCCTAAAATCAAAAGTTTACGATGCGAACAAGAAATCAAAGAGAAAAGCTCGATTGAGATGAAATTGAGAGAGCGACGAACACCTTTCGAGCAACTGCTGTTGGAAACTGTGGTTGGCTCATACAAATTTCCGAATCGTTTTCGCTTCGGGTTCTAGCCAGCTGCAATAATCAACTTCAAGCAATCCACGTAATCGAACTCGAACGATTTGCTCTAAATAAAATATGTTAACGAAAACGATTTGTACTTTGTATATTATAGAACTTGAAGTCAACATTTCATATCTGTAAACGAATTAAAACAGAGTATGTTACGAGTATATCTCAACTGAACGCTGTCCAACGATTGCCACTCTTTCATGTGCGCGGACAAAATTTCCCTGTTTTCCTTCAAATATTCTCATTTATTTTATTGTTTAGATTAATGGCTCACAGCAACTAATCCGTAATTTTTTACAAAACATTGCGGCTTCCTCCAGTTTGAGGAAAATCAGGAATGAGCTTTGAAAGCAAATGAGATCGAATCGGGATGAGAAAAGGAAGAAGAACGTAGAGTTGCGATCACATTCCGTTACTTAACACTCATATGAGACTATCAAGTCCCTCTCCAGCCTACGTTAATGATTGTTATCGATTTGCTTACTAATTCATGATATGACGACGTTTGGTTGGAACTGATAACAAATCTTAAAATAAATCTCCTGTAAATATTGTGTTATCATCTCCTTGCATCAGGTATCATTGTAATCTCCATCAATGATTGTAGTGTGAAAGCAGGCTCATCACGTGTTGCTTCCTCGGACCGATCTCGCTAAAATCGAGCACGCAACGCACGATAAGTCTGTTTGATATTTGAAATGATTCGCCGAAAGTCGATGAAAAGATGAATACTGAATGTATTTGTACACTTCGATAGTAAATTTTGCTACTTAAGAATGTGAAATGATGGGCAGGCCGATTTCTGTCGTCACGATCATTCGATGTTTTGCGTTTAGATAAAATTCTTGTTGAGAGCACGAAAAACGTTTCTATCAAATGTGCAGCTTCTTCATATGAAATTCATTTTATGCATGAATGTCTCACGACTATTTACGAAAATGTGCCCGAAAAATTCCAACTTGTCCTACAAAATATTGTCTACGATTTCATCAAAATATTTCCTCTTACTTTGCTTACTCGCTATTCACAATCGGTGAGATGATACGAGCTTTTTGACTGACGAAAGATTCTTTGAGATCACCATAACGTTGGCGCGAGGCTTGACGCTCATTCAGCCATCAAATGAGCTTCAAGACTGCGATCAACATGAGTTTCGACACAGAGTTTCACTTGTCGATTGTGTGACAATCTATTTAGCATACGGATCTTGCCCGACCCTAGGAGGATTGCGTTGCTGTCGTTGAATGTCTAGCGTTGAAGCTCAGGACTTTGTCGGGGATCGAGTTTCGCTCGACTGGAACGAGAGTGTAAAGTTCCTCGAGCGACGGAACATAGACCATTTTCCTCCAGAACTTTGCGCTGATGAAAGGCCGTGTCATCCAAATCAAGGACTTTAACCAGAAAGTTGGGTGCACGATGTAACAGCTCTTCAAAGACTTTCTAAGGCGGCGATCGAGCATCTGATAGCACTTTTTAAGCCATGGGAATGGCGGACTGTTCTTTCGATTTGACGCTCCGTGAAGGTAAACTAGTACGTAATCTTCAGTCACCAACTGCTCGAGTGTCTTAACGACATAGTAAAACAAGTTGTTCATCACATAATTGTAGTCCTTGCGGGATCGGTCCGGCAAGTGACACGCTGAAAACACGACGATTGCATTGTGGCCGCCGGCTTTCAGGTAACCTCCATGTGAGAGGATTCGCTTGTATGGCTCTATCACCTGTCAAAGAAATATTAACCGTCAGCTCACAGTTGATTGAACAGTTTACTCACTTTCATGTCGATCTCTCTCGTCTGTCCATCTGGCAACGTTATTACTTGGAAACTTCTGATGTTTCTGCTCTCTTCGCTCGCTGAATATTCCGGTATGCGTTCATTGGAATCAGAATTTAATATTCGCTTGCAATCGACAGCGAACGAATGGCAAAATTTACCGTTCACAGCTTTATTGTCACTTGGGAGATTGAATTGGAGTGGCTCGTCGTCATCGTCAATGAAATCGTCAGCTCGAAAGCTCAGCTCTTCAGGCGATGAATCATCGTCGATCTTCAACTCTTCCGAAAGCGGAATTTTTCTTCGATGGTGCTCTAAGTTTAGGAACTTTGGTGATGATGACGATTGTTGAAGGCGAACGACTTGCTGTTGTGGGTTTGCGCTAACAAGCGCCACGGTTTGGAACGACGGACAAACTTCGGTTTGGTATTGCGATACGTCTGGCTCGGAATCACTAAGGAAATCGTGGAGATCCTGAGGAAAAGAAGAAGGTTGTCAGCTTGATTCTAGCACCAATCTCTGTCTTATTGATTCGTTACTAAGCATAATCTTTAATTATCTAAATTGTCTTTTATTGCCGCTGATAAAAAAGCTACAAAATAGTTAATGAAAGGTTTGACTGAAGTGTTAATTTATGTTAATTGAAGATTCATTAGCTGCTCGTGCTTCAGTGGAATTATTTCATCCATTAGCTGCTGCCAAACTCTGCCATCCACTTCTCATATCTTGCGAGATCTTGCTTGCTGACACTTTTATTACATTTTGTAATTGCGTCCATGAAGTCAGTGAGTGTCACTGGAAGATCGATTTCGTCTTTCGCGAGAAGTCGGATTTGCTCTGGCTTGAGTCCGATGATTTTCTTGCGCAATGACATCATAGCCGCGTCGCGACAAACGTTTGTTATGTCAGCTCCAGAATATCCTTTCAACTGATTGGCAATCATCTCAAGATCCACCGTTGAATCAACTTTAACTTCTCGCAAGTTGATTTTAAGCAGGGCAACGCGGCCTTCTTTTGTCGGCAGTGGGATATAAATTCTCTTTTCGAGCCGTCGTCGCAGGGCTTCGTCTATCTCCCAAGGGAAGTTAGTTGCTGCCAAAACCATCACAACTTTTTCTTCAGAGTTGACTCCGTCCATTTGTACAAGCAATTCTGATTTCACTCGTCGTGAAGCTTCGTGTTCTGTCGCTCCGCCTCGAGCTGAGCAAAGCGAATCGATTTCATCAATGAAAATCGTTGATGGAGCGTAGAAGCGAGCCTAGAAGATGAGAAAATCCTTCGAATAATCATCTCATTTGTTCAGTGAGCGAATCTTACCATTTCGAACAGCAATCGAACCAGTTTCTCGCTCTCGCCTCTGTACTTTGATGTTAACGTGCTGGATGAGACATTGAAGAATGTTGTACCGCATTCGGTGGCGACGGCTTTTGCAAGCATCGTTTTTCCTGTTCCAGGAGGACCCACCATCAAGACACCTTTCCATGGTCTTCGGATTCCTTTGAAGTAGTCCGGCATCCACATGGGCAACACTACGGCTTCCTCAAGCAGTCGCTTCGCTTCGTGCAGATCGGCAATGTCATCCCAATGAATGTTGGGATTCTTCTGGAGGATGTCCCGTTCTAGCATATCCACAAGATCAACATCCGCATGGCTCGACGGCTCGAACTTCTTTTCATTGTCTTCCTGCGTTTCTTCTTCGTTCTCGTTCTCGTCTTTTTTCTCGCCCTTTTCACCGTCTTTGCTGCCAGTCGCTGACATTGTTTTCCGAGCTCCAGGTCTCGCGTTTCCGACTTTTCCTTTGATCTCGGGTGGCATTGAGCGGCTTTTGCTGCTTCCTGGTTTCCCCGCAGGTTTCTTCGGATCGTTCTTGCCGGGCTTAGTCGGTTTCTGGAAGCGCGATGGACCTGGAGGCGGAGACCAGCGGTCTGGATCGTGATATGCCTTCGGCTCATTAACCTTGGGCGTTCCAAACCAAAAATCTTTCGTCGGCGAATCGTTGTTCACTCGATGGTTCAAGTGATTCTGATTCGGATTCATATTAGGATTCATGTGGTACTGTGGCTGCTGGCTTTGATAGTTCTGAGCTTTCTGGATTGGCATGCTCTGTAAGTCCATCGTTATTCCCGACAGTGTCTTTTGCAGTTCCTTCAGCTTCGTGTACTCCTTGATCAACTGCTGCTGGATCAATGCATATTTCCCACGGCGAGTTGCATCAGAACAGCCCAACAACAATTTTTGAACATTCTCGAGGACCGTCTCGTAGTAGATTCCCGACGAGTCGTAGTTGCCGCTCATTGCCATCTCCCTGGCGAGCTTGGCGTTGTGGCTCAGTTCAGCCAAAGTCATCTCGTTGCTATTCGAACTCTTTGTTTTGATTTTTTTCTCACTTCGCGACCAGATTTATTTTCCAAGCGAATTATTGGGAAAACGCGAGAACGTTGGAGGTTTCCTCCTACAACCCACGAACTAGACGATGTTTAAATTGTGTTATCGATCACAATCAACACGGAGATCGTTGATTTAACGGCTACAACTAGAAATTAACAATTTTTTCTTCAAACTCGTGGACGGAAATTGGCGAACGCGACGAATCCACTCGAGAAATTACCGAATTGTGTGACTGACTTGGATTAGCTGAGGCCAGAGCCGAGTTGTCTGGTGAAATCTTATTGCGAATGACACTTGAAGGTACTCACCGGACTTGGTTCTCGATAGATTGGCTTGCGGAATCTTGCGCTGTTGTTGGAGTTGACGACATCGGCGTGACTCTCAGTCGCTGGCTGTGCCAGCCTCGAAGGCTGATGGTGAGCGAGCACGACATCGGGGAAATTGCTTAGGTTTGGGTTATTGCAGTCGCCGTCGACTTCCTCCTCGAACATCAGAGGATGATGATGAACGGGCGTCAGCTTTTGTATCGACTGAGATTGCTGCTGGCTTGTGTCTAGCGTGAGATTGTTGCGGTTCTCCTTGTCTCCAGATCTCGAGGAAGTGTTCGTTGCCAGCTGAAGGGAGCTCATATCCTTTGTCACCAAATCAATGATCCTTCCACTCACGCAAACTTCACTTTCCGCTTGATTCGAGATCGTCGGCGACACAGAGGACGTCGATATGTTGTCAGCCGTTATGGTGTTCGCCTCTGAAATATCCATCGAGTAATCTGGACTTTCAACTTTGTTTTCCATCCTCGAATTGCTAGAATTTTTGTTTTCACTTTTCATCGGCCCCACAGTGACGTTCTGTTGTCCTTTGAAGGATTTTGAGTGTCGGAATTGTGCAATTTCCCCTTTCATTTCGCGGATTACTCGTGAGATATCGCGGGAAAATATTTGAAATTGTTGTAGGATATCTGTGATCTGTGTGATTGAATATTTAAAAAAACACTTCCAATCAAGAACCTAACACTTCAACTAATTCTACAGGATTCGAACTTCTGAAATTTCACTCAAATATCAAAATCACGACATCAAACTCGCTAAACGCGCTTCTCGATTCGATCGGCTGAACGTCTTTCACATCTTTGTCGATTCAAAACAAAATCCGTGCGCAGCGATGAAGAAGATTGTTGTAATTCTAGTTCATTCCCTCGTTATTCTTAATTTAATTAACGTGAATGCGAATTCGGGTCTCGTGCATCGTCGCTTCGAGTACAAATACAGTTTCAAGCCACCGTACTTAGCGCAGAAGGACAACACGATCCCATTCTTTGAATATGGAGGAAGTAAGTTTCAGTTTCATTTTTTGGGTTTTGCGACAAGTTACAGAAATCGGGAACAAGCTCGCGTCTTCGCAAATCTCTTGGTTGCTGATAGCAAATCGAGTTTGTTTTAAAACCTTTTGATTTTCATTGAAAATCTCTAATTTTATTCGCTCCATGAGTTTCTTTCCAAATATTCCACGTCATAAATTTTTTTCGAATCTATAAAGTATCAGAAAAAATGTTTTCCATGTTCTTCGTTATCAATTCATGTAGCACCAAACGCCAAAGGTTTCAAAGCATTTGAGAAATCAATTTTAGACTAATGAAAAATCTAACGAGAAATTAGTAATCTGGTTTGATTCCTTAACTTGAAAAGCTCTTCCAATATCTTCCGAATTCATCATGATAAATCTTTTTTAGACGCAATCGCATCATCCGAAAGCGTTCGCATTGCACCATCGCTGAGATCGCAGAAAGGCGCCGTCTGGACGAAGGAGAAGACGAGCTTTGATTTTTGGGAGATTGACGTAGCCTTCAGAGTTTCCGGTCGTGGGAGAATTGGTGCCGACGGCCTTGCGATCTGGTTTGTGACGGAGAAAGGCGATTACAATGGAGAAGTTTTTGGATCGTCGGATCGGTGGACGGGACTCGGAATCTTCTTCGATTCGTTCGATAACGACAACAAGCACAATAATCCTTACATCATGGCAGTGATTAACGATGGAACGAGGAACTTCGATCATCAGAACGATGGTGGCAGTCAAGCACTAGCCGGTTGTCTGAGAGATTTCCGTAACAAGCCTTTCCCTACGCGTGCCAGGATCGAATATTACCAGAACGTCTTGACGGTGCTCTTCCATTCGGGAATGACCAACAACGACCAAGATTATGAAATGTGTCTTCGAGCTGAAAACGTCGTTCTGCCTAAGAGCGGTTACTTCGGAGTCTCAGCTGCAACTGGCGGACTTGCTGATGATCACGATGTGTTCCACTTTTTAACGACTTCCCTCCATCCGCCGGGTCAATTAGATCAAGCTGGTCAAGTCCCCACGGCTGATAATGATAAGCTCTCAAAGGAATATCAAGAATACCAGAAAAAGTTGGATCAACAGAAGGAAGAATACAAAAAAGATCATCCTGATGAGGGAAAGGACGACCTCGACGACTGGTTCGAATCAGACAACCAACGTGAACTGCGTCAGATTTGGCAAGCTCAGTCGGCTACCACTGAAGTTCTCCGTGAATTGTCAAAGAAACTCGATGAAATTATGGGAAGACAAGAAAGAACTCTAGGGCTTCTGTCGGTGTCTGGAAACCAAGTGCAGCAACAAGGCGGTGTCCCACCACAAGGGCAGCCTACAGGAGGACAACCTCAGTACACCGGCGATTCCATTCGTAGACATGAAGTCGATGCGATATTGAATGCCAACAATATTTTGACTCAATCGATGCGCGACTTGAAGACACAACTTAACGACTTGAACCAGAGAACGGAGGTTCTCATCAGCAATCAGAAAGTGGGCGGATCAGCAGGTGGCGGCTATGACGTCCAAGGCCTCATTGCTGAAATGCGAGATGGAATGAACCAAGTGAAGCAAGGCGTCCAAGGTGTTCAAGCTAGAATAAACCAGCCTCAGCCACTGAACGGCTGTCCAACTGTGAAGTGTCTTGGCATGACGCCCTTCCTTATCGCCATCTCCGTGCAACTCCTTATAATTCTTGGCTATCAAATCTACAAAGATGCCAAAGGCAATCAGTCAAAGAAATTCTACTGAACACCTTGAGAACACCTTTAGTCACAAACATTCGCAACCGTTTCAACTGCTTCTTCCGCACATCCGATCAAATGAAATTTCAACAAAGAAGCGCTAACTCAATTATCCAGACGTTGGCTCATGAAACGATGAAATATAATTTGCGTAACTTGAATTTATCTTTCTTAGATGAACAAAAACGAAAACCCTTTCTTGTGGTAAATGTTATTTTTTACTCCTACTTAATTATTGCTTATGTTTTGTCTTTTGATTCACTCTTAGTTGTTGATGTAAATAGATGAGAAGGTTTCGTTTTTCAAAAACTCGAAATTTTCTTTCAAGTGATGATTTTTCAAACTGAGTTCTCTTGATTGATATGCTGTCAAGTTAGCAAGAATAATATGATTCGAAAAGAGGTTCATTTGTTTCTAGATGGAAATAAAATGTTTTTATCAAATATTGGCTTTGATTCGTAGAAATATTGACGATTAAAGTAGATAAATCAGAGTCAAGTATGTAAATCCAGTGGACTTTACATAAGCAAATCAACTTGACTATACATTAATGCACTTGCAAGACTCGCACGTCAGTTCTTAAATATTCATCAGTTCGTCTTACGTTCTTTCAGAAAAATCTGGTTTGGGTAATCTCAAGTTACTTCACATTCAAGACAAATCACTGTCACAATCCATCAAACTGACCGTTTTCTATCATCGTTCAGAAACGAGTCATTGGACGTCATGCCTAAGGCGACAACTTCGTAAGGTTTTCTACATATGAACCGCCTGATAATGACGATGGTTATTATAATTATCAGAAGAAAGACTGCAACAACGGTCCAGGTTGGAAAAACTGCATAGTATTTCTGTATATCGTCGCTGTTGTCGTTTGCACTTTGCACAATCATTCGCGTGAAATTCTCGTCATCTGTCTCTTCTGTAATTAAAAAAACTCAGTTCACTGGGCTTCAACCTTCTTCATGCACTTCACCTTCGTACATTGAAGTTGTGTGCTTCAGTTTGCGGTGATGCTCGGTAAAAATATTCGAAACCGTGGTTGCTTCTCCGTAGTCTTCCTCGCTATGCATTTTATCAGAGAGAAGAAATAGCTCGACAGGCTTGATAACCCGATGCCTTCTGTCAGATAACAAAAACACTAAAAATATTTTGCAACGCTCGTGAACTTTTATTGATAATGATTTTAATTAGTCGAGCTGACGGTCAATTCGTGGCCGCGTTTCTAACTCGAGATCAACTTCTCATCAGTCTCCGGGAGCTGCGATCGAGAAACTGAATTACCGTGATTGAGAAACTGAAAGCAACAAACATTACGCCCCGTATCGAGCTGTGGCAAAGTGAAACCGTTCAAAAGTTTCGCGCGGCTACCATGTGAGCTTTTGTTTTGATTGATTGATCACACTTAGCCGCCCCGCTAAAGCTTTCTCGATTGACCAAAAGTTCGCAACATTCTAGAAATAATCAATAAAATATCTACATTCGTTCGTGATTTGTTTCATAATTTTTCCGACTCCAAGATGTCTGCGGAAACGCGTCAAGCATTTTCATTTTGATATGCGCGTTGGCGAGAAAGCTTCCCATTGGTTTTCGTGTAACAGCTTTACACGGAGGCGTAAAAGCTTTCAATGATCTTTTCATATGCTTACACCGACAACAAAATTTTCTATCCGTGCATGTTTGCGAGCTTTGGGTTCAAGCAAATTTTCCATTTTTGGCTGAGAACTGCAAGCAACTTGAATCAGTTCCAGAATCGTGGGAAAAGTAAGAGTTGAGGTTGTTGAATATGCTGAGCGTCTGAGTGAACTCGAGTGCTGAATTTGAGATGCGAAAGTTTGAAGTGACTTTATTGCTTCTAATTTACATTGAGTTCTTTGTTCATTCAGTTGGTAAGTTCCTACATATTTACTTTCGGCAATTCTGCATGCCTTATGTTACCTTTCTAGCTGCATTACAGGAGGACTGCATCGATTATTTCGGGTTTCTAGTGCCGCATGGGCATTTGTATATTCCTGGTAAAATGTTTAATAATCCGATGCTAAGATGAAGTTAATTAACTTGCTTTTAGGGCCAAGTGTCTGCAGCAGATGCGCTTGCTATCATGGACAAGCTTTGTTCTGCAAAGCGATATATTGCGATCCGCCTTATGTAAGTTGAGACAGTTGTTAGTTTTTGCCATATTGTTTTATTATCACTTTTAAGTTCTGCAAAAAGTTTCGGATCGGTGAGAAATGCTGCGAGTTTGACTGCCTCGACTCGGATGAAGACATAGCGAAAGAAAAAGTGAGTTTCATCGTGATTTAAAGCCTCGTACTAATTTGGATTACCTATTAGGAAAGACTGAGAAAGCGCAAAAGGTTTTTAGGAATCGTGTACGGTGACTCAAAAGCTATGAAACCTCAAATATCAACTTCTGTTCCTGTAGCAGTTTCGCTTGCTTTGATACTATCAACAAAACTTCATTAAACTGCCAGAGAAGTAGACACTGAAACAGTTTTGCTTAGCTACACAATTCATTTTATGATAAGGTTCGTTTATTCATTAAACACAGCAAAATCTGATCAGCCAATGAATAAAATATCAGAATTACTAAATATGGATTTTTGGATAATTAAGTTGATAACTCGAATGAGGATTTTGTTTCCAAACGTCTGCATCCACCTCAGTTAACGTTTATCTGCAAAATTTTTTTACAAATCGATCTAATTGGACCGCGACCAAGTTGACACATTGGATGTGCTCCAAGAGCTTCGATTGCCAAAATCACGTTGAAGTGAATCGAATTACAACTCGTTGGCTCCAGCAATGCATTAAGAGGCTAACTGCAAGTCATTTCGTCCTTGAGTTGCTCCTAATTCGCAGCATATTTTCATAAATTTCCAATTCTTGGCAGCTCAAAAGAGACCGCGGCGTTACATCACAAGCCAAAGACGACGCCATTTGCACAGAAGCTGTTCCCCGACTCCAACGAGCTGTTCGCTTTTTATTATGCGCGGCAGAAACTCGTTTTTATGTTTCTTTTTCGGCAGCCGAGAGGGTTGTAACCAACCAAAAAACAACAAAAATTTCCCCGTCGAGTCATGAAAATTCGGTGGGTGTTGTTTGCTTCTTTATTTCCTTCGATGCCAAAGCACTGATAACTGTTCAGCTTCCACCACTTGAGTTCACTTTACGACTGCGAAAAAGGGAAACAGATTTCGCTGAGGCAGAGAGGGGAAGCGAGGCATCTCGATGGCGCCATCGTTTCGCACGATAAAAATAAAACTACCCGACAGTCGATGCGAATAATAAATGGCTCGGGAGAAAATGTTTCGTGTGGAGCATTAAAACTTATCCGACATGGAAAATGCGAACGAGAGAGAAAGAAAATGCTGACAAAAGTTTCACGACTTATTGGCGCCAACGATGGCGGATGGGAGATGAGATAAAGCTTCAACAAGACAATCAGAGTCGTGTCGTTTATCAGGCGAAGCTTTGTTCATCTTACTAATCGGAACTCTTTGAAGCTCCATGGGAAAGTTTTATTGTTCAACTTCTGTGATATCCAGAAAGGCTGCCTGGGAAAAGCGATTAATGCCACAACGTTGCGGGCACAAATGTTGAGTCACTTTCATGATCCATAACGGATTATAAACTTAACAAAGTTTGACTAATTTTGCAATTGGCGGCTCCACTGAGCGGATTATGATTTAATTATGAAGTTTTCCTTTCAGCTAGCAAACGACGATGTCTTCGCTTTACGAGCAAGAATTTCAAACAATTTTACGATCTGCAATAAAACATCGGGGCGAGATTTTTAATTGTGGTCTGGGGAGACGTTGACTTCATTGCTCAACTCGTAAACTCGCGAGAGGGATTAAATAACGACGAGGGACGAGGCAAAGAGATGTTTTACGAGACTTTATGCAAATGAGAAGTTCTGAATTGAAATTAATAAACCGCAAAATAATCATCGCCGCATGATGTGGAAAATGTAATTGTCGCAGCAAGTAAAACGAGATTGTTATCACTTAATTATCAAGCAACTGGGATGATTTGTACAGTACAAATTGCACTGGAAAAGTTTGTAATTATTGTGAACGAGTTGATGACAGAATTATCTTTATCATGCTCAACACTATGAAATGAAGTTATCAGCTTGAGCAACGATGCTTTTAGGTCGCCTTCTTCATTCAAAAGAACTTTCGACAATTGAGTAAATGTAAGAGAACACTTTATACATTTCTTCTATAATAATCCTCATAAGCTGAAATGTTGCCGGATGTTGTTCACAACGTCATGTCTTCGCTTCCTGTTCCTTTCTGCATTGTAACGGCAATCAATCTGAGACGATGCGAGCTGTCGATGTGGAGGGAGAAGTAATTGATTGACTGGCATTTATTTACATAAACTATTGATTTGTTTCGTTGGTCATGTGTCTGGAGTTTGTCACGGAAGTGAGAGACAAAAAGAATGAATTGAAAGATTCGCATCTTAATCGGTCGAAACTCCTGAAAATGCTCAGTCGAAAAATTGCTCTTTTATTGCTTCGAATTTATCTCTAAATTGCATCTTTAGTGCTCGAATTTCTTTTCTCTCAATCGAGCAAAAACAATTTCGAAACGGAGATATTTGTCATCGAGTGAGTGAGGTTGGAGGGATGAAACTAAAACTGCAGCATCACTCGACAAAGGAGAAGATGACTGGAAGAACATTTTTGTGAAAATCAAGTCAAGTGTAAAGATGCCGAGAGGATTCGGCATGAGGGCGAAAGAGACGTCGGAAAATATTTTTTCTTGTTTATTTCAAACAATTTCTATGATTTATGATCGTTGATGATGTTAAGCCGAGTCAAATATTTTTTATGCGACTTCCACCGAGGGAATCGCAAAGTGAGCAAACAAAATGCCATTGAGGTTGAAATCCATTAAACCTTCTTCGTGGGTTGGCTCGAACATGCAGAAATCCCTCCCGAGAGATGAGAACTGCTCAAAGTGCAGCGGAAAAAAATGATTTTGTAAATGTTTTGTCATGTTTCCACCCTTGAACAAAGTGATCAATTCAATTCCACCGAGGGGTTGATTTGTGTAATCGCTAAAGACATTTAAGTTGATTGCGATAATCATCGCGACGTTGCTTGTTGACTGAGTTTGTTGGATCAAAGCGCTTGATTCGTCTTCAGTTAATCTTGAGTAATGATTTCGAGAACGTGGAAATTACTCGATTCCGGTTAATCCGAACCGCAAAGAAAATTCACTTTGCGGTCGAAGAGAGTCGGAGTAAGTCAATATCGACTTTCATGTGAGACTTGTGAGAAGAGAAATGTTTGTCCAGACCTATTTGATTGATTCCGTCACCAAACATCGAACATAAAATTCATTTGGGCTTCGCTCATTGAAGTCTTCTTATTTGTTTTCATCAATCTTTTACCTCATCCTCCATCGTAATCCCGTAATTGCTGAACTATCTCCTAATGCATCATCTTCCAACAGCGATGCAAACCCCAAAGAGAAATCGAAGAGATTTACGACATTAAGATATGAAAATCGCTTGTAGATTTCTCCATAAAACAATTTTCATATTTGTCATTCGACTTCACCCCCGCTTGATGTTCTTGCGATTTTATCGTCGTATGAATAGAAATGCAAGATGAGTTCGTTCGATTTAATGCGAGCGTCATAAATTTTCCTTCAGTTTCGTAAATGAATATCGTTGCTAGAGATTATTCACAGTTTGCCATCGTCGACTGTCGTGTCGCATTGGGTTGTTCATCGATGCGAAAGCGCTATGATGCAATTTATTAGAGGCGATTGTTGTGAACAATTTAAATTGACGAGATTCTTATCGATAATTGTTGAGGGATAAAACTTTGATATCTGTCAATAAATTTTTGAGTTCAGGAGAAAATATTCACCGGTTTTCCTGTTTAGGAAATTCGCCGTCAAGGTTATTTCAAATCCAACAGATTGGTTTTATATCTTGATATTTTCACATACATATATATTTTTTTTCGACCAACTAAAAATCTTGGTTATCCCAAACTAATTTTAAAAAAGTCCAAGCTGGTATAGAGAAAATCCCAGCCTGATATATTAAAATATGTATTTCATATCCCAGGTCAAAATAATCAAACATTTTGAACAATATCATGCTTAATGTTCGATTTCTTTATTTATACTAGCGTGTGATATGAATTTTTTTCGTTATATCGGGCTGGTATTTTCTTTATACCAGCTTAGACTTTTCTTTAGATAATCAAGCTTGGGATAACCAGTCATTTGTCCACAAAAAATTTAGTGTTTAAACATTAACAGAGAAAATAATTCCTCAGTCTCTTGTCAATTTGAGTTGGAAAATTTTTCCTTAGAAAATCGAAAAGTGAAAGTTTAAACTCTATCAAAAATAAAGAATAAAATCTCGGAACTACTTCACTCGAAAATTATGGAAATAAAACAATTTGAGATCATTATTGCTATAAATCTCCGGAGGAGCTGCCAAATCAGGCTGAGATTTTTTGGAAAACATACAAAGAAAGTTATGATCGTTGCGCTTGTTCAAACCGGTAAGAAAGTTCTGCCTGCTGACAAGTGAGAATCATGTTTATTCATATAAATTTGAAATTGGATTCAAAACGGATGCGCACAGTTGGTATAGCGCTAGATTCACGAGATGTAACATTTCGATTTATTCGACTAAGCATAAAATAAACTGAAACACTTTACTCTTTTGAAAATTTACAGGATTCCCTAATTAAATTAGGTTTGGTAAGTAAAACGAGCAACGGTTCATGTCGAACAAACCGCCAACCCTCTTATCGATATAATCTATTAAGCAATATTTACAGACAAACAGCAATCGATTAATTCAAATGAACCTTAACCCTCGTCGATGACAAAGACTTTTCGCAACCAAATATCCAAAGATAAATCAAATCCCATTTGCCAAGTCAATCGACCCTCGCATCGCTTCCATATCGAATCACTTCCACTCCGCTCAATTGCAAAAATGTTATGATTTCGTTTCATTTTATTTTGCACAAATGAGCCATCGAATGACTGCCGTTCGAGTTCACTCACCCCACAAGCGATTGACAATGAGTCGAGATTTATTCTTCTATCAATTGATATTTATAGCGATCTCTGGATGATAAATTAACATAAATGTGCATTAACTTTGTTATTCCTGCTATTGTGAACGATTAAAATGTGTTCAGTGTTCGCCCTACGAGCTGCTTCATCGAGTAAAAGCGATTCAAAGTTTCAAGCATTAGGCAATAGAGAACTTACAAAAACTATCAGGAAACATGAAAGAAGAGGCACGAGGGCTGATTTATGTCAAGCTATTCAAACTCCTACGAGGAAGATGGTCGAGTTACGCAACGGATCAAAACAAAAACTTTTTCCCATCTCTGCACATTTTGCGATTGCTGGCGATAAGATTTTATTCTGCCAATAAAATCTCGTCCGATTTCGCCATGTGCTCGTGCCGAGAGTTAATTAACTAAATTGATTGTTTGATTGCTCTTGTGGTTCATGTCTCGAGCAGGGAAACTCGGAAAGTCCTCGATGAATAGAAGCTAATCCTTTGTGACTGTTTCATTGAACTTCCCAGCATGTCACGAGGCTGCTTCGTGTCATCACTACAGTTCGCTTACATCACAATTACGCAATCAGGAAAATTATTCGAGATTTCTATGCGGAGCGACGTGGAAAACAGATAAAATCGAATGTGACAGGCTCCAAGATGTGATGTCGATAAGCCATCGGAGGAAAAATCTTCTGCGTTCCGTCGTTGAATAAATTATCCAGACCGTTAAGTCTCTCATCAATGTCGATAACGATCCATAAATTCGTGGACTTGGGAAACCCTTTTGGCCTTCTCAGCAGTCGATTTTCCCTCGCTTCAACGAGATAGCAGCGAGGAAGATTCTACACCATTTAGTCCCTCGTATGTGCAGCAGCTCGAATAAATTTTTATGCGATCTGAACATCGTTAAAGTTGCGTCATAAAAATATTTTAGAGAAATTTTTTCGAGTGAAATTTTAATGGTTCGACGACGATCCCTTCGAGTCAGAGCGAGGAGAATTTTATCGCCGAATTATGCAGCTTCATGTTATAGCGAGTAAAGTGAGACGTTGCGAGCAATTTTCTCGATTGGAAAAAGTCGTCGACTTCTTAATTAAATTGTCAAAATCGCTTTCCAGCTTCAGTTGGTCCACAAACGCCGCCTGGAGAGTAATTACCGTTCAAAGACTCATTTAGTCTCAAGTGAAAAACTCTCCCAAACGAAGAGTTATTGTGGTCATTAAACTCATCGAGGGCCGTCAACCCCTAAGATTTTAATTCGCAACCCTAAATGGATTCAGAGCTACAAACAATAACAAGTTGCAGTAACATTCATCATGCGGTAATAATTCATAATTTTTCCAGTTGTCGCCAGCCGAGATTTCCTTCATCCATTAAACTTGTTTTCATTAGCGACGAGAACGTTAATGTGATTAGATATCTCGGAATGTTTTCCAATTAAAAAAATTAGTTTTTCTCTCCTCGAGCTCGCAGACAAAGTGTCGATGGCTAACGTCAAACTTTTTCCTTCTAACTTCCATCGAAAGTTGATGCTGAAGTTCAAGCTCAAGATCTCGAGACAGCAAAATCAGCTTCATTGTTCTTGTGGGGGACTCTGCGCTTGTGTCAATAAAACTGGGCGTAAGAAAGCGTGGGAGAGAAAATGGCGCCGTCAAGTCGCTTCGGCATCTTCCACCGCATGAAAGTAAAATGGAGAAGTCGAAGAAAAGAAAAACTTTTCCTGATTGAATGGAATTTTAAATAAATAGAAGGAAACTCTTATTGCTCCAGCTGTAAAACTCTTGAGTCGATACGATGTGAGAAAGCCAAATGATTCATTGTGGAAAAAATGATTCATTCGTCATTGTTGTGAGCATCGACAGGAAAAACAAATTTCTTTATCTCGCTTTTTTGCTCGTCAAGCGTTGCGAGTTCCTTCGGTGATTTTTATGATTTATGGCTCGAGCGCTATTGAAGAGAAAACAATTTTTTGTTACCGCTGATTTCATAATTAAAAGCACTTCGAATGCATTTCGAGTGGCTTCATTGGCGATCGGAGGGCTGGAACAACAATAAACATGAAGACATTGTGTCAATTTTATCAATTATCGTCACTGGATTGAGGCCGTCAATAAATTTCTCCGACTCTTCTTTGTTCGCCTTGCTCGAGCGGACTCGAGGATGTTATAAATTTCAGTTAATGTCAGTTGGCGAAAAAACAAACAATAAAAGATTTCCTTTCTGTACGATTTACTCCCTTCAAGGATTTTCACTGCAGAAGTAACTTTGTTGCCAACTGCCTTTGCCAAACGTCCCAGAATACGATAAAACCAGCAAGTAAGTCTTTTCCAGCCCAGTGGGTCTGACAAGGATTTTCCATCTTCGCAAAAACATCCGAGCAAGGAAAACTTTCCGCTCGTCGCCTTTGTAGGCTTGGCAGAGGAGTTTAATTGATGGAAGTCGACAAGACGTCAGCTTCCGCTCGGAGTGCTCGGAAAAACTTTCATAGCAAAGGGAGGAAACTGAACAATGTTCGTCAATAAATCGGTGGAACTATCGAAATTAAAAATTTATTGCTTTTGCTTATCGACGACAAAATTTATTCGCTGCAGACTCCGACGACGATTCGGACATAAAAACATTAAAGAATCTCTACACGAGCATGGAGAATTGCTTTCCATCGGAGCTCGGGGTGGATTTGTCTCAATAAATCATAATCGATGGGCGAGATATTGATTCGAAATACTCGCGACGCTTCTTTTCACCGACAAGCGACGAGAGAAAATGTAACGGCGCGTGTTTGAAATATCTCCACTGTGGTGTGCGTGGATTATTTCCTATTGGATTGCGATTCGCGGATATCTGTTTTGATGAAAAAATATTCTTGGGAAAATATTTGCAGAAAAATAAGAAAATCAAGCGGGAAAATCATTGATTAAAGAATAAATCGCGTGATCCGTGAATCGAGATTAATAACGAAATGACGAATTTTATTAGAACGATTGGCAAATGTTTAGTTTCGCCTAAATTGCACAATATCCAGCGGGTTCAAGGTCAGTTTAATTTGCTCAAAGTGATCACCGAAAGTTTAACTTAAATTCTTTTATTACAATAAGGATTTGCGGCGGCTGCAAAATTTCGTAAGTTCCTTGTTATTTCTCAATAGCTCAGCCGTCTAAAATTATTGTCCGTTCAGCACAATTCAACTGGGAAGATGCGCTCAATTTGGAGTCGCTGTTAACAGAAGAAGAAATCTCCATCCGAAATTCATTCAGACAATACTGCCAATCCGAACTGCTGCCAAGAATTACGTTAGCGAACAGAAATGAAGGTGATTTGAAGAACCTCTCGGTTGTCAACTGCTTTCTTATCTCTTTGCTTAGTGTTTGACAGAGAAATCTACAAGGAGATGGGTCAGTACGGAGCTCTCGGTTGCACAATTAAAGGCTACGAATGCGCTGGTGTGTCTAGTGTAGCTTACGGCTTGATGACGAGGGAGGTTGAGCGAGTTGACTCAGCTTACCGTTCAGCGTTGTCCGTGCAGAGTTCTTTGGCCATGGGAGCTATTTATATGTACGGCAATGAGCAACAGAAACAGAAGTATCTTCCCAGAATGGCAAAGGGTGAGCTAATCGGCTGCTTCGGGCTGACTGAACCAAACCACGGAAGTGACATTGGAGGAATGGAAACGAAGGCCAAGTTTGATTCAAAGTCAAAGACTTACGTTCTTAACGGAAGCAAAACTTGGATAACCAACTCGCCGATCGCTGACGTTCTGATCGTGTGGGCTAAGGGAGAGGATGGAAAAGTTCGAGGGTTTATCGTCGACCGGTCCGAGAGCTCGCAAGGCCTTGGCACACCTAAAATTGAAGGCAAATTTTCGCTGAGAGCTTCAGACACCGGAATGATTCTGATGGACGATGTTCGTATTCCTGAAGAGAATTTATTGCCAAATGCTCTTGGCATGTCAGGACCATTCGGTTGCTTGAACAACGCAAGATATGGTATCGCATGGGGCGCACTTGGAGCAGCTGAAGCTTGCGTTTCAATCGCTCGAGAATATTGCTTGGACCGCAAACAGTTTCAACGTCCGCTCGCACAAACTCAACTCATTCAAACGAAACTAGCACAGGCTGTGACTGAAATCTCGCTCGGTCTCATGGCAGCGTATCAAGTCGGACGGTTGAAGGACAAAGGTCAACACAGTCCTGACATGGTTTCGCTGATCAAACGGAACAATGCTGGAAAATCTCTTGAGATTGCGAGACAAATGCGAGACGCGCTAGGCGGAAATGGTATCGCTGACGAGTATCACATCATCCGTCATGTTATGAATCTGGAAGCTGTCAACACTTATGAGGGAACTTACGACATCCACGGATTGATTCTCGGCCGTGCCATCACTGGCTTATCAGCATTCTAGTGAAAATCAGACACACGAGTGCATTTAAAATTTATTTTTGATAACCATTTTAATGAAAATAAAAAATGAGGAGATTTCTATTTTACTGAATTAGATAGACAAAATCAGAAAAAGACTCTAAGAAAGCACCGAATGCATTCAGCGAATGTTTCTCATTGAATGTGATGATAAAGATGAAAAGCTGCCCAAAACTTGCTGTCGAAGTGAGAAGAGGCAAGCACGTGAAAAGCTTAAGAATAAATTCATCGATCGCGCAGCAGTTAAATGCAATTCGATCTTTAGCTTAGATTAATGCAAGAGTCGGTTAAATATCGTCTTCAAGGAATATTCACAAAGAGTAATTTTAAGTCAGCGTTAAGCATTTCATCCCTCGAGCAACTAATTTGCCTCCGAGATGACAACAAAGTGGGAGAAAAAGTCATGCCTAAACTTTTAATTTTTAGTTTCCTCTTCTCGCGTCCGTTGAATGCCTAACCGATCTATCTTTCCTCTACGACTGAATAAACGGCTACTTTTCTTCTAAAATACTTTAATACTTGCCGTGATTGCCTTAATGTTTGCCATGCTTCCCTGAATATTTGAATTTCCCGCGTGACTTCGGATAATTGCGCGCGCGTCGCTTAACCGATTGTGTCGTTCCGTGAAGAGAAAAATTTAGTTCAGAAAGTTTCCTTTAAATATTATTTTGACGCATCAATCGAAAGTTTTAATACACAAAACAGCCGTCAAGTTGTTCTTCTACTTAGTGTACAATCGAATTATGTGTTAGTTTTTCCTGAAATGTGTTATATTACATGAAAAATCGGTGTTTCGGTTCAGATGTTTTCCCAATTCAGGGCTTTGTAAGTAGACGAAAGAGTTTCTTCTCCTCCCGAGTGCTGTGCGAGTGAAAAATCAATAGTTTTCTCCGCTATCATGGATTCTTTATCATGTGAGATGTATCGAGATGAATGATTTATTGTTCTGGTGTCGTTACTTGGCCCACAGAAACCCTTGAAGGGAGTTGGCTGGATCTATCGCCGTCTTATCAGTCATCGCCGTATTTATCTTTTAAGAACTGATAAGGCGAAATATTCGCAACGGTGAACATCTTGCTAGCGGTTCGATCATCATCGAGTTCTGTGCAATTGTTGTGAAGTTAACATGACGGCTCCGTAAATGGAAGTCCAATGATTTCTAATGGGGGCACTTGAAGCTCACTAATTCAAATTGGCATAAACTCTCCTTCCCGCTGCGAGCTCACATTGCGTGCCGCCTTCGTTTTTCTGAGGGTTCATTAAGTTAATTTTCGACGGACTCATACTCGAGGGATGAACTTGCAAGTTATTATGACTAATTAAACTTAAAGAGAACAGATCCCAAGTGATTCATCAAAGCGAAAGCGGACGAGGCGAGAACAGTAAAAATAGCGCCAAGTTCAAACATCAAACCGTCTCGGTGCGATATGCGAGCCGTGGTTGAGTTAATTTTGGACGAAATCCCAATTTTCGCGTCACACTTTCGTGTTTGTTTTCTTTCGCGAGTTTTAAATTAGAACACGGGTGCACGAAAAGCCGTAGAACGTGCTAAAGATTCTCGCTCATTCACAAAAAAAAAGAACAACAACGCGCTCTGAGCCACCACAAGTAAAACGCAAACAGAGATTCGAGTCTCTCGCGAGACTGCGGCTGAAATCATCGCGATATTTTTGTGATCTTCTTGCCTTTTCATTAAGCTTTTCGTTCGATCTTTCTGCATAATTTTATGATTTTTTCTTCATCATCGTTCGTGTATTCATTTCAAAATAGTAATTCTCGCCTTCTCTCGCGCGCGGCACTCACACATGGTCGAGCCGGAGCGAGTAAGTCGAAGCGAACTTAACAACTTTATACGTTGGCTCAGTCTGACTCTTAATTTGTTCGCTGTTAGTTCGCGTTTGTACGCTTAAGTCGCGGAGAGAAGAAAAATAAAATTTGAAGGTTGGTGCTTCGGAGGAAGTTCCCTTAAAGTTATTTTCGCAAAGGAATATTTGTTGGAAAACCGCGAGACGAGACGGGGAAAAGTTGAAAGTTTCACTCGGCCGTCGCCCAGCTATTTTTAGTTTCAATTGCTCATAAGTTTTCGCAGCGATTCGCTAGTTGAAGATAAATCTGTTCGCTCGATGGATCGTAACGATCGTCATCGAGTGATTCTCAAGTGAAGTTCCCGAAAGTTTCAAAGAAAATTTTGGAAAATCTTCGAGTGAAGAGAAAAAAGTTTCACAATCGAGAGTTTTTCCTTCTATTTTTCCCGAATGTGATTTCAACACGAAGCATTTATCTAATTTTAAAAAATATTTTTTCCTCTCCACCCAAATCGCGGCACCCACACACACATCCGACAGCGATCCAAACACACGTTCGCCGATTTCGCTGTTGATCAGATGGAAAGAGCATTTAGTGAGAAGTGTCGATGATATCGATTTCCTCGTGGAGGAAAAGCCGCAAAGGTGCAAGTTGCTGGAAAATGCCAGGCTCAGGGGGAGCGAATTCCGCGAGCTCCCAACGGTTGTGTAACGATAAAGACTTTTCCGCGCGTATTTATCTGGCATTTGCTGAAAAGGCGTTGATGTGTTTGTGGTGATGACTGTCGGTTGTGTGGCGTTGCTTTATGGGCTGACGGTGGAGTGAAAAGTCATTGCCAATTGTTTATTCTCCTTAACCGATTTCTTTCGTCGTCGATAAACAAAACTCAGCTCTACTGAAAGAGAAATACTGTGAACCCTAGTGCAATCGAAAGCGTTCACCACTTTGGCACACTTTCCATCAACACGCTTCCTGTTTACTACATTAGCGGATTCTTCAGCCAATCAACAAAGGTGAGCGTCGTAAATTTCACTCGGCGGCTTCAAACTCTTCTCGAATTTCTCGTCTGATCTTCTCGCAAAAATCGACAGAAATATTCAAATCCGAATAGTTTTTGGAGTTTATTTTCATGCGATTTAATTACCAACACAAAGGAGCGTCCATTGAATAAGCTTGGTCAGCTTGCCAACATCAACAAGCGACCCAAACGCCACACAAATTATGTGAGCTCAGCCTACGATCCATCAATGATCACATTTTGCTTTCCAACCGCCAGACAGAGCGCGGCAATGAATTCGTTATTTTTAAACAACAGTCCCAGGTTTTCTTCTTCGTCTCCGCTGCCTTTTCTGATTAAAGCATTGAAAAGAAAATTCTTGATCCAATTTCTTTCCCTATGGACAAAATGACGCGAGTTGAACGATGCAACGACGTCGATATGCAGCTCGAGTGAGAGTATGAAGCGCATCAAAAAGACGAACCTAATGTGATTCCACTATGAAAATCAAACAACGAAGAAAAAGAAAATCAAATATTGAATAAGAAAATCTAAGCGAGCGACAGAAACCCGACGAACAGATAAAATTTCAATCCAAATATTTACGTTACGGATGATATTTCTTTCTTATCACGAACGGTAAAATTCTCTCTCTCCAACCTCGATTAGCGTTTCAAATTCATGAGCATGAAGCACCGATTCCGGAATCAATTGACGACATGAGTTCGATGACATTTGTAGGCACAGAACTAATGTAATGTAAAGCGCCCGCATGCAGCTAGAATTGGATTAAAGTCGTGTCGTTCTTGCAGCTTCCATCCACAAGTTAAATGCGCGCGCCGGGTGGCATCGATAAGAACAATGAAGCTCCGGTAAATCATGTGAGGCCCCAGTAGCGAATTTGCATTTCTTTTTCGAAAATCGCTTTCCAAACATCCGCGAGCTCATGATTCATGTTTCGAGTGAATCACAGTGAAATTTCATTCGCTTGAAACGCGACCACTTTTCCGAGAGTTTTTATCGCGCTGTTGTTGCCGCTGCCAACACACGGCCATCGTATAAGCTGTCATCGTCAAATTTTTGACGACGTCGTTGAATAACGCCAAGAAACAAACAAACAAGAATTTAATGGAACACGAGGTGACCGAAAAGGCAAAGAATGACAATCATCGCTTCCCGGATGAGTGCAAGAATCGTGAACTTGAAGTTGAGAAGCTTCCGATGAACACGTTGATTAATTGATTAGCGGGCTTCGGCTCGAAAATGAATGTGACCTTGACTCAAACACACGCGATATCTAATTGACACCATCTTGACGACTACGACGGCTTCCATATGGTTGAGGCAGCAGCAGCGGCAAAATACACAGATCCAAAAATACATTCAAATCAGATCTTTTCGTGTCTGCGCTTGCGAAAGGCGAAGTTGGTCATCCGAGCGCCATAACGAAGATTCTTTGAACGGCGATCGAGTGGAATTTTATTGTTTCTCGCTCGTTGTGTAATTAAAATTCATGAAAAGCTTATAAAACACGGTGGCTATTAATAACTTGGCTTGTAAATTCTAAGTAACCCGATGAGACCAACCGATGACGTCATGTAAGACTGGAGTCGTACACCTAATCAAATGAACTTCTGCTGAATCGCAACTGTAAACAATCGGAGTTCATTCTTCACGTCATTTCGAAGCACTTACACATGCGCGGATCAAAGCGAGCATTTGTTAAATTAAACAGAACAAGACAGATTTCCATCGCGTCCGACGTGTTGTGTTGGATTTTCATCTCGCGGCTTCGTTATTTATAGCTCGCAAGGAAAACGAGAGGAATGGGTATCGACAAAAACAAAAAATAAGAAACGATTTTGTGTTTTCCCCACGATAAACGGCGCGACTGAGAGATTACCACGATGCTACGCGAGAGTGCGAAAGTTTTGAAGTTCGTTTGCAAAACAAACAAAGCTATGCTACCTATTGACAGCATGTTAATCGTCATGCCGTCAAGTCTCTTGAATCTCCCGGCAATTCCATCATCAGAATGTTTCAATCGAATTCAGATTTGATTCATCAAACCTCTCGATGATCTCAGATTCGAATGATGATGATTTATGTCTTTTAAATTGTTTCGCTCGCCTCAACAGAGCATCGCTCCACGTTGTGACGCAATAAATTTCAATTAGCATTCTCGACACGAGCGTCAGCGCCAGCCGACGAACAAGTGCAAGATCAAATGTCAGAGGAGCTTTGTTGATGGAGCAGTCAAATGCAAAGACAGAGGTTGTTACGCAATTCCGTTTCCTTCGATGACGGGATAATTTGTGTCACCGCCAGAAGCGCGATGATAGATTTATTTCTTGAAATTGAAATGAAAGCGAATCCCATGTGAGTCCGTCGACTATTTTTAACTTCTACTCACCTTTACGACATCATCAGCAGATAGAATTGAAAACTTGAAGCGCTTCCAACTTTCAGCCTCATTAATAAATCACATTAATGGTGCATGCATAGAACCGCACGGCCACTCGCTGACCCGAAAGACAAGCTCCGGGATTATTTTTGAGTTCGAGAGATGACGAAGAGCAGAGCGGCGACATCTGCTCGTAAACGGTATCGAAGCAACGCAATCACCTGTTAAATTTATCTAAATTTAAAAGCCATTGTGTCTTTAATGCCGTCGTCATAAGTCATTGAACTTTATCGACGAATTCCTTTGCTACCTAGCGAAAAAAGGTCGACTTTGTGTTTATTCTGCGACAGGTTTCGGTTGGGCTCGAGTGAGTTTCGTGAGCGTAGAGTGAGAGGAGAAAGGTGTGAAAAATTGATCCAAGGTGAAATGGACACCTGAGAAATTGCCACTATTTTGTTGGGACCTCCATAAATTTGAACCGATGTTTGTCTTCTTCTTCGAGCTGCCTTCATCACTCCCCGATCTTGAACTTATCAAACGTTGTTTTGCTGTCTTGTTCGGCTTTAAACTCTTGAAGTGTCCACGCTAGTTAAGCAGCGATGAAAATAGAAAATTCACCTGGCACGTGAGGCTGAAACGGGAACAATGTAGGACTGCCGGGGACTGTTTTGTTGAGGCGTAAGCAAACGCGTTCAAGATAATCAATTTTCACGATCCAAATAAACGAAGTTCAGCACCATCTTCGAGCAGCGAGTCGATTGCCGCCTCTAATTGTTAATTAAACAATTTATGGAGTTTATGGAACGCAAATTTGCACAAACTTTTTTTCTTGCTCGCGCTCTCAAACGATTATGGGAAATCGATGGAGCTACATCGCAAGTGAAGGACGTAAAGTTTCGACTAAAACTAGTTTTTCGTTGGTGTCTTCTTTTCCGCGGAATATTGAACGATAAAACCGAATTGCCGCTTTAAAACAGAACGTTAGAAGCCTGAACGGAATTAGTCTGGTTATTAATGAGTTTTGTTCGAACTTGTTTGAGGCAAACAGTTTAGAGTTGACTGAGGATTGAGGAAGTGGAAACTTTGCTAACAACAGATTCGGAGTTTCTTTCCACCTTAAGCTTTCTAATTAATCTCGATTGTCTTTCGGAATCGACTCGCGTAAGTTGCACTTGGCATCGTCACATCAACTTGAACTTTTCCTTCTACCAGCAACTGCAACTTTTTATCAAACCATGTTTGTCCTCGTTCACGTGACGTTTTTCTGTTTCTCAGTCAACTTTGTTAGCAAAACGGATTGTCAAGACTCTTCGCTCAAAGTTGAGGGAAAATATTTTCTTCCCGGGCAACGAAAACTTTGCTGATAAAAAGTCAAGCGAGAATTTTCATAAATTATAAAGCCAACAAAAGAAGTTGGTGATGAGATGAATGGGAAGGGAAGACAATGTCCCCGTTTCTAGAGAGAGATCATGGCAGAGAATAGTTTTATCGTTTCTAACTTTTTAAAGGGAGCAAGAAAGCAAAACTTTTTCCCGTCGCCTGACTCATATTTCCGGTCGCCTTTTTGTGATGGAAATTTTTTAAAGTTTCGTCTCCGGTTACGAGCAAACTTTCAATTTTCAGCTAAGCCGAAGCTCGAGATCGTTTTAATTACCGAGGAATTCTCTCAATGAAAGTTTAAAAAGTTTTTACGGCCATCCCACCCAACCCTTGAGGGCAAGAATTATCGTCGGACGGAAGTGTCATCATCACGCGCTTAGGGAAATCTCGTTGATTGTATTTCCACTGCGAACAGTTTCTTATCCAGCGCCGTTCCTAAGCAGTCTGATGAACCGAAGCAAATTGTCTCCCTCGTTAACATTGAGCTAATTTATGAATTTTTATTTAATTAGCCTTTCAATTAATGGCAAGTGGAAGATGATGATGACGACATTGTTTGTGTGCGTGTCCGGGGGAGAGATTAGGCTGAATCTCTGCTCGATTGGGTGTCGCTCGTGCCGGACAATGAGCCACATCATCTCGCCATCAACTTTGATCTGATAATGGGCCAGAAGTTCGATACGCCTTTGTTCGATGCGCTCTTTTTCGTGTAAGCCGAAAGTGAGAAAATCAATATAGTTTGATGTTGCCGAGGGTGAGAACATCATCGTTTTCTCGTTATTATCACCAACTGAGTGGCACACTGCACATTCTGCGACGAGAGGAAATTTAATCTCCTATCGCCGCTCGATGGTGTTAAACAAAAGATCCATTAGATGAATGAACTCGTTAATGGGAGAGCAATGAAGGCTTTCAATTAAAGGATTTCGATCGTGTTTTCGGAAGATGTTTGTGTACCTTGTAGCTGTCGGACCAAACAAGCTGACAATTGATAAAATCATACTTGGAAATATTTCATGCTTTGGCTCGGCGGCTTTCTAATCAACGAAATGATCGAGAAAAGCCTTGAAGCGAGCTCTCACCCGAATGTCGTAATTTCGGTGCAGAACAGTGAGCCTGGCGAAAAATATAAATGCTGCCCGACTGTCGGGCGCCACGGAGCAGGCAGCTTCCATACAGCCACCCCTTCCCTCCTCTTGAGAAATGGGCGATAAAAAAAGAAAAAGACATTTCCAGCTCCATGTTGAGCGGAGCTTGGGGTTTGATGTTGTTTGTGAACACATTTTTCTTCTTATCCATCGTCGTGCGCGCCGCTCCAGCGATTGAGTGGAGTGAGACGGTAGAATAGACAGCTTAATGCCGTTTCCGATGAGAGACATTTGCAATTTTTCCATCAATTGGATCAATTCGCGAGCTTTTCGTTACTTCTTCATTGGAATTTTCACGAATTCTTGAGAAATGTTTTCTTTCGATCGTCTAGAAATTATATTCGAACCAACTCGAGCAGAAATATGAGTGGGTGGAATGGAACGATTCAATCGCGTTTCAATATTTTCCTCTCGAAAAATGCCAGCAGCTGTATCCAGTTCCATCGTCGCAAAACATAAAAGTGCATCGCAGTGTCACTTGCTGACGATAGCGATCGAGATTAGCTTTTAATACAATCATGTTCTTAATTAGCCAGAGACTCGTCCGCCTCTCCGTCTCTGTATGCAATCGTGTTTTAATCGCAACAACACCATCGAGCATGTGTTGCCCATTCATCGGTCCACATTCGTCGTCGAGCGATGCACCCACGCGTCGACAAAGAATCAATCAATGGAGCAAAGCTGTTCCATATTATCCGTTCCTCTCTCTCCGTGTTTTCTCGAGAAACACCAACTCGAACGACCTTCAAGTGGATTTTATGGAATGCGTTGATATTTTTTTCCATTTCGCGTAATACTCACACTGATCTAGCTCTTTATGGCCCGAAGCGCTTGCCGCGCGTTGTAAATTCTTGTTTTCATTCATTATATTTAATCCACTTGCATCGCTCGCGATGGAAAACAGCAGAAATGCATTTCTCATTTAATCGGGTGGCGCGAGACGATGTTAATTGTAATGGATCTCGATAAGTGGCTCGACGACATGGAATTTCATGATATATTTGCCATGGAGATCGAGAAGCTCTATTGATGCTGATGGCTGTGGAATGTAGTCAACAAATCAGATCGCGCGTGGGTGATTCAGCTCGTAACTCTCACGCGCCGCAATATCGAGCCGAAGTGAAAGCTTTTCCATCTGTCGACACGTTGAATGGAAAACTCTCTGAAAGTGCAACTCAAAGATCACTGAACCTACGACTCCATTACCCGAGACTGCATCACCGCAAAGAAAATAAAGCTATTAAAAAAGGTTAAGACAAATAAACGAGCGAGATCATGGAGCGGCTTCATTCGTAAAACATAAATAGAACGAAAAAAAAACTTCATCGAAAGATAAAAACCATAAATCCGCTCGCTTCCAACTCCAGCCCGCTTCCTCCAATTCGCGGTGTGTGTGTCTGTGAAGCTGCAAAAAGTGTACTAAGCGCATAAACACTCGCTGATGCATCGCTCTAGTTTCCATGAAAGGAAGGCGAGGAAAAAGTCGCTGCGGAAATGTTGTGCATAATGTTCTTGATAATGGATGTGAACTTTGTTGTTCTGCGAAATTACGTCACCATGTTGTGTGCAGCGTCTGATGACAATGTCTCTCCCTCTCTCTCGTTGCAGATCTCTCATGTGAAAAACAATTTGCGAAAGAAGTGAAAAATAAACGAACGACGAACCAACGACAACAGCAACCAGCTTCAAACGCTTTTTCTCTTGGTCCGAATACTAAAAATCGCTTAATAAATCTAACGAGGAGAAGAAAAAACCGTGCGAAGCGGAGTTTGGAAAATCAACGAGAACAGTCAAGCAGCATTGAGGTGAGTTTGCCGATTACCAGGAAAATCATTTAATTTTCCCCGCGCTGACCACTTTGAGCGAAAGCAAAATGTTCTCGTTGCGGGAGAATTTGTGGAAGTTATTTGTGTAAAGTTTGAAAAACATCCAAGTCTGGATTAAATGAGTTTTCTATGTTGATTCCCGGGCTGAGCTCCACTGGCCTCGGTCTAACATGGAGATTGATTTTTTTGCCATGACGATAAAAGTAAGGCGATCAATTTCCATTTGCGTGTCCAACCGAGCGGCGTAGCGATGGAGAACATCACTCGTATCCATTGCAACACCAGAGCAGCATAGGCGCCAAACTGTCGTCGCTGTCTTTACATCCGTCGACTTTCCAAAGGGACCGTTTCCTGTGGCCACTCGAATTCATAATGGATTCTCCGACTCATCCTCTCCCCCTCCCCAATCTAATCCGATTGTCTTTTGTGTTTGAAAGGATTAGGGAAAACCATAAATTAGCATCTAATTTGCGGCATCATGCCAGAAATTTCATCTTTGACTCTGCTCCTTCCAAAAGCGAAGAACCCGTTTGAGCCGAATTGATTTCGGCCGATGGAGAATTCCGGATTTCGATTTGTAAATGCACCAACTCAATTTGAGTTTTCAAAAAGTTTCATCCGAGCACTTTACGTGTGTGTGCGAGAGGGAAGACTTGGGTCATTAACATTCTTCCATGGGGTGAACCGGCTTTTCGCCTTTCCCCTCTCGCATCTTTTGTCTCGTTCCGACACGAGCTCTTGGCTGAGGGAGAATTGAATTCAGTTTTTTCTGCCCTTCCACTTTTGACGAGGACCGCGAGTCTGCGCAGCGAATTGGCGAAGGGGAAAATGCGACGAATCCTCATAGAAATTTTAAGCTTTGCGTCGATTTCGTTGGTGAAGTTACAGCGTTTGTGTTCGTCCGACTACCCCGTGAAATGTGAGCCCTTCACCGTCAGTCCCTTGTTGCCATCATTCTAGGCCTAACCGTCGTAGTGACAACATCAACTCCAGAAAATTAGTTGAGCTTCAAAGAGAGGAAAAGTGAAATTTTCCTTTTGTTACAATTGCTCGGGTTGTGAAGAAAGAGTTTGAGCAGTGATTCCCGTTAAGTTTTGTGTCGAGATGAGAGTGTCTAGTTAAACAGTCGCAGTACCACTTCAGTTAGTTGTTTGTTGTTGTCGTGACAAGAAGTCGCTCCGCCGAGCTCTCTGAAATTAAACAATCTGTTAATCATTTTCCTTTTCCTGCCTTCGGTAGAAAGGAAAACAATTTTAAGCATTCGGCTTTAGATTTTTCCATTTTAAACTTAACGCAACGCAAAAGTGCCTTTGAGAAAGAAATTCCTTCGAATCTGAATAACTTTATAGTTTTATTTCTGCGTGGAAAGCGAGTAAATTCTTTTCATTTTCACATATTTGGCATCCAGAAGTTGCCTCGAGAGCGCTGAGCTCCCTCCCAATTGCTCACCCGATTGCCTTCGCTTGTAATATTATTAAAAGTAGTCAGTGCCTAAAACCCAACGAAAAAGTTACACAAAACATGATGCTCGAGTCTCTGAAAGTTTACATGGGTAAGTGGAACGTCAACAACTTTATTCTCCTCTGTAGTCAAAGTTTTCCTCATCATCGTGAGGTTTCCTTTTTCGTCGTCGACCTTTTTCCCGTTCGCGTGATGAAGAAAAGTCAGAAGAGCTTTTCATTAATTGTTTGCCGATGGACTTTTTGTTTTTCTCGCCAAGATGATTTTCCCTTCTCCCTCCCCGGCCTTATTGTCGTCCGGTGTGATGCGAGCGTCGAGCTAAAATCCATTTCAAGCCTAGCTTTCCTATTTAATTAAACTTTTTTTCCTTTTAAATCGATTGCTCTCCTCGTCCGAACTTTAAATGCTGAGCTTGGCAGAAGAAAATTGAATCAATTTATGAAGGCTGTTGCCTCTCTCCGGCTTTTAATTGAAATGCCGTTCATTGTTTGATGGCAAGCTAGACACATATGCACATTTGCGTTTGCTTTAATCTGGCCCTGCAGAACGAGGAAACTTCACCACTTTTTGTGCATCACAACAAACATGCGAAGCTCAGAAGTGTGCAAAAGGCATTTCTGAGGCTTTTCCATCCAATCCGGTGCACACGAGAGCACCAACATGAGTCAGAATTTATTATCGCCAAATGTGAATGCTGATAATGGCCAGAGACGGGATTTGGGGTGGACGAACACGTTTAATTTAGGCAAGAGGGGGAATTCCTCTGCCCTCATCGAATGTTTATTAAATTTATCTTTCACACACCGGAGTTTGCTCTGCGAAAAATTAGCAGACAATTTCGTCGTAATTGGTTCGCTTTCCGACTCCCCCGTGGACCACTTGAGAGTTTTCCCTCATTGTCTCGAAATGGGAAACTGATCCGTTTCCTCGTTAGGCTCTAACAGAGTTCAAACGGAACTGGGTCGAACATGAAGCCAAGCAACTTCTGTTAGCTTTTCGTTGTGTCCATCACGACTGAAAAATGCTTTTCTTGCTTCGTGTTGGCGACGTTGATGGGTGTTCTCTGCTCTTGTCATGTAGAAAGGTTTTCCTCTTTTTGTGCAATAAATTCCGAAAATATTTCGACAACGTGTGTGCGTCGAGCTGAGAAAAATGTGTTTCCCTCATTGCATAATTTTTATGGCGCCACATGAAGTGGCGATAAAAATTGTCGACAAAATAATGCACTAGACGCGAGAGCGCTTATTCCTGTTGATAACGACGTTCGATCTCGCCTCGCTTAGCGATAAATTCTCGTTCGATAATTTGTTATTGATTATTTTCTTCCTTTCGTGATTTATGTGCCACGATGAGACATTGTTGGGAACAGGACAAAAGATTCTCGCTGTTTCCTTTCTTTATCGATGTGGGATTCAATAACATGAAATCAATTTGACAAAAATAGCTTCAGAGTCACGATGATGACTTTCTGTTGATAAACAACGGCTCGCGTTTATTGATGCACTGCAGTTGGTGTCGTTGGGTCAGCGGGCGACACAAACATGAATAGCAAGTTCGTCAACCTCACAGCGTTGATGAAAATTCCTGCATTTTAATTAAGATCGTTCGAAGATAAATTCCTGGAGACGAGTTGCGCTCTCGTTTAGCTTTTTAATTAAATGAACGTTCACGTCAAACTATGCGTCATGATTCTATCAAAATAAACTTCCAGCTGAGTCGTCGCTTCGAATCACTTGTTCCGGATGCATAAATCGCATTAGTTTCGAAGAAACTGTTTCGTCCTGCCAGCGTCGTCTTCCACGACAACGACGTTGTCATCTAATTTTATTGGAGAGAATCGAGAAGAAAACTTTATTGATCAATTATCGCTGGAAATTTTATTTCCCTGCTAGGCCCAAGACGCGTCCCACCCTCGCCACCCCAGTCGCTTGTTGTTTTTCATTTAATTGATTGGAGATTATTGGGATGGAAATTGTGCTTCCCAGCTCAGGCATTAAAATTAATGATCATTGCTCTGTAAAGCTCTCTGTCGTGTTTCTGGCAAATCGAATAGGAGGATGCGAATCGATTTTTCAATCGCTCGGCGGTGGAAATCTCCAGAAATCCGGATTTAATTGAAGTTCTTTGAGGCTTTGGTGCGAAATATTTAACTATCCTCATGATTTACAGCCCCTCATACAAGTGCCCCCGATGCGTTGCGCTTGCTTTCATTAACTTTTATTTCATTCTCATGTTTTCCATCTGGATCCAATCTACGCACACTCACATGTATGGCGGTCCCATAAATAAACGAAATCAAATAATTCAATTAGATTCGAGCAATCAAAGCGAGAGAGCAGAAAAAAGTTTGTTTTTGTTGTGCAAACTGGAGAGCATATAAAATATGCCTGAAATCGATTCCCAGCCGATGGGGATGGTAACGACGATGCGGAGGGAAAGAAGAAACAGAAATGAAGTTTTCCCGACGAAAACTTTTCTTGATTTCCTGCCGCTATAAAAGAGTTGTCGAGTCTCCCGATTGTGTCGTCGTTTGACATTTTCCAACCACCCGTGATCACCGGAAACGTAACGTCTTCCTTTCTGCTTTTCTCTCGCTGCTGTTACAGCTCGTAGCGACACTTCCACCCGCATAAGATTTAAACGAGAGTTACGAGATGATTCCGCAGAAGTTTAATTGAAATCGATTTCTTCGTCGAGAGATCAAAGCTCTCGCGAGGATTTACTCGAATTAAACTAACTATAATTACTTTATGAGAAGGCTGGATATAAATCTGAATTAAGAAGCCTTTACCACCCTTTGCCTCCGAAACTTCTGCCAGCTCGAAGCGAGAGAAGACACAACAAAGACGCGATTAATTTAATTTTACATAACGAAACAAATAAATTTTCTGTTTGCTTCGCGCTCTAACTGAACACTGAAAGCACTTCGCAGCGAGAGCTCTTTGAAGCTTCTTTCGGGAAACTTCTACAATTGTTTTCGAGTGAAGTAAGTGGAAGAGAAATTGTAGAATTAATAACAATATAAGTAGAAACGCTCGATCTCATCTGCTGTAAGCAAACGTGGATGCGAGAAAGTCGGGATTATTTTCACTTTTAAAGAGTCGACTCGAGCGGTGCGATTACCGCAGCCACTGAAATCCCTTCTCGGAATGAAAAGCGAGCAATGTAACTCGGCGAAACAATGGAAAGTGAATTTCCAGCCGATTGGATCGAATGTAGGTTCTTGTATTTATGGGTGAAGAATCTGCACGGTCAGAGCTCCATGCAATGTGTTGATGATGCGATAAAATTCAGATCTACCCAATTGTCCAAGCCTCCGGAATTCTGTTTTATGTTGAAGTAGCTTTACATTTTTGTGTATTCGAATCATTTTTGGGGCGAGAAATTGAAACTTCTGCTATCCTCTCATGTGCTGAATGTCTCTCATCTCGTATGTTTTTTATGTGTTTGTTGCGTCCGCTTGCTAAAGGGGATGGAACATGATGATCATGTAAATGTTACGTAGCATAAAACAATTGTCATAGAGCATTTGGAAAATTTCATCGGTTGACGTGTACAAAGAGAGAGAAAACATAATTTTTGGTGGAACAGACGAGTCTGTGTCGGACGGTCGTGTTGTGTTCGGGAATCCACACCAATTAACATAATTAATTTGAGAGTTTTTCTGGACTCCGCCCGACCACTTTTTATCATTGTTAATGGGCAGTTCATTGGGCGCCGCCAGCCGGCTCCCAATTTTTGGCGATGTGAATTATGC
Source organism: Smittia sp. YW1114-2 (assembly GCA_033064975.1). Lineage (NCBI taxonomy): Eukaryota > Metazoa > Arthropoda > Insecta > Diptera > Chironomidae > Smittia > Smittia sp. YW1114-2. The sequence goes on from CP093832.1 coordinate 8,454,443, forward strand.
GGCGACCGACGCCAAATTATAAATGAATTTACAAACATTTCTGCCGCAAAGCACTTTCTGACAGTGATCCATCAATGACAGTTGTAAAACCGCAGACTCTCGCCTCGCATAAATCGCTGCGTCCTTCGAGTACCGACAGGCCGCAGAGCGAACGTGTTTTCCATCGAAAGAAATAGACCGAAAGATGTAAAAATAATTTCCTCGTTGGAAAAATCGAATTAAATCATAAATGTTGACGATGAATAATTCATGTCGGGCGCGCTCTCCTGATTATCATGAATCAGGCCCATAAGAACTGTCAGCGCCTGGAACGACCCGCGTTTCATCAGGCTCAGCCTCGACTTATCATCGAACAATATTGAAAAATAAATCGCACATAATTCATCAGCAATCGAGATTCCGATCGCCGAGAGTGTAAAGAGAACAAAATTTTCCCTCTGTTGCGCATGGGAAAATCTTTGCGGGTAAATGAACTTGTTTCGAAGTAAATTAAGAACATTTTTTATCAGAGCCGATGATGCACCGTAAGAAGTTTCCATTCTCCCGATAACTTCCCATTCGAGAGAGGAACGAAGAGGGGCGAAAATTCAATTTGCTTCCACTGCGCCGGCGACGAAATTTTCTCCTTCGGGACATTTTCTCCAGCCGCTTCTGGAATCGCATCATGTGCGCATATTTAATTCCATTTTCCGATCGAATCGCACTCAGTTCGGCCACAAAATTTTCAGTTCTTTGTTAGACTTCAAAGTGGTGAGATGTGGAAAGACAAAATAAGCTGAGTGGATTGCCAGGAATTTTCTTCTGGAAGTTCATAAACAAGCACAGCGACTTTAATTGAATAAATTTCGACGAGGAACTAAGATGGACGCGATGGATATTGAATTATCTGCTGCATTAACGAAGGTAGTTGGCTGTTGCTGTGGATTGAGTTGAATGAAAAACTTTGTAATCAACCGGAAGTGCTTGCACTAAAAGCATTTACTTCGTTACGAAACAAAAGCTTCGTTGATTGAATGTAAACTCCGCCGCACATCGCGACGTGAATATTAAAGCTTCCAATTGAATTTTCCGATGCGAGAAATTTTCCTGTGTGTGTGAGAGTGCAATTTGAACATTCATTACGACTCCTCCATTCATCCTCAACCGCACCGTGCTCACGAATTATTTTTTCCTCTCGTACGGGTGACATGGAGCAGCGAAAAATAAAACATGGAATTTTCATAGCTTTTGTTCTTTCCTCGACATTCTTTCTTTGTTGGCTTAGACTGCGAGTGTGTGGGTCGGAAAACTCGGGGAAAAATCCAACGCGACTAGAACTGTGTTAGTGTGCTGTTTCATTTCTTTTCAAGAGGGTGCATCGATGGAGAAATTGCTGTGTCGTCATGACAACCTTTGGGAATTTGAATGAGACGAAGGAATTCTCTTAAAGTTTAAAGCGAGTCTGTAACCCACGAAACATTTTCTGTTCGACGACGTTCGCTCCACAATAAAAGCTAATTAATTTATGCTCACGCTTGCCTTACAAGCATTTTCTCTGCATAACTTCGCGAGATCCTTCCGAGAAAAAAGTTGTTTTCGCAAACAGCGCTCGGCGACTTTGGCACAACATGAAAATGCGAAAAATCACGTAGAGAAGATTACAATTCGGGGATGGCATCGAATTCAGTTTTCATTCAGCATCGCTTGGACGACTGGCTTGTAAATTGAAATAAAATACCCTGAAGAAGCTTTCCAGCAAAGCTTTTAATGAAATTCATTTGTCATGACGACCGCTCTCGTCTAATTGTTATCAATTTCGCTTCATTCGACTGTCTCTGATTGCAAACCAAGCGCTCCATTCAGACACATTTAAGTCGTTCCATTGAGCACCTGATTGATTGATTTCAGGAATTGGAATTCTGCTACGGCAGCCGTTTCCGAATTCATGATCGTCTGTCGCCTCGGGGAACCGAAGAATCTCAAGCCAAATCGAATTTATCCGGAAACACGACGAGGATTCTAATGAAAATCCATAAATCATTTTTCTCTCGATACTGCATCGCCGCAATCGGTGAATCCAAAAGTTTGCTTTCCGCTCTTTTAGCGGATCAATAAACCACGAAGCAGACGGTTCTTTGGCAATGTGAACGACCACAGTGGAAGATTAAGCATAGAACTTTGTCATCGGAAATTGTCGGCGATGGAAAATTGTGTCATTTGTGCATGCTGCATCAATCCATTACAGCATTTCCGTGACAGTATCCGAGCCTTTCTCATCATGCGACATTGTGCCTGCCGCACTTGACGAGATTACGATGTGCAAGGGGCTTATGAGGAGCGAAGTACGACTTCGCAACTACAGATTCTGATGCATGCACGTCGTAAACCAGACTTGGTGTCAAAAGAACGGGAGAGATGGTAACACCTTGAGCGTGTACATGTTTCGTATCGATTTTCCTTCCATCTCCGGCTCTTCAACATGGTGCGACGTCTAAAATCTCTCTCGTGGAAAAAAAGGCAAACACAAGTGAAATGTAAAGACGATAAAGAATGAGAGTCACTATGGGGATGAGCTTCGAGCACTAACTTCTATTCGATGGAGCTTTGAGCATTAAATTTATGAAGTAGCAAGCAGAGTTCTGTTCTTGATGCTTTTACGAGCTCGCCACAGCAAGAAGATTTGTTAGGGATTTAAGTGAATCGGTTCCATAACGAGAGAACGAGAGAGCTAAGGCTTAAAGTCGGGCCCCGACTCCATAAATTGGATTTAAGGATTGAAAGGGGAAATTTTCACACTCGCACGCACACACGAAGCGGAGAGGAAAATCAATTTCCCAAAACGATTATCTAAAGAACTGCTCTGCGGCTCTTCACCTACATTTCGGGTCCCTTTTCCTCTATTTGCCTTCTCCTGTCTTTGCATCATCGAAGGGAGAGGCGAAGTTTTCATTAAAGTGAAACAACAAAACCCAGTCAATGTTATCTCGAGGGTCGCACGAGAAAATCGGCTGGGTGAATTCCTGTGAAGCCCACACGACGACTAGCTCGATGTCAATGATTAAACGCCGTGATAAAAAAGAGGTTCAACCGAAGAATGTGTCCATCAATCGTTCATTCTCCTGCTTGGGTACATTTTGGGAACGAGGGTTGGTTAGCTACCTGATGCTGCTGTGCGAGGGCGGAAACATCAAATATTTGTTTTGCCGTATGCTCTCGCACGACGATAATGAGAAGAAGATGGTCATTGAGATTGGATTTATTTGGGACGACGAAAAGACGATGGTTGCCTTGCACGTTAATCGGCCTTTTTCGAAGCAATTATTATGATTTACCTTTGCTCTCTTCCCATACAGCGAGCTAAGGATTTTTATTTCATCTTGCTCGAGCAAGTAATTACGATTCATGAATTATGATGACATGGGTGGGAATTGTGTGGGTGGAGAAGCTTTTATTCCCCCCGCGCTCGTCTCTTGTAACGCCAATCAATCAACTCACACCGCTCCGATTGTCTCGTGTTTCACGGGTGATGCTTAGACCGCCCTTTATCTCAGAGGGAACCAGCAGTTTCCCCGTTTGTTGTAGGCACTCGAAAAGAGGGAAGCAATGTTTTGTCGAGGCAATCTTACGTTCCGAACAAATCCGTCAGCTTATGTCGATCATCGCCCTACGCTACTCTCCCTGACGACATTGACGTGATGGAAGCGCTCTCGACGACACATTCACATTCTATTAATAATCCATTAATGTGCTCCAACTATTAATGAGATCAGGTTCGCTCCCTTTTGTTGTCATGCTTCGCAGAATTTCTTCTCTTCACTTTTAATTGAAATATTTTTCGCTTTTCCGAGGAAAGTTTTCTGGCGAAGAGGAAAAGCTTTTTGCGTTATCAGTCGACTCAGCACGAAGTCGATTAAAGAGCCATTAAAACAAAAGCGATAGGGGCGGGATTGGGAAATTGGCAGACACAGCAAAGCTTTAAATTTTATGGATAAATTCACGACTCGATGCTGATCTCAAAGCCCGCTGATTCTAATTTGAAGAGTTCGCCAACATGTTTGGTTGGAAAATCCTACGCTGTCAGCGGCTTCAATTATCCGTCGATGGAAAAGTAAACAAACTCTCAGCTTTTCCATTGTTTTCGCGTTAATTTTATGATGAGAATCATCTTGAAAGCGACAGGAAGTTGAGCTTTACTTAATGGGAAAAGATTGTGGGCGGCTCGAAACAGAAAGGATTCGAGTGGAGTTTAAGTTTGTTTAACTTTATCGCGTCAACTATGAAAATCTGAGAACAAGAGAGAGTGGCTTTAAGAAGTCCTGTCCTTTCCAATCCTTTTTGTGAAGTTTCTGACAGCTACAGCTTGTGGGAGTGAAGGTAATTTATTATCCAGAGCTCCGCCATGAAACCTTCTTTCTTCGACTTCAATGAAAGCTTTTCTCTTCTGCTGGTATTGCGGTCTCGTTCCTTGTTACCCGCTTCTCGGTCCGACAATCTCTGGGTGTTTCCGCTCACATTTCTCAACTAACTCAGTCTCAGCTTTTGTGATTGCGACAATTATTGCTGTTCTCCGTTTCTCTGCGGCTAACGATCGGGAAGACGGCAACGGGAAGTGAACTAAGCCGCACTCAAGGGTTTATTCACCTGTTAAATGAGCCGAAGGAATCTCTTGCTTCCGCTCAGCTCAAGAATTCTTCAAACTTCCGTTCCGGGACTTTATTTGCACAAAACGACTCGCCTTCCTCTGCCCTCGCCCCCCGACTCTGCTCCAATTTTTCTCGCTATTCTTTTGACATGAAAAGAACATCATCAACATCGAAGTCGATGATGAAAGGAAAGAGAGGCGAAATCAAACAGAAGTCGAGTGGATTTACGAACGCGGAGGGGAACAAATAAAGTCGGCCGAGTTGTTGTTCTCATTCCATTGAGCACAGTGAAATCTTCCAACAATATCTCGCAAAGTCGTTGCGCTTTCGATTCTGTGAAATGCGGAAAATCAATCATCTCACTCGTCAAACATTTACATTGAGCCTGCAGCCTTTCGAACTGAACTTTATAATAATCTTGTCTTCTTCTCCTTGCCTCTTTGCAGATTCCATTGAAACATGGCCGCGCAATTATCGTTGCGGATTAGCTTGGAAGGCGGACGTGTCACAAAGACGATACAGTTTGATCCCAACACGACAGTATTTGATGCCTGCCGCCTCATTAGAGACAAGTTTGCTGATGCTGTTCAAGGACAAGGTAATGATGGATGACACGAAAGCTTAATGAAGAAGCTAACAGGTTTTCATTGACAGCCACCGAGTATGGACTCTTCCTTTCTGACGAAGACAACCGTCAAGGAGTGTGGCTGGAGCCAGGTCGAAACCTTGGCTACTACATGCTCCGCAACCTCGACATTCTCGAGTACCGTCGCAAGTTGAGAACACTGCGCGTCAGAATGCTCGATGGTGCTGTAAAAACAATTCTGGTCGACGACTCGCAGCCCGTTTCTCAGCTGATGGTTGTCATCTGCACAAAGATTGGCATCACTAATCATGAGGAATACGGACTCGTACGCGAAGAGCAAGAGTCACAGAACGAAAACCAACCGGACAACAAATCGAACTTTGGAACGTTGACGTTGCGACGAACCTTGAAGGGCGAGCGTGATCGCGACACCAAGATGGAAAGCTTGAGAAAAAAGCTTCGTACGGATGATGAGATCAACTGGGTTGACATCAGCCGAACGCTTCGCGAACAAGGAATCGATGAGAGCGAAACTGTTTTGCTTCGTCGAAAGTATTTCTTCTCCGATCAGAACATCGACTCAACCGATCCCGTTCAGCTTAACTTGCTGTACGTTCAAGCGCGGGACGCCATCTTAGACGGAACTCATCCAGTCACTGAGAACAAAGCTTGCGAGTTTGCTGGAATTCAAGTCCACATTCAGTTCGGCGATTTCAACGACAATAAGCACAAGCCAGGATTCTTAGAGTGAGTTTTTCCTTTGTCAACGATCTTTGAATTCAACTAACAGTGATTTGACTTTGTAGTTTGAAAGAATTCCTTCCTGGCTCGTATGTTCGAGTCAAAAACATCGAGAAGAAAATATTCGCCGAGCACCGCAAGCACATCAGCGTCAGTGAACTCGATGCGAAAGTTCAGTACACGAAAACAGCTCGCGAGCTTCCAACATACGGCGTCACTTTCTTCCTGGTAAAGGAGAAGATGCACGGAAAGAACAAGTTGGTTCCCCGCTTGCTGGGCGTTACTAAAGATTCTGTCTTGAGATTGGACGAGAGAACAAAGGAAATCCTGAAGACTTGGCCTTTGACGACTGTCAGACGATGGGGAGCGTCGCCGAATACCTTCACGCTCGACTTTGGCGATTATGCTGACCAATACTACTCGGTGCAGACGACCGAAGCAGAGCAGATCGTCCAACTCATCGCAGGATACATCGACATTATCTTGAAGAAGAAGCAGAGCAAAGACCATTTCGGCATTGAAGGAGACGAAGGGTCGACAATGGTGGAAGAAAGTGTCGCGCCTTTTAAGTGAGTTGGAATGAAACTTAATCCGCATGAATATCTCTAACAAATTGCTTTTTCAGAGCTTCAATCATTCAACAAGAAATTACGAAGGTTGGCAAGGTCAACGAAGAGTCCGTGTACAAGCCCGGCCTGCTCCGAGGCTCCGATGGTGAGTTTGCAAACTTATCGAAACATTCCGTTCACGTTCCTTATGATTTCCTTTCATTCATTTCCTTTATGATTTCATTTTCGTTTCGAAAAAGGCTCGAGACCTTACACAACTGGTGAGAACTCGCCGCAATTCGGTGCTATCGTTGGGCAAGTGAACCTAGCTCATCAGCCGCCGATGGTAAGACTTTCGTTTACTCGTATTATTTCAACCTTTGCGTAGCGCATTTCTCATAAGTAATTAATTTTATATCTTGAGTTGGAATGAGATTTGTCCTTTCATGCGTTAAAGTTCACTGAAGAACTTTGTTTTCTTCTCGTTCCATGCTTGTTCATTTAGCTTTCTTTGGGAGAGTTAAAGGCGTAGGTGGAATTATCTGACGATTGCTAACAATTTCCTCCATCCAATGTCTAACTTTTATTTACCAATTGTGATTGACAGCTTCAGCAAACTCGTGTCAGCTCCATCTTGAGCGAACCACAGCGTGCCTTACTTGGATATATCTCAGCTGGTCAGGAAGCGATCGAGAAAGCTGAGCGAGACTTGGAAACGAAAGCAACTCTGCCGCCACTCGGAACTGATCCTGGATCGTTACAATGGCGCGAGGAAACTCTCGAGACATCTAAGCAAGTCGTCACCAGTCACATTTCGAACATGAACGCTGCCACAGCACAAGTCGTGACTGCCACCAACGCTGACGACATCGATCATGATGCTGTCGGTGCTGCAGTGTCACAGATTGCACAGTCCATCCCAGAAGTGACAAAGGAAGTTCGTTTGATCGCTGCATTGATGGATGACGATCAGAACGGAGACAAACTTTTGGAGGCAACCAGAAGACTTTGCAACGCTTTCAGTGACTTACTTAGAGCCGCTGAACCTGAAGCTAAAGATCCTCGTCAAAACCTTTTCAATGCTGCCAGCCGCGTTGGTGAAGCCAGCGGTCAAGTGCTCTCGACAATCGGGGAAGACAGCGAAGAAAGTCGCGAGCTGCACGACATGTTACTCGCTTTGGCAAAGGCCGTCGCAAACACGACAGCTGCGCTTGTGCTGAAAGCCAAATCAATCGCTTCGGAATGCGACGATGAAGCAACGAGGACGAAAGGTAAGAAGCCTGACATATTTAATTGAATTAGAGAATCAATGTTTGACTTTTCTTTCAGTCATTGGTGCCGCAAGTCAGTGTGCTCTCGCTACGAGTCAACTCGTCGCCTGTACTCGCGTTGTGGCTCCGACAATCCAATCACCAGCTTGTCGCGAACAGCTGGAAGCAGCTGCACGCGAAGTCGCCAAAGCTGTTACCACTCTCGTTGAGGTTTGCAACGAAGCAACTGGCAATCAAGAACTCAAGGGTGATTTGATGGCTGCGGCTCGCGAAGTGTCAAGATCATTGAATGAATTATTGGAACACATCAAGGTCTGCTCGAGCGAACGTGCTGTTCGTGTTCAGGATGAAAATGTAATGGAAAGTGTTTTGGTCGCAACTGATATGTTAGTCTCGTCTAATGACCCACAAGACATGATTCGTCAAGCGAAAGCCCTTGGACAAGCCACAGCAGAACTCATCAAATCGATTAAAGGTGAAGCTGAACGTCACGAAGATTCAGAGATTCAACGTCGACTGTTGGCTGCTGCCAAACAACTCGCTGACGCTACGGCTAAGATGGTCGAAGCTGCTCGCCTTTGCGCTAGCTCACCGCACGAGCCAGCTCATCAAGAATCACTTCGCCATGCTGCGGAGGAATTACGTGACATCACAACCACCACAGCCAATACACCGGCTCTCAAAAGACGATTGATTCAACGTTTGGAACAGTGCGCTAAACAAGCTGCATCGTCTGCCACTCAATGCATCAGCGCTGCCCAGAACGCCATCACTTACAGCGAAGACATCCACACGAAAGAAGTTCTGATTCAAGATTGTCAAGCCATCGCCGAACAGATTCCAAGACTGGTTTCTGGCGTTAAAAATACCTTAGCTCATCCCGATGACACTTCAGCTCAACTCGGTTTGATTGAAGCTTCCGAACAGTTCTTGGAACCTGGAACACAGATCGCTACATCAGCCAGAAATCTTCAACCAAGTGTTCGGGACAACGCAGCTGCCACACATCTCAGCAAAAGCTCCGTCACTTTGACACATTCTATTCACGAACTCAGATCGGCTGCCCAAAGAGCTCGTGATGCGTGTGGTGGCAATGAACTCGAGTCTGCCCTCGATGCTGTTAAGAACTTAAGAAACGTTCTCGCTGACACCAAACGCGCCGCTCGCGAGGGAACTTTGCGTCCATTGCCTGGAGAAACGGAAGACGGTTCGTTCAAGTTGTTGTCAAGCACAAGTAACGGAGTCGACGTTGCAATGGTTCAGCTTCTGTCAGCTGCTTCACAAGGCAACGGAAACTACGCTGGAGTCGCTGGTCGCGACACTGCACTGGCTCTCGGAGATTTCACAAAGTCAGTTCGTGGTGTTGCCGCTACAAACAAGAACCCGCAAGTCATTGATTGTGCTGATGAAGTTATCGTTGAGTCGATAAAGTTGATCGAAGAAGCCCAGCGAACTCTTCAGAACACGGGCGACCAGGAATATCTCTACAACTCTGCAAAGCGAGTAAAGAACGCTCTAGCCAAGACCCAAGATTGCCTTCCTGGGCTTAAGGATATCAACGAGTCCTACGAAACGATCATCGAGCTTCGTCAAATCCTCGACGTTGGTGAATATCCGCCTTCAAGCAAACCGTTTGGTCATTTGCAAAACGACTTCAAGACAGCTGCTAATAACTTAAGCACTGCTGGAGGCCGCGTTGCTCAAGCATATGCTAGCCCTATCCAACTAGCAAACACTAGCCAAGATTTTTGCGGGGCCTACAAAGATCTTCTGACAATCACTCTCGAGATGGCTGGACAGACACGTGAAGAATACACTCGGACAGTCATTGTCGATACGCTTCGTAGTGTGACCAACCAAAGCGTAAGCTTATTGGGAACAGCAAAGAATGTCGCCACCGACCCTGCCTATCCTAACGCCAAGAACGAGCTTTCTTCAGCTGCTCGATTAGTCACCGAAAGCATCAACAAGCTTGTTGACGTCTGCACTCAAGCTGCACCAGGTCAAAAGGAGTGTGACAACGCCATCAGATCCATCGAAGCTCTTCGACCATTGTTAGAATCACCTCAAGAAGCCTTGACCGACCAAGGCTATTTCGATTGCCTCGAGACTGTCATGGATAAGAGCCGAACACTCGGGGACGGAATGACTGGAATTGCCAACAATGCCAAGCACTCGCAACACGTCGAGTTCGGCCACGCTGTTAATTCTGTTTCTGAATCGATCCGCGGTTTGATTGAATCAGCAGCCCAAGCCGCTTACCTCGTCGGTGTATCCAACCCAACCAGCGTTGCTGGTCGTGTGGGTTTGGTCGACTCTTCGGCATTCGCCCGAGCTTCGCAAGCAATCCGTCAAAGCTGTGATGTTCTTAAGGGGCCAGCGAGCACTCAACAGCAAGTTCTGTCCGCTGCTACTGTCATCGCTAAGCACACATCAGCATTGTGCAACGCTTGCCGTAATGCGAGCTCCAACACTCAAAATCCAGTTGCGAAGCGACACTTCGTCCAAGCAGCCAAAGATGTTGCGAACTCCACCGCTTCGTTGGTTCGTGAAATCAAAGCTTTGGATCAAGACTACAGCCCACCAGCCAGAGTACGATGCTCGAAGGCTACCGAGCCACTTCTGGATGCTGTCCACCAACTCTATCAATTCGCATCTTCTCCCGAGTATGTTTCATTCCCAGCACAGATTTCCGCTGAAGGTCGACGAGCCCAAGAGCCAATTCTATCGGCTGGTCGTGGAATTCTTGATGGCGCCGTTGAAATGGTGAAAACAGCAAAGATTCTGGCGGTCACTCCAACTGATCCGCCAATCTGGCAACAACTTGCGATCCACAGCAAATCAGTTTCCGAATCAATCAAGAAACTTGCTTCAAGCATCCGTGAGAAGGCTCCTGGACAGCTCCAATGCGAATCTACTATTGAAACCTTAAACGCTTGTTCACGCGAGCTCAACTCAGCCGCGATGGCTGTTGGCATCGAAGGGCTTCCTCCGAAGAAAGGAAACAACTTGCAAGGCTACACTGGTCATGTGCTGAATGCAGCAAGCGAACTGATTGATAAACTTGAACCAGTCAAGTCGTCAGCCAAGAAAAACGCTGAGTCTTTGGGACATGCCGTTAGTCAGATCTCGCAGCACATCGTTCCACTAACAACTGGAACCATCGGAGCTGCTTCACACACCATTCATTCCGGACAGCAGACGATCCTCATCGACCAAGCGAAGTCAATCATCGAAAGCTCCATTCAGCTGATTCAAGTCGCCAAAGAAGCTGGTGGTAATCCACGAGCAGCTCATCTTCATCCCGACTTGGACGAGTGCGTCGAATCAACGCGCGAAGCAATTTTGGAATTGAACAAAACAGTCGAGCGACTGTCAACGGAGAACGGTGTGGTGACTGGTTTGATCGAGCAAATTTCCCGATCCATCTCAAAAATCACCGACAAGCGCCAATCGTTCATGGGAACAAATTTGAATGAAACTTATGTCGACTATCAAACGAGAATGGTTCAGTCAGCAAAGGAAATTGCTCGTTATGCTAATGAAATCAATTCTAAAGCACCTTACGATCCATCAAAGCTCGCCCCGCTGTCTGTTGAGATGACAAGACACTACACGCAACTCGCTATGGACTCCATTGGAGCTTCATCGCTGACAACTTCGCCTGATGTTTCAATTCGCATCAAGAACACAGTTCAAGACTTGGGACGCTCCGTCACGCATTTGATTCAGTCAACGGCTGGTGTGAGAAAAGACGACGCCAGCAGTCTTCAGGAAACGTCAAAGGGCGCGCGTGATGTGTCCGAGAAAGTTTCACAGGTCTTGGCAGCACTTCAAGCCGGATCTCGTGGAACTCAAGCTTGCATTAATGCAGCTAGCACAGTCGCAGCAATCATTGGAGACTTGGACACCACAATTATGTTCGCAGCAGCTGGAACGCTTCACGCCGACAACGATGGAGCGTTTGGAGATCATCGCGAACATATTTTGAAGACGGCAAAGGCTTTAGTAGAAGACACGAAAGTTCTTGTTGCTGGAGCCGCGGGAACTCAAGACCAGCTTGCATCTGCAGCCCAAAATGCAGTTTCAACAATTGGTAAGAAAGTCTTCGAGATGTACTCAAGTTAACCTTTGCTTACCAATCTAAACTCTCAACAGTTCAACTCTCTGAAGCAGTCAAGTCTGGAGCAAGTTCTCTCGGCTCAGGCCAGCCAGATTCGCAAGTGATGGTGCTCAACGCTGTTAAAGACGTTGCAGGCGCTCTCGGCGATCTCATCAACAGCACAAAGCTGGCGTCAGGAAAACCGATCCACGATCCCTCGATGAACGACTTGAAGGAAAGCGCAAAGGTACGTTGACTGTTTCCCAATTCTTTTAATCTCTCAAACACAATTACATTCAAATGCTTTGTTTTACTATCGTCTTGCGATTAACAAGTGAACCCAACAATTTATTGCTACCAGTCCCTTCTGATAACCTTCAGCTTTTTGTTTTACTCCAAGCGACTAACCCAAAGCAGAGCTCTTTTTGCGAAAGTGACCAAAGTTTTAATCTCTTTCATCTCCTTTTAACTTGCGACCCAAAAGTCGGGTCATTGCTCATTTTTATGTGACTTTCCCAATTTCCACATGAACGAACTTAACGAGCGGGACTCGCCTTGTGGAAACTCCTGACCGGAAAGACACGAGATTGAAAGTAGGCGAGTTTGTGAATTGCGTAACGTGGAGTTTTCCCTGAACTTTATTGAGCTGGGACTTAGTAAATTCTTCTGTCTACTGATGGAATTATCCACTGCCGAACCAATTGAAGCTCACGTAAAGCTCTTTAATCCCTTGAGCCCTCATTATGCAATTCTCAAATTTTTTGCTTCTCCCGGTGAAATGAGCGATGGCAAAAAGCAATTAAAGCTGCGTCGTCTCTGACATTAAATCGCAATGACACAGATCCTTGTTTGTTTGTTGAGTCGGAGCATTAACATTTAACCTCTCGTGCCGTTGAACTTTCCGATTGCATAATCTCTCGACCTTTTTTGCTGGAAAATATTTTTGAGCGTTGATGGAACTGGCATTTAACGAAACCCTAACACAACTGATGCATTCTAGATGTGAAACTCTGTAAACATTTTATTTTATTTTGAGAAAACCTTACGAGATTCGAATGAACTTTTTGGTCGAAACTTTTAAATCGAAATTTCTAAATTTTTGTGGTGCCGTTCGAATCGCCAAGTTGCACGATAATTTGACTTTGATTTGGAATTTATTTTTGGTGACCAGAGACAGTCTTGTAGTTTCTATCGCTGCGAACGATACGTTCGCCTTCTTCCTTGGATACTTGAGGGATGACATTTCCTGTATATAGAAATCCTCAACCTGAAACGTTTTAAAGTTTTTCTCCTCCTCACTTTGCAGATCGTTAGAGAGAAAGTTCAGCTTTGTTAGAATGTCCTTCAAGTATCACGGATTGAAATTGAATGTTAGCTTTAGACGCTCGTTGAGAGTTGATGTTGTAATTTGTGCTATATTTTGACCTTTGTTTTGGCGATCATTTATGTCGTACATTATTATTCTACTAAAGCAACATTTAAAGACGAGACGAGAAACGTTCTCTGCATCGATCAACCGAACTTAAGTCTTAACTTTTCATTTCTCTCCCGTCAATCGAAACCGTACAACGATAAAGGTCGATGGTGACGACAGTAGCAATGATCATTGGCGATCGGATTACGAAGAAGAGTTGATTCGCTTGATATCGACGCCCATTGTCGATGCGATCACCAAAATCGATGATAATCGTGAAGACTAAGAATCTGTTTACACTTTCGTATCAAATCTAGAATGACTTTTGTGTGTTTCCATGACTGTAGATGAGTAGTTAAGTGCCATTATCCGAAAAAACCCTCCGATAACTTTCACGTCAAATGATTAAGCTCTTGCAACGAAACTCGAAATTTGAAATTTTAGGTAAAGTTTTCAAAATTCTTTTAAAACGCTGTGAGGAAAAATGGGACATAAAAATTAGAGTCGCGATATCAGAACTACTGACGTCAACACTTTGCGCAATAACACTTCATGCACATTAACCATTCTCTCACATCTTACTTTCGTTTGAAAAGAAAATTTGAAGTTTTTATGTTCCATTTTTTTTTTGATTTTTCATGCACCAGCAAAAATATTTTGTGTCAGTTTGATTGACATTCTCGTTGTCTAATTCGCAGGTCATGGTTATGAACGTAACTTCGCTTCTGAAAACGGTCAAGGCTGTTGAAGACGAACACACGCGTGGAACGAGAGCAATGGAAGCGACGATCGAAGCAATTTCCCAAGAAATCCGATCGCTTCAATATGCAGAAACCAACAGAAGCTCGATCATCCCTGCAACTCCGGAAGATTTGATCCGTGTCACAAAGAACGTCACAGTTGCCACTGCGAAGGCTGTCTCGGCTGGAGCGAGCAACTCGCAAGCTGATATCACAGCCGCTGCCAACATCGGACGTCGCGCGATCTCAGAAATGCTGATAGTCTGCAAATCGGTCGCCTGGAACTGCGCGGAAACTGCCGACCTACGACAACGAACACTCGACGCCGGCGCAGCTGTGGGCACAGCTTATCGTGATCTCCTTGAAAGCGTTTTGCGCGGATGCACAGCTGACGAACGAATGCAATTATCAAGACGCGTAGCCAAATGCGTCACCGACCTCGTTGGCATGGCTCAGCTTCTTAAAGGATCCGACTGGGTTGACCCAGAAGATCCTACCGTCATCGCTGAGAATGAGTTGCTTGGAGCTGCCGCTTCCATCGATGCTGCGGCCAAGAAACTTGCGAGTTTGAGACCAAGACGGCAGCCAGACATTAAGGTTTGCTTAGTTGCTATTCAATCAAATAAAAGTCGAGAATGGATTGAGAACGAAAGCGGAAGAATGGTAGGTTTCTAAGCCTCGAGGATTTCGTTCTCAGTCTATTGCTCATTACCTTTGGTGATGGTTAAACATCTATTAGTGATAAAGTGACTAACAACTACAACTTAGAAACACAAGTCTAAACTAAAACCAACTCCCGACCATCATGCATGGTGATGATCGTCCTCCCATCGTCTTGACAGCTTCGTTGAGATATGTTTGATATTCTTGGTTGTTACATTGCTGTCATGGTTTTTCACCCAGGAATCAAACATATTATTAACGCGGTGCGTCGCTGGTTCATCTTAACGTTAATCGGTGGAATGGAAAAATGTATAAAGCGGTGAAATGTTTAGAAATTAAGATTAGTCTAAGTAGCCTTCAGGGAACTAACTTCTTGTTTGTTTTGTTTTATAAATAGCAAGCGGACGAGAACATGAACTTCGACGAGATGATCCTGGAAGCAGCAAAAGCAATCATGGCCGCTTCTTCAGCACTCGTTCGTGCTGCTAACGCCGCTCAACGTGAGCTCATTGATACTGGAAGAGTGCAGAAACGTCCACTGATGTCATCTGATGATGGTCAGTGGTCTGAAGGTTTGATCTCCGCCGCTCGTCTTGTCGCTGCTGCCACCCACAGCCTCGTCGAAGCTGCCCAAAACCTTGTTCAAGGCGTCGGCACGGAAGAGATGCTGATTTCTTCAGCTAAACAAGTCGCTAGCTCGACAGCTCAGCTTCTCATCGCTTGCAAAGTCAAATCAGATCCTAACTCTGAATCAGGAAGACGACTCCAAGCTGCCGGAAATGCAGTTATTAAATCAACAGATAATCTGGTCCGCGCTGCTCAACAAGCTATCGAGGGCGAGGAAGAGCACACACTTCGACTCAACAGGAACATGGTTGATGGAATGGCTCAAGAGATCAATGCTCGCTCGGAAGTTTTGAAAATGGAACGTCAACTTGAGGAAGCACGCAACAAACTGACCGCGATTAGACACGCAAAGTACCGTCAAAAGACCGCAGCCGGCTACGCCACAGATGACAGTGACTTTGAGGGTGGCAACACAAGCGCTTCGGGCTATGGACCAGGATTCGCTTCGCCGTCTCCAACACATATGAATCGATCAGGAATGGCCACGTCACCGTCACCAGGAAGCTTCCAAAATAACCAAACGTCTTCAACTCACTACGAGCAGAAGCGCTCAAATTTGCTGACAGCCAATGCGACTCCAAAGCCATACAATTCGTCCTTACTATCTTCCGGCACACCTTCACCTCAGCCACCAACGCCGCTTTCGCCAATGAACAATCGAGTGTATGAAACGACAGTCATCACAAATCCCAACCTGAACTCGCGATTCGACAAATCAAAACTTGAGCAATGCGTTCAGGACTTACACGAAAAGACATTTGGCAAGAACTCCCCAACAAACTTGAGTACTTTCAAGTCGACCAACACAACCAGCGGCTACGGACCAGGAGAGTCAAACAACAACATGAGCACCTTCAGAACGACCACTACGACAACAACCGGCGCTCCTGCTGACTTCAACAATTTGAGCACATTCAGATCGACCACGAAAACCACTGGACCAGCTGACGTCAGCTCGTTTAGATCAACCACAACTACGAACACTGGCACGCCTGGTGACGGCAAACAAAACTATGAGGGATACACAACAAGGTAAGAATGTCGCTCGTCTTATTCAGCCATCACGCATCTTACAAGCTTCATTCATCCGTCTTGCAGATACGAAACAAGGACCTTCCAAACAACTGACGGCAAACCTATCCCAGCCGAGCTTAGCAAGGACTTCCAGCGCTTAGCTTTGACCAACAACCAGACCAATGGCACCAACGGCCAATCATCCACGCTTCACTCAACCAGCTCTTCACAGTCTTCGCACCAGAAAATTTTCCAGAAAACAGAAATGAAGGAGAGTCGTCAAGTGACGTCCGAGAACCGAAGCTACCGGCTTCAGTAACTAGCTTAATCAGACCTTCCGATGAAACTTTAAAGAAAAACCTTTTCAAATTTTAAATAATAATGAAACACACGATGTGCCCAAAACTCTAATTTAACGATTGCAAATTCAATTTGTGGCCTTTACATGAAACAAAAATTTTAATTACGCGGAGTTACGAGAACTCACACAATGTGCCTAATTTTTCGCAACGAGGACGCGAGACGTCGCCCGGATGTTTATCGAAATGAGAACATTTTTGCCAACAAGTTTTGTGCCATTTGAACGTTAACGATACAAACATTTTACAGGATTTCGCACTTTTACTACGAAACTTAACGTGTCAGACTTAATTTTAGAGGTTTTTTACTAAACTTTTTATCCTTTTTGCATTCAAATTAATCTTCAACGATAATGAATAATAGACGGAAGTTAAACCCAAGTAATTAACCAAAAGTATAAATAATTTCTTTCGTGTTGCTCCTTAAATGAATTCTGTAAATTGACGATAATTGATAAAGTTTTTACTTAATAAAGTTCTACTTACGACGCAATTAAACAAATATTTTTAAACGAGATGATTTATACAATTAATTAAGAATGGACGTTAACGTGATTTCGCAAAAACATAATTTTTGTAAATTTATTTCTCTTGGAATTCAATTTTTTGTCAAATAAATTTTTTTCTTTATTAACAATGAAAACGATTTGAAGTTTATTAGGCGAAGCTCGCGATGAATTGCTCGTCGAATTGATTGAAATACATTCTCTCTGATGATAGATTTTCATTTCAATTGCTTTCATTTCAGCAGAGTTTTTTCATTAATATTGCAACGAAATGCAAGAAGTATCATTGAAAGCATTTAAACTCATCCATCACTAAATTGTTTTCGCAATAATTTCTACACATTGAATGACGAATTTGTGTTGAACTTTTGTAAACGATCAATGCTTTCATTTAGAGTTAAATCACCACTGATTCAGAGGCTCTGAAGGTTCACACTTCACAGCAATTGCCTTTCCATTCTCATTCAAAGTTCAGTTAGCTTTCAGAACACGCAGCACGATGACAGAACAACTCAAAGCGCAACTCACCATTTTTCATTTATTGGGATTGTCGCTGAAACCATTTGATAGAAAACTAAGCCTGTGTGGTATTTTCGTTTCGGTCTGGTCGTTCTTCGTTGTTGGACTTGTATCAATTTCCACTTTCTTTTCATGTTTTCTCTTAAACCCGATTATCAAAGATGGAGAAGTTAAATTGTTCATGAAGTTCATTAAATTTATAGTGAGCTTGAGTGCTTGCGTTATAACTTCTTCGTCTTTTCTTCTGAGGAAGGCTGAGCAGAGGTTCTGGTTGCTTTTTCAACTGTTTGAAGAAGTTGTCGAGTTTGAGGTCCACTCGCAAAGGGAAAATTTAGTTCGCCGGTCGAGACTAAAAATGTTTTTGCAATATTTTGTCTTCGCTGCGTTCACTTTCCTTCTGTTAGAGCCAAATCAAACCGAAAATATTCAGCGATCGGTCATCTTTTTCGTTGTTACTTTAATTGTAAGGAGTTTCTCGATCAAACTTGTATTCTACGTGGATCTGCTCAACTACTGCTTAAGTGTCATTGAAGCAAAGCTTAGGCAACGGACAATTACCATACATGAACTGAAGAGTGTGAAGAAAGCTTTCACACTGTGCTGGCAGATGAATGGAGCTATAATCGCCTTCTTCGGTTGGGGAATTCTAGTCGCGAGTCCTTTGCTTATTGCTGGTGTGATCTACTCCGTTCACAACTTGTGTGTCGACATTGTCAATGGCAGCTACAATTTGGACCCTTTATACGCGGTAGTATCACTGTCGTTTGAATCATTTTTGATTGCTCTAAGCTGCCAGAGAACCTCAACCTACAGCTCATCGATCGCTTCATTAGCGTTCAATCAAAGCTGCGACGAAAACCACAGAATCATCGAAAGCTTCGCACTTCAGTTAATCCACCAGAAAATCAATTGGACGGTCAAAAGTATTTTCAATCTCAATCAAAAGTTCGTTATAAGTGTGAGCAGTTATCTTCTAATCCAAATCATTCTCCTAAGAAATAACTTCAAACTTTAATTTCAGACTGCCAGCGAGATTTCTCTTTACATAATAGTTTTTCTTCAATTTTATTTCATGTAAAAGTTTTTGATGAAATGTTTGCATTTTTAAAATGATTAAAACCAAGCACATCTTGGAAATTGTTACACAAACCGCGAGTTTCAAACACAAATTCCTCAGGTGAATGTTTGATAATGAAGCTTTGAATTCAGATCATCACTGCAATATAAATCTACCCAACATTTCATCTAACCTATTTCTAATTTATTGTAATCAAACAGCGCATTTGACGGACATTCTACACAACAATTTTCATTCAATTCCATTTCAACAGCGAATGGATTGCGATCTCTTAGCACATTTCGCTAATGAATGAATTTCCGTCAAATCATGCTAAGCTGGTGACGTTGATTCAAGCTTTCAATTCAAAACAATCAGACAGATGATTTGTTGTCTGACACGAGTTTTGATGAAAGCTTTTGACGTTCAGAGCTTTCGCAATGCTACACGACGCGAAAGCTTGTTTGAGCGTTTTCTATTTCTTCGGTCTGTCGGTGAAAGCTTTCAATCGCAAATCAAAATTATGCGACAAATGTTTGTCTATCTGGTCTTTCGTTGTGTCTTTTCTGGTAGTGATCTACATATTATTAGTTGCCCTAATGATTGCTCCAACTCTCAAACACGGAGCAATGAAACAGTTTGTGCTTTTTACGTCTTTTCTAGTTCATTTGAGCAATTTAGCAGTGATGTTCATGTCAGTTCTGTTCAGAAAAACGGAGTGGAGATTCTGGAAGCTTTTTGAGATTTTCGAGAAAATTTTTGTCGGCGAGTTGGGACTGAAGAAGCAAAAATTCGCTCGCCAATGTTGGATTAAAATCCTTTGTGAATATTTTCTCCTAATGAATTTTGCTATTTTCCTTTCATTTTTCATCAACAAGCCAGCGATTGAAGTGCTATCAATTATTCTTTTCACAGCCCTTGCACGAACTTACAAGTTGAAATTTATTTTCTATGTGAATGTTTTGAATTTCTGTTTGTGTAACATCGAAGCCAAGTTTAAGGAAAAGAAGTTATCAGTTTATGAACTTCTGAGATTGAAGAAAGCTTACACATTGTGTTGGCAGATGAGCCGAATCATCAACGATATTTTCGGCTGGGGACTTTTGATCACTTGTCCCTTGCTCATCATCATGATGCTCTACTTCGTGCACAACATGTGCGTCGAAATATTCAACGGCATTTACGATGCAAATCCTGTTGTTATCGT
Source organism: Smittia sp. YW1114-2 (assembly GCA_033064975.1). NCBI lineage: Eukaryota > Metazoa > Arthropoda > Insecta > Diptera > Chironomidae > Smittia > Smittia sp. YW1114-2. The sequence continues at coordinate 8,474,419 of CP093832.1, forward strand.
GGGTTCAATTGCTCCACAGTATCTCACCTTTTTGATGGCAATCGTTTGTGAGAGAAGCTCAATACACTGCACATCGATCGCTTCTTTAATGTTCCGTCAAAGTTCAAGGAGAAACCACGCAATCATTGAAAGTTTCGCACTCCAACTCGCTCATCAGAAAATTTTAATCACTGGGAAAAATACTTTCGTATTAAATTACAAATTCATGATACACGTGAGTTGCTGTTGAATCAAAGAAACATTAAGTAGCTTCTGTTTAATGTTTGGCTTTTTTTAAGGTCGTCGCTGAAATCTCACTCTACACCACAATAATCCTACAATTCTACTTCGTTCATTGATTCAAAGTTTGCCTGTAAGATGCACTTTGAAAATTCTGTCGGTTCCAAGGATCTTTTTTGTGTGGCGTTCAATTTTTGTGTTTGAAATCGTAATCGACATTTCAGTAGCGAAATACATGAGAAGTTTTTATTTCAATTTCAATTTGCAGAACAGTTTTTAGTGAAAGCTTTTTCCAAGTGTTCGAAGGAATCATTCTTCCATGCCAATCGGTCGATACATTCATTGCGCTCAAAGCTTACAAACTTAAGCAGAGGCAAAGGTCGCAACACTTCACTTTCGATGAATTTCAGACGGTTGCCCCAAAAACTTATCTTCTCAAGCTTGGGATTACCTTCGAAGACATCGTTCGCGAGTCTCTCGATGTTGTTTCTCGGCAGCCAAAGAACTCTCAGGTGACGGAACTGCTTCATGTCTCTCTTTTCAAGTCGCGCCATTTTCCCTCCGACGATTTCAATCGCTATAAGTTTCGGGAAATGATGACACAAGTGAATAGGAAAATATCGGGTCGTCATGTCTGACACTTTCAGCGCTCGTACGTTGCTGTTCTTCATTCCATTGCCAATACGACCTTCGAAGCTGCTGATCGCCATGTAGTCGATGACAATAATCCAAAATCTAACTTCGCAAGTGAAATATTTACATCCAATAACGAAGTTTTGGTCGCCATATGTGCAGTAGACTTCAATCTTTGGCGGGCATTTCTTCTCGATGACTTTCTTCAGTGCCGCGAAGTCTTCCTCGTTCTCAGCTTTCTTGCATAGACAAGTGTTTCTGCGGAAGTCAACGTACTTAAGGTTTCGGATAGGCGACAACACCGCCTGACCGATAACTTTAAGCCTGTTACTGTTCATCAGAATGTATTGCAGGGTTGTGCAGTTGATGAAAACGCCATCGGGAAGAACTTCAATCTTGTTCTTCATCAAGTTTAAATATTTCAAATTTTTATAGCCTACGAAGTTTCCTCTCTTTATCTGCTTCAGCCCCGAATTCACGACTTCAAGGCCGTCGATGCCTGGGAAGAATGAGTCAAGCTCTCCAGGCAGTTCTGTTAGGCATTGATCAACTATTTTCAACAGTTTCACATCTGTCTTCAACTTGACAACATTCGACTTCAAATTGATGGCAGTCACGTTTGCACTTTCTTCCAGAACCTTTAGATCAACTGCTGAGCAGGCGAGCACAGGCAGCTTGACTATCTCAGCGTAAGATCCGTTCCCACATTCCAAGTTCAGGGTCAGTGATTCTGCACTGGCTAGGAAACCAACCAGGATTATATGTAGCCACATAACTCGCGAACTTTTAAATCAAAACTGATTAGAGAAGCGAGCAAAGCTAATGCTGCGTTTGAATTGCGTCATTCTCGTCAGCAACATTGAAAGGTTTATCAGCTTTGAAGTGCTGAATCGACTTTGATCATGAAACTGGATGGCGTTCATTGCTTATCCTCGAATGAAGCTATAAAGCGTCGACGACTTAGTTGCTTGTCGCATTAGTTATCGTTACACAATATTATTACTTTTTGACCGTTGCTATGCCAAGTTTCCAATCAATCATAATTCTAGCTGATCACACGCTGGTAATTATCCGCAAACATCGCTTATTAACATTCAAAATGGTCTGCTCAAGATTGAGTGTTTGCCGGCATGACGAATCAATACAGTTCCAACTCTAGCAGATTTTCACTTTAAAAAATAAACATTTGTGCGTCTAGTACAGGAGATTCATCGAACAGTTTATGTTTATGCCTCGCACGGTTTATTTTTATCTTCGCACATCTCGATCGTCTCTCGTGATCGACTCAAGAACTTTGCGAGAGACCGCTTTTCAGTTGAGTTTTCGCTCTCGGTGAACGCAAATCGTTAGCATGAAGTTTCTCGTGGCCTTTTCTGTGATCTTTCTGGTTAGAGATTGCAGTGGACAAACCCATCCGATGGCTTGGCAAAGGGAACAAAGGGTGAGAAGGCTTTCATTTTATTGTGATAATTTGGCAGTTCGATTTTGCAGTCGCGGTCCGTAAACCAAGAAGCTTCTACCGAAGTCTTGGTGAACACCGATCGCTTGATGTCATCGATCGAGAGTCGTATTTTGAGCATCGTCAGGAGCGAAACGAATTCTTTGAAGCAGCAAATCAGCAGGTTGGAACAGCCAAACTCTCGATTGGAAAATGATATCACCGCGCTTAGAAGTGAAATAGCTGCGCTCCAAACTGTCGTGGAATCGATTCGAGGTGAGCCAAAGTTCCCTCAGTGACAAACAATTTTATTGTTTTAAGAATTATGTTTGAAGTTCGTTTGCTTCGCAGTTGAGTGTTGAGTGAAGTTTGTCTGTTTACTTTAAATTTTTTCTACAGAAAAAAATTACAACTTTGCCTTAAATTTGTTCCAGATGGAGATCACGATTTATCTTTCAAGGAGAAATCCCAGCAGTCTGATGACAGCGAAGTTAGCCAGAAGCTCGACAACTTGAGTCTGGTTGTCAGTGCAATTCGCAGTACGATTGGAAGACTCGAGCGAGACATTGTGGTGATCAAGAAGAATATCCGGAACGTGGGTGGAGCAAGAACAAACGCGCCGCAGTTTGCATTGGTTCAAGCGCAAAACGACGACGGTGCAGAGCACGGAGTTTGTTCAACTAACGATGCTGAATCTGGTTTGAGGAAAATTCGGAAGGATTTCTTCGCATTCTGTGACATGGATGTCGATGAGTCTGCCGGTTGGATTGTTATCCAGAACCGTTTAGATGGCCGAACTGACTTCTTCCGTCAGTGGAACGAGTATAAGGAAGGCTTCGGCAACATCGCCGGCGAGTTTTGGATGGGGCTCGACAAGATTCACGAGCTAACGTCATCGAAACTTCACGAGCTTCTAATAATCATGGAAAGCTTCGAAGGTCAAACGAAAACCGCAAAATATTCAGCGTTTGGCATTTCTGGGGAATCAAATCATTATGCGCTAAATCTTCTTGGATCGTTCTCCGGTGATGCTGGTGATTCATTGAGCTACCACGCGGGGATGAAATTCTCAACCTTCGAGTGAGTAACTTGAGCTTTCATCAAAGCTTTTAAAGCTTCTGATTTAAAACTAAACTTGCAGCAATGACAACGACGCGTGGATGGATGGAAATTGTGCTCGATCTCATTTCGGCGGTTGGTGGTATAACTCGTGTGACGAATCGAATTTGAACGGTCGCTACTTTGCAAAAGGAGTTGCTGGTGACGCGATCAAATATCAAGGGATTTACTGGTCGTAAGATTTATTATTTCGTGTGTTTAAAGTTGGAAATATTTTCTTATTCTCTTCTAGCGAAACGACTGGAGCTTCGGGATCCCTGAAAAGTGTTAGGATGATGATTCGTCCAGTGGAACCTTAAGTGTCTGCTTCATAAAAATTGACATCGAATCAGCAAAAGCTAAGATTCTCAGTTGCGATATTCAAGTCTTGATGTCACCAGTATTAAAAATATTCGGACGTGCCTTCAATCTCAACTAAAGAAATAAAGCCACGTGCAGATTTTCAAACTTACCATGATCGTTACAATCGCTTAATCTCCTCGTGATCTTCACCTTCACCTTAGCATCGCCTCTACACAATCTTAAGAAACTCTCTTGCCGTCTCTCTGCTGCATTAGCCACAAACACAGTTCAAACGTTGTGCGCCAAAGACTCAGAAGCATGTACGAAAGAAAGAAATGCAGAAGAAGTAACAACAAGATTGTAAGTTCTGAGAATCTCGAGGAAAACTTTCCAAGACAATGTTGGTGTCGAGTGGAAGAAAAATTCCATTGACTTCATTTCTTACACTTCGCCCGTGCTCGTCCAACAGTCTTCAATTGCTCTTCGTCGGGCTCTGTTGCTTTGTCTCGTCAGTCGCTTGAAGTCGAATTTCAATTGGTTCACCGCGATGGAGTGTTAGCTCAGGCCCAAGCGATTAGAGAATAATGTAAAGTGGAATTGTCGGTTGGAAATTAAGTGGAAAATAAATTGCAAGAAAGTAATTAAGTCGAATAGAAGAAAGACAAGAAACCTCAGACAAACGATGGATTTTAATTTAACAAATGTAAGTGGCGTAAAACGAGTCGCAAACGAAGAAAAAATCAAGTTCAGGTTCAAGACTCTCGTCGAGTTATTCCGACGAATTGGAGTGAATTGAGTTCAACATGTTCACAAGCGCCTGGATGGGAATTAACGGTTCCCGCGGGAAAGAAAAGTTCATTGGATTCGTCTTAGGATTCCTCGAATCGCTTTGTGGACAACAAGGAAAAGCCTTGGACTAAACCAAAACTGTCCGTCGATCTTTATCGAAAATCGACTCTCGGCTTCGTGTCCGGAATTAATGATTGCGCATCGATTACTGGCACATTTAGGCCTTCATTATCGGCTCGCCTCCTTCACCGTGCTTCTCTCTCACTCACAAACGGCGCAACAAAGTCGAGACGAGACGGCGTAGACCTTTTCTTACCTACTTTTCCCATTTTGGAGCCCGATCGTGTGTCTATTTGCAGCGCACCTCGTCGCTTGTCCTAATTTCTCTTCGGGTCGCGTGGATTCTCATTTTCAACGGAGACTTTTCCTCACGATCGTCGAGGGCGCTGGCGACTCAAAGTATTTATGTTTGTAGCACACGATCGGTACTGAGCTTTTCACGTCGGGGTCAGATCGTTCGGTTTACTTGGAGTTTCTGGATAAGATCAGGGTCACTAATCTCAAATTGAGACGTGTCTAAGCGATCGTCGCCTCAAGAACATCAGATAACCCTCCTCATTCGCAACATCTTCACGTTCCTCTGTGTTCTGCAATGAATATGATCTCATTGTTCTGCTGGCTTAAGAATCGCCGACTGTTCATTTACCTCGATCGCAACATTCTTTTTTACGTCGAGAAAAAGTGAGCAGAATCAACAATGGCAAGCGAGTTGAAAACGAAATGATGAGCCAAGAATGAGATTCGCCCGTTTGCGATGAGTCAGAGGTCTTTGTGTTCACGATCACAGGGAAATCTCTGCGGTGAATCGTTTGGGAAAGTGATTGCGCCCGTCGTTTGAAGCGTTAGAGATCAAAGATCCGGCCGATTATTCTACTTAAGAGTTTTCACTGTGATTCAAAGTCGCCGCGGGACTCGATCACGTTGCGAGGGAAATAAGTAAGAGAACAAAAGATTGGCTTCAGCTACCGGAGTTCAATGAGAAGCTGTTGTGCCTTCCGCCGACGTTCATTCACATCCACGACTTTTGCTCTTTTTCTCACAAATTAACAGCAATTTGCAGTGTTTAGCTCAGAAGCCGTTAAATCCAATTTGTGCCGATCTTAATCGCCCGACGGGTCTCGCTGAACGTTCTTCCGGAAAGTTTCTAATGTGACCGATTTCGATTTCAGCTTATAGCGACGCTCGGCTTGCTTCTCGGTGTCTTCAGCTCGTCCGCACAGTCGCTTTGGCCAAGTTTCCCGCAAGAAAAATGCAGCGGGACCGGCTCGAAGCTGAAGTATTTGTCGGGCGACGCTCTTCTAGATTCACCACATTGCGTCGGTCCGACAAACCTGCCGTATCCAAGTTCAACGATCAACCGCGCATTTAACGGCGGCTCGTCGCGGAAGGGACGACAAAGTCAGCTGCCGACGACACTCGATCCGATAGTGATGCAATCGACTCTGCTGAACGCTTACCGGGAGGTCAACGAGGACCAACCCACCACAAGACACGGTGAGTTTCGGTTGATTTTATGTGAATCATCATGTGGCATCTCGTGTCCCGTTAGAGATTGCGCGCAGAAATCACTTTCAGCCGTCCACTGTCCGCAAGACTTCTCGTTTCTCTCAAATGTGCGACGAGCCATCATCCGGCAAAGAACAGTTATCGCTCGCTGTTTCGATATGTGTGCTTCTCTCTCGCATCCGATAACTTCATTGCGAGCGACAAACGCCGCAGCTCGCCGAAAACAAAGTGTGTCAAGCTTTTGTGCCGAAAAAAATTGAATTGACAGAAGAATAATCGAGCGAGAGATTGAGGAAGTAAATCAATTTTTATGGGCGACTTGGAAGCAATTTATGAAACCAACTTGGAGTGAAACCATGAAACCAATGTTTGCACATGAAGCGACTGCTGAGTTATGGGATTGCCGATGGAAAGAAGATTAAGAGAGTTAAACAGAATTGAAATGTGAGAGTGACTTAAACATAAGATTTTCCTAATGTAGTCCAAGTCGCTTGGATCCTAAATAATATTGTTTAGCCAGAGTAAATCAACTTTGGTGTCATCTACTCCATAGAATAATGAAGATTTTTGCTAGATAGCGTCAAGTTTCGTTAGAAAGTCTTAGCGAGTTTCTCGGACTTGCCAATATCCTGGTTGTGTCACCGATCTATTCCTCTAACTTCTAGCTAAGTTTAATCCGTTAGCTTCCCTTAAGTTCTTTAACGAACTGACCATCGTAATCCCGGAATCAATCGCTCTAATTAATCGTCAGCTCTCGACCGAGATTCTCTTTCCAATCGTGCCAGAGTGTGACTAAACGTCTCAACTCGCGGTCTTAAGCCCTTTGTCTGCGCTTATGTAGCGCATGTTCGTACACATTCGATAGCTGCTCCAAATCAATTTTCCTTTCTTCGGCTCTAAAGTCTTTTCATGCATCACTGCGCATGAAAATCCGATCTACTAATTGCCACCAATTTTCTAGAGCGTTTAAGCGCGCACCTCGATTGCGAATAAATATTTGCGTTTTCGATTTTCTTTTCTGCATGCAAATTTCATTTTCGCTCCGAAGCCAATTTTGGTGTGCGCCTCTTCTCACCAGTTTCCCTTCTTTCCAGGTCGATCATTAAATTCGCAAAATCAATGCGGTGGCACGCCGGCGAGGTTGTGTAAAACTCGGTGAGTTGAAAGAAGACATTGCGATGAATCGACTCATGAGAATTTGGTTTCAGCTACAACACAACGGCGCCGATGTACGGAGTGAGTTTGACTTCTGGCCAGCCGGTGACGATCGTCCAGAAGTTCCCCGACCTGTTGCAGCAAGTTGTCTTCGAAGTTTGCGAGTAAGTGTGGACAATGAGCTTGATTGATTAGTTTTTAAATTCATCGCTTTCAGATCATCTGAGTGCGACGTTGTCCGAGGCGACTGCGTTCAGACTTACGTTCCCTATCTCTTCCTCGTCATTCCCCTTGGACCGGTAACTCTAACCGGACAGGATTACATCTTAGTCGAGAGCGGGTGTGTTTGCAAGCCAAAATATGCGACGGGTCTAATGTCAAACAACGTTAACGAAGTGCTGCCGTGATGATTCATCGCATCTTTCGACTCCAGTGATTTTCTAAGCGTTCAAGCTCAAGTTCCACGCTCGAGCTTCGATGCTTCATCCAAAATTATTTTATATTATTGATTCAAGCTCGACTTTTCAAACTCTTCAAACTCGAGCCTGCATCAACAACTTTTACTCTAACTTATTATATGAATCATCAAATTTTACTGCTGTAAATAAACTAAAATTTGTGTATCATACCTCGACGGCTATTAATGAACAATCGATCAGTTTTTCAATAAAATAATTTTAATTCAACTAAATTCTATTCAATCTCGTCGGTCTCGTAACTGAGGTGCTCTTCGACAATCAAGTCTTCGATAAAACTGTCTTCGAGTTGCTCATCTTCTTGCTTTGTTGACCTCTTCTTCTCCGTGTTTAGTGCAGCTCGGGTTCTTCCTTTCGCTCTCTGCAGGCAAAGCTCGTTTTCTTGAAGATGTTTTTGGTAGATTTCTTCGGAAACTTTTCTCTCTTCCCCGCTCGTTTGGCAATATTCATCGCAGACCGAGCAGAACTGTTTATCGCGCTTTAGAAAGTCACCTTCGCCATGCTCGGCAAGCAATTTACGGTACGTGTGGTTCCTAACAGCCTCGACTTCCTTATCCAAACATTCTTGTTGGTAGAGGGAATACATTTTAGATATCGACATGGTTGTGTCGCTTCGATAAAGCGGGTTGGCCTTGATGTGAGCAATCGCGGCCTCGTGACCTGCTGAAAGCTTTCGCTTGTTGATTCCACGGAGATCCTGAACTTTGCCGCTTTGAACTTTCTTGTGCAAGTATGAAACAATGTTCCGACAAATGTCGAACGTTTTCAGAAACATTTTCTCGCAAACTTGAACCTGCTCGTGGTTTCCGTCGCTGCTTGGCTTGTCGAGGAAGAACTGAGAGGAATATTCGCGACCTTTTCCGCCTTCGGCGCTTCTGAATCTTCTTCGTTGTACTGGGACTGTTCGATGATGTTCGTAGATGAATTTCCGTTGCAGAATGAAGCTGGCGAGTCCCCAGTAATTGTCAAAATTGAGCCGACGATCCGACTCCGAGATTTTCGTGTAGCATTTCAGTCGGCAGTTCTCTTTGCATGGACTTCGCATTCGTTTCGCTGGGACAGTTTTGCCGTTGGATGTCACGTATTCTTCGCCTTTGGCTCGCGCACTTTTCTGTCGGTTGCGGATCCAGTTATCGGGATTTTTTGATCGACGGGACGGCTTATAAGCGTTGATCAAATACTCTGGAGTTCTCTCGACGAACTCAACGTCGTTCAGCATGAAGCTGTCGCATTGTGCGCTGTCTTCTTGCGCATCTTCTTCAACCATCTCGACATCAAGATCGAAGTTTTCATCAACCTCAGTCGGTTCATCATCCAGTTGATCGTCTAAGCTGTCTTCCTTAAGGTCTAGGCTGTCAGTAAAGCCATCGGTGCTTGTATTTATCTCATGTTTCATTGCAGCCGAAGACTGAATGCGCTCGATTCCATCGACTTTTTGGATGATTAGTCTCGTCTCGCTTTCGTCTTCGATAAAAATTTCCACTGACAGGTTCTCGATGAACTTTTCAACGATGTCGAGAGTGTGCATGACAAGTTCACCACCTGTATCATCAACATCGTCTGCTGGTTGACACTTGACCAGTTCTGTGAGATCAAAGTTTCTCTGAAGTTTCTCCGTTCGCAACGAAAATAAATAAAACTGGACCATAAGACTTTGGCAAGCCTCGCACGATGACATGTTGACTTCGTCAGCCCGATCATACTAAAACAAAGCCATCAGCTTAATCCATATGCACAAATGTATTATTTACCCGATAGTTGATTAAATTAAGCTGTTTTATGATTTCTCGAATCGGGACGAATTTGCTTTGAACTTTAACGAAGTTCTCGGTAATCTTGCTGTACTTTGGTTGATCCCTCGATGTGCATATACAGCAAATAATATTGTCCTTCAGATTTACATTATTTTGCATTGATTTCGGCATTTTCAAAGATGATTTTTTCACTTAAAATTTACCTCCCAAAATTTTTGTTTACCTTTTTATTCCCTTTGCGATTCGCAAGTTTTAAATTTTCAAAACTCGTTAAAAATTATGTTTTTGAAAATAAAAAAATCGTTAAGTTATTTTAGAATTTATAAGATGACGGAATCAAACCCAAAGCTTTTCGTCCGCCAAAACCTCATTTATCATTAATTTTTAAGGAAATTATTGAGACAGTTGTTTAGTTGAAAAGTTTTGAGCGAGGTTTCTTTGATTCTCATTCATAATTTCGCTCACACGATCACGTTCCTTGCTGCTCTGTGTGTTCGTTATCACTACGCGAAATACTATTTTCATTCACAACTTTTATCGCGTTGCACATTGAGTAGAAATTCTTATTCGCGATTTAGAATTCGCTCAGAGCTTGTCGCGATCGGACGAAAATAAAATTTAAGTCGAGATGGTTGGAAAGTTGATTTCGGTTCTAGTTTCAGCCGTGCTGGTTCTCGCGGTAATCAATTGCGCTCCTGTTCAGTTTAGCAGCAGGAATAGAGCCAACAGCGTTTTCGGCAACGTGAGCTCTGAAAAATTGGTAGGATTTCATAGCATAATTTTCTTCCCTTCCCTGTTCTACATATTAAGAATCATTCACAAAGCAGTTGTGTTATCATGCACTTGACATTGAAACTTCCAGATTACGTTCATGCAGCAGTTTGGTTATTTGCAAGAACCTTCAAGCGATAGTGAAGGTCTCAAGGCAGAGTTTCTCTATGCGGAAGAGGCAGTCGTTCAAGGAATCAAAAATATTCAAAAGTTCGGCGCATTGGCTGAGACTGGCGTGTTGGATGACAAGACAGCCGAGCTTTTGACGTCTCCGCGTTGCGGGGTCAAGGACGTGACAAACGAACGAGAAAGGCGGAAGCGATACATCATCGGATCGAAGAACTGGGAGAAGCGACAGATCACTTACTTGTAAGATCATCGATTAAACCGTCTTCTTTTGGTTGAACTTTGTTTTCAGCATTGCGAATTGGAGTCCAAAAGTTGACGAGGCCAAGATGGTCGAGTGGGTTGAGGAAGCGTTTAATGCATGGGCGATTTATAGCAGGCTTAAGTTCAAGAGAGTCTTCAACTCGACGGCGGACATTATCATCGCATTTGGCAGTTACTATCACGGGGATCGTTACCCTTTTGATGGACCCGGAAATATTCTGGCTCACGCTTTCTATCCTTATGAAGAAAATGCTTTCGGTGGCGACATTCACTTCGACAACGAGGAGAATTGGAAGGAGAATGCGACGACGATGAGCGAGGGAGTTGACTTTTTAACGGTTTTAGTTCACGAGTTGGGACACAGCTTGGGATTAGCCCATTCTCCGGTGTACAGCTCATTGATGTTTCCGTATTACAAAGGTTCAAGGCTTAACGCATATGACATCAACAAGCAATAACTGTTATTTTTTCCAGGTTTAACCCGAGCTCAGTTGGATTACGATGACATTCTTGCAATGTATTCGCTTTACAGTAAGAGAACGACAGTTTGAAAACATCCATTTGTTAATACGCGTTTTGTTTTAGTTACGAGAACGTTAAAAGAAAACGGCGATGATGAAGAAGGAGACACAGTGAAAGATCAAACGAAAAGCTCAATTGACTCAGACGAATCAACGACAACAGTGAAGAAAGAGGAAGAAGACCTGCCAACTGACGGAGCGAACGGTGATAAAGAGCGTGATCATCACGATGAGAATGAAACAGTAAGAACTTGCGATTTGCTAGAGAGCTTTCAAAGCTCAACTAAAGCTCAGTCCCAGTGAAACTCATCTCTTATCTTTTAGCATGAGCCAGAGGCAGTCCCAGACATTTGTGAAGGTTCTTTCGATGCAGTTTCCTATCTCAGAGAAAATGTTTACATTTTCAAGGGAAGCTTCATCTGGCAGTTCAATTCGAACTTTGAACTTGAAGACGGTTTTCCGAAGAAGGTTTCCCAAGTCTTCCCAAATCTACCAAAGCGATTTAAAAAGATCGATGCGGTTTATCAAATTCCCGATGAGGATGAAATCGTTTTCTTCTCTGGCACTGAGTACATCACGTACGATATTAGAGGTCCAATCTACACAGCCTATAACATTACAAGGTACACTTATGATGAAGAGATTGAGAAAATCGATGCTGCGATGGTTTGGGGTGAGAAGCGTAAGGTTTCAGTTGCGAGTTTTACCAAGTTCCGCTTTATCTTCCAGCAAAAAACAACAAAACTTATTTGTTCTCCTCGGATCGTTATTGGAAGTATTCAGACAACCGAATGATGAATCCGTTCTACCCACGAGTGATGACGCGATGGAACGGAGTTCCGGAGAATCTCGACGCTGCTATTTCGATTCCGAACGGAAAAACAATTTTCTTCAAGGGAAATCAGTTCTGGGAGTTTGATAGCAAGAAGGTTAGGCCGAAGAAAGGATCACCAAGGAGCATCGAGGACCTCATAGATTATTGTTTAGAATGACAAACTTTATTACGAAATGTAAATGTGCATGTTAGTCATTGAAATATTTATAAATTTATTAGAAAAACGGTTGGAATTTCTAGACTGGCTAGCGTCATAGGCTCGACCAAAACAATCGTTATCAAACCAGCACGTGATGATTGTTCTTTAATCTCTCTTGAGTAAACAGCAAATGTTTTTTTGGGGTCGCGAGAGAAGTTATCGCGAGAAGATTGCGCCACGCTGTTTTTCTCTGATCTAGCGAAAGTTCATCCAGTCAAATATTTGCCTCCGAACGATGAACATCAAGTGCTGTGACAAATGCCGAGATATTTGGACTACCCATTGCCCATCCAAACTCAGGATGACAGGCGCGGTTGGCTCTGCATTTTTGGAGTCGCACTGGTTTTTGTAAGTCTAACAATAAATTAGCAAATGATTCATGACCTCAATTGCGATCTGGATTAATCGGGTGTCATTCCAGATCTTCAATGTTGCGCTGATTCCGACATTCGGAGTTGTGTTCGAACCGATGTTCGAGGGAGACAACAAAGCTGCTGTGGTCGTGATGAATCTTTTCCAGTTCCTCACAAATCTAACAATTTTGGCGACTGGATTTTTGTTGAAAAACTTGTCAGCAAAAAATTTTGTTCTGCTTGGGAGCTCCCTCACTTTTATTGGTCTCTTGTTGTGCACCACTGTGACGTCAGCAATTCATCTGATCTTCACGTTCTCCTTAACGATAGGAGTCGGACTAGGCTTGCTGAACCCAGCCGCGTTCGTCGCAGTTTTGTCATGCTTCACTTGCCAAGTGATCTACGCGATCAGTTTTGGGTTTGCAGCCTTGGGATTAGGTCAACTTGTCATGCCAATTTTAGTGAAATACTGTTTACTGACCTTTGGGCTAAAGTCAACGCTCTTCATTATGAGCGGACTTTCACTGTTCGGGTTCGCTGGTGGTTTGTGCCTCGTTCCAGTGAAATGGAAACCATGCGCTCGTCGCGACTCCGAGTATCAGCCGCTCATCATCCGCAAATCATTCCAAAAGTCGACGATATTCAAGAGCATCGTGCACGCGACTGACCTTGACTTACTCTGGAACCTCGATTATCTCATTATAATTTTTGGACTCAGCATCGTCTACGCTTCATCGATGAACGCTAATATCGTTCTGCCGATCTACCTGCAAGTAATGAAAATTATGAGAATAATTTCATAGCACTGATTAACTTTATTTTTAGCGTAATGGAAAGCTCGATGCATTGCAGGTCAACAACTGCACGTTGGCAATCTCCATCGCAGACATTTCGTCACGCTTCTTTTACCCTTTTATCAAGAGGATTTTAAGAATTTCGCCTCGCGCTGTCTTTCTTATCGGAGTCACTGGGCTTGGAGCCATTAGACTTCTTCTCGTTAGTCTCAACATCGAGAACGTTAAGCTGACAATTTGCATCTGCGCAGCGCTGGGATTTTTCCGTGCCTTGACAGTCGTCAACCAAGTGTTCATAATGATCGACTATTGCGAGCATAAATGTCCAACGAAGCTTCCAGGAACACTTGGCATGAGTGTCGTCATCAGAACTTGCATGCATGTCTTTCTCACCTGGGTTTTCAGCGCAATGAAAGATTTCTCTGTCGATATGTCGATAAGCTTCTATGTGCAAATCGTTTTCTTTATGTGTGTAATCCTAATTTGGCTCATAGATCGTTGATCTTTAGAAATGAAATTGAGTAGATAATTTTTGGTGAAAACATAAAAGAGAGAATTAAATTTTTTCGTTTGCCTCTTCTTCGTTGCACATTTTACTGTTATCAGTTGTGAGAACGCAAGCGGAAGTTAGATCTCAATGTTAGCTCTCACTGCCGGCATCAGTTGCTAGCTGACTGTCGTTGAAGAAAGAATGGTTCGCGTGTTCTTAGTGTTCTTTATGCTGGTTTCATTGCTACACATCGCCAGCCCTTTTGGAGCTTCAATCGCACACTTTCTCAACATCCGCTGCACTTTTGCTGACTCGTTTTTGAAGAACGCTTTCAAGTTGTACGACGAGATAATCGCTTCATCGATGGTCTCTTATTATTATCACTCGAGAGACGACGAGGAACCAAAAAAGATAACGAAAGTAAATGGAACTTACTTCATCGAAGGTTTCGATAGCTTGAAGCCAACGCGAGTTGTGATTCACGGATTTTGGAACTCTCATAACTCGAAGATCAACAAAGCATTGAAGCAAGCGTACTTTAAACAACATGAAGTGAACTTGATTGTCGTCAACTACAGCGGAATCTCGAGAGACGACTGTTACAAGATTGTCCGCCGACGTGTCAACATGCTTGGACGCAGAATCGCGTCGTTCCTTGACCAAGTGCTGGTTGACAATGAGTCACAGTGGAGCAATCTAACTGTGATTGGTCATTCATTGGGCTGTCACATTGCCGGTGGTGAGTGAATTGAAAGTTTGATGGAAGTTTAAATAAAATTGTCTTATTAGTTGCAGGACGATCAGTGACAAATGGAAGAATAGCTGCAATAATTGCTCTGGATCCAGCTGGGCCAGGATTTCAGAAGTTTTCAGAGAATCGTTTGCGACGCGGCGATGCAGACTACGTCGAATGCTTGCACACGAATGGCGAGTTGCTGGGACTGATGGAACCATTTTGCACTGTTGACATTTATCCCAACTTTGGTCTGCGACAGCCAGGATGCAAAAATGTTATGAAAGATTTGTGTTCACATAGCAGAGCTTGGAAATTGTTTGCCGAGAGTCTGACGACAACCTTCACTGCCTACGAATGTGATGATATGCAGCAAATCAGCAGTAAAACCCTTTGCAATGGGACGGAAATCGTGATGGGAAGCGACAATATTGAGGGCAAAAGAAATGCGAGTGGAATTTATTTCCTCGAGACTAACGACGACCCACCGTTTTCAAGAGGATGAAATGTTTGATAGTTTTGCAAAAAATTGTTAGGAGGATTTTTTTTTGGCAAACGTCGCTTTATGTAACAAAATAAAAAGCTTTTTAAAGCTTACTATCACAAATTGTTAACTTGTCACATGTGTCTCGAACACTTTTTTGATTAAATTTTCACCATTTCATGAAAAAGTTTCGCTCCTAATTATGCAAAACTAATAAAATGTCAGATTCAGATTGCATCAAAGACGGGACTGACGTACCTTGCGTGTATTATTGCTTGAGCTGTGTCGCACTGCACAGCGTGGAAATGGCTGCTTCATTCACCAATTTCTAGCCGTCCATGAAAAGTCTTCATTTGTTTTGGTTTTTCCATTTTGCAGCCAGAGAACTCCTCACCCTCTCGACCTTCGATGACATGATAGGAAAATTCCAGGCACACGCATGTCGCCTCTCCGGTAAAACAATAAAGGCGCTCGTCTTCTCTGCTCAGCAATATTTCCTTCAAAATTAACCGTATTGAATTTGTCAGCCAATTTGCCCTGGGCGCTCTCATGGAGGAAGGAGCTGGAGATTTTTGAGCATTTAATCAAGTTACTGGTTCTGCCTTCGGCATTTCCGGAGAAGCAGGCTTAGGTTCGTTCAAAAACGACTGAGAAATGGGGATCCCAAATTAAGTTCGAATACTTCGTTCTGCTTCAAGCATCTTGATTCTTTCAATGAACTCCTCAATCTCAACGTAAACTTTCTTATGCCAATCATTGAAGTTTGCAAGCTCTCTTCTCGAAAAGAAGAATTCTTAAGCCCAGCCATCAGTTTTCTGTCTGTGCACCTGTTCCTGAATCTTCATCTCGGATTTCATTGTTAGTACAAGTTTTGTCGTCAACTGATGCTTGATGGAGCAACTCATCGTAGAAAGTTCCTCCTTTCCAATCATTGAGTTTCACCGAGGTTTCCTTTCCACTTCAATAACTCTATCGGGGATTTATATGGAATGGGTAGACGACATTCCATGAAAGACTTCAAACTTAATATTGTCTCCAACTTCTGTTGAAGCTCTGTGACGCGCCAGTGAATGTAATTGAAAGCTTTAAGCAGATTTGATGTGGCCATCGACATCAAACTGTTGATTCTGGCAGCAGAATGAAACGCTTTATTAAAAATTCAGTCGTGAGCTACTTACTCCAGACATGAATGTGCATCGATCGATGAAATCTGTCTCATACATTTTCAGTCTGGAATGTCAAGAGTGACTAAAGAAAATTCTTGGTGGAATATTACAAGAAATGAGCTTTCCGATTTCAAGTGAATGCAATCTGGCTGTAAAACTTCAAACTGACTTGTTGATGTTTGTTCAAGTGTTCCTTGAAACTAATCATAATCAGCAAGTTATAATTACCTTTTCAGTTGAAGTTTAATTTGACTTAAAAATGAGACGAATCACTTTTGAACAATAGCAATCAGCAAACTTCCGAAGAGACGATAAAGTTTGTGTGAGTTGTTGTTGCATACTTGGCGTTTTGTCGACACTCTGCAGCTTCAAAAGTTCAGAAAGTAAACAAAAGGTTTGGGAGTTGGACTTGCAATGACTTCGAGTGTATTCAAAGTTTGGCTCCCAAACCTCATTCATGAGTTGAGCAAGCGGCAGACATCAAATATTTCAATAAAGTCTTAACGAGAGATAGATAAAATGCAATTTAGAGATGAGTGTGCAAATATTCAATCAACATTTAATTAGTTAAATTAAAACAGATTTGAGTCAACACCCGATAATGAATTGGTTGATCGAGAGTGATTTATTGCATGAACAAAATTTAATTAAATAGTTTGCAATTTTAATGAGTGCACATTCTAAACTCTGAAAGCTTTTATGAAACAAAACTTCGACTCCAGACGCTGGAAGTGTTTGCACACGAATTAGGAATAAAAGCATTTGGTCGAGGCATGGGAACGCATTGCAATATTAAATGGATCGTTAACCGCTGTCGTCGCAAAAGCGAACTCAGTCTATGAATATTTCATTCCTTCGAGCTCGGCTGATCCGTTGGTGGGTTTATAAATTAAACCATTTTTGTGTGTCGAAGCACTTTGCTGCTGTAAATTACTCGTCGTTACCGCACCTAGAAGCAATTTATTGCAAATTAATTCATGCGCCTTCGAGAGTAGAGAAAACTTTAATTTATGCATCGAACGGAGTTCGCTTGCGATATTGTCCCGTTGCTAATTAAAATAATTGATGGTCTCGAGAGCTCTCGCTGCAACGAGTTTTCGTGTTCCAGTCTGGATGTTAAAGTCCTTGCCAAACTTAACGAGATACACTCTGGCTGGCTGATGATGATTCAATTACATTCACACTTTCCCGTTTCGAGAGTGGCCGGCAAAGCCTCAAAGACTAACATAAACAACACAATTATGGGCTGAGCCACCGCAAGAAGAATGCTTGTGCAGATTTATGCAGTGGAAATTCTGAAATTATTTCCGAGTTGTGGACGGAAAGCTTTTCATTGCTTTTTCAAGCTGATATTCCCAATAAATTTCGAAAAGCGAAGATAGAGAATTAATTAAGTTTGAGGATTTGGGAAAATGAATGCGATAAATTGTATTGCAATGTTTGAACCTTACTCAGGATTTTAACAGGCAATAAAGAGGTCACAATTAATCCAATAACTCACAATTTAATCTCGAAAATGTGTTCCAGGAATTCAAGAAGTTGCAGCTAGCTTAGCTTTCAAAAGAGTCAGCTGCATATGATGTCTCCAGTCAGAGCTACACATTGAAAGTGCGTCAGCAAAGTAAAAGCAAATTTAAATCTCATGTGAGTCGTGTTTATCTGGAAAACTTCATCTTGATCCAAACCACTTTGCCAGTATCGAATCTCCCCGAATCAAAAATTCAATCAGGAAATTTCAATTGCGTTTTGAATCGAACCTTTCTAGATTGATGAGTCGATTCCTTCGGCATTCTTCCTAATTTTATGGCTTGTCGAATGGTGCTACGTGAACTCGTTTCTGATGCATTTGATGTGAGTTTTAGTTGCAAGCAAGGAGTACGTTTAAGTGTTCACATAAAAACGTAAAAGATTGGGTCAGTCGATGATTCACTCGTAGCTTCTGCTTCCTCGCTCGTCAACTTTTAACGTTTTCCGATGACACAATCAGACCAATAACAATGAACGCCGATAGACGTGATGACAAGCGAAGTTTTCAGAAAATTTCATTGAGATTTCTGTCGTGAGCTTTACCGAGATTTTGAGCTTTCTATTAAGATTGATTGCTCGTCAGAAACTCAAGTTTACGGGAAAATGTCAACAATGTTTTTAAATAATTTAAAGCTTCTGCTTTGGAAGCGTAATCAAGAACACTGATGTTAGAAAATTGCTTTCACTTGACGGGCCCGCTGATATTGAACAAAAGCTTTTGTCGCTGGAAACCTTAAATCTCATTAGGAAAATTCAAATTTCAGTCAAACTGTTTTCGTCGGGCTTCTCGATTTTCCTATCAGTCAATGTCAGTCTTAATGGCGCATCATTAAATACGTCTAAGCGATCTGTTATCCTTTCGAACTGATAAGTTTTACGATACAAAAAGTTCACTTTGCTTCCAACAAAAGAAAGAGAATGAAAGCGAAATTAATTCTGAGAAGCAAATCTTGTTTTGTTTGTCATGAATTTTTAATCAGACTTGAAGTGGCTGTTGTCTTGCCAGTCCGGCTTGCCATCTAATTGATGGGATGGAATCTTCATGCTCTCCCCTTCGATGTCTTCAGTAATTGTTTCGCTTTGAGATTGTTGACGAAGAGTTATGGCTAGCTGAACAAATAAAATATTTAACTAAAGTTTGGAACAGAGTTCATGGAGAAGATTTATCTCGATAATCTTGAGAAAAACGCCGTCTACTTACGCTACGAACCGTCATAAAACTTCTCGCTCATGAGAACAATTCTCGTTTGACAGCTTTTCCTCCCCACAAAGGTCTGTCCAAACCATCGACCAACTGTGCTTTATTACCCGCAAATATTTATGAGGTCGGTAAATGTTCATAAATTCATGAGAAGCCGACTGTCTGCTCCGCGATAAGCTTGCAGATTGTTTCATTAAATCACAAACTCATCATTCACACTTTATTTCCAAGAAACTCTCGTTGGAAAATCCATAAAACTTTATTGCAATCAATAAATTAAAGCTGAGAGCGCTTTCAGTCTTGAATCGTTCGGAATATGTCGTTTTGGAGGAAGAACGAGCCTTTCTGAGGAGCGAAGACGAAAGTTTGAGCGTATCTCTGAGGCGCGCCGTCGTTTGCTCCGACTCTTCCAACCACATTGATAATGATGGCGTCACGCAAAGGTTGTGAGTCAACCGAAATAATCGACCTCTCAATCTTCTGTAAATTCAATTTCTGAAACTTCTCGAGGATCTGCTTTGTTCCGTGGAAGTTTTCGCCTTCATATGACAGCATTGAGTCTTCGAAATGGTACAGAGAAACCAGCGACAGACGCTTCTTCGGATCGTCAAACATCGTGTAAAACTGAGCCACATAAATTTTGCCTAATCTGTCATAATCCTTGTTCAAGTTCCGCAGCTCATCGTTGTCGGTCGCTTTAGATGGCTCTATAAATGGAAAAAAAACATTTATTCTCAGCTTGAAGTTCATTAAAACTTATTTTTACTGATTCCCCCACCTCCCACTGTTCCGCTTTCCGCAACCCGTTCTGATTCAGTAGTTTCGTCTCTTAATTTGTCGCCTTTCATCTCAATTAAAGTTTCAGTCGCTTCTTCGTCACAGTGAATGAAGACAGCGCCAAGCAAGAGCAACGATAAGCATCTCAGCGGAAACATTCTTCTTCTCCTCGCAGCGGTAGCAGTAATAACGGTTGTTGTTGGTGAGCTTTCGCCAATGTTTAAATTAACAAATTTGTAAATTTATTATTGAAGCGATGAGAAAAGCAATTAAAACTAATAAGTGAAGAATTGTTGAATGGTTCAACTGTCTCGTGTTTGAGTTTATACGTCTCGGTTGAATGAAAACTCACTTAATTCTTTTTGCTGCAATCAGAACAACTTCAATCTTTTCTCGCTTCCAGCAGAATAAGGAAATGAAAAACTTAAACTTTTCCCTTTTCGCAAAAAAAAAATCTTTAAAACTCTCTCAAGTCTTGACACCGCACCAACTAGAAATTGAATGACAAAAAAATCTTCCGCCCGCCTTCTGAGCGACTCGCGTCCCAAGGAGAGAGAGGAAAAAGAAAATCCAATTATAACTGTTTCAACTCAATGGCTGCTGGTTGATATATTTTGCTCGATGTATGGAGCGTTTCTCGAACTCGTTCTCTTTTAAGAATCCAACATTCGATGCTTTCGCCTGTGTGGAGTTGCATGGCAATCGCCAAATCAAACGTCGCTTTGTTACTGAGAGCAAAAAACTTTTTCATTGAAAGCTTTGAAGTATCAACAGAAAAGTTCACCCAACATGAACCAAAAGCTTTGTCGGAAAGGTCGAGAGCATGTTCATACGTAATCGGTATTAAATTAGAAAAAGCTTCATCTGTTAAGCTTTAACAAGAACTTTTAAAACTGCATAACGAAGCTGGAAAAGTGACATCGAAACGGCTCGAACATAGACAACGATTGATTCAACTGCTCTCACGTTTCAACGTTATTTACAAAGCTTTCAAATTAACTCATCAAAACGAAACATTGTACCTTTTTTAATGTACAAGCAAACTACAAAAATAAATCGATTGAAGCTTTTTATTTCAGAGAAAACTATTGAATTGTCTTTGAAAGCAAATTGAAAGTGGTGGAGTCTTTAGATCCTTCGCTTTCCGTTCGAAAATCCCTGGAAACTGCAATTTCAAAGCAGTCGAGACTGCGACAGTTGAGATATTAAATTTATGAGTTCTCCCTCGGCAATTCCTTTTCGTCTTGGTCAGTCTGGCTTGGACTTTTCCCTGCATCTTGGGTAGCTTTTATCGACCTTAGCTTAACCGAGCATTCCGCTTAATTCATTTTTCTTTATTGACTCGGTGAAGCTCGCCCTGTTATGATTCTCTTTTGATTATAAAAAATTGTTTGCGTCTAGAGTTGGATTCGAGACGATAAATCTCGCAGTAAAATTGTAAATTTTCATGATGATGCATCAGAAAGAAAGAAACTCTTAAAAGATCGATTCAACCATCGTTGGCCGCGGCGCCAGTTTCACGATGAGTTCTGATAATGAAAGCGACTGTGGCAGTACTTTACAAGAGCGTCACGCTGGTGTTCGGCGGCAATTAACTAGGTCATTCCACATTGTGCAGCATCATCAAACGCGATTCGCGGTAAAAAGCCAACAAGAAAAAATCAGCCTTTTCCGATTTTCGTGGACGGCAAATTAAGGCCGCGCTGTTCGCTTCGCGTGTAATTACCCAAAAATACAATTTTTTCCTCTCGATGTAGTCGACGAGTTTGTCAACATGATGGACGCTTTTCCGCTGTGGCTTTTCGATATCGCTCTTGACGGCTCAATTGTTGTGAAATTTGGTTCGCAGATTTTGTGGTTGCGCGACGTGCTTTGATAGGCTTTGGACGAATTGGGAACGTGGCCTTGCCAAAAATATCTGCCTCGACGTGAAAATCGTTTCCTCTCTCCGTAAGTCTCGAGACGATGGAACAAGAAGTCCCATTAAAGTGATAACAGTTTCTGACGAAACGACTTTTCTTCTTTGTCGTTTCGGCTTCCAAAGAACGATTCGATAAATCTCTTTCGTGATGTCTCCATTTAATCTCTTATCAGCAGTTCAGACTTGTCATAAAGATTAACTTCCCTCTAGGCAGAGCCTCAACTGCATTAGCAGAGACGGCAGAATGGTAATTTAATTCATCAAAAAATTTCCTTCTGCAAATCCATGACGACGACTTAAAATTTCCGCGAAGCCTTTTAATAAGCTTAATGGGAGAAACAATGATTAATTAGGTTGTTGTTTTCTTTCTCTGTCCACCGTATCGTTGTCACTCCATCTCGTCGTTGTTATCACTTGTCGTCGTATCGTCTTGTAAACTCAGATAATCTGTTGTTGTTTCGGCTCCTTCATCACTCTTAACAATCACCGAGCTTTCGGTCGTTGATGTGGAATCCTTTGCAGCAGCGATGATTTCCTCGTCAGGAATGAAAACCACGAACGTGTTATTCAACCTTGACTCGTCATTGTACTTATAAACGGAAAAGTATGATTGAACTCGCTGAGTGAAAAACTCAAGTACCGGAGGAAATTGCGAGTAATCTGTGTTTGATGGTTGTCGGTTCCACGGCAGTCTTACATTGTTCTGCAGAAAGCTGAAGACCCCTTTTGAATTCTCGTCAGCGCTCTCTTTGTGCGGGACCACAAAGGAAATCACGGAGTAATTACCACGTAACGACGGAGCAGCAGAAGTCGCATTTGGCTGCATGTAAGTGAACTTAATTGCTGAGTTATTGCTGGTAAAACCACCAAGCAAAAACGTGGAGAAATCGACAAAGTTAGGAATGGCTTCGTTGGGAATCTCTTGATACACCGAGGCTTGCGGAACTCTTTTCGTGGTTGTCGTTGGTGGCTCGGGCGTCGTGGTTGGACGAAGAGCGTTCAAAATATTCCTGAAGAACTGTTGGAGAGGACGTGTTCGTTGTAAGTTGAGCTCATTGCGTTGCTCGTCCATTTTTGAAGGGGGGTCTGAGTGAGCAGTGGGATGAGAGTGAGTAGTCGACAACCAAACGAAGACCGCTATGGTAACAAATGTGAAATGCATCGTCTGACGTGATGATTTCTTTCCTCCTTGTTCTAACTCTGATGAAGAAGTTTCGATGAAAATTCAGTTCATGTTCGTAGCAACTTTTTTCGGAATAAATTCTGCCAAAGCTTTCCCTTCACATCAAGCTCATGTGAGGCAAAAAATTAGAACCCAACCCGCACTTCACTCGTTTTATTCCTTCTCGACGAGAACTCTCTTAATGCTTCTAATCACGATTTCAACTGGGAGTCAAATGCTTCGAAGAGTCTTCTTTTAAATCTCCGGTGAGAGTGAACGAGCGAGCAGGAGTGATCAAGAAAGCAAACATTCAACAATAACTGTATCGGGGAGAAATGGCTCGAGACGTCGGAGCAAGCGAAGCAAAAACCGGTTCCCATCGGACTATCAGCTTACACTATCGATTCAAGGCACACATATGACTCAGTCATGTGTGAACTGCAAACAAGAACGTTCTCCAAGCGGAATCTCAAGAAGACATAAAGCTTGAACAAGATGTTTCCTTGGAAAGAAAGCCAACACAATTGCATTTGGCACTGCTTAAATTAAATTGAAGCACGAACGAGATGAGAATGTGGGATTGACCAGCTAGAAAAGTCCGCAATGTTCCGGGCGGGATGGAGAGAAAAATGACACACGTTCGAGATATCTTTGTTGTCATGATTGTAAATCATTCGATTGCCAATCTCCGCCGTTCTAGAAGCTTGTTCGCTCAAGCTCACACGCTTATCAAATAAAACAATTTGTGGAGATTGTGTTGTAGTAGAGATGTCAACTCAATTGTTTGAAACGACCATCATAAAAGCTTCTAGCACACGTCCTGGATTATGCGAATGAAAAGGATACGAAGCGACCTTGCACTTGAAGTATCGATTATTCAATGTGACATCTCTACTCCAGTCATTTTGTTCTGAACTTTTGCGAAGCTATCGTGTTTACGACATAATCTTCGACCCTTTCCTCTCTGCATCGTTTACAAGACGATATTCATAAGCCGGCGTCTGTGTTGCCTGTTCATGTTCTCATGATGTTCATGATGTCAATATCCTGCAAGTTGATTGAACTCCCTTGAAATTTGGTTGAGGAAACTGAAAGCTCGACGACAAGTCGTAACTCAATTTGCATAATTGCTAAATTAGCGGATCGATCCCTTTTTCACGGATTTGGCTTTGGCAGGCGCAAGACGTTAAGTTTGATAAATAGTTTCACAGTCCGACAACATAAATTCGGTCCGCCGAAAATATTTTCCACGATTCCCGCTCGAAACTATAAACTATTAATCAACGTCAAGTGACTTTGAGTGAGTGATGGACGTTTTGTGGGCGAAAGAATGAAATGAAAACAGCAATCGAGGCTTGAGCTTCAAGCTGAGTCGGCTTTGGGAGAAGAAGCAGCGACTCGACGTGCGTACGAATGTGTTGACTCAGAGAGAACAATTGACACGTTAGCCCACATTTCAGCACAATCTCATACCAGAACAGCGCAACTTTGACATTTCTCAGTCGGCTTCAATTTAATTTCTCCAGTAGAACTTTAACGAGAACCGTGACTGACGAGAAACGTGGCAGCAAGAATTGCTAATGCAAACGAACGGCATTATTCACGTAAACTTTTCGCTCCTTCCTCATCGTCTTGAGCTTCTTTCGCTTCTTTCTGACGACCGTGTCGTTCTCGTGGAGGGTTAAAAATGAAGATAATTTTCCGCCTGATGTGCAGAATTCCTTCGCTTCTGATTTATTACGCTTGCCAACCTTAAATTATTGGATCGTGCAATCCTTCTCGCCATTCGCTTCGCTCTTTTCGACATTAAAAGTGGATGCGCATGCAACTAAGCTTTGATGTTTGCTTCGAACTAAACGTTTCCCGGGCAACTCTCGAACATTTCCCGAAAAGATTGTTATCGAAATTAAATGCTCGAAGGACTTGCAATTAATTATGCACTGTTGGGAAGCTCCGCTCCGCTTGTCGAAATTTTTCACCTGCTGCGAGAACACGAAAAACTTTAACGTTCGCCGTTCTCCGAGTTGATAGCACTTGGTAAAAATAATTAGCTAATTAGTTTTACACTTGGAGAAATAATTTTTATTCCATTGTAACTGAGAATGAATTTCGGTGCTTGAACAAACTAGCGAACCTCAGAAGTCTTCGTCCATATCCGCCTGCTTGTAGTGCAACGCTGCTTTAGCGCTGTTCGGGACGAAGTGATCCGTTTGATGTTCTTTTAGTAAGGACTCGTTAAGTTCGCTCAACAGCGTTTTAATTAAATCGCCACGTTTCTCTGCTTCAGGCTCGCGTTTCATCTGATTCAATCCTGTAGAACTCTTTTCTAGTTCCGTCATGAAAAGATTTTCTGGGATTTCGTTCGACTTTGAATTCTCTTGGTTGCTTAGCAGTAAGTTTTCTTCCAACTCTTTCATTAGTTCATTCTTTTTGGGCGTTTCCTTAGAGTCCAATTCAATGCTTAAGAAGTCTGGAATGTCTTCCGCCTTTAAGTCCACAATCTCATGAGTCAATTCATCCTTCTCAACGTCTCCGTGCTGAATACCAAGACTTGTTTCAATTTCTTTCAGTGTTCCATAGACTACTTCATCAAGGTCAATCACATCGTCTTTCATGTTTTTATCGAGGAAAAATGAATCGCCTAATGCTGGACGGTCTTCCGCCGCTTTCACCAAATTCATCACTTGACTAACGCTGTCATCAAAAGAAACAGGTCGGCCATCCTCGTAACTCGACGGCTCTGAAATCACTTCCAAGATATTAACGCTCTCGTCTCTAACGGTGACCTGCTCTGGAGTGCTTTCTGTCAAACTCGTTTGCGAGCTTGCTAAATTTTCAATTTTCAAATCGATTTCACTGACGACTTTATCTTTAAAAGCATTAAGCGCCGTGCTCGAGATTTTTAACGGCACAATTTCCTTCTCTGCCAATTCTTCTTCGCTGCTTTGCTCGCCTTCGTATCCCACGGGCGTTGTTTCAAACCACTTCTCTGTACCTTGCTCAATCTCAGGCGCATCGCTTGATGCATCAAGGACTGTTGTTGTGAGTGGCTCCGCTGCGATATCGGTCGAGGCTGCAACTACTTCCTTCAATAAAGAACTTCCATCTGCAATTTCATTGCTCGTGCTGATGGTCTGCATTCTATTCAAGCTTTCATCGACCGGCAAGCTACCATCTGGGTTCGTCTTCAAAAGAGAGCCCTCGAGTCCTAATATCGACGATAACAGATCCGAGACCGCACTCAAAAGGGAATCGGAAATGTTGTTTTCTGCAATGACATTTTCATCAGGTATTAAACGATTTGTTGTTGTATCGACTCCTTCTGAAATTTTCATTGGATTCTCCTCGTTTGGTAAACGTTCTGTTGTTTCGCTCGACATTGTTTCCGCTTTCATCGTTTCGACTGCAGGCACGTCGGTTGGCAAAATTGTTTCGCTATCAAGATTACTCAATACTGAAGTAGATTCGGGTTCACTTTCCGTCGTGGTGACAGTGTCGGTGACGGCTGCTTCTGAATTCAGCAATGACACCGAAATGAGTTTGATCGCCTCGCTCGTCACAGTCGTTGTAGCTAATTTTTTTATCTCGTCATTCACAACTTTTTCAATTAAAGTGTGGAGATCACTATTAGGTTTTACGATGTCCATCTGCTGATGTTCTGACTTGGTCACGTCTTTTGAAACCTTATGAAAACAGACGCTTAATTACAGAACTGCATGGTTGTTGAGCAAAAATACCTCGGGTGCTTCATTAGTAGAACTTTCCGTCGTCGCTGTTTCCAGCCCAGAAGTTACAAGAACGTCCGGACTCGAGACATCCTCAGATTGAACGGAATCCAACGTGACTGTCTGCGACTCTAACATCTCTCCAAAATGAATTTGCGACAGCAAATTGTAGAGCGGGTCAGAAGTGCCCTGGGCAGCCGCTGGTTGACCAAAAAATTTGTTTGGAACACGATACTTCACAACATGACCGGCCGGAAGTGGCAAACAGTTGACGTCCAGCGCAATTTCTATCGCGACGATTAAAATCAACAAACATTTCATGATTTCTTGGGTCGAACGGAAAGGTTTTTCAGCTTTTTTTTGGGGCACGAATAATGGCTTGATTAATCAACGAAGTAAAAATAACTTTTGATCGCGCAAACACACGTTTCTCGTCGACCAGATTTTGATTACTGACAATAGCCAAAGAAGTCGAGAAGAAAAGAGCTTTCGTCTTCTGAATCGAGAGATTCTGCTTCTTACGTTTATCGGCTCGTTCGTTTTGTTTTCATTTGCAGCACAAACCTTTGGCTGGACTGACAGCTGCACAGTTACAAGCAAGGTTGAAGGAACTTTCATCACTTGTAAGTGGACGGCGCCCGAAGCAACTTCCAAGCAGGCAACTGACCCGTGGATGTAACTTGAAGATGTGTTGCTATGTTCTGCGAGAAAAAATTGCATACCACATAATCTTCCCAGTCCGAGTTGTTTTCGTTCGCTCCGGAGAAGAAAGAAAGAAAGAAAATTATCATCATCGTAAACCAGTTTGGTTCGTTAGCATTATTAGTTTCTTGACTCATGGCGATAGTTGAGCGAGCGTTTGTTCGATTTTCGGGATGAGACACGGCGAGTTAAATACCGTTTGATGAACAAATCTGCTCATTAACTCAAATATCTTCTCTCGCCAGCGTTCCAATGCTTGGCTATTTCTTGTCGGTCATTGAACTAAGCGAGAGTAATTACTACAAGGATGATCCACAAGACTTTAAATCTGCAACTCAAGCTGCTGGCGGAGATTATGCAGATTTTGCACAAAGTTAGGTGGACCTTGAGAGTCTCGAGTCAACAATAAGCTTTGCTAATGAATCTTCACGTTGAACGACTTACCTTGATGGGCTTCATTGTATTATGAAGCTTTCAATTTTCAACTCAGTAGCAACGTGCCAGAAATCTGAACCGCAATGTAACATAATCCAGAGAGCAATCACAGCAATTTAGCTATCAAACCCTTCACTCAATGGTCGGAAGCCTCAGAATTATTCATAATTGATTGTGAAAATCGGCATGACTATTAACATCGTCGAGTGCCCCAACGGTCAGCCAATAATTGTTTTATCGGACAACACAACATTGAAAGCAAATGAATAGTAAACACAGATAATCAATTTACAATCAATAAATCAACGATAAAGCAAAATTATCTCCAGAACGATCAAATTGAATATTTCCCATTTGCCACGGATACGCTTTTAATCTATTTACCAAGCACTTATAGCCCTGTCTAGCCTGTAATTAGGACGTGAGATTTCATAACTTTCTTTAGTACGAATAATCAAGGCAGCGGTAATTAATGAATTAATCATCGTCTTCATTCAACCGAATTCATCTCTGTCCAAACAATTCGTTGATCCTTCAACATTGCATTGATTTCCTCTTTCCGCACTTATGCAAACAGCTTAGCCACTGTGCTCGAGATGGTTGATGTTTGAGATCACCGGATAAACGGGGAAAGCTGCTTACAGAAAAACAAAATATATTTCTCATCAATCGTTGAACTTTGCACTCCCATCGAGCAGGGATAATCGCATTAAAGCTCTGATAATATTTGAAATGTTTCTATCCACAAAAATTGCTGATCTGTTGACGCACCAGAAAGGAGAAACGCTCTAGCCTGGGCGTATTCTAGCGGAAGTCGTCCGGGAAAAGCCTACATGTTGTCTTGATTTCGGACGAGATACCCTCGGATTCATTAAAACTACGTTTATCAAGGTCTCTCGCTTTCGATCGTCCTTCTACGCCTTCGATGGTCTTCAAGCAACACTTTCCTTCATTTAATAAATCAATAAGTTAGACGAATGACTTCCCATGTGGCTGAGGAGACGAGAGACACGAAATTCCCGAGTCGTCGTTCCAATCACGTACGAGAATCGGTGCGAAACGAACGAAAAAGGGAAAACAAAATTTATGTATTCATGAGGCTCGCCGTGAAAACTGAGACGGCTTGAAAGGGTGAGACGAAATTGAATTAAAATTTCGCTCGAAATGGCTTTATTTGTTGGCTCTGATTGATTTATTGAATTGAACAGCGATTCGTTTTAATGCCATAACGATGTTTCGCCAGGAAAGGGAACTTTACTCCAGCGCGAACAGGTCAACATTCTGTTAAGGGAAAGGGAAATGTGGAAGAAAATGTTTTTTTCACAAGCCATAAATTCTCACGAGCGTCACGAACCGTTTATCTGGAATTCGCTAATTAACTCGTTTTCCTCTGGAGCTTTTCGAGAACTTTTAACAGCTGCGAGTCGCTTCTGGAAACGAATCGGGTTCGGAGGCTCCATTGACAACAATACAATTTGGGATGTACAAACATAAACAGAGATTCAGACTAAATCAATCAGCAGACTATTGAGATGTCTGACTTTCTAGAAATAAAAGCTCGAGACACGCAATCGTTTCCGCAAGTTATGGACATCGATTCGAGAACATTTTAAATTCATCAGATAAGATCGCTCCGAACGTCCACATGATCTGAGAATTGTACATCTTAATGCAAGACCGAGGGTGGAAAATAAAGATTAATGCGAATGTTGAAGTTGCTCATTGAATCATTTTTATTCTATTGCTACAGGAGAACACGACAACCAAACTCACACATATTGAACGAGAGAACATCGCATTCTTTAGAGCAAAACAGATGTTAAACTTGCAAGCAGTTGTAGTTATCATGAGCGGAAGTTTAAAGTTCTGTTCGACCAGATGCCTGGCGAGAAGCTTCGTCATCTCGTCTGGTTCCACGAATGCCTGAAACGTATTTGCAGGAGGAGAGAATCGTGAACGACATTAATGATTTACAACGAAATTGAACTTTTTCTTCCAAAACTCAGCGGAAATGATTTCCAGGAAGCTCAAGCTTCGACTCGTGAGTTTCGCAATTTTATTCGACTTAGCAAAACTCCGCGAAACTTTCGCTTGTTCCTCTGGAAACTTTGGATTTACAAGCAAAGCTTTCGTCATTGAAGCGATTTTTCCATCAAACCTCAGATGTTTCAATTCTCTTTGGCACGAGTTTGTTCGCACTTAAGCTCTCTGCAAATTATCGGAACACAACACAAACAACTTTGTACCAAACACGAATCAGACGTAATTAAATTAACATCACAGTAGATACGCCAAATACATCCTCATTAAAGCAGCGAGCGAAGAAAAACAAAGAAATAACTTTTGCTGTTTTTCATGGAGAAGTTTAGAAAGAAGACGAAGCAAACACCAAAGTTTTATCGAGAGAATCAGAGGCATGCGGACTGATACTCGATAAGATGCGAAACAGAGCGCCGTTGAGTTGTGTTCCAACTAATTGGTATTGTTGCTTTGACGCTAACTGTCGCTCCTAACGAAGCGAACATCCTGAAACTCAATTTTCAAAATTTTCTGCCAAGGAACGAGCGTAACTTCCCATCAACTTCACACGAAAAGCTACGGAACGGAGAAAAGTTTTCGATTGAATTCTCCGGCTCAGTAACTTTGACGTGGAGATTAATGTTGGACTGCAGAAGAGAAATGATGATTTTAATAGCTTCTCCGATCCTTCTGGAATTAAGACCGAAAAAAATCCGACCAAGGGTCAAGATTTCAAAAGCTTTCTAATTTATCTTGAGTAATTCTTAAGGTTCGCAGCCAATTACTCTTCGTCTCTCGCTATTCATAGGCGATCTCTTGCTCGTACGTGAAGGATCTTTGACCCTCGAAATTGATTTCATAAACAGATCAGGATGAAATCTGCTCTTAATGAAAATCAGCCTTTTGCAAATCCCAAGTGAAGATGCGTAGTAGATTTTAAAAGGCTTTAGCGTATTCTACCGGACGTCAATTTGGTAAATGCTACCGTTTCCCTACCTTGTATTCTTTTATGAATTGCAGCAGCTGATTATAATCAGTTCAGGAAATGGCTTTTGTGCCCCGTTGCATGAATGAATGAGCAGTAGTTGCGAGAAAAGTTTTCGTTCGTTATCGTCAGCTTATTGTTTGGCCGTTGCTCACGGGGGGTGTCGTTTAATGAGACGAAAGACGTAAAAACAGCATCGGATTTTCTACTCTTTTTACTCCTCTCGAAACAAACAAACAGAAAAGCTCGACAGAGATTTCCTCGCACAGCGGAAAATCTCAATTATTGCGTTGCCGAAAAATTTTCAGTTCATTATTTTTTATTTTTCATTGTTATTGCAAGATTCGCTACAATGGACCTTTTCTGTTGGAGCTAATTTTAATTAAGAACGAGTGTGTAGCTCGCTTGGAATTGTTTGAACAAACCAAAAGTTCGAAACTTCGTCTGTTGCATGGAAGTGAATCTCAATTGGAAAGCTCTTCTGTACTTGATTTTCTCATTTCCTTAGCACAACTTTACGCAACTTTTCCTTGTTTCTAAAGCATCGACCTCACTTACTGAATTCTTTCTTTCTTTAAGACAATCAGTGTTACATAGAAAAATTATGTATCTGAAAAATCAAAACAAAAAGGGCGAAAAAGAAGCAAAAGCTTACTTGTTATCACTTAACGTCATTGAAGTTTGTTAGCTGTTTTAAAACGATTAGGCAAAACCGAAAGTGTTGTGATATCCGTGGAGGCCGCAACCAAGAAAACTTGCTACAAGGAAGAAAGCGAGTCGTCAGCAATGCCTTGTAAGCTGTACAGGACTTTCAAAGTTCTTTCACCTTGTTTTTGCTGAACCAAATGTCATTTGAATAAACAAAATACCTTAAAAAAAAATATCTTTTTTTTCAAATGAAAATGTGATGAGTTTCGAAGGGGAATCGAAATTTGCATGACAGTTTGTTAACCTGTGTAAATATTTTTCGCGAACTCGAAAGCAGAATGACGTGCCTCCAAAATGCGTCACTTTATCTGTTTTTTTCGCAGCTGCACTTTCATGAATTGCAGGCTCATGGCTCACCAATATCGTAAGGTGACAAAGTGCAGCTTGATCGATACTATAAAACCCAAGTCGATTTCAACGAAATTATCAGTTCTCAGCTCAATCTTTCGGTGACAGCTTAAACAGTAACAGTTTCGAGATGAAATTCTTTGCATTGACTTTAGTCTCTATGCTCGCTATTAGCGGCGCATACGCTGAAGTACCAGCAGCTCCGTTGGTGGACCCATTAGAGATATTCAACGAATCATTCTGGCCGCAATTTGTACCCGCTGCTGATCACATCGGCAAATTGCTTAAGGGCTTCATCGACCTCATCACCACTAGCACACTTGACTTAAGCCAGGCAGCTTTAAAACTACAGAATGCTACCCTAAAGGCATCGGGATTATTCTCTAAAATCCTTTTAAACGCTCTTGTCGCAGCTGTTAACTTAGTCATTGGTGCCATAAATGGCATCATCACCGCGGTGACTTCATTAATTGAGAGTTTCATACCAGCAGAACTGGAAGATCTATTACAACCCTACTACTCACTGAAAGCAATGTTTTTGGAAACGCTTAATGGAAAATTAGGAGCCACAAAAGAAATCATTGAGTATTGTGTCGGTGACAGTCTCAGCGGGGCCCTGGAAGAGTCGTCGAGTTACACCGCGAAATTGGACGTAATCGCGGCAGGTGTCGCATTTGAGTTGAATGATCATTTCAAAGCAATTGTTGACATCGTCGTGGAGGAAGTCCAGAATCTCGCCAACCGTCTTTCAGAACTTACATTATCAAACATTTTAGTCACACTTCCCAAAATCGTGAGTACTTTAAATTTCAAAATGTTTTTCGATTCTAAGCTTTTGTTCATTTCAGGTCGCTGACACTTTGGACCTTCTTACAAGGTTGCCTAGGACATCTGAACAGTTAACACTGCTCGAAGAACATCTTATCGCAATTTTCAGTCAACAATCAAAAGCAGTTGTATATGATTTTACGGCTTACACTAAGGAATATATGGAAGCGTTTGGAGTCTGCATTGATAACACCATCAGTAACGGCATTCCAACTTGAACTTGAATTTCTAACTTGAACTTGCAAATAAAAATAAACCCAGGGATCACATAACGTGACCTGTGGTACCAAAAGATCTAAGCTTTTATCACATATCTAGGTGTTAAATCCAACAAACAAAAGCTCGATTGAGCTTTCCACCTCCGAGAACATAAATCGTGAGTGAAAAAGCTACTGGCTAAAGCCAGTGATCTCGTAAAAGTCGGCGAAAGTTTACTAGCAAAATGCATTTCTCGGATGGCTGATAAATTATTGTTCACTTTTGTTGCTGCAGCGGATGCAATTGAAATATTATTTCACAGATAAAAGAAGAACGTTTCAGCTGAAAATTGAAATTAGGTTTGCAGGAAACAAATGCGTTTTGTAGCGATTTGAAAAGAGTGAAGCATTGCGAGTTCTTCTGTTTGCTTCCGTTGCATTCAACGAACCAACATACTCAATGCGGCCATTTAATAGAGCTCAAACTTTTTCGTCACTACATCGATATGAAGAACTTCAAAACGAGTCACCATTGACGTCAGAGACCACAGACGGTCTTTAGCTTGAGCTCACGATTGGGATGGAAAATGTTTAGTTGAGCACACGAAAGCAGAAAGTTGCATCATCAGCACATGAATTTTATCGTGTCGCATTTATTTTTATGAAATTTTTCTCTCGTCGTCAAAACTGCTTTTTCGTGCATAGGACAAGCAAAAAAAATCACTGCTAGTTGCTTGCGACCAGTGAAAAATGGACTAATATTGTGACAACTAATAAATATCAGGAAAATAAAACTATTTTTTTTAAGAAAAAGAGGTAGATTCATGTCAACCTTCCACATGAATCAGATGTAGCCTTCTAGGGTCCTCGCGCCGTAACGTTCTCGCGCCAAGCAGTATCGTCGCTGGGTTTAAAAATAGCAACTTAAACTTTAATAGCGAAAGCTTTTTTCATCTAGCTTAATGAAATTCCAGTGAAAAGCTTTTTGAATACATCATCATAGTGTGAAATTGTTTCATTTTGTTAGTAGAGAAGAAACTTCGACATCGTCGCTGATGCATTCAAGAATGATGCTTGACGCAAACTGTTTATCCGTAATTTACTGTCTATTGTGGGGATTTTTTCGCTTCAGCACAACTTTGTCTTTGTCAGCGACGTAATCAGCAAGGAAATTTCTCCAGAGAATTCTAGAAACTTCCAGCACCATTTCACTCCTTAAATGGATTCTGGGAGGTTCATAAATAACCTGACGATGCAATAACGTCAGTCATGAATCTCTCTACAATCCTCACCGCAAAACTGTGACACAACCCGAGAACGAACTTTCCCTCGAGAGCTTTCGCTTGTCGACTTCTTGTTTATAGATAGTTTTCCGAAATGCTATTGTGTTTATCGTATGTTGAAATATAAATGTTTGAATACAAGGGCTTCGCTTCCCAGAAAAAATCTTCCGCATTGTGTTGGAAAACTCGTAAAACAACAACAATGACGATAATTTTCACGGAAAAATATTTGCCAGCATTATTTATGGCTGCTTAAAAGCGGGCGGGAAGTTTCTTTGTATTGTCTGCCTCCCCATTCTCCGGCTCATGGCTTTTTTTCGCAAATGTGCACGAAGAAATTTTACTATTTTTCTTCTAGAAAACTCAAACGAGAAACTTTTTTTTGTCGGCGCTCGTTTTTCATTAGTTTGAGGTGAATTTATTTTTTGACACGAAAGTTTCTTCCGCTCTTTAACCGTTTTTTGTTGCACCGCGAAACATTATGAGAGCGTCAATGGGAGAGCTTGAGGCTGAGGGGTGGTGCCCACCCGTTTTGCAGAAAAAGTTTCAATTGTGTTTTGGGGAAAAAGGAGAGATAAGGAAATTTTTTGTTTAGAAATTTATTGTGCATTGTGACAATATAATAAATTAGAATAAGATTATCGAAGTTTGTCCGCTGCACGAGGTGAAAAGTTGCGCTCTCAACTTGCAGCTTTATGTGTGTATTAACCGCTATCGTTTTCGTATGGACATGAGGCTGCAACTGGTCATGACATCGTTGAAGTTTTCGCCAACGACCTCGTTACAATATTGCTCTTGTTGCTGAGCTTTCAAAGAGATTTTAAAGGTGTTTGTTTTGTTATAAATACTGAAGACTTTAAAACAGAGGTTTTCCGTATAATCATAAACACAATGATTTTATGAGCACAGGCCGGAAACAATGCGATTATTGGCTTTTGAATGGCAAAGCGAGAGCCTATTTTTCTAGTGGAGATTAGCGAAAATAATACGATCTCGCATATGTCACAGCTTCGCTGGGGTTGACAACTTTGAGCTCACATTTCTTTTTCCAAAACACACATTGTAAATATTTTACGAGGAAAGTGAACTTTTTAAATCAAACATGACAAAGAAGCTGAAAAAAATTAACGTTTGTGTCACGTAACCTTAATGAGTTATTTCGCTTTCTCACGGTGGCTTGCTTTTTTGAGAATTGCACTGATGCTCAACTGAAGTGATTACCTGAAACTCCTCCTGAGCTTCATCGCGAAAAAACAATTTTATCAGGTTCATTTGTAACATGAGAAACAGTGAGCCACGCTTTAGTTGGGTCGGTGGAGCTCGGCTCTTTAAAAAGTTAGAGTTGACAAGCCATTCGAGTTTTGCCAGATCACCTCGACACTGAGAATGAATCGAATACAATTTATTCACTAAAGCGGTTTGGAAATCTCAATGCTTGTCACTTAAGAGCCATCATTTCATCTATTCAGAAACTCTTGCAAAAAAGGCAAGATAGAATAATGTAATGTTCGATCCTTCCATGACACGTTATTGAATTTCTATGTTTTCCTTGAGCGAAAATAAATATCAGCCAGCCAAAGATGTGTCTCTTCCTATCGTCCCATTCCAGCGCTCCAAGGCGAAAGTGATGTATACCATCGAATACGGTTCCAGTCACATAGAGGGCTCAAAATGCTGTGAGCATGTAAATGAAGTGACATAACAAAATATGTATTTGTTCAAACACATTTCTCAACAAAGTGAAACAGAAGAAGAGGAGCTGGAGACGGAGGTTGTGTCTGTTTGAACCCTCGTCAATTTGTGAATTTCGAAGGAGACTTTCTTGGGCTTGGAGTATCACAAAAGGAATGAATTGTGTGTGTGATTTTGAACTATATCGAGTGAAGCTATTCCCAAAGGCCAAGGGCAAATCACATAGCAGAATGTTTATGCGGGCTCTCAAAGGAAGTAAGGGTAACGAGTGCCTTCAAAATCACTTTGTCTCGCACAAAACAATAAATGGAATTTCGAATGTTTCGCTCGGGCGCCTTAATTATTCTCATTATTCGAAGCCTCCAAGTTGTTTAATTTATTTTAATGCCTATCAGAATTTATTAATGGTTGTTGCGAGGTCGAGGCCGAAAGCGGAGAAGGAAACGCAACATCCATAATTTATTTAGAGCAGCCGTGATTATTAGTCTCGAGCGTAAGCATTTGTTTTCCCGAGATGATTCGGAACTTTTTCTCGAGCCTAATAATTAGTCTGAAGTTTGCCGCCTCTCGCTCAAACCTTTCGCTTTCATGCTCCTTTTAAAGGCGAACAATTACAACTAAATAACGAGCGATGGAGAACATCAAAATGAAAAATCGTTTGAGGCTAGGGAAATTGTTTCAAGTCAAGCATGAAGTTGAGAATGCTGGAAATGGAAAAAGGCCACAAATTTGCTCATTTCTTTCGGCTTCTCACGCCATTCACACGATTCAATGCAAAACTGTTTGCTTAAGCATTTATCGAGATCCCCGCAAGCGAGAATCACTTCGCGTAAAAAGTTCTGTACAAATATTTTATGGCGACTTGAAGGATATAATAAAGCATTCCAATAAAGTCGAAGAAGTTGTAGCCGAGAAAAAGAGACACGATTCCGCCAAAGCTCACAATTAAATCCTCAAAGCTGAAGAGAATGTCGCGTCGGAAGCGGATTTTTTGCCCCAGAATCTCGTAGCGTATCGATGACTTTTTTTGGAGCGCCAACAATTCCTCCTCTGCCGCCCAGTTTGTGTTTTTCAGCGAGTTCTGCGTAAACACAAGCTCTGAGCAGGTCTTGGGGCACTTGCATTCAACGTTTTTTGGCCACGAGTTCAGGAAGAGACAAACTAATCCACTCGGGGGGCAAGACGAGCCATCTGGAAAGTTTTATCAGTCACTCGTTTGATTACAATTTCATGCGCTGACATACTGATGAATGTGTAGAAATGTGGCCGGCATCGGCACTGTTTGATAGCTGCCTCAGCTTGACATTTCAATTTGCAAACGTTCACGTTGTAACCGACAAACTCTGCTATTGACTCGTCGTAAAACAGACACTTACGTTGATCAGGTGCCAATTGCCTTAGACTATTGCTGGCACTAGAAAAGCAGAACATCAATCAATCATTCAGCACGCCGTAATCAATTACTGGTTAGTTACTTACACCGTTTCGACGATATCGTAAGTGTTCTCGATTTCGTCTGTTGTTCCAACGTCAGTGAATAAAGACTGCTTAGTGATGACCTCAAACGGTGAGTGAATGGAGAACGCCACTGTAGGATCGAACACTTCAAGACTAATAAAAAGAAATATGAAGACAGCTGACATCATTTACAAAGTGTTTACCGGATGAAGCACTGATTGTCTTTGTACGAACAAGTTTTCACTTTATTCATCGATTCGCCAAGTTTCGATAGAGCGCTGAAAGTTTTAGGAAGTTTTGTGAAACCATCGAGAATAGGAGGGTGTAGATTATCTCACCCCGTTCCTTGTAAGTTCGACGATAATACTCCATTGATGGTGTAGCATATTCCTCGCTCTGTCATAACCTCGACGATTTGTGGATTGTAAGTTGGATCGAAGCTCGACACGACAGCTTTCGCGGCCGGATGAACATCTTTTGCGATGATAACCAAGTCGACATACTCGAAGCGCTTATCGTTGACATATTTGCTGAACAGCCTGAAGTTATCTATTGATGCATTTGACACAAGTCGGAGGTAGTCAAGAATGTAAGAGAATTCCTCGTCATCTGCATCCACATTCCAGAACCGTTTAATCAAAGATTGCGCTTTCACTTCATCGAAACGTTTGTGATAGCAGAAGGTAATCGCCGGCATCGTTCCGTTCCAGGAGCGGTAATCTGGTTACACATCGACATTGGGCGAGCAAAGTGAAAATTGGAAAGTAAATTTAATTTAAAATAACGAGGAGATTTTATGGCACCTCGTTCGAGTGAAATCACTGTCGGATTAGCTCGGTAACGTTGCATCTGACTATTCCCCACGTAGAAAGCACCAAAGAATGCTGCGATAACGAGCATCAGCCATAGAAATCTCTCGAGCGGATGGTATCTCTTGCTAACGAAATGATCGATTCCGTGAAGTTTTCCGCGTTTGTTTAACTCTGCTATGATATCGATTATCTCATTCGAGTAATTTGAGACGATTTCGTTGATTCGCGATACATTTCGAGATGGAATATTTTGCTGTCGCCTGTTAATAACTTTTGCTTTCGGCTGTGAAGGCATTTTGTGCCGTGACGTTTGACGATTTATTTGTAACTGCATTTCGATAACCGTTGGTGGTAGCACTTGCTGATCAACTAATGATGTGAGGTAATGAGATCGACACGCTAATGATCGACAAATTCCCGATTAATTGAATCGATAACCCCCCACATGAACCTGCGATATTTCGTTAAACCTTAACGACAATTTAATCGACGCTCAATTTATTTTCAATTTGGAAGACGTTTCACTGTTTCATTTTAAATGGATTTTTACTGCCACGAGAGATGTTTCAAGATAAACAAAAATCTTGGATCAACATTGTATTGTGAAACATTGTTTATGAAACTTTATGTTTAGCAATATCCGCGGGGATAACGAACGGAAGCCGTTCCATGACGACGACAACAGCTCATATCTCTCGTAAAGATTCGAGAATGTTTGACAAGGACAGACATTTGAAATTTATGAACGGACCGATGATCATGCTGCATCATGTTGCGCGGCGCTATTGACCCGCAATAAATAATTTATGGTCGCCAGCATCATCAGTGAAATTAACACGAGGACTGAATCAAGCTAAAAGCCATGATTTATTCACAAAGTGCATTTGAAAATGTGTCGAACTGTTTCTGTGAATTATTTAGGTTTATGCAATTTGGTTCGATGTGTGTTTCGTCCGCCGACACATCAGATGGTAAATTTTATTGCAAAATCCATTTTGAAAATTGCCTCATAAATTGCAAAGCAGGTAAGACAAAATAAACGTTTCGACGGAATTCACAGTTTCCCGTTTAATAAACTTTTCAAAGTTCATTGCAAAGCTTTTTCTGCGGTCTTCGAATGTTCGTTTAAAATGAAGAGCTCTGTAATTTAGTTACAGAGGAGCAGAAAGTTCTCTTTGATCGTCCTGAAAGCCACAGAAATATGTGGCCGAGCAAGAGGAAAAAGATAAAACTGAAAAGGAAGAAAATCGAGAATTTCGGAAACCAAAAAAGCGCTCCATGCTCCCTCTTTGTAGAACGTGGAGTGGTCTTTGCAAGGAATGTGTAAGTCGGCATCAAACCGGAGATAAAAAACGAGGTTTTTAATTCCACCGCAATTTCAACTCTTTATTCGAAAAGTTTTTTCAATTAATTTCTCGACAGAAACTTTGTTGCATAACTTCATTAAAAATTTTACGATTCAGAGCTTTTCTTTTTATCATGCACGACTTAACTCTCGTTGCCTTTGTTTCTAAATGCTTGAATAAAACGAAGACAACGAACGAAGTGAAATTTACTTCAGGGCTAAGTGGGCGAGTAATGTCACGAAATTTAAACTAAAGAAATTCTTCGAAACCTTTTACTGGATATATAATTCAATATTGACCTGATTTCCTTATACCATGCCGCCGCTTTATCTTCACAAGCTTTGCTCCTGCCTCTGGGCAAAATCACAGCTCACTAAATCATCGCCCAAGAAGTGTTGGAGGAGTGAACATCTCTCCTCTAAATCATGTTTTATTGCGCTCGAAGTCTAATTAAATCTCCAGTCTTCGGGGCTATAAAAAATTAATTTTCGGGCAAAAAAAATATCGAAAGCTGTTTCCACAGTAAGCAGCAACGAAGGAATCCATAAATCACGTAAATCACGTCTGTCCGATCCAGGCTGCTGTTTGTCTTCAGTTACCGTAGCAATAGTCCCGAAAAGATATTCGCTAGCCGCGAGCCGGCTTCACCTCCGATAAAAGTAACTTATGCGAGGCGGTCAAACTGCCTCTTTCAACCGCCATCATCCATGTGGCTTGATAAGCTTACACGTGAACGTTGCCTCACTTCATGACAGAGAGGCTTTCATATCATTAATTCATAAGCTAGCGGGAAATCTGAAGTTCATTGCATGCTCGCTCCTAAATATGTAAACTTTGTTTTCCTCCTCTAAGCGTTGATGTAAATCGAGTGGATGAAACAATTTCTCGCGCTCCGCTCGCTCCTTCGCTTGCCTGCTCACCTACGCTGGCTGGTTTTAATCCTAAATGGGAAACGCGCTCTTGGAGGAGCGAATTCAGCTAGGTTGATATCACTTCAGCATCGAGGAATTCTCTGAATTAGCCTCCGTAACTCATGAATATCACAAGGATTATGAATTTTTAATGTCTCAACAGCCATACGTGTTACTGAAAAATGTTGTTGTTGAATAATTTCACTCGCTTCCAGGAGGGGAAGGATGAAATTGCTCCATACTGTTCATACGAAGCTTCCGTTTCCGCAATTATTATTCATTGACTATGATTTACATCACTCAAGAATTCATAACATTAAATGAGAAAGGAGGATGTACACGGTACGTGGAGGGAGAATACCTACAGTCATAGGAATTCAGCCATTCGCTCATGACTAAGATTGAGATTCCCGAGCACTTCATTTTGATTTACCGAGATGATTTTTTATTCATAAAGAATTTATCAATGTTGAAACATCCACGGGAAGCATTTCTCCCCGCCAGCTCCGGGCGCAAGACGTTAGACATCATCAAGCATTAGGTTTGTTTTTGTTTGCTTGCTTTTGATGGGAGTCTGTCCCAAAAGACAAAGTGAATGAACTAATAAGATTTACAGAAAATACAAATCGAGTCTTTGTCTGTTTATTTATGAAATTGATTTCTCAAGCGAGGTTGACGGGTCGATTGGTCAAAGTAGCAAATGATCTCTTTGACTTAAGTCTTAGTTTGTGTGGTTGATTTATTTAATTCCATAAAAGAAAGCAGCGTAGTTGAAGTAGTTCGTGACTCTGGCTTCAATGACTATTTGGATGAAGTGCTGGCCAACTCCACCGTATGTAACGTAAGCTTGTCCGAGGTTTGAAGCTTGCTCGCAGTTGATAAGGATGAAAGTCAAGTATGCTCCGTTGTTGCCAGAAGATGGATAAGACAGAGTCGTCGTGACGTTTTGAGAAACCGGCCAGTTCTTTTTGTTATTCGCATTAGCGACAACCACATCACCTGGAAAAGATTTATGTCAGAACCCTCTTGCTCTTTTCAAAACCTAAGCCCTTTACCTGTTTGCCTGTTTCCCAAGGAATACGACCGCGATGCGCTCAATTCGTGGTCTTCATACTCGAGTTTGATCAATTTCGCATCTGGATTTTTTTGCTGGAACTCCTCAATATTGTTATAGACCTCGACGGCTTTGCCATCCACAGCAGCAACAAGCGCCACAGCCGCTAGCAACAAAATTAGCTTCATTTTTAGACGAGAACGATTTGAAATGCCTTTAAATTCCGGGCTGATGTTTGTAATGACTAATTTAAACTGCTTTGTTTACAGAACTCTTTCGAATGATTCATGAGAACTCAACACTGACGGAACAGTTGATAAGTAAGCGAATCGTTAATATTGATAAAGCGAATGACGAGTGTAGAGAGTGAAGATGAAAATTTAATAGCGCTTGGTGTGTTGGTGTAACGCGGTGTTATTCCAACTGAAAACGGAACAAACACTCTCAGCGTGCTGCAGGGGGAAATTTACAAATTTACGTTTCGTTAATGAAGTTCGTCGAATCGTAGAGACGCGACTCTTAAGCCTTCACAACGCTCCGTGTTGAATTTGCAAACATACTTGCGGTGAACTCTCTGCGTGATTATTGCTTGTGTGAAAGACTCCAGAGTGCGACATAAAAAGTCGCTTAGATATTCATGTTAACATTCTTCTCGTAATCCTGGAGGGGGAGGCAAAGCTTATTTAAGATTCTTTCGTCTCGAATGGCAACGGCTTTAGTGCTAGAAGAGAAGCAAGGATCACCAACCTATGAAATGCTTCAATGCTTCGGCGTGGTTAGCCATCATTCAAAATGTCTCGACTCTCTGCTGAATTTATTACATTAACTGATTTTTAATAAGAGCTTTGGAAAGATTTGGAGCTTCCGCATTTATCGTTGCTTCTCTGAAAACTTTTACTCGCAACTTCCACTCTCCACCCTCACGTCTACTTGGAGACACATCTCTGAGTTTTCTCATTAAATATTTCCACCTCGAATCGTACGTTATCTTTCTCTACCCTCGCATAATTCTCAAACATACGCTGATAATTACGAATTAAATTATTTATAACAAGCTCGGCGGAGTCGTTCGTCGCGCAAAAAGTGAAACGCCAGCTTATTTTCGAGCGACAAAAAGGATCTGCCGAGGAGCTTTCATCATTGTTTTGTTAATTAAGGTCGTCATGCTTTGCTTACCTCCGGGCTGTTTTTCCTCAACTCACTCGTCGTATGCTTGCATATCTCGAAAACGTCGAGTTTCTAATGGTGAAATCTCATCACAACAATGCGTGCTTAAAATAAGAGATGATATTACTTCTAGGTTTTCACATTTTGAGTTGACGATGAGGGAATCGTCGAGGATCTATGTAACAAAGAGCTGCTTGTGGAATGATGTTTCATTGTCTTTGAAATATAAATCAAGAGACTTTTTAGGCTGAAATTTTGAGGCAAAATCTCTCAGATTTTTTATTCAAAATGAAATATTTTGAAGCACGAAACTCTCGAGCTCCATTCAACAGATGCAACTGACAACGAGGTAGGCGACTGATTGTAATGGAAGATTAAAAAGTGAAACATATGAAAAACTATGCAAAATGAGGAAAAGGAAGCCGAGAACAATGAAGTATTTCGTCCTCTCAATTCAACAATTCCAGGAGCTCGATATGCTTCGAAACAAAAGCGCGACACGCGGCACTGATTGTAAAAATATGCAGCATCAAGAAACAATGAGGGAGATGTAGACAAGGCACGTGAAGCGAAAGATGGATGTGAACAGATGAGCTGAAAAGGGTTAATAAGAGTTGCATTGCGATATAATCTTTATTAGAGGGGAAAACGCGGCGTCTAATAAGTCGCAGTCCCTCTCGACGTTTGCGATCGCAGGCTTTCAAGAATATCCCGAGGGCTTTTTGAATGAAGCAAACAAACTCCGACCGCGAATTCATTTCCTATTTATGAAGCAAACAAGCGAAGTTTTTAATTGAACTGTGAGCCGTTTCGTGTTTGGCGCCCGAAACAGTCGAAATAATGGCAGTAATGGGTTTCGATTAATTAGTTTTCGTTATTCCCATGATGTACACACTTTTCTGATCCCTTTTTTGCGCTGAAGGTCATTTTTGGTCGTAGACCACGAAGCTGCACGAGCTTTCTTCTTGGAGTTGCGCAGGAAGCTTCGAGTGAGGGGAAGTGACGGAATCGTCGAAATGCTTCGTGAGGAGAATCGGCTGCGCAGTGCCCGAGGTCAGGGAGAGAGAGCGAGATTCTCTCTTATCAATTATTAAAAAATAAGTGCTGTACAATCTGAAAACTGATTTAAACTGCGGAACAAAAAGAAAACGATAAAAGTTTACTTCTAGACAAATTCGA
The DNA here is from genome assembly GCA_033064975.1 of Smittia sp. YW1114-2. Taxonomy (NCBI): domain Eukaryota; kingdom Metazoa; phylum Arthropoda; class Insecta; order Diptera; family Chironomidae; genus Smittia; species Smittia sp. YW1114-2. Next base: position 8,518,023 of record CP093832.1, read on the forward strand.
TGACTGTGCAGATTCTTGGCACTCGCTGCCGTGGCCCGGTTGGCAAGTGTTTTTATTTCATTAGAAGAAAAGCATCGCGTAAGAGACGGATAAGGAAAGAAAAGCTTTGCATTGGGATGGCTAAAACAAAAAGAGAAATCTGCTCAATTTAACAGCACAGCGACGAACGGTGCGACAAAGTTGTAGCAGTTTCCGATGAGAAATGTTTGCTCTCATCTGTAACTGTTCTTCAAGTTAGTCACGTTGCGTTGGATAACGACGGCTTATGGCAAGGAGTTGGATCTTGCCGTCATGAATAGATGCTGCCAAGCCATTACGTATCTAAGAACACCCCAAAGCATCGCACAAATTTTCCTCAATGCTTCCCAAAAGAATTCCTCGCTACCTTCGTTGCACAACAAAGTTCTCAAGAAAAAAATTTAATTAATGAACTAGAACATTAAGACGCGGCTGTGCCATCCAAACCAAGTCTGGGGTTTCAATGTCTCGGCTTTTTCATGGCAGTCTCAACATGACTGAAGCTTCAATTCGGCCGAGAGATTTTCAAGGCTGCAACAGTTTTATAGTCAAATGGATTCATCTGTCTATCTATAAGGTTTGGTGCTTGAACACCAACCTTTCAAAGTTGCCAGTAACCAAGGTAATGAACGCCACAGCAACATTTAATTTGAACTTTTTTGTTCTCGAAAATTCAAACGAGTGGAATCGAGCAAAGTATTTCATTTCGTTGCAATTCCAAAAAGCGATGAAAATTGTTTTTACAATTAAATTTTTCGCTGACGCTGTTAAGCTTCCAGCAATAAAGTTCGTGAAGCGTCTGACAGAAGGATCTGGAAATTATTAAAACGGCGAGCTGTTTTTGCTTTGTTCATCAAAGCATTTCGCAATGGCTTTTCATTGTTCCATCGTTGCAGCAGCGGTTGAGAGTATGAAAATTCCAATAAAACTAACAGCTTTTTCATGTTTTCATGGTTATCGTTTCTGTTTTCTGGGTTATTCAACAGCACTTTGAGTTCTCGGAGGCGAGCTCACAAAGCGAGGAATCTTCTCATTGAACGTAATGCATCTAGCATTTAGTTAGTAGCATTTAGCTATCATGATTGGATGAGCTATACTGCGTCCGCAGGAGTTTTGCTTCTACGGAGATTTTTACTGGGTTTTTACATTTAAACTTTTTGAAATTCCCCTTTAGAGTTAAGGCTTGACTTCCTCATAGTTCCATACATTTTGCGTGATAGCCTTCACTGATAGGCTCGCCGGAAAATACGAGCGGTCGCTGAGCCAGTAGCTTCCAGCTGAAACCACTCTACGTTATAATTAAATACATGACTTTACAGTAAAATAGCCTCAGCTGTTGCCTGCACATCCGACTCATACATCTCTTATCAATTGCCTTACAAAAGAAACGACAATAGCTCCACACATTTTCGAGTAATATATAATTTTCGTCAGTCTCGTGAGTTCGTCAGTTTGCATTTGCAACTCATTGGAGCAACACAATTTTTTGTGAGAAGTGTAGAATTAAAAAACGTGCGATGAAAAGCAAAAAATTCGTGTTTGAGGTTTTTGTAGTTTTAGCATTTTGCGTATTTTCGCTTGATGGAGCAGTGTGGAAATCACCAAATACTGACACAGCTCGATATTGGCGAGAAGCCGGCGAGAAGTACTTAAATAGAGTCCTAAAGTCACATGGCATTAAGAGCGTAGACGCCGCTAAAAATGTGATTCTCTTTGTTGGAGACGGGATGTCATTTGCCACGATAGCCGCTGGAAGGTCAGTGAGATTGTTACATCCAGAAGCTTTCGATTAACTTCACAGATTTTTCAGAATCCTCAAGGGGCAGATGCGGAACAACTCCGGCGAAGAGACAGAGATGGTGTTTGACTCGTTTCCGCATTTGGGAATGTCTAAGACGTACAACATCGATAAGCAGGTTCCAGATTCGGCTGGAACTGCAACTGCTTTATTCACGGGCGTCAAAACGAAGCTCGGAGTAATCTGCCTCAATCCAGCGTCGCGAGAGAGCAGAGCAAGTGATCGACTTAAAACTATAATCGATTGGGCTCAGTCTGCACACAAGAGGACGGGAATCGTAACGAACACAAGGTGAGGAAATATTAAGAATATGGGCAAGTGCATTTACAGCACAAAAGATCTTATTAGGTGTTCACACGTTAAATCGAGGTGAAAAATTGAAAATTTCATCACACAGCATTGAATTTGGATTGATAAATTACAACAGCGCTTCGCTTACCTTATTAAGTTTCAAGGCTTAAGTGTTTATGTGAAGAACCGCGATCGTATATCAGACGTGTATACGTTGACAAGCATAGATTTATTTAAGTAGCTTGTCTACTTTATGTGTATATGAGAGAACCTTTTACCTTATTTATCGAATAAGGAACAAGGGCTCTTAAAAACATGGGTACTCGTCAATATATTCACATACTACAACTTAATACAACACAGAAATTAGGCCATACATTTTTTAAAGTCAAATTTGCAAAACAAGTATCTTATTTTTTTAACGAACAATTGGTCAATTACAAATATTTTTAAGATGTTTTTACTCTACGATAATAATTACCATACGTCAATATTATTTCCACTCGTTTTTTCGACATTCTCTTGTTTTGCTGTCATTCGGAACACTAAAATTTCCATTTAATATCAATGAATTCCTTTTATTTCAGAATCACTCATGCTACACCTGCAGGTTCGTTGCACCGAAATTCTCTCGCAAATCTCATTATTGAGTTTTGATTAACTTAATATTTCTTTTGAATAGCTAGTTATGCTTACGCCGAATCGAGAAACTATGAGTGTGATTCAAATGGTAGCTTAAATTTCAAATTACCATTCAAGCAAAAGATTACGCAGTTTATATTTAGTTCCAGAAGAAATGCGACATCACTACAAAGACATTGCCAGACAATTGATTGAGGAGAAACCCGGCAAAGACTTGAATGTGATTTTAGGAGGCGGTCGTGATTTTCTCGGAGCATCGATTGAGCAAACTGACAAAGTAAAGTTTGGAGGTGGAGCTGAGAAATCGTGCAAGCGAACTGATAAACTAAACTTGGTTGAGAAATACATTGCCCAGTTTGATAATCGTACGATTGTTAAGTACGTGAAGAATTCAGGTGAACTAATCGATGCAGCTAACTTAGATGAGGTGGATAGGGTTCTTGGCCTCTTCGCAAATAATCATATGAGCTACAATAGCCTGCGGGACACAAGTTCGGAAGGCGAGCCCTCACTAGCTGAGATGACAAAAGCAGCCATTAAAATCCTCAACAACAAAAAGAACAAGAACGGATTTGTGCTGATGGTCGAAGGCGGAAAAATAGATCAAGCGCATCATCAAAATCTTGCGAGGCTAGCAATTGAAGAAATGGTTGAGTTCGAAAAAGCAATTCAAGAAGCCGTTGAGCTCACAAACGATGACACGCTGATCATTGTCACAGCCGATCACGCGCACTCGATGATTTTCAACGGTTATCCAACCAGAGGAAACGACATCTTTGGTGTTCTTACCAAAGCAGATGCTGAACCCTATGAAACAATTGTCTATGCAACCGGTCCTGGATATTGGCAGCACGTAACATCCAACAGCACCAACAGTTCCTTTATTCCACTTGAAAGTTTTTCTGCGGAACAAAGAGCTGACCCAACCTATCAGCATTCGTCTTTGATTCCAATGATCGACGCAGTACATTCTGGAGAAGATGTCGGAGTATTTGCAACCGGCCCAGGTTCTCAACTGGTTCAAGGTGTATTTGAGCAAAACTACATTCCGTATGTGATTAGCTACTCAAGCTGTATTGGCCCAGTATCGCACCTTAACCCAGCTTGTAAACAAGGGAAGTTTACCAGCAAGTCGAGTCAAATAACAAACAACTTTGCCTTACTTTTAATGTTATATTGCTTTTCAAGTTTATACCGTCAAAGTTTCGTTTAAAAAACCATATCATGAACAAAATCCCAAAACTCTAATCTTATCTCAGAACGAGCTGTTGGGTGGACAAATTAACAGTTAGATAACAGTAGCCTAAAACAAACAAAAAATCAAAGTCTTAAACAATAAATATTCCTACAAAGTGAAACATCTTTGCTGCCAATTCGTTTGTCTTTTACTGTGGTGGCTAATTTTATTGATGCCAGAACAGAAGACTTGCGGAAAAATGAAGCAAGTAGGTCTACAGAAGATACCAGGTTTGGATTCCTCTAGCATCACAATGCAGGAATTTCTCCAGTACAATGAAGAGTTAGAATCTTCTTTCTTCTGATTTTCACGGGGATTTTAAAATGAACTCGCAATGAGAAAAGTTTCGCACTGAGAACTACTTGATCACAGTAAATAAATTGCAGTTTTCAGATGAACATTCTAATGATCTCAATGCTTCGAGCGTTCAATTAACATGATGGAACGAGTTATTTTGCGTTCGCAGCTGTCACAAAGGCAAACTGAAATTTCTCCGGATGGAACTTTCTATGAAGAGAAGTTTAGTGTTCATCATGTTTGGAAACTTGTAACCTAATGACAAACTTAATCACGACAAACTTGATGAATGGCTGAATAAAGTTTTGACAAGTTTTTGACTTTCTTTTTTTCCAGTTCATCTCAAGCTAGCATGCTAGAGCTTTTAAATTGCTTACATAGAGAATCGCTGTTAAACGGAAGGGAGATTGAGAAAGCTCCTCTTGATTCTTTCAGCAGCTCTTCTAATATTAATTTCTCCCTTGGACGTCGAAGCAAGAAATGCTGAGCGTGATCCGTCTGAATTTTAATCAACTACTTATGCCGTCTTCTGCTTGCAGCGAGCGCTATCCTTCCGTCATGGATGAAATTGTCATGCTTTCATGGAAAATAAATAATTCAAGAGCTCATATGTAAGTAATGAAAGTTTTCGTCGTTGACGTATCATCACAAACTCCACTGCATGAGTCAACAAGGGATTGCTTCTTACATTTGAAATTCTTATCTTGCCACCATGATATCTGAGAATGAACTACAGTGAACCGGTGGAAGTGAAAATTCTTCTAATCGCAAAAGACGAATGCTGTTTGCTCACTCTCGTAATGTAGGCTATTGATAAGAGCTGTCTTCCTATCTCAGACTAGAGTCGAAGAGAAGTTCATTTACTTTCGAGACGCAAATCCGAGCGGAGACAGTTGAGATTCCTCAATAAAAATGGCTCAAGCAGCGTTCAGCGTTGATATCGAGGACCGATATTATGGAAAGGAGATGATAAAAATCGTTGAGGTTGTGAGGAAGGGTGAGAGAGTGTGAAAGTTATTGTCAGTGATCAGAAATAATTGAATTAAATGCTGAAGGTGCAATTCACACTATCAAGGAGTATCAAATGGAACTGAAGACGTCATTGGCAGGCGTGAAGGAATATATGAGTGGTAAGGACGTGAACTCTCGTGCGCTTTGGAATTAATTACCTTCGTCTTATTTCAAGCCGATAACTCCGACATAGTGTGTGCTAACGGTTGCATGGATGCGCTTTATATCCTTGCAAATAATCATGGTATCAAGACACCGGAAGAGTTTGGGATAATGGCTTGCAATCATTTGCTTTCAATGTACAGTCACATGACTAAGGTTTGCCTGAGCATAGAAGAGTTTTCATGGAATCGAATTACGTACGATGCGGAGGCAGGAAACGACGTGGGATTGGAATTACATAATCACGCTTTCATTCATGCTGGCGAGTGTGTCAGGACATGCTCGGTCACGTTGAATCGAAATGGTTTGAAACTTTTTCTTTCTCTTTTTCCTTCCACCGAGAGAATTTTCAATTAGTCGCTCGCTCAAAGTTTCATGTTTCATTAGACACAACGCCAAGCGTGGTGAGCGGAATTAAAAATTTGCGTTTGGCGAAGACTGCGCAGACCACTTTTGCTGGATTCCGAAGCGATGCATATCGAACGCTCGTCGATCAGTACGAAAAGGTTCTGAGGTTTGAAGCTCTCCGTTAACATAGCACATGATTAATGTCTATTGTTGCATTCAGCACGAACGTGAGCTGTTCATGGACATACGAGGGTGATGTGACTAGTATTGATTACGACACTGTATGGACGACTGCAAAGAAATGCATCATCAGGGCTTGGGGAGGAGATGTGGTCGAGGGCGTTCTTTCAACTTGCATCCAGTTCACACTCGGGGAAGCGGAACGAAGTATCCTCAATGCGATTCCGGAAATAGCTTCTATCGAAATGCTTCTACCAAATCTGCTCTACGCTGATTTTGATACATCGAAATTCAAAGGTTTGATTGAAGGCGATGGAACCAGGAAGATCTATCAATCTGTAGAAAAGCCTGCGGGAATAGTCTTTGCGAAAATGGTGCGGAAGGAGACTCGTTCGAATGGCAAAACCTAAATAACTCTCACTAGCTTATGAACATTAGTCAACGGAAGCTCCAACTTTCACTTTCGTCTAGTTCCGTTAAGAAAGCAATTTTACTAAAATATATTTCCTAAGGAAGATGTACAGCTGTCACTCGTATCTCTTCATCTTGCTGAAGCGATAAATAAAGTTTTGCAATAAGCAACAAAAACATTTACATTGTTTTATGGTTCACAGACGTTTCGTCATATCCAAGAAATGGGGTGACGAGTATCGGAAGCAGTTTGATGTTCGTTTCGTTCTGCTTTCCATCTTCAGCTTTGTCGTTCATCCATATTTATGTTGCTATTCGCCTTCGTTGAGGATTTCACCGTGAAGTAAAATTTTCTTTTATCACGCCATAAAAAACATTGAAACAGTAAATTATGCCAAACAACCATGCAAGCTACTTGGAACTTGCCATCCCACCACAAGATTCAGATACATTAATGAGCAATCGAGGCCATGCTGAAAAACATTTGCCGAGTAAATTCATTATCACACAGTTTTATCGATTCAAATTTCTCATGTGCTGGCTGCTGCCATACAGCTCGGGCGACAGCGGAGGGGAAACTCTGCCAATTATCATTGCTGGGTAGTAAAGAAGAAAGTGAAACAACAAATTAGAATTGTGAGAGTTGATTGCGAGGGAGAATAACACACAGGATGCGTGTTTGTAGCTTTGAGAAGTCGCGGAATGACTGGAAATTATAAGAATGGTTTGGCTCGACGCTTCAACACATAAAGGGTTTTTTCCCTTCTATTTCATCAAGTTGCTGAGCTCGATGACTTCCATGCAAAAAATCCTCGAAGAACTAGTCGAGTTTATCTTAACGAGCAATCGCCCGGTTTATGTTTCATGCTGTCAATCAGAGTATCGGTGGAAGTATCAAAAATAGCCTATAGGATCTAAAAATACAGCTGAGACTACAGAAAGGCGTGAATTGATTTATTTTAATTGCGGACGAAACTCGAGGCAAACATTTCAACTCGCTTCGAGCCTTAACCGCGACTCGTAAAGGCTTGACACAAGAATTCCCGCCCACTCACCTTGTTCACACTTCACTGAAGCCTCGACAGCAGCAATCTGAAGATATTTGAAATAATTTCACGCTTCCCTTTCTCCATGCCGACACTAAACGTCGCTATAAATGTTTTTTTGTCTTGCGAGTCTCCCCTCATAAAGTTCCGCGCTATAAAAAAAGCAAAGAGAAAGTTTTATCGAAAACATTGCTTCACATTCCGTTATCGTTTTTTTACTATGCGAAATGAAATGGCAATTTTATTTTACGATAATAATCGCTGAGTATCTGTTTGTGGCTCGGCAAACTGTTCATGTGAGAAGGGGAGCGAAAGGCCTCGACAAAAAGCTGAGCCGTGAAATTTCGCTATTAAGCGGAAAACGTTGGCGACGTGAGACGACGAAAGCATCTTTTCCTAAGCTCCGGAAGTTTTCTCATACCGGAAGCAGTTCACGAGCTTCTTCAAAGCTTCCCGTCCTTCCAAGCACCGAAAGCTACTTTAAAGTTGAATCTCCCCGCCGAGCTTATCAGAATCAACAATAAATTTCTATCAAAGATAAGATTGCAAGTAGCATCGAGGAACGTCGAAGAGCTCGCACATAAAGAAGTTGACTTGAATATGGCGAAGACAAAAAGGATGGAGAAGACAGAGACATTTTTCAGGGAATTTATTATTGTCAATTTATTTTCCGATGAATAATTCATAGACACACAAACTATGAATCATGAGACTTAAAAGGAGTTCCCGACAGCTCGAGAGTTTATCAGCATTGTTTGCTTGTTTAATTTATCCTTCTTTGCAGCATCACAGCTTCATACACTAAAGACGACGCTCGGGCTACAGCTCGGTTCACTAGAGAAAAAACCCAAGGAGAACTTTGTTATTGCCTCAAGGCTTAAGCTGTTCAATGTTGAATGTTTAATGAGCTAATTGCAGTCTCTATTTTCTCGCTGTTAAATATGAAAGTAAAGTTTCAGCAGCCTCTTATGTTTGAAGCTCAAAGCTCCTTTATAGGAACAAAGCTCCAATATTAAGCTGAAAGCTCAATTTTAATCTGCAAGCCCAATGATGTTTAAGCTTAGACTACAAGACTCATATTTGATAAACAATCTCATAGCTGAGATCATGATTGCCGTCTTATGGAACTATCAACATAAATAAACATAACAGTTTTAATAATCGACTAACTAACTTTCAAGTGCTGCTAGTTCCGAACGTTTTATTCGATTCACGATTTGAACAATTTGTCGTCGACACTAAAATCCTTCTGCTTCATAGTCGTTCCGCCCATACTCGGTTGTTGTTCAGTAAATAGTCGCTTTCAGTAAATATTTTTCGAGGTCGGGTTTGGGTCAAACCTTATTATAATGCTGCTCGCCAAGCATGGGGCTGCATTGTGTGATTTATGCTTTCAAAGCTTGCAATGCAAACAGTTCTCGCTTTTTCATTAAAAATATTGACCGAGAATATTTTAGGTAGAAAATTGAATTAATTAAATAACGAGATAAGCGGAATAAAACTCGGAGCTTTTATTTTCATTTTATTCGGAGTCGTCAGGAGCTGATGTGGATTTTATGCTCTACCACGACCTCGAGAGTGTTTGCAGCAAGCGGAATCTGTGATCAGCAACGGTTTGTGGGTTAAAAGCTCAGGCGGCTGAAATATATTTCAAAAGTGGATTCGGCAGTTTTATGGGAGCAAGAGCAGTTAAATTTTATGTTCTAGATTTTTAAAGCTGATGTAAGCAAAGCATAAGTTTCTTGCTAACGATGAAGAGATTCCTCGCGCCGGGAAGTCATCGAGAACTTCCGAACTATAAAACTTTCGATTGCGAGTTCTTAAAGTTTTCGCATCAAATTCCTCTTACGAGAGCGGCTCAGCGTCGATGGAAATTTATTCAAAACGGCAAATGCTTTCTCGAAATTGAGATAATAAATTTTACAACTCGGCAGTGAAAAAGGTGGAATAAATGTGAAGGAAAGCATCAAACACACACGCTGAGAGGGGTTGAAGTGAATCGGTTTGCTTGCTGTATGTGTTCGCAACTGGATTACAATTGTGATGGTTATAACAGGAGCTTAAATCATAAATACGGGGCGAAAGCCAGAGAAAGAACAAACGTAATTCGGTTTACATGAGTTGCTTCGCTACACCAAAACGAATATAAAGCTTCACCAGGCCAAAGTAGTTAAACGAAGCTATCAACCTCACTTGAGACCGTCGGCTTCGAACGGGTCGAGCTGTAATCCTTCGTAGCCCTTTCTTCGACTGGGAGCGTGATGTTAGACAGCTCAAAATCAGGATTGAAAGCGATCTTGACCTTCATCTCTCGTTGTAAATCATCGAATAAAAATGAATTGGAGATTTGCAGAGGGAAATTCATTATTCACTGCCAGCTTAGATCATCCCTCCCCTTTGAAGCTTTCATGCTGATTCCTCTCGTGAAATCCAATCTGGTAATCTACAATACAAACTATAAAGATGTAATCGCAAAATCAATAAGACTTTTACTTCTCTCGCTTGCTCTTCTCACTGTTCAACTTACATTGAGAAATGTTTATGCAAATTGAATTTTCTCGGCACAAGAAGAGAACGGGAAGTTCTGCGGGATTTGTTTCCCGGCTTATCAGAAATTTCATGATTGATGAGTTTACTACCAACTGCTGCTGGTGGTGCTGAAAGTTTCTTCGAACAAAAGCGAGAAAGTTGCTTTTGTTAATTGAAAATTTGCCGAAACTCTATCATCTCGCTGGGGTTTCTTACGAGCTTAAACTGAAATGGAGCGAACAAGGAAAGGCTTTTAAGGTCTGAGCTCGAGAGATTTGAAAGTGACACTTCTGTGTGTGAAATTATTGATGGCGTGCTCTGGCCTCTCTCAAGAACGTTCCCGAGCCGAAAAGGCCTTCGACGGGAAAGTTTACAGCTCCGAGCTGCGTCAGTGAATAATTTCTATTATTATGGAAAATTGTTTAAAGCAGCCGAGGAAAGTTAATTTTACTTTTAAATCTTCGAAATGATTTTTTCAAATTACATTAAAGGACTTTGCTGCGACAAAGTTTCTACGTTTCCATTATGCAGCATTCTCACGCGACACGCATAAAGCGACCGTTCAAGGTTGAAGTTCCCCTCGGATCTCGTGAGGTTTCAAGGCTGCGTGTCGTTGGGCGATGTAATTCGGAACATTTGCGGTAGAGTTTAGTTCAGCCGAGTTTGTTGCCATCGCTCTAAATCAAAGTGCTGTTTTTGTTGTCGGTCTCCGCCGTCGACTGTTTTGCATTCCCTGAAAATTTCATTGAGCCGAAATATTAAAGTCCATAATTTAAATTTTTTGCGCTGTCGATTTATGTAGGTTGAACATGCAATTCGATCGATTGAGCTACGATTTATTTGCCGAAACAATTTCATGAGCGAACACAAGAGTGCTCGCGTGGCCATCGCAAATATTTCAGGCATTCACACAAAGGAAACACTCACTGAGCTATTTTCGTGGAAATGAGTTTTCAATCCTCTCTTATCAATCCTCGGATCAATTAATAACCAAGTGGAACTTTTCCCGGAGTTAATGAAGTGTTAGAAGACTGGAAAGTGGCTTCGGCCGTTGAAAACCGTTCATTAAACCTAATTAAGTCAAGGAAGTTCTGCTGATAACAGGCTCAGGCTGAAAAATTGCCTCGAAGCTTTCAAAGCCTTTTGGTTTGTCGCGCTTGAAAAATTTCAATGCAGCCGATGGCAAAGTTTTGCATGACGGCCTTTCTCGCCTGCCTAAGTGAGACATAGGCGGCAAAATAAAGGAATATGATTATGCCGGCACGTGAGTCGCAAGGCAAATTTCACGGCAGTAAAACTTTCTGTCAATCGAGAAGATTTTTCCGGCTGAGTGATTATGCATTGAAATTCAAACATGATTATTTTATGCATTAACGAGCGGTGGAGAAAGGGCGGAAATATTTGCCTTTATTAGGATGACGGAATGTTCGAAGATTTTAAGATGCTCAGGAAGTTCTGTTCCGGCTTGAAAGGTTTGATGGGAAATTTAAAATTCATGTAGCGAGCATTTCTGTGTATTGAGCTTTCAGAAGCTCTCGGACATTTCATCGAAGGGGCGTAGGTCGACGTCCCACCCACCCACAGGTGCCTCTGAACCTTAATCACAGCTTTAAGTCTTGAAAGTGGCTATTAAACTTGAAACCCTCAAAAGCTTTTTGAAGTATTCAAACATTTCACACTCCACATTGTGCTTTCATAATTAAACGTTTCGCTCGATAGATTCCTCACAAAGCAAAGAGTCGATGGTAGGTTCAAAGCTATAAAATCATCATTCGATTTAATTGCGGGATAAAGCACATCCAACTCCATCGACTCTAAACATCATGTGCTGTTAATGAAAAAGGAAATTTTCAGATGTTTGCCTCTTTTTCGGGTTGGATGGGCAGAAATTAACAAAAAACTTTTGCCGCTGAAGCAATGTTTTATATCGTTTCTGTTGGTTAAACAACCATTGATATTTATCAGCGCTTTCCGGGGATTTTGCCGCATTAAACTCACTGCTTTGTTTCATTTTCATGCATCGCCGCGCATATTCAATCACATTGTGATTTATTTTACGGCCCAGTCGTACATAAAGGTATTTGTTATCTCGAGATATCAACGCAAATTGCACGGAGAGAAGTCCAATAAAAAGTTTTATGTTCCATCCGCACACATGAGCTTCTCTGATGTCTGAAAGGATCGCTCGTCGCAATAACTTTCCCGACTTGTTTGAACATTCCCGATGGGCAAAAAGATTCGGAGCGGCGAAAAAAGCTCGAATGGATTTTAAGTATGTCGACTTAGATGGAGAGACCTTTAATAACCTTTGCTACTGGGCAGACTGGGAGTCAGAAATATTTCATTCTCGATTATTTTCGAAGCGGAACGTGATGTCATTTGGAGAAATCGTTCCTTGGACAACAGCGCAGGTATATAACCGTATTTCATTCTCGTCTGTCTGGTTTATAAATCCGCTTTTTATCATTTTCCTGATATTTGCTTTCTAATTTTTATGATTTTTCTAGAAATTATGGCCGAGCTTTTATCAAGATTCGGACTTTGTTGGTGGTCGCCGTTGAGCTGCACGGCAGAAGACATTAGGCGATTTATGGTTCTCAAGCCATAAAGTGAGAAAGTGTTCGACATTATCCTAACGACGACGGCATAATTATTCTAACTGTAGCTCGTTAAAATTCTTATCGCTATTATGACATCAACACCGAGCGGAAATGTTTAGAGCAAACTAAACGATTTTCTAAAAATATCTTTCGATATTTATCGAGCTATTGGATAAAGCAATTAACGTTTAGTCGATGTTTGCTCCTCTCAGCTCTCTTTAGGCACATTTATTAAGATAAAGACTTAGATTGTTTGGAAACTTCAAACTCTTGAACTTGTCATGCTCTTAAACCAGATTTCAAAGGCTTTTCAAATTTCCAACTTAAATAAATCTCCAAGCACATCAAGTCGGTCGACAATATCTTTATTCAATTAGTTAATATGGTTGGTGACTATTTCAAATATGAATGCAGCTCTCAAAAGAAACTTCTCAGTTGGAAAACTTTATAGAATTTTCTTAATTTAAATGCAATTGAGTCTCGCTCGCAATCGAAAGATTTTATGTTTAATTTCCAGAGCAGAAAATTCATGAATTATTACCATCGTGCCGTGCACTTCCACCACAGCCAACCTCAATATTCATAAAGCGCCGTAAAAAGTCTAATTAACGTTTCGCCGAGAAAGTTTCAGATTGTTGAATTGAATTTCATGAAATTTCACGTGGCAAACTTTTATGGGAATGATAAGTTTAAGCATCGTTTACATAACATAACAAGATGAACGAGGAATTCTTGACGGCAGCAAAATATTACACTCCATTACGGGAACATAAATTTCTTTATTACATGTTGCGCGTTGGCTTCTTCCGAAGAAATTATGCAGAAGTAAACAACATGAGAGTGGTAATAAATATGAAAAATTGAATTAAGGAATTTTAAAAGCTCGTTATTTGGTGTAATGAAAAGTTCTGCATTAAAGGATTAGAGCTTTCAACGCCTATCACACCACCTCGCCTGTGTTTATATAAAATTAAGCGTGATGAGAGCGATTTTAATTACAAGGCGCTCTAACGATGATGAAATCAAAATGAACGAAAGCTTTTCAGAGAATCATCGCTCGGCAGTGCGAACGCTAACAACATGTGTTCACCCTCTCGCTTGGAGTGTGATTTAGGTTATGCAATCGCTCAAGATGCTTTAGAAATCTCTCAACCTTTTTACGGACTGCGGAGAAACACCTCCGGGTAGAAAGTAGCAAACAGCAAAATCATCGTGAGAGAACTATCGTTGTTGTCGCCCGTGGCTATTTCGTTCGGTCTCAATTCTAGGATTCATCCCTCAACGACCACAGTTTTCAGGCGATTAAAGTTTATAGTTCTCCCCTCTGGTCAGTGCCCATGAATCTTTTATTGGACTTGGTAATAAGTGTGTATTCATTCACCTGTATGTTGTAGCAGCAACAACGTTTATGTAAATATTTCAACATGTGTTTTCGTATCGCGGAGAACAAACTTGTCAACTTATTTCAGGCATTGTTAGTCCCTTGGTAAACTTTACTGTTGTAATTGCACGCTCTTGCCCCACATCTCGTTAGCTCCTCGCACGCATTGTTTGTTTCGGAAACTTGTGACCTAAAAAAGTTCTCAACAACAACAACAGTTAGATGAAATTGATTCAATAATATTTTGAGGGTGCAGAGAGACCAATCCGAAGAAGAGTGAAATCTCGACAATCTCCTTCCAGACGAGTAAAGTTTTGATCGAACAAATAGATTCATTTGGTTCAATCACCTCCATTACGACCCTTCTTTGTAAGTCTAAATCTGTCATCCCACAAGCTGGAAAATTTGAATGAGCATTCCCTCGATTGTTAGATGAACAGACGTTCCCTCCATGATATCAGATTCCTTTCCCATGACCAAATTGCCATGCATGTGCTTGGTGAAGAATGAGAGCTCGTGTTGTGTGTATCGTTGCCGTATAATGGCAGCTCGCATTAAATTTCCATAAAAAACAACTTTTCCTATGCCATCCCCTTCTGGCGTTTCATTTTCTTCTGCCCCCAGCGTCGCATGCTGTAAGATATGACTCGGAAGCAGGAAGAAAACATCAATATTTCAATAACAATTGAATTTACACTTCTAATCCCTGACGAAGTACCAAGCGTGTCTCACATGCTGCTCAGGGAGCACTAGAAATAAGCAAAAGATGAAATGTTTCCAAACAACATAATATTTTTTATTTCATCGAAATTTATTTTTCAATTCAAATGCCTAAAACCCAATAAAGCCGAAATGACAGAAATCTTGTAATACACTTTCGGCATGGGATTTCTATCCTCTCCTTCTGTCTCTCCTCATGTATTATTGCCAGAAAATAAAAGAATTCCCTGTTCATGATCTCAATAAAAATTGATACACAGACACGCCTTATTGAGCTTTCTATTTGCTTGTGCACATCTCCCTAAATATTAAACAATTTCACCAGCAATAAATGCTGATACATCAGAAACTCGTCCGCACGACTAAAATCGACATTTATTTGCTTTTTCAGTTCACAGCTGGACGGTGATAGAAGCGAAAAGATGGGAAAACAAGGAATTATCTGGTTCAATTTGACCTTTTTAAAAGCGTTTTGAAGAGAACGACTCAAGCATTGTTTGAAGGAGAGGAACCAGCTGCAAGCAAAGCTGCGCATAAATTTTAATATTAGAATGGAAATCTCCATAATTGAAAACTTCATTTGAAAATCTGCCAATGATTTCAATTAAAATTCAAGGAATTCGTTCGCGTTTCGTGGTCCAAATTTTTCTTTGCGTCAATTGAGAAGAATTTGTTTTCAATTATTCAGGAAAGAGAAAAGTTTCGCAATTCTTGCTAGAAATTTTATTGTAAGAAATTCCGACTTTTTCGAGGCGATGAGTTCATCACTCAAGGCTAACAAATCATCAAATATTTAGAGAATTAAACTATAAACCGTTCAGTCATAGTGAATGTTTTATGACATCGATCGTCAAATAACAATCAGCGACAAAGTAATTGAATTTTCTCCTAAGTGTCCCATCCAATATTCAACGAGGCAATGTGAACTTTCTCATTAGAACTCTCATCGGAAATTAAAAGCGCATTCGATGTTGAAGCTGCTGACTTTGCGATTCTAATTCAATGCGAGAGAGAAACTCGAGTCGTTGGGGTGTGCAGAATCGATTGGCAAACGTTTGCTTCAATTGAAGAATCATGAGAGTTCCATCTCGATGAAATCAATTAACAGAATGAAACTCGATGCCTTCACCTAATTTCAGCATAGCGGAAAACTCGAGCCGCTCTATGAAATATTTATTTTATATCAAATGTCACTGACATTTCCCCTCTCATTTCTTTCGACGACTTCTTCGGCTCTCGACCACTTTGCAACGCGCATGTTCAGCGCGAAAAGCTTTTGCACCGAAAGTAATTCAGAGAGATTCAGTCACAAGGAAGAACTCGAGTCGAGAACAAGTTAATAAAGCGAGCTCGCGGAATTTTAATTCATAAAGTTTTAATTGAAGACATTTATGAAAAGATTCAAGTGAAAACTTTCAAAACTTTCGGATTGCTTTGAGTCGTGAGCCTTAGCGCAAACTGAACTGCGATTTAAAACGTGTAAACAGACAAAGTTTCCCGTGTCGTGTGGATGGAAGAGCTTTAATGTGAATCGTCAGCAAAAAATCATTGAGTCGGAATATGTTCACGTCTTGCGAGGAAGCGTGAGGTGATGTTAGTGAAGATTGTGGATCTAAACATGTTGGATTAACGCAAGCATATCGATCTCGTATCCCTCAAAGCATGATGAATCTTGTCATCGACCTTCCTATGAGTGAAACGCCTTAATCGAGGGTGTGAGGCCATTGTGTATCGTTATAGTGACAACATAGAAAATTTGAGGCGATAAACACAAACTCGCATCGATAGCAAGCGCGGAAAATCAATAAGCGGCGCTTTGTGGAATTGCGTAAAATATTTTAATTAAACATCTCTGCGAACTGTGCAGTGTTGTGGATATTGTTGTTGGAACACATCGCTTCCTCTCCGCAATAAAAATCAAAAATTCATTCTTGAAATAACAGAAAGAACAAGCCTCAGCCTCTTCTTACTTCGTTGCTCTCGCGTGGGGACAAGCCTGGAGCAGGAAAAATTATTGGATCCTTTCCGGAGCCGTTTCTCATTGTTACCGAAGGAAAGAAGAAAAGTGGTTGCTAGAAGGAGAAAATATGTTTATGATAAATAAATAATGCCCAACATGCCAATGGATCGTAAAAAAGGCACCCAGCGAGAAAACGGCACGGAACAGGGATCTGTTTTGCATAAAAATATTTCCGAGAAAAGCTCCCAGCGCTGTAGTTAACTCCTTTCATTGTTAATGACTGAGAGAACCGAATCCGAAAGAATACCCGAGGCGAAGGCACAGAGAAAGCTCCGAAAGCCGCAAAGGCAGAAAAATCTAAATATTTTTTATTCAACGTCTCAGTTTCTTCTCTGGCTGGTTTTCTGTTTCGTGTCAATTCTATTTCTTGTTGCAAATTTATAGCACAAGCTTCATGTTCTCGTGCACCAGCTAAAGTTTTCCATTTTCTTTCTCTCGTCTCGTCGCACTTCGGCAGCTGTTCTCCGTTTCATATTTAATTTTTAATAAAATCTAATTTCATGAGAATAATCAAATGCAAATTTATTCGGAAATTGTTTGTGACAAAATGTCAATATTCAGCTGGAAGAGCTGCGGGAGAGCTTCAAAGGAGAATGTTGATG
The DNA here is from genome assembly GCA_033064975.1 of Smittia sp. YW1114-2. Taxonomy (NCBI): domain Eukaryota; kingdom Metazoa; phylum Arthropoda; class Insecta; order Diptera; family Chironomidae; genus Smittia; species Smittia sp. YW1114-2. The sequence goes on from CP093832.1 coordinate 8,535,316, forward strand.
GTTCGAGCGCAATTGAAAATGATTTTTAATGAAGTCGGAAAAGGAAGCGATGTCTGCTTTGTTTGCCAACCTAATGGAATCAATAAAATTCTTCATCTTCCATCAGAAGGCCGTGAAAAATGTTTGTGAATGATAAAAGTGAGTAAATAAACTAACACAACGGGAAAGGAATAACAGACACTGAGAATGCTTTTGCTGTGAGAAGTTCATTAAAGAAGGAAAAGTCGAAGGAAAATCGGTAATTCAGCGAGGCCAAGGAGTGATGATGCGAAAATCATAACGGAAGTGCGAGTGTGTGTGGCAGAGATGAGCATGGAGTTGGTGTGGAAGCATAGTGTTTTCATTTATGAGATTCATAAATAGACGAGATAGTGCTGCTCTCGACAGCCGAAAGACTGATAACGTGGGTTATCGCCAGCCGTTTTAAGAAGCCATCGTCGTAATAATGTCGGATTTGAAGAGGATTATCATTTTGTGTCTGCCATCCTTATTATTTGCGGCTACAATGGAACCAGGTAAGCCAATCGACTCTCCCTTTAGCTAAACGCCCAACTTGATTGTTTCAAAACATTTCTCTTTTTCATCCACGACTCAATGTTTGCCATCGTTTCGCTTTTTTTGCGCCAATTAGTCGTATTGGCACGAGTTCAATACTTGAACTGCTCGCTTCGTGCTGAAGCCTTGAGCTATACGGTTATGATCTCACATTATGAGGTGTTCTACCATTATTCGAAGCGTGGGGAATGTTGCTATAAGCCGTAGTATGGAAGCTTTTCATCTGAGCTTTTACCTTTGACGCTTCTCAATCAAAAACGAACATTAAAGCGAGCGTAAAGATCTACCCACGAGTGCGGGTTTGCTTCTGTACACAAAGCTCTGCTCTTAAAAGCTTACGAAACTGACGAATTGAGCTTGGAAGCAAATGCGGATGCTCACGATATTGTGTGTTGAACTGCTAATCGATATTTCACGATTCCCCTCGTTCGATTCGTTATCGAAACATAATCTTTGGATTTATAGTCGAGCTGCTATCTCTTAATTTATGGCCCGAATTTCTAAGATACATAAACTATTTACCCGCAAACAAAACGAGAACAAAAGTAGCAACGCTCTTGCTCGAGATTTTCATTTTCTGATTGCGCAAGAGGAGCAAGGCAGAGCATTCATGATTGTGTCTTCAATGGAGAGATTACCATCTGATTCTGCTCTTCATCGTCTTATCACGCTTCTTGCTCCTCTCGTGATTCGTCTTCCACTTTTATGTTGATTACAGTTATACATTGTGCGCTTCAAACTGAAAAGCTCTAGCAAGAAAAGGAGTCTCAAGCACCGGAGACGAGTGAGAGTAATTGACTACTTCTCGTCTTTCTGTCACTTCTTTTATTGTCGCCGTTTTCGTTTCCATTTTAATGAGGCGCGGCCTCTAAATTGCCTGAAGAGTTATGAATATTGTAAATGACGCCAGACTTTGTTGACTCGAGTGTGCACCATTGAAACTTCTTCCTCCGCTCTTTATTAGATTTTACCACAACGAGCCGTCTGTTCCGATAACGCGGCTAGTACAAGGGATGTGGGCGCTCGCATTATGAAAATGAATGAATTATGCCACAAATTTAATGGTTGAATGCGAAAAATTTCTTCTGCCACATAATTTATGAGCTGGAGCTGCATGAAATATTTATGCTTTCATTCACATTCTCCTAAAGCTCTTTATTGTGTGATAAACAGAAATTTTTATTCATTTCCATCCCTCGCCATTTATGACGGCAGCGCGGGGTTGGAGTGCGTAACACATCGCATCAGCTTAAATCATAGCGCTTCGCTTTAATGTTCAATTTAACAGCTCATAAAACTATCGCCGACCGCCCTTCTTCCTCCCGAGAGACTGTCACTGAAACAGCCGTAATAAAATATTAGAAACGAACGATGTGTCGAAAGTGAGAGTCATTGATAATCGATCAGTTCTGCGTGTCATGAAATTATATTGAATTCCCTTTAAAATCAAATCTCGCTCGCAGCATGCTTCTCGTTCGAGGAAGTCTTTGCTTTGCTCGACCGCGATAAGCGGAAATTGATGACCTTTCATGTTTTCCGCTCACAACATAGCGATCAAAAAGCGGCAAAGCTTAATTGTGCGAGTGATTTTGCTTCCTTGTAGGGCTTTAATTGAAAAGAATTACAAAGCGATTCCTTTCATGTTTTTGCAGACCACAGATCGATACTAGCGAACACAGATTGGAAGAAACTGTGGATGGAGACAGGACAATTAATGAATAGGATAGATAATAACATTGAAAGTAGTGATAGCACTTTACCTGAAGAATCTGAGGTAAGAAGGTCGCCCAAGTGTTGAATGAACTTCAGCTCACGCTCTTCAACCAACAGATAACATCGCAGAATCTGACTGTACAGTTAGGCGGCACCGCATTTTTAGTGTGTAAGGTCCCTGGTGTCGATAGAGTAGGTGTAAATTGGGTAAGTTTAAACTCATTCGTCGCCATAAACAAACTTATTTAAATTTCAATCGTTGCAGAATCAAATATCCTGGATCAGGAGACGAGACTGGCACATTTTATCATCAGGTGCTCAACTGTATACAAACGACGAGCGTTTCGGTATCATCCACACACCCGGCTCCAATACGTGGACGCTGCAAATCAAATTCGTCCAAAGAAGGGATAATGGGCTTTACGAGTGTCAGGTGCGTACCGGCGCTTGGTCAAAGGCGACAATTAATCTTCCTTTGTGTTTGGAGCAGCCCTCAAGCGCTATCGATAAAACAAAAAGCGTTCTGATGAACCAAGGTTGTGTACCCAATCGATAATTCCGATTTAATTTGATAGGTTTTGCATAGAACTTGAGACGAGGCGTCATTCGATCGCAACCGCTTAAAAAGAGTTTGCAATAAAGCAATTTTCCTACAGAGAGTTCGGAGCTTAGTCGAGTCGACAACAAAAAAATCTAATTAAATCGCCATAACGGAGCTTCGGGCTCAGTGAGCAAGGCGATATATAAATCTAAACTTAATGCTCAACACACAGCGCAAGCGAGCGAGATGCCATCGGATGGAGAATCGCTTGAAAGATCTAATAAGATTATTTAAATAAACTTTTGCCCTGACGCTGTAGCGTCAGCTCGAAGCACATAATGAGCAAGCAGCTGCGACAGAGGGAAGAATAATTTGCCTTCTTTATAAAGCGATAGGAAAAGATTTTTATGGCTCCATAAAAAAGTCGCAAGCACGAAAGCTCAAGCTCAGACAAGGAAAGGGGAAATTTTAAATCAAATAAATCTCTTTATCAGTTCATTATTTCCTTGACAAACATCGTCGTATCAGCGATAAACAACAACTGGCTTGGCTCTAAAAACTTTTCCATGGCTTCTCGCGAAAGAAGCTAAAATTAACTCGAAGAGTCAACTCAATTTAAATCCTAACGAAGCGTTTACTCAAGGAACCTCACTCGTCATTTTAGCATGAGAACAGCGGCATGTAGACGAGCTGTACAGACGAGGAATAATCAATGATTCATGTGCTAGAGTTTGATGACAATTAGCCGCTTGACAAGTGACAGCAGGAAAACGGAATCGAATTCTCGGCCCTTAACAGCTGCCTGATTGATATATCCAACCGCTTATTGATTTCCTGACAATTAACTAAAGCGAGAGCTCTCGACTGAAGTTGTCAGAAGTCGGTACATCAAAACTAATTTCTACCATTGATTTCAAACTCTTTGCACGCTTCCATCCGACGGGAGTCATGCAGACGTGATGTTTCACGTTCAGGAGTACAGCAAAAGCATTAGTCGAGCGTTGAGAACGCATGAACGAGCGAGTTGGAATTCCAATCATGGAACTTTTTCGGAGAATAAAAACTCATTGTGAAGCTTTTTCACGTTAGCAAATTGTTGTACCTCGCATTGTTCTTGATTATGTTTGATTGCTTTCGTTACTATCATTGATCGTTGCGGTGAGCGCGGACGCGTTTAGCAAATATTTTCGATACGTTATTGGAAAACTTTCCCTTCTCCTGGCTTTCAACGTGAAAGATAAAAGCACGAAGCTAAGGTAATGGTCACTCGACTCAGCAACTCCAGAAAAAGAACCGAAACCTCCTGAAATTTTATACGGGGAAATCATCGAAGTTTGTAGGATATTTTCCACTGATTCAGAAGTAAAACATTTGTAGTTATGTATGTGCACACGAAACATTCTTAAACGTTCTCATTAACTCACTTTCCTGCTTGATGAAAAGCTCTAGTAAAAGCTCCTTTTTGGTTCAACTTCACATTGTGAGATTAAGGAATAAAACTGTAAATAAAAGTTTCGTGGGTGAGAGCTTAACTTCGCTTTTGAGCTCCTGTATTACTTTGGCGGATTATTTTGTGAAAATCGAAAAGTTTGTTACAACTTTTTGACTTTATAAACAACATCAATCAATGTTATGTTTTAAGTAAGAGCGCTTGATATTGTTTTTAAGCTGCGGAAAGTTTTCGTATTGAGTTGTGTACGATGAGGGTTTGTGAAGCTCATTCGTAAGTTGTTGTTGAAACTTAGCCGAGTTTCGACATTGATCGGGAACTTAAATTGAAATTGTTCAAGATTGGATACGATCCAAGATTTCAAGTTTAAACTTTGGAGATTAAATTTGATTCACCTTGAGCCTCTTCTGCCACGCTTTCTCTGTCAGCCACGAGCATTTGTTCCACTTGAGATCAAAGCCTCTTTCAAGTTCTTAAGAGCTTCCTGGTTCATCAGAATTCTATCGAGTCGTGTAAATTCTCGTAGAAAAGCAAATAATGTTTTCAACTTTATGTTCACAGGTATCGACATCAACGGGCGTAATATCGCATTTCGTGAACCTTCAGGTCGTCGTACCCGAAGCTTTCATTCTCGGCTCGGGCGAGCTTCATGTAGATATGGGATCAGCGATAAATTTAGTGTGCATTATAGAAAAGGTTGGTTTTGGCCTTTGTTAGTTCGAGTCCGTCCTTATCATGTCGGCAGATTCATTTCGTTCGCGCCCAGAGTGGAAACACGGAGAATCCATCGATGCTCGTATTTCGAAATTCTGGGCTCCCAAGTGGGCGTCAAGGAGATTTGAAATGGAATTTTTATTTTGACAGTCTGACGAAGGATTTGAGTTCGTGTGTCAAATGAATTTCCAGCAAGTCATCTTCATTCCATTTTTACGAGTTACCCGACTCGTATTACGAGGTGGGATCAAATGAATCAAATGCCAATAGGCGTGAATGGATGATCGATACTGAAGTTTAATTCTCTGTTGAATGAATTCAATGTTCGCTAACTCTCTCGTCCTTCTTTTCACTTCTTATCAATATTTGCAGAGTCCCCAGCCGCCGCAATACATTTACTGGCAGCGAAATGATAGAATGGTGAACTACGACGACAATAGGAGAGATGTTTCCATCGAAACAATACCAGGACCACGAACTCAGAGCCGGCTCATCATTAAAGAGCCTCAGATAAGCGACTCTGGCAACTACACGTGCAGAGCCTCAAACACTGAGCCCGCGAGCATTTATGTTTACGTATCGAAAGGTAAAAAGGTGTTCACTCTATCATCCCCGAAACCAAAGGGCTCGGTTCTCTGCTCGATTTCAATTAATGGCGTTGTTTACCCTTTGCGTGTGATGAAATTTCAAGGCGGTTTCCATTAGATAAACTTTTGATTGAAAACAGTTTTCACCATCAAACGGGAGCTGCCGATGATGCTTGAAGCATGAAACAACAATCGATATGTTAACGTCACTCCTAAATGCCTTTGCTTTACATATCAAAGGCCGCAACATACGTTTTGGTGAATTTTCCGAAAATCCAATATCGTCCGATAAATTTGGGGGGAAGAAAGGAAAAACTTTGAAATAATAGAATTGTCGGTTAGTTTAAAACAATTTCTTCTCTGCAAGGCACGAGCGGGTGGGGGCGAGAAAATCAATAGCTTGAGTAAATCTGACCCAATTCCCCCAACTGTTCGAGTGATCATTCAAATGAAAAACACTCCTCGATATATGAGGAGGATGTTAACGTATTCAAACGGAGGCTTTAATCTACGTCATGCATTATATAAAATTTTCATTTCATGCTCAAATGAGTTTTTACATTTGAATAGTTCAAAACGTGATAACAACTACCGACCGAGATGAGCGAGAGGATTTTTCATTCATCAGAATGTGTCTAATGGATGGAAAGCTTTCAGGAAAGCTGTCAAGCGCTAATCCTCGCAGAAGCTTTTAAAGCCCTCTCGTTACGATTTCTGTACCGCCGCAAAACAATGAAATACCTTTAACAAAAGAAGCTTCACGTCGCTTTGTGTTTTCTATTTCCTCACAATTAATTTTCCCTTCCGCCCTCGAAGCAAAGCGAATTCTTTGCTTTCAGAGAGAGTCTGTTGAGGAAATGTTTTGTGTGTCAAGGACTACTCTTGATTTGATCAGTAATTGCCTCGTTAAGATTCGTATGACATTCATTATTTTATCTCTCCCTCGACATCTTCACAGCCTACTTCCACCGCTCACTCGGCTTTTGCAACTTAATTGCGAGCAATTCTTTTCCTCTTATAAAATGATTCGAACGTAAAGGCTCTAATGTCTTCACGAAGATAATTTCCTACAGCCCAGAGTTCTTCCACGAGTACAGTGAGCGTTGCTCCGTCATGGCTGCTTAACCCGAGGAAACGCAATAGAATTAGCTTTCTGCGAAAAAGTTGTTAGCCTTGTTCAGAGAGATAAGAAGAAGCCTGTTGGCTAGAGACGAAGCCGTTGAGACTCAAACTCCCTGGCGATGGAATTTCTTTACCGAAACTTTTCCGTTCACTTCGTGCTTACCAAATTTATTGAACTTCCACTGTACGCTGAGTTCCGTTGCTTCGGTAATAACGGACGGAACGAAATGTAAAATAATTTTAACAGCATTAGACTTCGTTTATGAACTTCCATTCTGACTTTCTGCAAGCTCCTTCTAACAAATTTGCCTCTTTCCGAGCGTTAAGCGCGGCATAAAAGCGGGATGTGGAAACTTATCTAAGAAAAATTCAATTTGCTTCTCAAATCCTAAAGAATTCGACTTGGAATGGTGTTTAGAGCTGTTTTGTATTACGTCTCGAGGGTGGAGGCAATGTTTATGACGTTCTCGTCAAGCAACATGAAAACAAACTTTTAAAAATTCAATTTGTGTTGAAACAAGACGCCTTTGATGCCCGGGAAATCAAGTTGCGAGATATTCAAAACGTCATCTAAAAATAAATTTTCCAATTTATCTTCTCAGGTGACAACACGGCAGCGATCTCCAGACGAAATACTTCAACTGCCAGTCATTCGTCGACTCTCTTTCGGTGTTTGTTCTATCCTAGCGTATTCATGACTTTTTTAACGTACAGGTAAACATGTTGTCAAACACACGGCGCGCTTTATTAGTCCCGCACCCTCTCTTGGCTGTCTCCGTCCCATCCATAAATTATAATTCATTGTAATTTATTTACACGTTAGCTTCTAACCCAAATTCTTCACAATAAACCGAGTGCCGTGCACACGAACTAAATCAAACGAATTGTCCTTTGGCGTATGCAGAGAGTGGAACAGCAAAAACAAAGCCACTTATCAAATGGAAATTGAAATAATAAATATAAATTAATTTTATTACTAGAATTTACCTTCAGCGCTTTTATGGAGCCAGCACAACATTTCTTTTTTGCTACATTCGCTGAACTGGGGTTTTGTGTTTGAGCTCAACATGCTTGTTTCCAGCTCTCTATAAAATTCATCCCTCGCAACACGAATTGAATTAAACCTACAGTGTTTCCCTTTATAAAACGAAACTTGTAAATCCTTTCATTGTCAGTACTCAGCTCAAGGGGTTTTTCCTGGAAACGACTTATGAACTTCCAGCTGCATCATAAAAGCGTTTGTAAATTTTAATGCTCAGTTGAAATGGGCACAAATAAATGGTATCACTTGAGGGGAGACTTTTCAACCGACGACTCAAAGCTTAATTGAAGTTTTCTGTTTGGAAACATAAAAGCTTTTTTTTGATTCATCGTATCCAATCAAATAATAATTTCAGTGAAAACTTTCTGCGCACAAAAGTTTACAAATTGGTTATTATTAACATTGTTTGAAATTATTAAAACACCGCATGATATTTCCAAAACATCTAAATTAAAAAAGTTCGACACAAAATTCGCTAGCATTTTTCCAACTTGTTACATTCGTTCCAAAACTTCCCCAAACCCGCACGGGCAGCCAAGAGTTAAAATAAAAACTACAACGAAATCGACTTTAAAATTGCTTTTCTTCTTCTCCCGTCCTGCTTTTCCTTTCCCAGGTTCTGGTAGTATAAAGCATTAAACAGGATTTAAATTAAGGATTTCTCTCACACTCGAAGTTAATCTGGATGCGAAAAATTTCATTTTAAAAACATGAATTGTCGGGAGTGTTGTCTTAATCGAAAAATGAAAGCTGCATTTTATAAGCTCTCTGTGAGACATCGCTGGAGGGATTAAGGCAACAACATTTATGGTGATGACCTCGAGTATCCGAACTGAATGGAATACGATGACTTGGCAGAAACGCAAGCTGTACAGGAAAAGGAGAAAATTAAACCAGACAACGTCGAGATATTCGTAAATGTCGTGGAGTTGAATTGGACTCGTTAGAACTGAATGAAACCAGCGGTGTGTCGGAACGCGAGGACAGTTCCCTGGAGAAAATAAAAAGTTGTACAAACAATAAAACACATAGAGAACATCCAGCGGCGAATGTAAAATATAGCTAAGGAGAAATTATGTTTTCAGAAGTATAATTTTATGAAACTGGATACTATTGTAGGAGTAATAAACCCGTTATTTGATTAAATTAAATTATAATGGAGAAAACTATGAGAGGGAAAATGTTTGTGTAAATAAGCAACGACAGTTTAGTGCTCCGCGAAGAGAAAACATAACTTCAACCGACAGGATTATTCTCAAGATTAAATAATGTTTTTATTCGTCTGTCATAAGAATCTCTCGCTGATGAATGAGAAAGTAGAAAAAAATGATCAAATTAAATCAGTGTCGCAGACGGAGAAATTCGCCCTCGACGAACAAACAAACTATTCTCTAAATTGAAAAACATTTTCCTTCTTCGAGAATAGTTTTTCGGTTTGTTTGCGAACGAGAAAATAAAGAATTTAATGATTGAAGAACAAACTTCAGTCACGCCATCCGAATCGAGCGAGCGAGCGAGAGAGTGGATGATGAGAAATAGTTAAAATTGTTTTTCTATTAAAAGTTGTTTATATTGAGAAGCGGAGCGAAAGCAAATTTTCCGCTTAGGAAAATCCGGGCGAAAAGAAAAACTTTCATTATATCTTCTTGTTATGATTTTTCTGTTTGTAAAAAGGAAATAATTTTTTAAAAAGACGAGAAGGAAACCAATAAACAAAGCCAATCAAACTGAATGATAAAAAAAGTTTTTCGATCTCAGCGCTTCATGTGTGGAGCTTGACTTGGAATTGAGTCATGAAGAAGACGCGACACAGATTTACAGGAAAAACTTCTCACGGCGGAGGAAAACAAAAGTCTCCAAGTCACATTCTTTCGATTGCTTTACAAATTTGAAGAGCCGAACGATGTTTGAGCAAACGACAAAATAAAACGTTTCAATTAAACGTGCAAATGGAGAAATAATTGAAAAGTCATCAACGTGTTTCATCGACGCTATGTCAACAGCCGCCGAGAACGAATGAGATTGCTGTTGTCTCGAGAAACGTTTCCAGAATGTTTGAACAGGATTTTAATTAGATCGCGCGTGTTCCGTGGCCCCGCATTGATTCCGTTCTTGTGTGATTTCTTTTCGTTAGGTAGAAACCCACGTTCGATGGGGGAAATGTGTGGCAGACGCTCAGCATATGAGCAATATATCAAGCTGGAATAACTTTTATCATTTTTTGCTCTGCGCCTCTTTCGAGTTAGGAATAAATTTTTATCAATTTTTCAGGCGATTTTTTACACTCCGAAACCACTTACGAATATTGGTTTGCTAAGGGCTATGCCGATGATTCTCTTGCTCCCTTTCATCGCCCTTCCACCCTTTTGCACTCTCTATTTGTTGATTTCATTCGACGACGAGAATTATTTCGCCATTGCTGTCAGAGATGTCCCAGAGCCGCCTATTGAGCAGTTTCATGCGAAAGATTTATTATTGCACATTAGTTTCTCTTGGACGGTATTCGATTCAGCAACTAGGGAGAAAGGCCACGACGAACGTTCTCGAATAATCTCGGCATTAAGCAGCGGAAAATCCAATACGGGCAAAGTTTTCCACTCAACTTCATCCATTAAGGCTTTATTTACATCCATTTCATTGTCTGAACTCCAGACTCGGAAGGTTCTGCGCTAAAGTCCAGCACTCGACTAGCCATCTGAGCTGTCTTGAAACTTTCCAATGAATGAGAAAGTTTAAAGAGTCTGCCAGCGTCACCAATAACTTTTCTTATAAATGCTGAGCTTCAAATCTTCTTCCGAAGTAATTTTTCTTTTTGTTCACCCCAAGCCTCGCTTCGTCTCATCCCGTGCAAGATATTAATGTCGGCTCTTTGACTTTGCTACTTTAATAATTTCTACCAACCCGTAATTAAATATTTCTCCTTTCTTCATGCACAATTACGGCTCTTTGTGTTGTGTGTGAAAACGGAAGAGCCGAAATTAATTTCTTTGGCTCTGGCGCGATAACAATGGAGATAAGGAGGGCATTAAGGCGAGCTCGACGACAAAGGAAGAAAACCCTTTTCCTACTCAAAGAGCAGAAATATCTGTTCTCGTTGAGAAGGCGCACAGAAGTAAGTAATCGGTTTTGGTCGAGAAGCGACCCGCAAAAGCCACCGCCGCTTGCCTCGCAATAAACATCGGCCAAAGGCAAACAATGCCAAAGCTTTTCATCATGTCCAAAAGATTAAAGATAATAAGGAAGGAAATCAATAAGATGGATAATGATAAAGTAATTGGGTTTCGATCGAAAAAGTCCTCGAAAGGCAAAGTGGACAATGCGTCGTCGGTGTTGTGGGAGCAGTGAGTCGAAATTTTGAAATTGCTGGATTTCTTTAGGGATTAACTGACAATACTGAATCGAGTTTCCATTGTAAATTCTAAAGGAAGACGGGTAAAGCCACTCAATCAGCTAATGCACATAATGACGATACCATAGAATTGCCATCGTTGTCGACAGCTCAGCACCGAAATGCTTTTAATGCTTCCGTTCACCAAACGAGGGGGAAGGAGTTTGAACCCACGAATCTCCCTTTTCTTTACGTGGAAGTCAATAAAAACGAAAAGCGAAGCAATTAATGCGCAATAATACTTACGTTCACCATGAGACAAGTTCCCGGGAACTGCTGAAGCCCTAAATGAATAACAGCGAAAGGACTTAGCCGAACTCATGTCAAGTCAACTGAATCCTTCTGTTAAGCCCGTGTTGTGGATAATTAGATCTAATTACTTCCGATGCCAAATATATCGTCTTGCTGCTAATCGGATTATAATTCAGCAAAGGATGCTCAGTCGAAATCAATTTCAGGCTATCGACGTGCCGAGAGCAAGTCAAATATTGAACGAGCAAAGTTTCGCAAGCGACGTGAAACATTTTTTGCGCAATTAACCTTGTCCGAAGCCCCTGAAATTTCGCTGTCGTTTCCGTCCCCTCATTGTCGTCGCGTTTTAACATATCGACTTGTTTTCCCTCGAGTGACTTTCCTTTCGACAACTAAACTCTCTGTAAATCTCCATCGTAATGAAAAAAGAAAGCAGAAAAAGAAAAGATTATCAATGGCTCGGCCCCGTTCAATGGCAATTCTCTTCTCTTATATTTCTTTTTCGATTTCTAGCAAGTAATTTGATTTAATGAAAAATTTCCGCAGAAACATTCTGAGGCTTCCACGGAAAGTGTATACAGCTAGTAACTGTAATAAATCACGATAGGCACTTCCAATTCAATGGGGCTTCAAGCAGCAGAATAATCGGTTTTCATATTCCATCACGAAATTCCGAAGGAAATCCAATTCCAATCGTGGGATGGATTCATGAAGTATAACTAGGTATGGCTGATACACAATGATGCAGGCGTTTTCCTGCGCATTAAAATATAATTGCCACGAAATTCTCCCTTGGAGATTGCGGGTTTTCGTACAATTAAATGAGTGTACGCACGAGCGTAAGCCTTAAATATTTGATGAGATTTCCTGTCTGTTTAATCTTGCGCCCTTGCTTATTTACCTACGGTGCCTTCTCAGAAGCATTCCGATGATAATTTCAAGTCGCGAGATTCCCTGATTACAGTTCCTGTTTATTCAAGAAAGCCACGCCGCAGATCTACGCTGTTATCTCATTTGAAATGTAAAATTTCTCGGCCAAAAATATGTAGTTAAGAGAGGGTTTTATAAAAATATTATTAGATTGCAACGTGACCTGAACTCGAAATCTTTGTCTCTTCCTCTTTGGCCCGTTGCGACATAAAGAAAATTGTTTGGGAAGCTTCGTCTCAGCTTTTCTCTTTAATTCGACAGTCGTTTTGTCGAAATGGAATTACAGAAATTTGTATGTGAAGGCATGTTCTTGACGAAGGCTTTCGATGATTTTGCCTTTTTAAGACACTCGTGAATGTTTGCGCAACTTCTTCTGCAATTCTCTTCAAAGGAAACTTAGCAAAGTTTCCGAAGGCGTCACGCTTTGTTTACTCTGTAACCTTCGCTTTCGTCACAGTGCTGTCATCTGTTCGCTCCGAATCTAGATTTGAACTTGGTATTCATCTCGAGTTTCCATAGTCGTAACCAGGTGAACTCTCACGTTCATTAAATAAGAACGTCTCAACGTCAAAGTGAAACTTACTTCAAGCTTACTCGAAAATTTCCTCGACCTTGGTAAGAAAATTTTGCCCCTCGAGTCGAAAAGCCATCAGATTTCGTAATTAATTAGAAATAAGAGCAACTCAAGCATTCAAATGTAAAGTGGCGTCGAGTTGCAAACTAGCCAAACGAACTTGAAACCTCAATTGCAAAGCCAGCGGGAAATTTCAATCCCAATCTCGACGTTTAGCATTCAAGTTTGTGGTTTTCGATTCTGCGATTTCGACTCGATTCGGCCGAACGCATTTTGTTATGTAAATTGTGGACGCTTTTTTCTGCGGCCGGCGAACAGAAATGCAAATGAAAGGCGAAAGCTGAATAAATTACCAGAAAAATTCCTTTGTTTTGTTGCTGAGTGGAACCTGAATTTGCGATGTAAATTCTTTTTCATGCCGCTCGAGGGTTGAGGCAGAAATGCTCGCTGGAACTATGCGTATTATGAGCAAGCAACATCGGAATAATTTTAATGTTGACGATGATGAACCCCAATTTCGTTGCGGGGTCGGGTAGAGCAGTGAACTAAAGTCACAATTAATACGCACTCACGTTTAATTTCTGTGACAACTTTATCAGATGTCGGCTTTGTTCATTCGGTAAGCATTTAATTTCGAGCATTCGGTCCCTAGCCATTGTTTAGTTGATGGGACTGATTAGAATGTGGCATTGAAAAGGGTTACAGGAGCATCATTTCTCGTTTCTTTTGCGGGCAACTGGGGCGACATTGCGTTTAGATGAAGATAAAATTGCTCCAATAATTAAGAAAATGTAAGTGGCGTGAACCCAGATAAACCTGGCAATGGCACGAGATTCATTTGCACAGAAAGTGCCCTTCGTCTTCTATAAATACTTTGTCGATTGCTTTCTGCCTCGCCTTATCTGGAATTGACTTTTATTTAAGTTCGAAAGCAAGCGTGCTACCAATCTGAAGTTTACTTAACGAAGTTCTTTCTGGCCTGAATGCAAAATTTTCCTTTCAAGTCACAAACTTTTCATCTCAGCGCTTCGTTTGATGGATCGCATTGCTCCATTCTTCAGACAGCGCGTGATTCGGTACGCTTGTTATTTTTATGCTTCATTTTCTCTTTGGGAGTCATGGATAGATTGAAAGGAAAATATTCCAAATGATGACACGAGTCTGACATTGTGATATAAAAGAAGAATAAAATTTTCAATAAACTCCGAAGGAATCATGCTGACTTTTCAACAATGGATAGAAGGCTATAAATTTCGACAAAGCAGAAAACTTTTCCCAGCCTTGAAGCCTCGCAAGCAAAATCGGTAAAAGTTTCTATCTCGAATTCCATTAGAAGCCCGAAAATCAAACCTGAGACTTGAGATGTTGCGGCAATTCATCAATTTATTATTTAGAATATCCGGAATCATTTATGATTGGAATGGAGTGGAAAAGCTTGTCTGGTATATTTAGAAATCTTTCATAATCTTGAGAAAAATCTGACGAATGAACGTCAGAAATAAAAGATCTTAAAGCACTGAAGCATTCTCCATAAGCTGCCAAGAGCTCCGCCGCTTCACGAGTGTGACTTAACTGTGAAACTCGACCAGCGACACGAAGAACACTTGGAAACTTTTTCGCATCAATAATGGAAACAAAAAATTGCAGAAACACTTCGTTCGTTTGATATTCCAATCGCATTCCTTTGCTTCTTTCATCGGATGGTTGGAAGCTTATGATTTATTGACTGTTGTTATTCATGCTTTTGAGCAATTTTTATGTTGAATTTCAAAGAGAAGAGAATGGCTGAGGCTACAAGCATCCTCAAAGCTTCGGTTAAAAGCTCTTTGATGATTGCCTCAGGCACTCAATCTTGACCGAGATTGCTCCATTGAGACTGGTAATGATCAATCAATATTTCATTACCAGTACGAGGAGCATCTTTGTCCTCGGAACTGCTTGCCATGCAAAGATGAACATACTTAATAAAGATTTCCTTGAAGTGAGCATCTAATTAAGTTCAATTCGTAATTGCCTCTAACCAACAGTTATGCGTCGCACTAATAATGCCCTGATTTATGTCAGAGATAAATTTGAGCCTCGGTTTATCTTCTCCATCACTTCACTCAACGATGCGACTTTCCGATAGGCGCAATTATCGTAGGGTTTATACATCCCATTAAGCCGAATGAAACATCGGAGCGTCTTGATTATTTGGAAATTGGGTTTTATTGTTGTTCAGTCACAATCAAGGCAGCCTCGCATTACTCTTTGACGCAGTGAATTATTCGCCCCCGCAGCATTAATTTTTCGAGACCCGAGTAATCAACACATTTTTACAACTTCATTTTATTTCCCTCCTCTCGGTGATGCGGATTGAAGGTGCGAATGTGCTGGAGACGAAGAAGGGTGAAAGAGAAAATGCCATTGAGAGCACAGAAAGCTATGAAACTGGAAAATTTATGGCGGAGAAAAACGTTAAGCGAAAACCTCGTTCTCGTTCCGACGCAAACCAATCTCGAGTTGGTGAAGAAATTTATTAAATTAATTGGAAAATGAATTTTTAGTGCTTAGCGTACTTTCTGAAAAATGTTCCATTGATATCTTTGTATTTAATGAGTGCTCGAGATTTATAATCAAATTCACGGTTCACATTTTCCTTCGCTTCTCTGCTTTATTTCGCCCTCAACTCTCTCTCTTTCTCTTTGAATAATTAATGAGTTTTACGATAGTTTTTCACTTCGTCAAACATCTGCGCACGGAGCACACGTCAAGCATGTAGAGCAACCTTCGTCGAAATAGTCGCAATTAAGCTTCCAAGTTTCTAAAGGAGACAAAATCACGAAGCTTTAAATCAACGTGTGCCACTTCCAATGTCGTTTGCCGTTGTTTAGTTTTTTATTAAAGCTCGTTGGCACACACAAACACACACACACGTGTCTCAGGTGGCGTATAAATTTACAACACTTGTCGTCTCTCCGTGCGTAAAAAAAGTTAACAGGAAGCGATCAAAGGCAAGGCTCTATGTGACGGTCGCTCAAATTTAGTTTCAATTTACACCGAGAAAGCTTTTGCATGTAAAAACGTTTGGTCTTCGGGGAGCTCCACACCCAGCTTGACCTTTTTTTTTGTTGTCGTTGTCAAGAGGTTAGAAGAACTGAAGGCAGAATGTCGAGTAAACAACCCCTAGTCGACTCAGTTAAAGGGATTAAGAGGACTTTGCAAACTATTTTTCAATTAACTGCGAATAATGAAATTTTATCATCACAACAAAAAAGCCTTCAACGGGGGCCAAAGCTCATCAATCATGTTTGGAAATGAGGAAGAAGCTTTTTGCTCTGCCTTCGTTCCTTCGCCTATTCGACGACGAGCTGAGAATTCAGAGTAAATATTTGCGATAAACCCCGGAAAAATGAAAATCCTTCATCATTTCTGCTGTGTTTAGTTCGATAATTTTCAATTTGCATAAAGATTGCGAGTGATATCGAATAAGAATGGTATTGATTTTATGATTACTGGAACTCGCTTGCTTTTCTGTGTAGGTTTCTATTGAATGTTTAGATAACTTAGTCAATTGAATTTATTCGAAAATCATCGCTAGAGTTGACGGAAAGAAAAATGAACGACATGAAATAATCGTACATCTTCTTCATCCTTTTATTGTCGTTCTCTCTGTGATGAGCTCAGTGAGCAGAGAGTTCAGAGTGAAGCAGAAGAAAAGGAGACGGTTTCACTAAATTAAACATGAACATTCAGCTTGACTTAATAACTTTCGTTCGTGCAACAACGATCGCTTCGTTTTTATGTGCTGCAGTTGAAAAAGCTGAAATTATGCATGAAAGCTCTAGACGAGTTTTTCTTTGTAATCTTATATCTGAAATTGAAACATTTCTCAAATATTTATAGACTTGCTGAAAGTGTTCATGTTGGTGGAGTAAGAACCGTTGCTATTTGCTCCAATTTCCTAAATGCAACCTGAAATTCTTTCAGTTCTCTGAAGACCCTTCGAGGCTTTCCTAATTTATTTTCTCAGCCTTAGATTACGGCAAAGTTTTGTTGCTTCAAGAAAAGCTTCGTTTTGTAAAAGAAACTTTAGCAACTCGGAATTCCAGAGGCTCCCATTCCTTGTGAGCTCCTCACGCTCTTCCTGCTTCATGAAACGTTTGCCCTAAAGACTGACACTTGACACACGAAGCTTCCCTAAAATCATCTTTCCGGAAAAATCCCTCATGTCTAAGAATTATTTTATGCACGATAAAAAAAAGGTCTGCGTTGCTGTTTTCCGTCTTGTGAAATATGGTGTGACCGAGCAAACGACTAAAGCAATGGAAATCAAAAGTGTCCCAACTATCAGACTATAAAAAAGTTCCTACTCCTTCATCAGAATATTTACTTCCTTCGCCTTGTCCGGACAGTAACGACGTGCGGAGGGAGAACATTTTATTATGTGAAACGTAATTTTATGAAGTTTTGATGTGAACTTCTCTCATGATAAGAAAAACGGAGCTAAGTATTTGAAAGGTCAGAGCGATGATGGATGTTCGAGAAATTCCCTTTGTGTCTATTGTGGAGATGTTGAATATAACTAGGGACGATGAAGCCGTAAACAGTTGCTGTGGTCGTGCGAGTCATGTTCATTCAAGCTGACTCTTCATTGAAGCTAGAACGGAATTCTCAGCGTGCTTTTGCAACTTAAATTCATCTCGACGTCTGCAGATAAAATGAAAATTTTATGACAAAACTACATTTAAGCTGATCGTCCTTTGGCATCAAACTCACTATGCAAAGCAAGTTTCTTGCTTTTCTATCGACTTTCTAACAGAATGAGCACGTAGTTAATTCCTTCGAACTCCCTTAAACATTCATGAACAATCGAATGTCAACCGTAAATTGTCTGATTCAAATTGAATTCCTATAAAAGTTTAAATTCACTGCAGAAATCGGATTTCAGGTTTGAATGACGTTGCTCGAGAAGGAGAATTTCCGGCTTCAGTAGAAATGTTCTCGATGATAATTTAATGCTCAGAAATCCATTATAGCAAATTGAATGACAAAAACGTGAAATGCTTCATTTCAAAGCTTTCCTTAACAATATTTCGGCTGAGCTGAGCTTTAGTAGAACTGCAATTTATCTAGAGAAACTTCCGAAACTTCATCATTGAACCGCTTGTGATGTCTCAAGTTGAGCACAGCCACACACTGCATAGTGATAATTTTCCTGTTCTCAAACTGAGCTTTTTGTTCGCTTCCAATTCGTTTCTTCTTTTCTGTAGTGTTGTGTGTGCAACGGTTTGCGGCAGAAACTTATCGATTTTCCACTCCCGCTTTGCTGTTCGAGAGAAACTTTTGCCGAAACGTTCATAAATATAAATTCAACTGAACAACATATTTTTCGTTAAGTTCCTTCTTTTGTTGCTTTGCCTAAAAATCCTTTTCCTCTTTATAAATTTTATGTATTTTGAATTGCGTGAAAAATTGATGAAACGATCTGGCGAGTGGGTTGGGGTTGATAACATTCAATGATTCGCCTCCGCATAAACAACACGCCAGAGACATTAATTGAAGCATTAAAAAAGGGAAAAAGGCTCTCGTGCGTGTCCCTTTTCCTCAATCGATGTTTACATTTCGATTTTAACATCTCCGAGGAATAAAGCCCTCAAAGGCTCGTGACAAATGATTTGAATACAAAATGATTTTCCCATCCGTTGAGTGCTTACCATAGTTCCCAATCTGAGAGGGTCGAACGATTCATGTTTCCACGCAACGTGACGAAACTTGAATGGTCAGATGGAATTAGATAATTCTGAGCTCTTCACTCAACTACGTTCATTGTAAATTCTCACATCATCAAATCTCACTGGGAGCTCGTCATCATTAATCAAAACTGTCGTTGCAGTCTCCGTAGATAATCCATCTCAACGATGCTCCACAGCGTTAATGAACTGTAATCGGTATAAAATCATCGGAAGCAAGGCACCTTGTCTCATGAAAATCCAAGTTGATGTGAGCGACTTTTTCCTCTGTCAGCAGGAATTTGATTTATGTTCAGCTTGACTTTGACTGCACACATAGAAATTTCTTCTCGAAGCTGCTCTTGAGTTTTTCATCGCATTCGTTCGAAATCTTAATCACGCTTCGCTCACAATATTCTAGACGTTGGAGTAGTCCAAGTGCATTAAAAAACGTTGTACTCAGCTATGAATAAACATTTCTGTTGAAACTTGGAGGGTTTTTGAAGCAAAAAAAGTAAATAAATCGTAAAATCGAATTGAATTCATAAAAATTGGCGCAACTTTCTGCTCGCTGAACAGTTTGCTAGATTTTTAAAAAATCATTTTTTTTCATTAGTTTTTATTTGCTTTCTATAATGAAACTCTTTTGGGTCCTATTCAAATGCTTCCCGACCATTTCGAGTTTGTGGATACAATTTCGATTGAAGATATTTAACTTAGATATTCATAAGGAAATTTGACAGTCTCGGCGTTGCTTTTTTACTTAATAATTCAGTAGAAACGATCTTTTGAATTTAATTCTTTTGGTTAGTCTCAGACAAATTCACGCAACCTTAACAATTTTAAGAGAAACGTTTGAAACAAGTTTTACTCGCGAAGGTTTTCATTTGTCGCTTTTGCAGGAAGGAGAAACTTTTTCCGTGGCTTTCCGGAATTGGCTTCTTCTGCGGCACTTTGGTGTGGGCTTGATATATATTCTCACGAAACATAAAGCACTCGCTTGCTGGATGGCAGCATAACTTCATGTTAATTTTCATTGCTCTCCCATTTACAATTTCATAATCATGAACTATTTGACTTTTGATGGGAAAACTTGTGTGAACTTTTTTCATAACTTCAAATTTATGCGATGATAAATAACAGCTTGAAAGTTGAATGCTTTGCTCCTTGTTGAGCAAATTTGTGAATAAAGCCAACAATGTCTACATGGTTTTATTACGAATGTCATCTGAAAATAGAGTTGTAAATTCTGTAAAGCAAAGGAACACATCAGCAACATTTGCTACAAATGGCACAATGACAAATATGCTTCAGAGAATATTGTTCTGATTGCTACGCAAGGGTGATACGCTGCTTGTGTGCGCATTTTGATGGTTTTTATGTCTACGATAAATCCAATGAATCATGAACTGCAAATACCCTCGAGAAAATCAAGTGAGCAAGCCAAAATTCAACTACAAAAGCTTAACTTACTTCGTTTCCTTTCAGAGCTTTTAAATTCCACGGCGAACATTCAATTAAGCGACTTGAGCTCATTATGCGCTTTTAACACGAAATTTTTTAATTATCAATTTATACGAGAGCTTTCATATTGAGAAATTACGTAACAAAAGCAGAGATTCTCTTGATTTAAACGTGAAGCTTTAAAGCTTCGGTTGAGCTTTAAAATAATTGTATTTTACCAGGCTACCTTACATGCAATCAGCCCCCGCACGAAGAAGATAAATGTTAGGTTCGCAAACGCGATAGCGAAACTTCCGGAAGCCACTTTCATTCCGCATAAAAAACGATTCGTGCATGAGGCTATAAAGGCCTCCATAAAACGTTAATTTTTCAAAACCGGCGGAATTATTAAAACGAGCCAAGGAACGAACAGAAATATCGTGGATGACCAATAAATCTTTTAAATGATCTCATTGAAGAAGAGCTTAAGTCAATTTAGAGGAATAAAAAGCGTTTCTCACCGAACAGAATTGCACCGAGGGGAGATATTTCAAAGGTTTTAATGAATGGCAACGTTGAAAGTGGCGGAAAATTTAGCAAACACAAAGCAATTTAAAAGTACAATTTGCTCCTTCCCTTTCGGAGTCTGACAAACGGAACTGGCGTCTAAAGTCTCACAATTTCGAGCGGTAAACGATCCACTTATCACTTAATGTGATGCTGAAATATTTCGGAAGCATTCCGATATGGTTGAAGCCTCAAAGCGTCACCATACGTGGAAAGTAATAAAAGGGAAACAATTTCAAATGCAAAGGCAACATGAGCATTGTTGGCGACGATCTCCATAATTCTATTGTTTGTAAGCATGAATTCGCATTCACTCGCCTTCTCCCGGCTCCTCTTCCCCTCCATTCCTGTACATGAATGTAAAAGCAGCTCAAGTTTTAATTTACATGTGGCAAAAGTTTTCACTGTTTGTTTATCACATTAGTTATTCATTAAACCAGCGTTTACATTCATCAAACTGGAAGGGCTTGAGAGAATGTTCAGCGAGTGGTTTGGATAAATTAAGCGGAAGACTTTGTGCATTTGAAGTTGCGGCAAAGCTCTTTGAGCAGCTCTGATTAAGTTGCAAGCATCTCTACTGACTTGACTGCGATGGGTTACAACTTGGAGCTTTCGCGGAATGGAAAAAGCGAGCTTCATATCATGTAGCAAACGCTACTATCATAACAACTTCAACGACTTGCTCTAGGCAGAGAGAATTTCATTTCGCTGATAAGAGTTTCAGAGTAGAGAAGAATACTTTTCAAGCACTTCTTTGTTTTTAGTCGGAGGAAAAGTTGCTTCCTTCGGTTGAAGTTGATGTTGGAGAGAATTTAATAACAGCGAGCGGGAAAAATCAAAAAAGCGAACAAAAACAGTGAAAGCAAACATGAAACGATACGTCAGTCGTTCGTCATTCTTCGTCGCTACAAAAATGATTCCGTTCCCGTTGCGTCATGCTAGCATCCAGGTGAAGTTCAATTCAATTCCTTTCAACAAGAAATTCCTTTGAACGTTCATTTTGAGCCTTTTCCATGCTTCACTTTCTTCATCTCCAATCTCAGGTTGTCGGCGACGTCGTTCCATATCAAAGAGTTGTACGATATGCACTTGAACCTCTCTCGTCTCCTTCAAAGCTTTCCATCGACGTCTAAGTTTCTTGCATATTCTCATGCAGAGTGCTTCCGCCAACATCCGCCGTGATGCAAGAAAACTTTAAACTTTTCGAGCATTAAACAAATTTGAATTTCTTCATGAATATGTTCCTTGATATTTTTATGAAGTGCTCATACTTATGTAGATAGGATGCATGAGGAACTTTTGTCGGATGGACGCTTTCATAATTCTTTTCCGATAGTGATTAAGGTCGAGAGAAATAAAACTAATATAGTCTAGTGAAAATCACAAACATTGAAAAGACTCAATAAGCTTTGAAAGCTCCGTTACAAATGTTGCATAACTTTAAAGTAATATGAAACGAGAAACTCATTTCATATTTTACATGAAGAAACTTTTCTCGCACTTAAAGATTTTATTTAAAATAGCGAAGTTTACTGTAATTATTCAGGATAATTTCTTTACCAAACTTTAAATTTGCATGAGGAAATGTTGAAATGAAAATTTTAAGTTGAAGGATCAATCTAAAGGAGGTAAAACAATAATGACGCCGTCATAAATGAAAGACTCATAGCGCTTACCAAGTTTGCCGTCGCCCTTATTACACGAAACCCCAGAAATGAAAACAAGAAGTTTCAGGTAAAAGTCACTGGGCATGAAATAACGTCCTCGTTGCTGAGAGGAACCCTTTAACAATTTAATGAACGAAACTATTAATAGAATTAAACTTAACCAAAACTTTCGACCTTTGAACTTGCTTTTGTTCTTACACCGTCAGCAAAACGTCGTCACTACAGAAACTCCAAAAGTCCTAAATACAGCAATCGGATAAATTGGAGCTGAAAACACTTTGAGACAATGGCACATTGATCCGTCTTCATTGCGTCATCGAGACATCGGCAGCAGAAGATCCGAGTGAGAAGGCAAGCGATGAGAGATGTTGAAAATGAGAAAATTGATTCTCTTTATCAATTAAATTAAATGAAACTTCCCCGCGTCCCTTTTCGTTGTCTGTCATCGTCGAAATCCTCTTGCCGGGAAAAAATAAATGGAGCACGCAGTGAGCCTCCTTATAACAAATGGAATCGAGATTAAGATAGCAGTTTGAAACATTTCGATCAAATTAAGTTAGTGATCCATTTTCCTTCCTGAGAAGAAGCTCCGAGATGCCTCGGGCCTACCAAGCCTGGACCTTGATCTATCTCTCTGGGATGAAAATTTAATGATGCTGATGCCTTAATTGGCAGCGATGAGTTAGGTATCTAGCTTCAACAAATATGGGAGTGATATTCAATTAATCTTCCTAAGAAACCGTAGAGAGAATTTGAAGCCATTTTTCATGATTCTTCTCTCGAGTAGATGAAAACTTTTTAATTAAAACCAGATTTCATGCTTGTGAGATGGTCGAAGGGACGGGAAGTGGGAATCTTAATTTGCTCTCCGTACATCAAAAGTTTTCTTCATTTTGTGTCATCAGTGTGTAAAGCTCTTGAATCCTTAGGGCGATAAAGCGAATTCTCCTTTTGATAAGCATAATGTTATTGATGATAAAACGTTCGCAGAGACTCAATCTCGATGCTGAGTCGAATCGAGAAAACAAGCCTCGGGTCTTGTTGATTTAACATTTAACAACTTCTTAGTCATCAAGAGAGGATGGATTTAGAGAGACGAAGGTTTGGTTTACCTCGGCAAGCTTTGAGATGAAAGTTAATTAAAACGTTGAGAGTTGTTCGAGCAAATCTTTATTAGTCGCCAAGCGACGAGAACACGTTTCGAGTGATTGCTCATGGAAGCGGCTACGTTAAAAATTTCCATTTACATTTAGCGTTGCTATGGATGCATGAACAGCGTCAGCGGCGACGAGGATTTGACGGATGCTCACAGCTTAGTGGGCGCTGCCGACGGCGTCAGACTGCAGTTTTTCAAAGCCTCGCTCAACATCAGCTCCGTCTCTTGATACATTTTTCTGAACAGATCGTTAACGCAAACGTTATCCTGGAGATTGACGAATATCAGACTTTTCAGCGGCGTAAAAATCTGAGGCTCAATCACTTTGAGCTCGTTATTTTGCAGCCAAATTCGCTTCATCTGTACGTTTCTGTCAAAAAGTCCAGCCGGCATCGTTTCAAACTCGTTGCCGTTCAATAAAATCTCTCTGAGCTCTGAGAGAGCGTAAAATGTTTCGCGTGGGAGTTGACGTAATTTATTTTGCGACAAAATCAGCATTTGAAGCTTCGATAGGCCTTGGAACGCGTCTTTCTCGATGTCGCTGATTACATTAGAGCTGACGCTAAGCCATTGCAAATTTTTCGCTCCGACGAAACTCGATGCATTCAGTTGCCTAAGCTCGTTGTTGTCCAAGTTCAGATTCACGAGATTATCTGCATTTTTGAAGTCGCCACTCTTCAAGTTCCGCAGCTGACAGTTTTGCAGACTAAAATCGTTCAGCTGGGGAAATTTATTGAATGTTTCCTTCGGGAAGTAATGCAAGCGAAGATGGCGATTGCCGCTGAATGAAATCAATTTCAAATCGTTATCGTCTTTTCCAGCTTGATGGTTTCCCACAAAGGTCACCGCTTCGTTCTCGTTCTCGATCAGCCCCTTCGTCACTTGGCACGGATAGCCGTGATCCAATCTGTAGCCAAACTCACACTTGAACTCAACGGATTGACTCTGCCAAACCAGCGACAGAACCAACAGAAGCAATAATCTGGAAATGATTCAATTAGACCTCACGTCACAAAAAACCTTTTCAACTTTATTACGTTCTCATCTCCATAGCTTAAATAATCAAACAGTCTCTCGCTGCCACCAGTTTTTATACTGAATCGGAGATGCCGAGCGTTCGTTTGTTTTCAGCCAAATTAATGAGAGCCGACGCGCTCCGGGAGGTCAAGTAGGTTGCGAATACAGAGACGACATTGTCAAGACTGCTTTGCCGATTTGGTTTCCAAGAAATATTTGTCGCAGTATTGTTGATAAGGAATTGAGTTATTGAGAAACAATTTCATTCAAAACGACAGATTTACCGTTCCTCGAATTGTTGTTCAAGCTTCATGTAACAAACGAAAGCTTTCGATTTGTTAAAGAGAATGATATCATGTGAATCACATGATGCGGCAAATGAGAATCAATATTGGTGGATTGAGTGAATGCAATTTGACCAGTAAACCTCAGAATTCTGTCGGTTCTATTTGAAAAAATAACATTTCATTCAGCTTTTTGTGAAGCTTTTGCTTGCCGAACCAGAAAATTCCAGATAAATTTCGTCAAATTTTGAGCTTGTGATTCCAATTAAGCAAATTGGAAAATTTTATTCAATTGATTTCGCTGAAAAGTTGCAAGTTCTCTTTGTCGGCCAAAGCAAAACTTCCGTAGAATTGTTGTTAAATAAATAATTTCTTTATTCCACTCGTGCTTCTCTCGAAGCCAGTTGAGCGAATGATTCGAAAAGCAAAACACAAATTCAAGCTGAAACTTAAAGCTTCCGTACAAAAATATTACAACGAAGTAAAAAAGTCTTTTCGCAATAAAAGCTCTCGCTTTGCATTTTAAATGAAATGAGAAAGT
The DNA here is from genome assembly GCA_033064975.1 of Smittia sp. YW1114-2. Classification (NCBI taxonomy): domain Eukaryota; kingdom Metazoa; phylum Arthropoda; class Insecta; order Diptera; family Chironomidae; genus Smittia; species Smittia sp. YW1114-2. Next base: position 8,560,570 of record CP093832.1, read on the forward strand.
AATGACATGATGAGAGAACGATGAGTGCAGAGAACGATGTCCTGCAGTTACTGTTAAGTTGTTACTGAATTTATTCTTCCAGAAGCGGAAATAGCTTTCCGCACTGTTTGTCGGTAAATATTTGCACGAGAACGAGAGTGAAGGGCGACGATATAAAAAATTAAATCCAGGATTAAATTCCTAAGGCGAATTCCTCTGCATATTTAACTATTTCTCGTAGCTGTACTCTTCCTCTTCTTCGTAGCGAGGCGTCGTTTGCGCAAAGTAAGGGCGACGCTGCTGAAGCGAGATATTAATGTCATCTGGAGAGCGATAAGAGTTCTGCTGCCGGTAGCCGGACTGCTGCTGTTGCGTCCTCACGACTGGCTTTGGCTGATTTTCGTTGGGGAAATTGAGAAATTTTGAAAAATGAGCTTCGAGAGATTCTAATTTTCTGATAAAATATGAACACTCACTTGATTTCTAACCGGAGCTACACGTTCCTCGTCGTACTCCTGACGGTCATCGTGGTAGAAGTTCTCGGGAAAGTATCGGTCGTGATATCTGCAAGAAGAAGGGAAGTGATTTGTATTTAAACTGACGTTTGAAAGAAGTAAACTCAAAACGAACCTGAGTGAAACATTTGGTTTCGACTGATGTTCTTCCATGTTGATTGGTTTGTAAAGGTAATCGTTGACAAAATGGTACTTGGCTGATTGCTCACAAATGTTCTCATCAGATGGCGGCATGCAAATCAAGTGAACTTGATGGAACGTTGCGCCTTCAGGGCAAATCCATGAGTGCTTCGTGTTGTCGGAACAGTAGTGGAAGACTTGACATCCGACAGTGTCATCAGCATAATATCCCGTCGTTCGGTCGTTGCAGTTGAACGAAGACTTTGCCAGTAAAAGAGCCAAATGATCCGGCTCCTCCTCTTCTAATTCCTCTTCAAGCTGCTCTCTTTGTTTCTTTGATAATTGTTTTTTGCCTTGTTGAGCTTGGTGATGCTGCTGCTGCTGCTGTTGGTACTGTCGCTGTTGCGGAGCAACTTGTCTCTGAAGTGTCTGAACCGGAACGTTCTCTTCCTCCTCTTCGCTGTACTCATAGCTCGCTGAAGAAGCTGCCGGCTGCTGTTGGACAAGTTGTCGCGCTCTGAACTGTTGTTGAAGAGTGGCTGGCGCAGCTTCTGAATCCTTCTCGACCTTTTTTGATTCTTGTGGTCTAATTTGGAATTGTCTGGCCTGAGCAGATGCCTGAGCGGAAGCTAGCGCCGTCATAGACACGAGCAGCAAAAGTGAAACTTCCCAGCGGTAACTACGAGAAGAAGAGTTCATGAAAAGATTAAATTACGGCAGCGAAACTTTTCATCAAGTTCAATAACAATCGGTTACGCTTCACTACTAAGACAATTAAGCTGATCAACGGAAGCTTTAGCGCTACGTCGAAGTCATCGAGTGAAGGTGAAAACAGTTTAATTAATATCCATCTTCAAAGAAGGTTTATTTTGTAAACCGAGCAAGAGTGCGGGGAGCTTCTGGGAAATCTCGTCTAATGGATTTTAGGAAAATGAAAGTTTGAAACGGAACGGCGGTTTATTTAGCCGGGGATTCCAATGGAATTTAATTATCGCAGCTTTTGCTTTCAACTCAAACAGTCATTGTTCCCAATCTCAAAGGGATTTGGTTTCAAAGGAGCAGCTTAAAGGCTCCCGCTTAGCGGTGTTCGCATGAATGAACCTCGCGCTAGTGCACCAATTAAAACGAGATCCCAAGGAGTGCAAGCAAATTTAAAGTTTTCACTCGACAGCTTTTTATGAGTTCACTCGCTCTCGACATCAATTAATCTCCGCTCGGTAATGAAGATTGCACCTTACAGGATTTCTAATTGAAGAAAGCATCAAGCATGGCTTAACGTCGATAAAATTTCTGCTTAATTGATATTTAAGATTCATGGAAACACGATCGTAACGTTCCGAGCAACAATAAAAGCGAAGCGAGTCACTTTCTCTCGTTGTTAAGCGAAATGAAAATCGCAAGCGAAGTTCGAGAGATTTTTCTTATCGAAAAATTGGTCAACTCAACTCGCTGGCCTCGCCATCCATTTAAACGCTCTTAACGATGGTTCTTTATTGAGATTGTAAAACATGCCTGCCGCAGACCTACAAGCCATGAGATTTTATTGCTTTGAGTGTTATGTGAAGCACTTGAAGACCTAAACATCGAAATATCGCTTCGATGCAGGCAAATGCCGTTCCAATAAATATCCTCGACGATGTGTGGAGCAGAATTTTTCAGCTCGAGCTCTCGATGCCGTTATGCATAATATAAAATCTTCGAGAGCTTCTCCTACTCGAGCGTCTCCATAATCCACAAATTGCATATCCATAAAAACATTTTTCGTCTCGTAAAACATGGAACTAAAAATGGAGCACATTCCAAGTTATAGTCGACAATTGCGCCCGAAAATTGCGTAACCGATGCTTAACGAAATATTTATCGAGTGTCTCTCGCTTTGAGCTACAAGAGCTGCATTTCGAATCGGATATGTCGCTTTAATGATGTCGCCGGAGGAATTTTCTCAATTTAAATAAAATTAAAAGGGCGAGACGCAATGTGGAGCGAGTAGCGTTTCGTAATCAACAACACTTGTCTGAACTTTTACTTTCATTCATGAGCTGTATTCATCATAATCATCATCACTGTTTATCACTTTCAACCGTAGACGATTCATAAATTAAATTACGATCGTTTGTTCCGCCCAAACATTAAACTAATAAGTAATTGCAAGCGCGCTTTGTGAATTCCAGTGGAAGCCGATTAGATTGAGTGAGTTTCTAAAACGGCAAACATCAACACCCGGCGAGCTTGCCGCGAAGTCGACGAAAAACTCAGGTTGATCTCGAACGTGTCGATTGTTATTCAATTATTTCCGCTGTTGTTTTCACCTGGCCTGGTGAAAGCCGCCGCTGGCTTTCGGACAAAACTCCCGCTTAAGCGCACGTGAACCGCTTGACATTGATCATCAATCTTTCTCATCGCGATCCAGTTGACTGAAACATGGGAAAAGGTCAAACCGTTTGTCGCGGTTGAAACAAAACCATAATCTGCATTTATGAAACCAGCTCGTTAATAAGCGATAATTAGGTTTGAAACTCGACAGCTGGATGGCACACAAAGCAACGGCTTTATGGTTTAGCAATTCCAACTCTTTTACTAGTTCATAAAGCTTCCCAGGCCAAGCATGTCGTTTGAACTTTCAAGACTCAAGTACAAGAAAATGTGCTTTTCATTTTTACCGGCGATCAAACTCAGGTACACGAACGAAGTGTTTCTCATCCAGTGGATACTAAACGATGCATAAATAATTTAATCTGCATGTTTTCTCATCATCTTATCGTGAACCTTAATCTTTCCAACGAGCGGGACCGAGAGAAAGATGGGGAATGGCAAGCGGCTGCTAAGGTTATGCAAGGCCCTCGTATCGAAGATTTCGTTTACGCGCCGATAGCGATCAAGACTTTTCGCAGTCGTAATCTAATTAGCTTTATACAAGAGTGGCGAGCCCGACGTCGACCGCCGTTACACGCGGAAAATTTCTCGCCATAACGAGCGATTGTTTTAGATTCCAAATCTAAGTCATGATGAGTTGTTAAGCTCATAAGTGATTTTGTTTTCGGTACAGCAAGATGAACTCGTCTGTCTAATTCGTGTCTCACGGCGCCTGGTACAGACCGCTCACGACTTGTGAAAGCTTTAAGTGACTCAGATTATGTGATGTTTTGACATTTCGTTGACTTGATGCTGATGCATTTAGATCCATTTCAGTAAATTACTCTCATGGGTAATTCCCGTCGCTTGCGATCGTCAACAGGTCGGGAACGCAATCGCGCAATTAAAGACACAATTTGTCTTAATGGAATTTCCCAGCCGCGGGCGGAGAACAGAACTGCATTTGAATGTGAATTGAAAGCCGTGTGAGAAGTTGCAAAACGGCTGAGACAAACGTTGCCGAAATCGCTCGGGTGTCATTAACTTGAAATGAATACAGCAACGAGGGTATCAAATGCGAAATAATTGAGCGCTAATTTGCTTCACATCAAGTTCATTTCCCGTTACGTCACACGTCTCGCTAGAGTACTTGATTCCTAGAAAGATCAATTGACGGTGTTATCAAGGAGATGGCAGACGAATGATTTCATTTGAAAACCGAATGATGTAAGAGGCTGTCGGGCGTGATTGAACCGATGCAGCAGCGAGTGAGGTGCGATGATTGATGAAGAGGCGCTAAAATGTCACAAACATTTCTGCCTGAACGATTCAATTAAGTCAGACTGGTATGAATCAGAACCACGACACCAATAAATCATTGAGCGACCTAGAATTCAGCCTCGTGCCTTCGGCTCGCACGAGCCGAGTTGTACCGCGCAAAATCTTATGCAAAGTTGTAAGAAGCGGATCGCGAAAATCATAAGCAACAATAAATCGTTGAGAGAGATTCACAGAAGCGATTACGAAATCATTGAGACGTTATTAATTATGCAGATCGCCGCTGTTATGCAAAAGCAACAGACCGTCGACGACCCATATTCACCTGCGAGTGACCGAGCGAGACTTTTCTCTTTAACCCGAATCAGCCAAGATTCGCGAATGTGCAAACGGGTTTCTGTCCCGATAAAAATCTCCGTACGCAGTTTTCATTTCGAGTCACCCGATTTTTCGTTTCGCTCCATTCGAATTGCATAAGAACGAACGCACGTATTTATGAGCTGTCGACAGTTGCACAATAAAACTGATAAATTATCTCCTTAGGCGGAGTTCAGCATCACACAGCACTCGATGAACTGAACGATGGTTAATTAGTTTGAAAATACCAAAAACACACTTTCTTGTGCAACGCAGCAAATATCCGTAAGGCGACAAACGAATTAATTAAACATCGATTTACCCCATTGCGTTCGTGATTGAACTTTGAGAGTTTTTTATTCCAAATTGCGCTTGAACGCTGGTCACCACAGATTGCACTTGTTAACGAGCACTTCACTTATTTTTAATCCAATTAATGCCGAATGTCGATCGAAACACGACTGAGAGCGAGCGTTGTTGACTTCACGAGCGGTTTGAGCAGAATGAACACTTTCTAGTGTTTAATATTGGTTTTTATATAGCCGCCAATTTTTCATGTATTTCACCTTCTTTGTTTCACTTCCATTCGCGTGCAATTTGAGCGGCTCGCGAGATGCGCGAACGAAACAGAAAATGCTTCTTATGCTTCGAAGTCGATGGCTTTAAGCCCAGCGTGCAGCTCAGTAAAAATTCGTTCGATGATTTGGTTTCTGCTTTTGAATAAATTTTCGTCTCATGCTGGAACTCGTCGCGTGGATTATTCAATGAAATATTGATATTCCTCTCGTTTGACGACCGCTGAACCAGATTTCTCTCGCGTCGTGACATGTTAAAGCGTTGAAGCTCAGGTGAAACAGCGTATCAATGTTATCAACACATGCAATGCTCGCATCGACCGAACAAAAAACAATTAAAAGCTTTTTGCTTGCGCTCAGAAATCAATCGAAAGGAAATTGCTTTTCCAAAATAGTTTTTTTCACTTCTGACGTTTGCTCACTCAAAGCCATTCGAAGTCATTAAGATGTAGTTCAACGAATTGTCCCACACGTTAATCGCTTCTCGACAAAGCTTCGTTGCATAAGCTCCGCTCCGATCCACTTTTATCGTCAGAATTATATCACGGAATTAATGCCGTTCGTCGCACTTCGTCACAATGCAGCGCTAAAAGCTCCGCGAAAACGGCTAAAGACCCGGGGATTGCGTCACGTAAGGCAAAAGCGATTGAATTTTTGAAATGGACCATTAAGTGTTTGAACGGCTTCGTCTCCATTTCTGACGAGAGCTTTCAAAACAAACACCGAATTTTCAACGCCTGTCAGACGTGAATGGAGCGCTCAAAGCTTCATAGCGAGACAAAAGGAAATCCGAGCTGCAAACTCAGCAATTTCCCTCTTACTATACATCTCTATGTCAAAGCTTTGTTCCTCTCGTTCGACTTTTCCTATTCATCTTCAGAAAGTCGTTCTATATTTCCTCGACTCAGCTTGTTCGATTGCAGTGAAACAAGCCGCAAATTGCTTGTTCCGTTTATTCATTAACAGCATTCTGTGCCGTCGAGTAACAATTAAAAAGCAGTTTTCCCTCCCGAGAGCGACTCTTGAATGTCTGTGGCGTGTTAATGAAAAGGTTTTTTTCGCAGCAATTTCCCGCCATTGAGCCATTAATTGCAAGTAAGGTTTGAACGCACACGCGAAGCGAAGACGACTCTCTGCCAAGTTCAACTATGTTGATGCAACTCGATTGTTAACATCTTCGTTTGTTTACCTTCGACAATTGTTAAAATACTGCGCGCGGCAAATGCAAACAATTTGTTATCGATGATGCTTTCTATCCCACGAGCCTCTCTTGCCTCTCAATTCGATTGCAAACTCATAAATCATTCAGGGGCGGACTCATGTGTACGCGAGTTGTACGGAGGGAAATTTGAATGCGAAAAGTTTCGTTTAATTGAAATCGTATGTTTTGAATTTTTCAACTCACAATTTCCAATTTCTGCGTTCGCCATGTCGCCTGAATGTACTCATGTGATCGGCATACCGTGCATGAATCTAGAGCACTGAACGCATGAAAAGGTTCACATTTTAGCTACGCGCTCGGATTAAGTGTGTTTTGTAAAGTGATTTGAAACATTTTCGTCTTCAACGACCGCACTGGGCAAAGTCAATAATTAGCTAAACTATTTAAACATTAGCTAGTTAATTGGAGTCTGACATCAGATCTCTCTTCATGCAATGCGAGCTTTGACATTTCATTGACTTCTCAGCAGCAATCACTGGCGACTGCTTTCCTTCCTCTCACATTGACTCGAGAGTTTTCCAGTTTTCCCTCAGTCGATAAAATTTTCTTGGCTTTCATTGTTTGTGTTCGCCTCATTTACTTGCAGACTGATTTCAATTTCATTTTTGAACTGCATAAACAACTCGCTCCATTATTCTTTTCGCATTTCTCCTTCATCATCCAACGAAAGAGAAATGTCGACGAGAAGAGAAGAAACGAAAGAAATGGAGAATGTTATGCAACCAATGAGTCGCTCGTGTCTGCATGTTTATGGATATGACGACCGAATAATTATTTAATGGTTAATGATTGTGTTTGCCATCAATGGGAATCCAAACAAGAAATTCACGGGCTCAAGGGACAATGGCTTGCTACATTGGATTGCTTCGATACGAAAATGATATGAAAGTGTATCGCGGTTTGGTCTGCAAGCGTCGACCGTTTTAATAAATAAATAAAGAATCGAATAATGGACTCGATGGGTCGAGGCAAGCCACAGCAAATAACTTCTCCCTCTCCATAATGTCTCGGTATGCCGCAAAACAATATCAACTGCAATCATTGGTCAGTAAAAAGTTAGTTAATGTTATTAGTGAGCAATTAGTCATTTCTCGTCGACGCTTAGCAACACAAATTCGACGTTTGAAGTTTACATAATTAATGTTATCAAGAGAGCTTAATTAGGTTAAAACACAAAGCTTTGAGGAAGTTTCAACCAAAGCTTGCTAATTAAATCATCAATCGGCTTGTCGTTACTTTGTCTGTAGGTCGATAACAATAAACAGAAAGGGATCGAATCTTGTTTGACAAGAATGGAACTCGTTTTGAAGCGACGACGGTGGGAGAAACCCAAAGTTGGAGAGTCGAGACGTTACGATTCGATCCATTCATCAAAGAGACGTAGGAACAACAGAGACGAGAGCCCTCGTCTAACTTTTAATTGAATTGTTGATTGTTCTTTGACCTCGAGGACGAACCTTCGTCGAATGATTTTCGTCGAATCTCCCTTCATTTTATGTTGAACCGGCTACCAACAATGTATTCGGCAATTAAGTCTCTGCCTCGACTTTCAAAAAGCCGTTTTTGATTTCGATTCTGTTTACATTTCTCGCTTTGCCTCGACCGAAAGAAGTGAAGAAAGCATGCCCTCTTGATAATGAAATGAAAAGTTTTTCTTTTCTTTCGTGGCTCTGGTTTCCCACTTGAAGGTGTGCAATACTGAATGAAATGGAAAGTGTAAACTCAGTCGTAGAGTTAGTCAAGTGCAAAGTTTTTGTACTCCGGTGGAGAGTTGAAAGAAAGAAAGCGCCGGGTCTAATTGAAGGTCAGCTTCGCTACATTCAATTTGCTTCGTCTCCTCCTTCGGTTTTGTTCTAATGCTACGTTGCAAACCTTATATTTAATCTGAGACCTCAGTGAAGATGTACGAAGCGGAAGGACGGAGTAAGGTTGAGGACTCCACCGGTCTTTATTTTTCAGTGTGACGGTTCAGTAAATTTGATTGCGTACCAAACGAACAAAGCCTTCCATACCGTTCAAAATCTGCTACGGAATCACATCTTCTTTTTGTTCCTCCAATGATTAATCCACAAATTTTGCGAGATGTTTACAGCTTATTCGTGAAAAGAAGAAAATTCCCGAAAGCCGGAAAATAAATTTCCAATAAGCTCGCTTCATTCGCCCGCGCAGGGGATCCTCTCATTATGTTTTCTCGGCATTAATTTGAATGTAAACAGCATCATTATCCGTTGCGGCTAAAAATAAATCAAATATCTGGCTGACGGTACATTTACACTTTGTTTACATATCATCGGGAGAAAGAATCTTGTTTAAGTGAGCGAACGTGACTAAGTGAAAAGTGTTTAAGTGTTCTACTTGACCTTACTCGCTTGACGAGCGTGAGGAAGCGTCGATGATTCAATCGCGAATTCTTCAATGTCTTATGAAGGCTGTCAGGAGGAATGAATCCTATTCGATGGTATTGATGAGGTGGAAGCGAGAAAGCCACAGAGCGATGAAAATGAAAACTCCTGAGTCATTATCTGTTTCACGCCTTGAATTCTAATGAATCCGACCAGGCGAAACGAAACGGAGCTCTGTCTGTTTGGTGAAGCTCTCACGAGATTCTCGTTTACATTTTTCCACATCGCACACACAAACTGCCTTCGTTCCTTCCCATCCCGAAAAGCCGCACTTCCAATTCAGTTTTAATTGAAAACTGAGGCGGAATAGATGAGCGGGAAAAGTGTCAGTCGAGGGAGAATGTGGATTCTTCTAATTTCCTGCTTCGTTCATTGTTTCTGCGATCACGGTATGGCGAAGCACAGTCGGGCGACCTGCCAGCACCGCCCGGAAAGTGAATGTGTCATCGATGCGGTTTTCCGGAACATTCGAACGAATGGAAGCGTTGAAGTACTCGTAAAGTGTTCGAATCACGATGAATTGTCGGCTAACCAGTTCTCAGAGGTTGACGAAATCTCTTGGAATGGCTGCAAGACGCCGCAGAATTTAAAGGCCTTGGGATTGCAAAAGATTCCGAGAAAAAATCGCGTGAAAAAACTGAAAATTGAAAACTTTGCCGTGGGCGTTCTCGATGCGGAAACATTCGATGGATTTATTGGGCTTGAAGAGCTGGTGATTCGAGAAAATTCAATCGACAAAGTTTCGTCGCTATGCTTTAGAGGACTCCAGCGGCTGAAGAATTTAATGATGATGGAGAACAATCTCAAGTGGCTTGATGCTTGGTCGCTTAGTGATCTGCCAATGTTGGAAGCACTCGAGATCTATGAGAGTCAGTACTTATTAATGGGAAATCATCAATTCAGAGAGAATCAAACGCTTGACGTCACGCTGGAGATTTATGACATGGAAATGGATCTTCTAGAGCATCTCTTCGTCCATGCTCGAAATTTATCAATTTCACTCAGCATCAATGATGAAGTTCAAGGGTGTCATCAGTCAAAGCTCAATGGTTACCGAAAGGATTGGATCGTCGAAAGCTTAAAATTGGAAAACCTCAAGTGTGGTTTCAACATGGAAAACGTTGAGTCGATCAAAAGCTTGAGACTCATCCAAGCCGTTGGAATGGATTACTCCGAGTTCCAGTTGAGGGAACTTCCCAATCTGGAAGAGCTCAGATTGCATCAGAACTCGTTCAAAAACTTTCCGTCTTTGAAGCTCTTGGGGAGTTTGTCTAATTTGAAAGTTCTTGATTTGTCTGAAAACGTTATGACGGAAATCGATATGCGAACGCTGGAAACATTTCCAAGCTTAAAGGAAATAAATCTCGAGCGAAACTTTCTTACAAAGTTGAACGGGATGAGTCCAGGAAAGTTCGAGAATGTCAAACTTTTCGTTGAAGGAAATAGTTTCGACTGCTCATGGCTCGAGTCCACTGCAGAGACGAAAGCTTTCGCCAGCTTTGTGTACGAAAGCAACTTCAAAAGCTTGAATGTCGACGGTCTTTCGTGCCAAAACGATCAACATCGCACGGAATCTTTTCCAATAAATGAAACTCGTTGTGCCTCGCACTTTATTGATCCAGTGAGCGTTGGAGCGCAAAGGGATTTGACGGAGCTCAGGGCAAATAACTTTATTCTCGAGCCGGAAGTTTTGATGATCATCGTATGGGTTGCTTTCCTGCTGGGATTGGCTGTAGCGATTCTCTCTGACTATCTCTACCGCAAACGTCAGATGCTGAAACGGGGGCCGTTCTACCACTTGCTGCGTGACTCGTTCGTTCGGCCCATTGCTGACGTGCAAATCACGTTGCGAAGAGACTTTAAGGAAATCATTTCTCGAAATTTGCCTCCAACAAATTACGAACATCCCATTTCCTTCTCAAATGTAACGGAGACGACTGACGTGCCTGCAGACACTAGTAATGTGTACGAAGAAATTCCACCGAAAACTGGAAGTTTTCACGACCAAGAATTTATGTGAATAGCTTACGCGATTGAATCGAACGGCAAACATTCACATTAGCCACGTCAACTTTCCTCTGACCTTTTTCACTCTTAATTTGGGGACCTGTGTCTGAAGTTTTCTGATGAGAACGAAATATGTCCTGAGTCAACAAACGGAATCGCTTGGCCGTCGTTACGTTTTCTGACACTTTGACGACGCGTCCATGACGTTATAATTCTATGGTGTTTCCATAAATTATTTCGTCCGTTCATTGGCAGCCGAGCGCTGCGGCAGCGTTAGCCGGCGATGTTTACAAAAAGAGTCAGCGATTAGCATAATAACGGCTGGTGCGACACGCGTGCCGCTCGTAACTTTCGTGCAATTTCATTCCGTCGTGACTCTCACTTTTGCTCATATGGATTTCCTGCCAAAACAAACTCAATTCATTGTTAGTCATTGAAAGAAATTGAAACAAAATCTGGATCTTGTGATTAAATCTTGTTTTATTTCTCTTCGTGTCTTTGTCCATTGTGTTTTACAAACTATCGTTTGTTGATTTCAGTATGTTAAGCATTTCCATTGTAATTAAAAACTTGTTGACGATAAATGTAGAGAAATGCGCAAGAAGGACAACTCAAAAATTTCGTCAGAGTTGACTGAAGGTTCATGAAAGCTCTGACAAAGCTTGTAAACAACTTTTCCAGCTCTAAGTTACCGTCAAGTCACAACCTGTCGTAATTTATGAATTCTCCTCTTTCGTCTGAAGGATTTTTCTTGGAAAGTATGAAGAAGTTTCTGTAGCAAACAACCCAAAGACTCAATAAATGTTTTTATTTACAAGAACTCGCGAGCTTACTCTAATCATCGATTACAGTTAAGACGCTCAATCGTTATTGAATCTGTTTCGATTAAGACTGTTCCCTCGCAGCGAAAGCCAATTACCGCTAATTACGTGTTTTTATGATTAATCGATGTTCGTACGCGCTTAGAAATATGCAAAGTCGAAGTATTTACAGCGGGAAAACTCTGAGCTTTCATCGATTTTTAAGCCTAATAATTGACACGAGGAAAATTGTTTCTCATCTGTGTACACTTAACGCTGTCATAATGTCTAATTTAGTCGCTACATAAGATTCGTTTTAGTTACATGTAAGTCTAATGGTGTGAGATTAAGTTCAAGGCAAAGCGGGAGCAAGACGAGGAAAATTGATTTCTCTGCTGAATTTCAATTTTCCTCCGTTGAGTGATGAGTGAGTTGGGATCTAGGGAGCGTGGGCGGAGGAAACGACTTTGACGGAAGTGAAAATTGATATGAAATTTCTGTTTGATGAGCAAATGACTATGGTAACATATATTTAATGTAAGAATCTCAGCGACTCTGACAGAGCGAGCGGAAAAGGAAACGAGAGATTAAGGAGAATAAGTCGCATGGCACACACTTTACTTTAATGCTTATTTATACAACAATCAATTATAGTGGTGAGGATAGAGAATAGGAATGTGTTTTATTGCTGACGGGGCTTCATGTCCTCCTTAAAAGGAGCAGAGAACATGACTGCAGCACCACGACGACCTAATTTATGAATTATTCTTGCACTGACCTATATTTCATTCATCTTCTCCTCTTTCGAGTTGAACGACGAGACAAGTTACACAATCTTTGAGTAATTTTAATTAAGAGCGAGAGAAAATTGAGGGAAGTGAAGGAGCTGACAAGGTTCAGCGGTAACGAACTAATTAATTAAAAGTTCTTGAGAGGATTTAGGGATTTCTTAAAACCTTTTCACCTGCACGAGTCTTGTGCACTTTATGTGAGACTTAATGGATAAGGTCAAATTCTTGCTAGGCGTAGGCGCGCCAGAAGCACTGGTTTTAATACAAATAATCCGGCTTTTAGCTATCGGGCGGTAGAGGGGAAATAATTGAAAATAAAGCTTTTATCTCTCTTGTTTCCGCATAGGCTATCTTGGATAAAGACTTTTGATAATCAACCTCGCACACACAAGCAAGGCTTCGCAAAATACCCAAAAGCCTATAATTTAATTAATTAACGAGAAAGTTATTTTGGATCCTTATTATAATCAACGTAAACTCTCACAACTTCGCCTGAATATTTTCTTTGGGATGGCATGAAATAAAAGTCTGGTGTGTCGGTCCCATTTGAGCGTTCTGCCGCTTGGCGATGGTGATTATGGTTATTAGTGCCATTGGGATTGTGACTGCTACGATTGCGTCTATCTTGCGTGTAATAGCCCGGCGCATGTTGAGGCTGAATCATTGTCCTTGGCAATGAGTAAGATCGGTCGGCGTAGGAAGAAGCTTGATGTTGCTGCTGGTGGTGATGTCTGTCGCCTCCATTCTTATGTTGTCTAATTATAGATGGGGAGGAAGATCGAGAGTAATTAATTTAAGCTCAATGAGTTTGATGTGGGTGACGACTTACCGAGGCTGCTGATGTTCACCATTGCCGTAGCGGTTGCCATTGCGACTAATATCATAATACTGCGATTTGTTCGGCGAATGGGACATTTGTAGAGTGGTCTGCTGACTAATGCCATTATGCATGGTAGCGGTTGATGAACGACTGTTGGCACCGTTGCGAGATTTGCCGTTGTGCTTCTCATCATGATCGGCGAATGCGTCAAATGCATAATTAGTATTTGACGAGTAATCCTTCCAGGCTGAGTTGGGAATCAACTGGTTTAAAAAAGAGAAAAAAACATGACACTTTGAAGCACAAAACAAGGAATTAAATTTCAATCTCCCGGAGTATAAAAACGTAAAAATAAACAAATGGTCGTGTGCTCAGTGAAAACATTTTCCGTTAAATCCATGAGTGCGGAATTCATCCGATTTTAATTCCATTCGACGGCTGTGATGCAGCAGCGATCCATTAATTTTAAATGCAAATGTTGATGGCGAAATGGTGATGAGGTGTTAATCAACGTCCAGTAGTAAAGTTGTTAATTTTTGATGATTTTTGTTAAAAAATAATATTGAAACTGTTAATTTCCGGACGGATCTGAACGCTTTTAACTCGGCCAAACATTTTCTGTCTCAATTTTCGCGTTACTACTGCTTGTTCGACGTAAACGCGTTCACCACCATCACCATTTTGACACCTTTGAAGCTAACACGCGTGGGAACCGCCTGCAAACTGCGTCAGAAGTCAGGCTCAAATTTCAATACTGTGAAAACCGATTCTTTGTCGCCTCCATTACGCAATTGACGGCCGACTCCCACTCGAAGCCAGCACAAAAAATGATGAACCGGAAGGGCTGCTGATGAAATTCCATTCGCCACGAAACATCAGTACGCTGCTATTCCACCTGGAATCCTTGTAAAGTCAATATGCTGTTCCACGGGCAACCATTTTTCCGCAAGCTTCAACCCCTTGGCGATGATTCTTACATAGTAGAATTAGTTGTGAAAATCGATAGCTCTGACATTGAAAGTAAAAAAAGTTCTTAATTACCATTTTTGGCTTTTGCGTGCGTGAAAATTTAGTTTCGAAAAGTATTTCTCATGTTCTACTCTACGTTCTCCTCGAAAAAGTTTTTACACAGGCTGTTGTGGTTCCAGTTTTTTGTTCAGAATGACATGAGTGAGAGATGCATGTGCGGATAGCGTGATGGAAGAGAAGTTTTCATTTATGATCACATTCGAAATTAGGTTTGTAAGAGGGTGGAAAATCTCTGACGCTTAATACTGCAAGCTTAATATTTACATCTACAGCGCTACACTAGTGAGAAACTTTTATTCTACAGGTTGTTCGCTCACTCTAGTGGAAAAGGTAAAAATACTTTTGTATCTACAGCAACTAGCATCATAAAAATTATAATTTTACACGAGAAATAACTCGAACGGAAGCGAGATATGGGACTAGGGCAGGGGACAAGTTATTCATGTCTAAGGATAGTGAAAGGTTCGGGGATTTTGTTGACGATACATCTTTCCTGTTGCATCGGCAGGTATCGAATATACAAGCTAAAAATAATACACAAATGTACACAATCGATATCAATTGGGTGGAAAAAATACAAACTTAAGCTAAGCTCTACATTATCGATAGCAGTCAAGGTCGCCATTTTTACTTTATCGACTTTAGATTCTTGTTGTAAATTTATGTGCGTGACTCACTTTATGTCGACTTGACTTTTTACTCGACTTCATGATTGTGCATGTAGCTTGAAGGAGTGCAACGATAATCAAAGCAGCAATGCAGCCCAGCACCGTCCAGAGACGAACTTCCGACAGTTGGAAGAACGCGGCAAGCTTTCCCTTCGTCGACTCCTCCGGTGCGGCAACAACTAAAAGTGACGGAGTTGATTAGTGGCAAAACAGTTTAACGGGTCGTTAACTTACTTCCGAGAGGCTCGAAATCCAAAAAGTTGGGATCCACACTTAACGATCCAACTTTTCCACTCGCCAAGCTCTCTTTAATTGCCTTCTCGATGGCTTTTCCCTCGTCCTTCTCGTCTGCAGCTTTATTGTTATTGGTGTCGAGAGAACGACCTTTCTCATACGTCGCTTTATCAAACAAAACGTTCATTTTGGCAATCACGTCGTTATCATTCCTACGATTTAAGGCACATTTATCACTCCGAAAGAGATGTCGGCTAAGAGAGAACTCACTTGTTAAAATTAATATCTTCCAATTTGTAATAGCCAGGAATATCGCCGAGGACGCCATTAAAAGTGTTTTGGATTGTCTGCGATAAATCTTGGTACTCCTGGGAGCCTTTCTTCGGCGGTTCGAAGCCATCTGCCAGGTTAATCAGTTTCATAGCGACAGCGTAGGCTAAGCGATTCGGCGCTGGCGTTGTCGACTCGCCGATAAAGTTGACCGAGTCAAGGCCGCACGTCTTGATGCAGACACGATTCTCAGTGACGATGGGCACATCCTCGTGCTTTCTTGTCTTCTTATTGACAGCGTTGAAAGCTCCGCCTTTCACAGGGAACATCATGTACAGACAATGTTCATCGGTGAACGACAAATCCTGCTTGTCATCGTTGAAGCGCTTTCTCGTGAAGTCAAGAATAGTCACGCCGTTGTTGATGCTTCCCGAGATACCTGTCACGTCTTGTGACTCGTCGAGAAGCGGCGCAGAGTAGCCTTGAATCCAAGTGTCCATCAAGAAAGGACGGCCGTTGCGTTGATCGTACCATCCAATGATTGCATCAGTTTGAGGCTATAAATTACTGTAATCAACACACGGAAGTCAAACCGTTAAATATGAATTACCATTTGTCGATTGTCGCTGAACGCTACGCCAGTCCAAGTGTTTGTATTGTTCGTCTCGATATGGAACTTGACTTCATCTCCCTTCCCAACAGTTTGCCAGCTGATGAAATATTCACAGTCGTGTTTCAGAGCCGAGCAGTCTCTCGGTGTTTTCCAATGTCCATGGCAGTCGTTGTCGAGCTCATGTGGCGATGCAACCGATTGCGACGGTTTGTCCTCGTCAAAGAAATTGATTTGTGTGTAACCGCGCTGCAGTCTGTGTCCGTGGTATTTCAGCTCATCGGGCTTGTAAAAGTCTGGATTTGTTGCCTGTTCCTTCTCCAAGCCGGACGGTGGGAAGTGAACATATTTCTCTGGCTCCTAATGGGGCAATAAAACTTTTAATTCACCAGCAGTGGTCCAGTTGTAATCAACTTACTTGGCCCTTCGCCCAAATCACATGCATTAGGTCGTCGGTAATGCTATGATCTGTAGGCTCTTCCGCATCCAGCTTTTTACGGAAAATTATGGTCGTAACGCCATCCTTCTCAAAGCCTCCTGTTCCAGTTAGTTCTGACTTTCCACCGAAGAACGTGTCTAAACGAGGCGTCGAACGATCGCGAGTGTAGTAATCCCAGATCCTACTCAACTCTCCACGAGCCGTTCCAATAACGATGTCAGTACAATCCATTGGATTAAAGTCGTGCTTCGGCGTGTAGTCCTTTGGTGCGGGCTTGCCTGTGAAAATTTTAATTATAAATTATGAGAGCCGTTAAAACATCAGCGCTCGGTTTACAGAGCTTAATGAAACTTTTACGCTGTCCATAAAATTTTGAAAATTTGTTACGCTATGTACCGGCTTTTAATTATAAACTCCATGCCACTGTGCAAGTAATTGCATTTTGCTGGGAATGGGAAAAGGGATTTCGCGACATACTCACTCGAAAGAGGTTTTTCGGATTTGGGTTCGTGTGAAGTGCTTTTTGGCTCGCTTGCAGGCTCGCTTTTCGTCGATGGCGGCTCCGCTGTGCTTGATTGAACTTTGAAACCAGAAGGTTTGCTTGCGGGTTCAGCTTGAACTTCACTGGTTGGCTCGGGACTAGTGACTTCAGGCTCTGGCGTTGAAGGTTCGCTCTTTGGCTCTGCAGATACTTCGCTCGTGGGTTCAGGAGCTGAAGGCTCGCTTGTTGGTTCAGCAGACACTTCACTCGTTGGCTCAGGACTGCTAATTTCCGGCTCTGGACTGCTTACTTCCGGCTCGGGAGTGGATGGTTCACTCGTTGGTTCTGAAGTAGGCTCAGCAGAAACTTCAATCGTTGTTAAAGGCTCTCCAGTGGGTTCCGGCGTCGTTTCAAGTTCCTTTCCGAATCTTCTGCTGCCTAGATATTTACAACGAATGGGGTTTAAATATAAATCGTGCAAAGGTTTTTGTGTAACTTTGTGTAAAGGATGTGTTGTGCAACGTTTCCCATCTTAAATTTAATACGGTCTGTACCATGTGTGGGTGAAGGCTGGTGTGAAAAGGTAAATTCATCGGAAGTTTACCTTTTTGTGCTGCTCGCTTGCGCCTGCCAGTTACCGTGCTGACGCGATATGAGACGCTTGTTGAAACAGTGTACTCGTCCTTCGACGAAGGAATTTTAGGAGTTTGAGGAGCTGCGACTCGCTTTGATTTAGACGAACCTGAAGCGAGGGGTTCAAGTGATTTTGCTGACGGTTCACTGCGCGGCTCTGAAGAGGGTTCGCTCTTCGGTTCACTGGCTGGCTCTGAGGATGGCTCACTCTTCGGTTCACTGGCTGGCTCTGAGGATGGCTCACTCTTCGGTTCACTGGCAGGTTCACTTTTAGGTTCACTAGCTGGCTCTGATGATGGCTCGCCTTTAGGCTCACTGGTAGGCTCGGGCTCGCTCTTAGGCTCACTTGTCGGCTCAGGTTCACTTGTTGGCTCTGGCAATGCAGCTCCCTCGTCGTGAAGCAATGGGAAGTTTCTGCACTCAGCTGTGAGCTTCTTCGGTCTCCAACCGAAACCAACCCACGAAGTTCCATTCACAACCAGCACCATTTCGATCTCCTTCTGCTCTTTCAATATTCTCCAGTGAATTTTAAAGTCCGGAGTGAGTGTTTTCGAACTGTAGAGCGTGAAATCGAGGTCTGTTGACTTAATCGGAGATTCTGTTGGAGAAAGCCATTTGTGTGATTAATTGTTCAATATCAGTGATTTATGTGAAACGTACTTTTGTTGCAACCTGGACCGAACCATCCTAAATTGCAATAGCATTGTTTGCGTGGCATTGCAGAACCTCCAATGTCCACACATTTCCCCTGTAGACCGCAATCTTGATCTGTCGTGCACTCGTCCCAAAATTGGCATCGAGCACCGTAATAGTTTTTATCACATTTGCATTTTGTGGCAAGGTATTTTCCATGGCCCGAACATGTCTCTCGGTACTCTTTGCGTGGCTTAATGTCAATATCAGCACAAGACCAAAATCTGTATGAGTTTGTCCACTCGTCCGCTTGACGAAGCAATCTTAAAGTACAATCCTCGCATGTGAAATTCTGTGGCAAATGAATCTCGTACGACTGAGCACTGCAAAAAGCGTTACGGATGGTCAGAGTTTAATCTTGCCGATGTGTTTTTTTTAACTTACGTTGCATCATTTCTGATGAATTCGGATCCTCTGATGGATGGCGTCAGATCCAGCTTTGGCCTCTCTAAATGGTCGAGCAATTGAATTTTGAAGCCACCCTGCAAACAATCAGAGAGAGAAAGAACATTATTTCTGCACATCATTGTGAATTAAATTAATGAACATCTACTTGAGAATTCTTTGAAGTGATTTGCGCGAAACGCTTTTTGCGACTCATTATGAGCTCATCAAGTTATTTGTATTCAATCTTCGCACGAAAAGAAACCCGCGAAGACGACGACGAATTACAGCAAGAAGCCTTCTCTGCATTGATTCTTTATCGCGTCATGTTCGATTCTCGTTCGATGATCTGGCATTTCGCAGTCGGCTGACTTCTCAGACGCTTTGGGAACAATCGAAGCGAGCGAATTCCTCGGCAGAAACTTTGTAACGTGTCATAAATCGTTGCAAATTGAACAGAAGATTCAATTAGAGAGAATGCCAGGGAGATGAGACAGCACCTGAACGATTAAATGGATCGCGAGTTTGAAATTCCGAAGCACGACTTGGAGGATATTCAATTAAAGAGTTCTTTTGTTTGCTATTTCACGAGAAGCTGCTGATTTGCTATCGCGTCGAGAGTCTTATCGGAATTAACGAGCTTCTCTGTGTGATCCATTAATTGTTGCTTTCCTTTCACTCTCTAGGGGAACGTGCAATTTAATCTCACGAGTCATAAACAAGCAGTGCTCCCGTTTTGCGCCAGCATAAAACAAAATACGGAGATGAAGATGGCAGTTGCGGGTTAATTAATTCCTCGGAATTGCTTGCGCGGCAGTGACATTCATGGTTTTACAATTCATTGTCTCTTATTGTTGTGAGTCGCTCTGGCAAATGAGAAATCATTTCTTTTGCTGTGCAGCAATGGAGCGGAGAGTGAAAAAGCTCGGAAAAAGCGAAAACAAAAATGCTAGAGAAAGGAACTTTTCATTTCACAAATGACTTTGCCGTTCTTTATCTCTCGCCTTACCCTTGGCAAGCTCAAGCCATTTTACTTTCCGCCCCATTCATTCATCACCTCGCTCATGTTCTGTGACAAACAAACAGTACGGAAATATTTTCCGGAATTATTGTCTCTACACAGAAGCTCTCGTCTGATAATAAAGCAAGGAGTACCTGCTTTTAATAATTCTCGCATTCCTCAATGAAAGGAGAAAAGTCTTCAGTTTTATTTTCGTTCAGCCTTCGTTGTTATCTGCTCGAACAATGAATGACACGGTTTTTATGCTCAATAATCATGTTTTATTCTCCTCTCAAAGATACGGAGGGAATTGCCGGGAAAAGTCTTCATTAAGAGGGAAAGTCGTTCGATAATTGCGATGTCGATACTGAAGCTTTTCTTCCCGGTTAATGAGTTTTCGACTCGGTAGCAGCTTCCTCGCAATCAATTCGTCATTCTTTTTCTAATTACATTCGTGACGCATGAAAATGCAGCTCTCGAGTTTTCACAGGAGAGAAAACAGAGGAAAAGTTTACGGTTAGGTGAATCATCTCGAGACATTAATTCCTCCGAGGGCGTTCGTTTCAGTCTCATTTTCTTTTAATTACAGCACTCACTTTAATGAGAATGCAACCGACATCAGTTGATGGTGCGTTCAAGATTCTTATCACGCTCCTCCGGTTCCATTTGTAGTTAAATCTTAACTCGAGTTTTACAACTCGCAAAGTTTTTCAATTCATAGTTGGCTGAGAAGATTCAGCAGCAGCCAAGCACCGTTCGGACGCAAAACAAGTGTTTGCGGTGTTGTTTTAATGAGATTAAATTCGAGTTGAAAAATGAGTAGCGTCATTAAGCGCCAATTGCATCATAAAGTGGACGTAGTGACAACAGCACGAGTGCTTTGAATGGCACTGCTAATTAAACAGCAGAATGGAATGAACCTCGGGCTGTTTAATTAATCATTTCCCAATTTGCATGACTCTTGATTACAAATCGTGCTATTAACGACGGGCGATGGGTGGAATGAATAATTTTGTTTCTTCTTTAGTTTGAAGTAAAAGCAAATTTGCATTTTCATGATTGCAATTAAAGCGCACTTAGTCTTGCTAAGTGTAGCAGTCGCAATTTATGTTCAAGTTCATAATTATTGACCAAGTGCGCTTGTGCTACTCTCAACAAAGTTGCTCAGCTACTGGGAAGCTAAAACTTGAGTTAATGAAAATCATCAAGTATTTATTAAAGCAAGAGTTCAATTTTAAGTACCAGTGGAAAGCTTCAAAGTACTAACTAGTTGACGAACTTTCAGTTACAAGCGCAATTATAAACGCTCCTGCACAGTTGGATGCACAATTCGATGAACTCTCCTTTGACGACTCAATTTGACTTCGTAATCAATCAAACTTTAATAAGCAGTGAAATGTAGTAATTATTGATGACATGTGACTAATTAATTTAAGCTCCTTCGAGTAGCTTAAAAGTTGTCGAATGTTCCTTAAATTATCAGCCAGATAAAACATTGTTCTTTAAACTCGTGTCAAAATTTGCATTCCCTCGAGCCTTCCACTAAATTTCAGGTTCGCTCGTTTATGCAAAATGGTAAAAAGTTTGTTTTACGATGTGATTTTTTATCGTTGAACGATTATTTGAGAGCTCGCGGAAGTCGAAGCGCTTCAAGCGTTCACAAATTTTTTCCTCTTCCCAAAACTGAGTCATGTAGAAAATCTGCGTTAAAATCCGAAACTTACTCGATGAGGATAGGCAAGGTGCCACGTCACGTTGAACGCTGAGCCCGACAGGAAAGATGTTCTCACAGTGCCTGCAAAAGAAGGAGAAAAAACGAAAACTTATTAAACTTGTTTTTGTGTGTCATCGTTTACGTAAAAGTTGGTCGTCAGCCCGGTTGCATCACCGGAGGCTTATGAATCAATTCGATGTTGAGACAACTCTCCTCGATATTCGCCAGCGAAAAAAGTTGTAATCAAAGTCAAACAAAAAGCCCCGGCATTCATTAAATACTCGTCAAACTGCGTTCATAAATTTCATGCGCTACAGACAAATATCGAAATTAAATTCTGCACCAGCTCAACAAAACATCCGATAACTGGCATTATTCACAGTGGAGGCAATAAATTAATTGGCGCATAATAATAAAATGAAATAATTTATCACAGCGATTTACATTTTTTCAATTCTCTATCAACCTCGCTGGAGAATTCACAAACAACATCGCGCCCGGGTCAAATTGTTTTCGGTTTGGCGATGATGCAAATTATTCACTCGCGTAAATATTTCTCAATTCGGTAGTGAAACGAAATTGCAGCCGAGGGAGATTCACAGCTTCCAATTGCCTTTTTCGCGTTATCTCATCAGTTTCGAGCCTGCTGGCGGTGGAAAAATATCAAACATCATCTTCTTTCATTCCGGAGACTTTTTATGTTTCGAAATCATCAGCAACGAGTTGCGAGCAAATTGATGGAATTTGAATTGCGCATGGAATGTCAAGAAGGTAGAAGGTCCCCGGCGGGCAGATTCGCTTTCTTTCTTCTTTCTCTCGTCTCACGTAACTCGACTCGATGCCCATCCACAACAAGCGACAAGCCGAGGCACGACATTGTTGAGCATCAATGAGATAATTATTATGGTATCGGCTTAATATGGGAAAATAGACTTTCACTTGGAGGCAACGGGCTGAACAGAGTAAGTGGGTAAGCGAGGCGAAGCATAATCGAAGTCATGTGAATGAAAATCTCGTCGGTTTGAAATCGAAATCGTCTTCATGTTGTCTTTTATTTCCTCTTCGTTAACGATTTTTCTCGTTTTGTTCTCGGGGTTTTATTGTGCCATTGTCTAGTGGATGACGACAACGACGATAGTTAAAACCAACAGTTTAATGAATTTCAAGTTATCTTGATACAGCGCGATGAGTCTTGAGATCTCGCCGTTCCGAGCGTTAAACACGTTTCGACGACAACGACGACAATTCTCTCGAGCGCTCAGCAAAAATATGCTTTAATAGTGAAATTTATGGCATCATTCGAGGATGTTTGTTATCAAGCATCGGGTGAAATAAATTTTCTCCTTCTTCGCCAACATGGAACATGTCTGATTTCCCTATAAATTTGCTGATGCTGCGAGAAAGATGTAAAGACAAAAATGTTCGCTTTTCATTTCATCGGAATGTTGTCTTAATGAGTTTCAAATACCGAGTGATATAATTTACAATTTTTTCCCCTCGCTTGCTCTTCAGCACGTTGCTCGATAACGCCGAGGAGTGAAAATGAGTAAAATTTCCGCTTTGTCGCAAAAACAATTCATGTAGCAAATTGATAATGATAGTGAGGTTGAAATTTATTGAATTATCTCATCCCATTTTATTTGTTTGTGACAGTCTCTCGTGGCGGTATGCGGACGATGATTTCGTGCTCAGCAGATTGGCTTCAGAAGAGTCAACGGTCGGAGCGAATTAATAATAACTCAAATGGTGCTCAGTGGAATATTCGATATTTTTACTAGAAACATTGAGAGCGACTAACCAGATGGAAACCATTGAAAACAAGATTTAGTGGCTGCTGGTGGACCAATTCATAACTCAACTATCACAGTCGGATGTGAGCTACCAGATATCGGAAGAACTTGTGGCTGGTTACCTTGGGGACACAACTTCCAAAGTTTAGGAATAGTTTAGGAATCTTCATTCAGGATGCGAAAGAATTTTACTCAAGTTTACAAACACATGAGCACATGAAAGCCATTCCTAGAACTGGTAAATTTATTTATTCCAGGAAACACGAAGCTTTAATGAAGAAGGTTGGTTTGACCTTTTATCGAGTTCACGACACTGCGGATCTCAACTTTTCGTGTCGCGAGTTGAACTCGAGGGTAAAGATCTTTCAGTTAGCAGCACACGAAAAGTTTTCATGGAAATTTCAGCTCATCAGAAGCCAAGGGAACTTGGCGGTAGGAAGATGTTCCAATCATCAAAACGAATTACTTTGGTTGCCCATTGAACATGGCAACCGTTCCGTCCTTTTCGAATCTCTATCGTAAAGTGCCACATGTAAACTGGAGCACGAAACATTCGACGGCTCATTAAACAAAACTGCTGGCATTCTGTGACCGAAAAACCGTTCGGAGCTTAAAGGTTTCACAAGGTTTTCGACAAAGCACTCGAATGGAAAAGGGAAAATACCGTCGCGGTGAGGAAATTTATGCTCACACTGGAATTCTCGAAGAGTTTTCAATTTGTTTTGCTCTTTTGATGCTCAATTAAAATGATGTTTATGCAAATCTTACGACGGCTACATTGTTGCAAACGATCCAGTCAGAAGCAGTAAACGAGAATGGAGGATTTATTCAGAGCACTACATAATAAAGAACGCTTTCGCAATGTAGATGCATGTAAATGCAGCGGCGAATGGAGCATAAAAATGTTTTACTGCTTCATTTACTGCCCGACCTCAACTTCCACATTGTGCCAGCTAAATGAAGAATCCAACATGTTTCAAAACTAATTGAAAAACGAAGCCTGACCGCATTTGATTACAAATTTCTGGAATTATTCACCTGTTATTAATTTGTCATGTGATGTGCTGGTTTTCAGCTTCGAAAGCTTTGAAAGCTCGCTCAGACAGAAGAAAAACCGAGCAGCAATAATTATCGACACGAGCATTTGTTACGTCAAATTGAATTAGGTTTAAATGCAGCGCAATGGAATACCTATTGCAACGAATGAGCACCGACTCTAATCGTCCTTCGAGTTTGCAAACGAACATCATGGGAAAAGAACACAGCCATTAATAATCATTAAAACATTTTATGAGTCTCGTTTATGAATTTATAACGCTCTACGAGAGGAATAATCGATACTTAAAGCTAATGCAGATTTAATTAATTCATCGAGCGATAAGCGCGTTGTGCTGCACTGTGCAAAAAGCTAAATTTTATGTCGTCAGGCCACGAAACCGCTGCATTATGAGTTTCGCATGTTTAGGTTTGCGCGAGTTGCCACTGTGAAATTCCTCTGCGTCGCTGGTTGAATTGATTTGCGACCGGACAATCGAAAAAGCGTTAAACGGGTCCGACATAAAAGAACGAACGTAAATAAGAAGTTTAATGACTTTGCGATTCGAGAGATTCGCATTAAGCGTCGCTGCTGACCCGACACATTTTAACTCTCTCGCAAGCTCCCGCATTGAAATAACAATTCTGCAATGTCTTATCACCATCGGAGCCGAATAAAAAGCATTTTCTATTCAAACAGATCGAGTCAGCACAACGAATTCGCCATAAATCATAAGAGCAAGTGAAATAAATTCACGCCCCGAACGAAAAAGAGCGAAGCTGATTGACAATGCTCGTAACTGTTTGTTCACAGCTAACCCAGTGAACTCAACGCTTGATTATGAGTAAGCGGTGGTGGGAGATAAAGCGACGATGAGAAAAGTTATGGAACATAAAGATCGGAATTGAGAAATTGTTATTTGAGAAAGGAGCGATAATCGTCTGGGTGAAAAGCTTTCGCTGCGCCACTGTTTAGCTTTTTCCTTTCGTCGTCCACCCTCCGCCAATTGTTTGATAATCGTAAGAGAGAAACTTTTATGAGACTTTTATGACATATATTTCTACAGCGATAATCGCTATTTATTGTTGCTTTCGCCAGCGATAATACATTTTTTATTGTTCTTGTTGTTTCGAAGCCAAACAAACTTCAACTTCCCAGACAAGGTGGCTCCAGCAACACTCTTACTTAAGCTCATTTTCGACTGATTGCGAGGTAATCGCTGGGTAATAACATTGAGATTCCTACTCTAACCTTTCATTGAACGTGAGCAGCGGCGAATTAAAATTATGATAATTCGGAGTGTGAAAAAATGTTCTGCCTGCGGCCTTATGCAAATGCAGACAGACGAGTCTTACAATATCTGGTGGAAATCGAAACGTGTTTAGTGCGATGTATCATTGCAGATACTTAGCTATTTGCATAACATGAGAAGCAGGCGAATGGAAATCAATGTTCAGTGCAGTCTCACACGAGGGAAGACTTAGAGGAGAGAAAGACAATATTTGAGTTATGCGATTGAATTTCAAAAGATTTTCTGTTTGAGTCTCAGAGAAAATTAAATTGGATCGTCGTTCATAAATCCGACGGAGACAATTTTTGTGGGAAAATGTTCGAATGTGGAGCAATAAACAGAAATTCACTTCGTCTTGTGAACGCGCAGTGCATTGGGAATTTTCAAAGCGGTTTGGATTTCTCAGACGAAGCTCGAGATTTATTTTTCGAAGCTTCAGCGTGATTGAAATCAAGAGAAACGAGCTTAGAAATTAATCCAACGCGAGAGCTTTAGGTTTGAATTTCTTATCAGCTCTCGCTCGTGATCAACATTGTTGGAGAAGTCTGCTCAAATTTTATTCATGAGCTGTAATTTTTCCAACGTCCGAGCGCAAATGCATTCCGTGGAATTCGAGATAATCGTTTAAAGGTAAACAAACGCCAGCGTTTTTGCATGCAATGGAGTGTGTCCGCAGTCGTTACTGGATGGTTAACAGCAACATTAAATATCCATTATCCACCTGACCCTTAATTATAAACTTTGTATTCTCTCTCGCTCTCACTCTTTCGACTATTAAAGACGCCCAGCCCAGTCTTCGTACACGTAACAAGGACCGACAACAACAACCGCTTTAATGAGGATAAAGCTGCTTAACGCTTTCGCAACTGTCTCGAGAGGGTTTCGGAGAAAAAGGCTTTGTCTGCAATTAGCTGTGAGAGTTTGCCAAGTTTGTTTTTCAATCAACATTCATCCAAAATTGATGAATTCGTCTCTTTAACTTTACGACTGCAAAGCAATTCACATTTTTATGTCAACGTGTTTGGATATTTAAGCGAAATGGAAAATCGATCGATGGCAATTTGTGTGATGATGACAAGTCGCCGTAATACTCTCGCTTTCAGAGTGCAATTTCTTAAGCACGGAAATTTACATAAAAGTTTTAAGTGCTTTATTTGCTGTTCGTCTTTAGCGTTTGTCATTCGTTCAGCTCGGCTTTAAGCTTTTGAGGCCCAAATTACCATAAAAAAATCGCGACTTATTTTGTGTGTTTTATTACTCGTAACAAATCGTCAAAGTCATTTCCATTTCACGAGGTGTTATGCAATTCTGCTCGGAGTCTGTCTCGGTCGCTCCTTCTCTCGCCCTACGATGGCAGCTAAAGACTTTGTCGTTAAACTGTGACACTGATTGAAAGCTTTTATTCGTTGCGAGCAATTCCTTGCGCGGAGATTAAAGGAGACTCAATAGCGAGCTTGATTAATCGATTTGAGTTACTCGCTGAATTAAAATTCTCTCGACAAGTGAAAGTGTTGGAAAGCGATACGATTCGATACTTTTTTCCCCTCCGTCTATGTTACGTTCATTGAATATATTCGTATGCAAATGAAGCTCATTAGAGTTATAACTGCGATGAAGGAAGAACAATGGCGTTGCTTGGTGTGTTACATATTTCCAATTCTAAAATAACTTCCGCGAGCCCATCGCAGCGTTTTGCGTTTTGAATGGAAACATCAAAAACATTTTCCAGCCATTTAACCTCGACACGGCATCAACATTTTTTCCTCTATTGAGACTCAACACTCGAAGCTATGATGACAATGGATCTCGTTCAGATACTTCTGGATTCTCATCTCCAAGGCTAACGTCGAGTGATTGCTATGACATTTACTGTGAGAATCGTAAGATTGTTAAGACTGAGTTCAGTCGAAAAGACAACAAAGCATGAAGCACTTGATTATCAAACGTCCAGCAGCAGTGTTAATAAAAGCTTCACGAGCACTCTTTCTCGACAACGGCCAGCGGCTCATCTTCTAATGAATGAAAAGTGTAAACATGTTATGAACAACACTTTGCATGGGAATCCAACAGCGTGTTTTTCAATTACTTCGCATCCATTGTCAAGACTTATGCAATGCATCGAGCCACAGTTTTCGTTTCGCTTCATTTCGAGTTCTTCTTATGCAAGCGCGTCGCTTTGTTGCCGCTCGCGGAGATGAAACTGTTTGGCTCTCAAATTAGTGCGAAACTGGAAGCTAATGAAGTCAAGAAATTACAGCTTTAATCGTATCAATGCTGGCAGATAAATCGAGCCGATTCAAATCCCGAGAGCGCAGAAACACTAATGATGACAATTATTGGCCCATGCAGGTGGTTCAGATGTAGTCATTAAACTCGAATAACGATGAAAATAATTTTCGTTGCTTCTCGCTAGCCGTTGCCGAATGAGAGAAGAAGAAAACCCTAACCTACATCAAGACCGCCACTTGCTACACGTAATTGTTTGTTTTCATCACTTTTTCCTCTCCTCGTTCGCTGTACCTTCGTTCTGTATCGTGCGGTGGTGAATAATATTAACATTCGATTGCATAATGCTTGTTAAACAGTGAGCAGCATTTAAAGCATGTTAATTGTAAGTTATTCTTCGTAGTCGAGGAAGCTTTCGGGTTACGCTGAAAGTTGGTCTTTGCGAGCTGGGCAAAGTTTCAGAAAGCGCTCTAAGGCTAATTGGATGCTTTGAGAGTTAAAATGAGAAACTTGCGTCAAAGCGAAAAGTGTCGTTTGATCTCCGAATCGAATTTCGTACGCTCTATTAGGATTTCCTTCGCATGAGTAAGCTTCGATGGACACTAATTGCTTATATTTAATGTCTTTGTCTATCCTCGTCGAGCTTTCTTGCCTCGTTTGCCGTTCCGTTTGGTAGACAGAAAATAATGAAAATTCTGTTCAACTTTCATTTCATGCATTTTCTTACGACAGATAAATGTCTGCAAAATTTATTTGACTTTGCTGAGTGAATAAAATTGTGATTAATGATATCGAGAGCACTATCAATCTAAGTTGAAGTGACAGCTATTTCTAGGGATAGGGACGGAAAGTTGCTGTTTGACATGAAACGATAATTGCATTTCAACCCGACGAGCCTCAGACAAGCGTCGGAGAAGAATTTGTCCGAAAGTTTCTACTAATCAGTTTGATAGCAATTCAAAAGCCGGTTGATAAATGATTTAAAAGTCTCTCACATGGGGTAATTATGTTTAACACATGCTCGCTCTCCGATCAACCTACACACAAGCTAATGGAAAGCCATTTTTCACGAGAGCCTCAAGAAGCTTCGGCACTGAGCAGATTACAGAAGTTGGATTTGATGAAGAATAATTGTTTAATGAACAACAAGTTGACACGTTCCACGAGAGGAAAAATAGCTTGAATAATTAACTCCGAGCATTAACCCACAGCACTCATCACTCGCTGCAATGGTAACAAATTCGATTTTAAGTGTCGGCAAAGACGGAGCTGGTTTCAGTTTCAAATCCTCTGAGAGAATTCATTTAATTGTGAATCCAATTATAGCGTTTCACGCTCAAATCGCTTTTCCAGTGAATTAAATAAATCCGTTGAGATACAATGCCGGACTCGTGTTGTGTGCTAGCAGAGGAAATCATTTTTCAAACTTTTATGAGCTTAGTTGAATTGCAATTTCCTGTGCAGTTAGCAAGCTGGCGAGAGCGAGAGACGAAGTTATCTAATCAAAGGCGTTGAAGTTCCCGCTGTCTGAGTTGTTGTGGGAAAATATTTCATCGGCCACTGTTCGCTTATTGATCCGACACCAATTCATTCCGTCTAATTATTGAGAGATTTCTGTTTAGTCATTCCACGAATTCGCTGACTGCACAGCGAGCGAGAGAAGTTTCCTCGAATTGAACTTTCATGTTTTCGCTGATTGTTGCTTCGAACAGTTATTTTCATCGTATCAGCTTGAACCGCTGTCGAAGAAATTCTTCGAGTGTCGATGGCAAGCGAGAAAAGTTACACAATACTTCATCTGCACATTCACTGCCAATTAGCCAATTACTCATCTTCAACTCTGCGGTATCTATTTACATGAATTCCTCGCTCATGACAATTCAATGAAACTCAACCCCAGCTAGGCAACAATGACTCGAATCTCTTCGGCGTTCCAATCAATCAAGCTTCAAGCCTCGCAGAGCCACACGGGTAATTTGATTAACTTCGAAACTTTTTCCTCTCGCTCAAATCCAATCGAGGCGAGCAGATTATCGGGTGAGGGGATTTCCACTCGACCTCGGAGCCAAAAATGTCAAAGAAGCGTGCTGAGGCATGAAACGTTGAAAATATATTTTCAGCTTCATTTGGATTCGTCGGCTCTTCTTTCACTTCCTGAGAAGATGAAATCTCGAAGTTCGAATCAAAGAATGCGTCGAGAGACTGTCAGAGGTTTAATTAAATTTCGATCAACCTTCTCGGCTCAATTGCCCGTGAGGGAAAAAATCCATCATTGAAGTAATTAATGAAGTGTGGCATTAAACTCGAATTAACGGTAATGAATTTGTCGTTTTGTTTCAGTTAATCAGACACAAAAAGGCTGTTCTAATTGAAAATTGGTCAGATTAGCAACGAAAGTACGACAAGCGATATAACTCAAACTCGAAGCCCGCGAGCTATTTGAAAAGTTTTCGCAAATCTACAAAGTTTTGTGGGGCAGGACTCGAAATCCAAATGAATTTTATAGCAGGGCGAGACAAGAGAAAATCATTCACCAACGAGTGTCGTGTCAAGTATTGCGTCGGTTTATGAAACAATATTTGGAAGTTGTCTAGCGCCGCGCTGCGCAAATGGAGCGGGGTCAGGCGAAGCCAAATCATAAATGTGTATTCCATTGCGAGCCACAATAAATCACCAGCCATAACCAGCTCAAAATTCATTCTAGATGAAAACATGATGCAAGTGTAGCGAGTGAATGTTTCTGCGGTTCAATATGCTGCTGAATTTAATGCTCTCAGAATGAAACTTTGGCACTTGCTTGTTTGTTTACGACTCTCGGATATATAATTCCATTAGAACACACGACTGTTTGTAAAGCTCTTTCGCCTGTAATGACAAATGACCTCACGAGCTGCGTCCGTCGACAAACGGCAGTCTTAACAACATGTTGCAACTTATTACGTGATTAGTATCGTTTGCTCTGAATGTTAATTTACTTCGAACCATGGCAAAAGTCTTGTAGCCACTCGGAGTCGATTAAAAATTAGACTCATTAGATGTTTAGAAAAAATTATTGCAAACGAGTTGGGAGAGGAAGGTCAACGTTAAAGTGTCTGAACATTTCTTTGACAGCAGTAGCGGCACTTTGCTCAACATTTCTGCCTCAGGAGCTTCCGTTTCGGTTTTTCTACTTCGCTGGTCACACAACCGTTGTTTTGGCGCTCGCTCTGAATCTTAAATGGATAATAATTAATTGTAATAATTTTACGGTCGATGGTCAGCGCTCCAATAACGTTCCGAGACGAGAAGAAAAAAATTCATTGACGAGACGAATTGCAGTTTTCCAAGCGCTCTCGAATTACGCAAAGCTCCTGGTGAGGTTCAAGGTCCTCCAAATGTCATTGACTCTCTGTTTCCACCGAAAAAAGTTTGTTTCGTGTTTGAACCATCGCGTCAATGCCCATAAAGCAGTCTCGTATACGTCTGCCACCCACATAATCATTTCTCCACGTCGCCTTTTCCCAGTTTGTGGAAAAGACTTTTGTTGTTTGCTCATTCCGACGAAGTTGTCCTTCATTAAACAGTTTCTCACCTGGAGTGAAAATGCGAAGGGAAATCCATAAATTTAGTCACGTTCGAGTGAACACGTTTTAGTTCTTGAGATAACATTTTGTCAGCGTGAGATCGAGTAAGCTTTAGCTTAATGTTGTCAGTTCGCACCTTGAAGTGACTTATCTGACGAATCATCATCAGTTAAAGAACAGGAGTTAATTGATCAGTTTCTGCTTTCCTCTCTCCTCGAATGGAATAAACTTTAAATTAATTATTTTCCAATTAATTCGATTCCGCCGCAATTTTCAGGGCTCATAATTGCTTCATTCGGCGTTGAGGCGAAAGCTTTTAACTGACTCACTTAACAAATTGAAATTCGTTTAATCGCACAACCGAAATTATTTCAGATCCACGCGAGAATGTCAAAAGTTTTAATGATTGAACTTTTGTCGGTCACGTTATGGGCTGGTGGTTCGCGCGAACGCACTTATTGCCCCATTTTCAGAGCTTAATATCCGTGTAATTCACTCTAATTTCTCTCAGCCGTCATATTTATTTTGATATACGATGCCGGACACACATCAAACGCGCAAGCAATCAATCAACTCCGATGAAAATGTGTAAACCAAAGCCTTTTCTGTTTGAATGGCAATTTACACATGTTGATACCACGTCGATTCGACCGGTCAGAAACTATTTGCGGAATGCTTTGCTCAAAGCGCTATGCCCCGAACAGCTTTTAATTGCAAGAATCTGGTTTAGCAGCCTCACAAAAGAACATGTGCCTCCAATAATAACAAACGTAAGAAAATGTTTCGTGCTTGCTGCAAATCATTCATGCATGAAAAGCGCTTTAAACGAGCCGTATCGATGACGGAGACAATTGACATTAATTTATAAACTCAGCTCGGGCGATAAAAGAAAAGCACGAAGGAGCATTGCGAGAGCACATTCTGAGACAAAAGAGAAACAGATTTGAAGATTGGCACGTGATGAGCGATTTACTTACTTAAAGTTCGCTCGACTCGTTGGCCACGGCAAATCGCCGAGTTTATCGTTGCCCTTTTCAGCGATCAAGTGGAATGTTTTAAGCGCTTGTTGGAAGACCTCGCCAGGAACCGCTCATGAAAACTTTTAAAAGGGCTTCAAATCCTCCGGTCAGGTCAGACATTTACATTCATCCGAGCTCGTAAAAAAGTTTTGCTCGAGCTTTATTGCGAGGCTGCGAGTGCGTGCGTATTTTAACAAAGGGAAACAAGAGAAATGTTTTTTTCTTCTTGTTGGCAGAGTCATAAATTTGAGATCTTGAAAAAAATTGGGCAATCAATTACCAAACAAAACGAGACGCTTCACACTTGCCGAGGTTTGTTATTGCTTTCCAGCTCGTCGCATAAATCTTCACATGGAATGGAGCACGAGAGCTTTTGATGGCCCTTCGCACGTCGTCGTTTCAATCTTACACTAAGTCGCAAAGTCGTTTCTTTGATTTTGCAATTAACTTTTACTTGACGACGTCGTGCAAAGCCTCGAATTCTATTAATCATCCGACAGTCATCAGTTGAATTTAATTAATTGAATTTCGCAATAAAGTTTTGTTTATTTTCCATTCGTGCTTCAACCGGGAGCGAGAATCGTTCAACTTTGAATCAGCAAATTAAAATGAAAAAATAATAAATGAAACGTGCATTAGGAAACTGTTTTGACGGGTTGATTGTCGGTCGGTCTGTAAGAAGCTTTGCTCTCTCCGGGCTTCTGCTGCCATCAAAGTGAATGAAACATCTCGCCAACGAGTGTATGTGGTGAGTTGTCTAATTAAAGGTCCATTTATCAGGCTGGGGAAAAGCCAGTAGCGAGCGGATATTAAATTCTTACAACAAGCACGTTTTTGGACTTGGAAGGCGGAAAATTGAAAACGAACACTGAGATTGGCGAGCGATACTTTCGTGCTGCGCTGGGCGCTAATGAGAAACTATTTTCCGCATGTTGAGTTTGTTCCAAGTCGAGTTGATAACGAGGAAGCACACAAGTGCTGAAATGTTCACAATGGAATGCAATAATTTCTGAGCTTTGTCTTAATTACACCTCGAAGCCTACAAATTGCTGTAATCAAGTCGAGTCGATTGTTTTCACAAACTTACGATGCAACATGAGATGAATAAACTCTTCCTCGATCACGACTCGGCTTCTCCGCCGCTCGCCTTTTCTCGATTTTGGCACAGAGAGACAGCGGAACATCATAATTAATTTCGAAATCGGGCAGAAAGACGTTTTCATCTTCTAATAACACATTCGAAGCAAAACTGTGGCCATAAGGTTTCATTAATATTGATCGTTTGTATATTTATGACGAAACTCCGAGTTCATCATGACCAAAAACAGAAACCGAACGAAATTTAATGAATAACAAAACGAATCGTGGCAGTTCTAAGGCTGGTTGGGAGGCAGTCGAGCTGAGAGAGATTTCCCTCAGATTTACGCAAACGAGACAGCGCACAAGATTTATAAGAATTCGGTGTAGCGGGAGGAAGAAGACGAGAGGAGATTTAAGCACG
Source organism: Smittia sp. YW1114-2 (assembly GCA_033064975.1). Lineage (NCBI taxonomy): Eukaryota > Metazoa > Arthropoda > Insecta > Diptera > Chironomidae > Smittia > Smittia sp. YW1114-2. Next base: position 8,594,369 of record CP093832.1, read on the forward strand.
ATACCATAAATCATCATAAACTGGATTTCTTTACACCGAACGACGACGAAGAAGACAAAAACATAAAGTACCAGCAAGATATGCGAGAGAAATTATTTAATGGCGAAACAGTTGTCGGGGATGATATTAATCATAATCAGATCTTTTTACGCGTTACGCAAAATCGTTGTGAAAGTTAATTTTCGGGCCGAAACTCTTTTCAACCTGCGACAAATTCACAATGAGCCGCGTCGCTGAAAAGTGCACGACATAGCGCGACGAATGAATAATGGCTCAGATTTGCTGAGCATTTTCGTCACTCATCTCCTAAGTGGCCTCTCGACACCCTGCCGCCGGCAAAGACAGGGAAACAATGTCAAGTCTCGTTATCTCTCTCACGGATTAAAAGTAATTTTGGCATCCGACACAATGGAGTGCACTTCATGCAGAATTAATTCTGCTTTGTTCAATCAACGATGAGTCTGGTGGAGCTCCGCTGAGTGAGGGAAAATTCCCTCGTAAAGATTTTCCGCCAAGTCATTGTGAAATCTCATTGAGCCTGCAGGAAAGTTCTCCGCACACATCGCCAATTGCATATTTCACCTTAATTGAATTTAATTGCCAACAATTATCGAAAATTGGTAATTGTTTTCGTAAGTACTTGTGATTATGTTGCAACTCGCATACGCTGCCCGCCGACCGTTATGTGCATTACGGGCTCATTATTATTGAAATTGGATTTATGACGAGAGCTGGCTATGCAAGCACGACGTGCGCTGGTTCCAATTGATTCAGTAAATGTCTTGCTTCACCGTTTCCAACCATCAGCAACATCGATGCGATTAGACAAACTATTTGAAGCTCATTTACTTGCACTCGAAGATGCAAAGCAAAAGTTTTAAATGAACTCTCCTCGGTAGATTTAACTACGAGTGCTTCGGAAACTTTTAATCGAAAACAATCTAAACAGATAAGCTTTGAGCTTGCAACCGAAATGCCGTTGGTTATGACAATCTCTTACATGTTGCTGGAAATTTGGCTCATTTCAGGACGAGTAAGAGCGTAAACAGAAACTTTTGATTGAAGCTGCTGATGATATAGCGAGAGGGTAATACGAAACGTTTGACACAAGATAACATTCTCGAAAAGTTGTCGCAAGCTTAACACGATTCTCGCTTTCTTAAACTTTCCATGTTGTCGTGTGCAAACAATTCTCGTCTCTATTTTCTCCTCAAACACATAAATTCGAACCTTCGTCGTAGTCTTTGGAGCTCTTCGAACCATCATGCGCGATTTTACGAGAAGACACTTTGAAATTTGGTTCAAAACTTTTTCTATTTGGTTTGGAAGTTAGGGGCGGACGAAGGGTGGAACGAAAGACAAACTTTTCCTGTAAACTGTTTGCACTAGATCGGAAGTGTAAATTTTCCACCTTTTGCCACACATCACGACGGTATGCTTGCTTAGTTAGCTTCCAGGCGGCTGTTGGACAGCGATTAGGCCGCCAACAGTCAACATCATTAAGACAATTAGCGCTTGTTTGCTTCAAATTGTGAGACTTTTTTTGGGGGATTCGTCTCGTCGTTAGAGCGTTACATCAGCGTTGGCTTATGTCTGATGTCATTGCCGTTCTCAAGGCTCAGACTTGGCAAGCAAAAACTTAGCATTCATCGATGTATTTGCTCAATTTGCATCTTATCTTCCCATCGAGATCTTGGAGAAGCGAGAAGAAAAATCATTGGAAAAAGTTTTTCGTCTCGAACGCGATCACGAGCGAGAATTCCACAGCACATAAAGGTTTTCTTTATTTCCTGAACGAATTCATAATTGAATGCGGTTTGGAGCTACAAATTCTATCGACACGCTGGGTCGCGGCAACAATGCTAGCCGCCGCGGTAACCTTAGATTCATTAAACAAATTTAAAAATTACCTGGCGTGACAAAGTAGTTGTAATAATTCTAAGTTTTGTAATCCTGATTGTTATTGTAATTCGCCTGCATTGTTCTTACAAACCGCTTATGACGACATCGGCAAACCACAAACATTTGCAGCGAGGAAAAAATGTTTCGCTTTCGATTTTTTCTCCGCCCCGACGAATGTTTGTTCGAAATTCTGAATTGCTCAGAAGACTGACTTGGGCAATAAGCTCGCTTTTCAACCTGTCACTAGACGTGATTGTGTTTGCATTCGGCTCAGTTCAGCGAGAGCTTGCGAGTGTGTTTATTTTATATTCAGGCATTGACACACTTAGTTCAGGCTTTCGAGAGTTTTGATCGAGTCAAGTCGCTGTCTGCCATCGCAGTCAATTAAATATTCAAAATTTTTGATGTGGCTGAATAGAACCGTTGATGATCTTTATAAACCTCCACACCGCTTCACCCAGGCTTCACCATTGGCTGGTATCCGGGTTAATCTTACATCACGTTTGATTGTAGTCATCAGCAGCAGCAACGATTTGCATAAGCCTGCGGAGTTCTCATGATTTTCTGCTGATTGCGCAGGGAAAGGATTTGTAATTAATAATTATTGGGCAATTATGCTTTGCTATCGCTTTTATAAACGAGTCGATTCAGCGCTTAGTTCATTAATCAACAATCATTCTTAACAATCCATTGTCAGTATGCAAATATCTCTCTCGTACCGTTTACGTTGCCTTGTGGGGATTCTGAAATAATTGCAACAATGAGATGAAAGCCAAAGTTGCATGTGTAAGCGATGGAAGGAGAAGCGAATGCTGGATGCTAATGAGAGCCTTTCAGCTTCATTCTGTGTGTAAACAGGGATTTTTTGCTTTCACCAGCTTTTATCATTGAACGCTGCTCCACCACCAGAGTCCAACGCGGTAAATTGTTGTGTGATGAGGGGAGCGAATCACCCTTCATAACCTACTCCACATAAATTTTTCTGCACTGACTTTATCGTTCAGTCGCTATCTCAGTTGTCTTTAATCGGGGCGGCCAACAAGCAGTTTCTTGCATCAGTAATGATAGCCTTATGATCTGGCAGCTTATGCAGCGATGAAAACACTTCTCCACTCTGCTTCGAAGTAGTTTGATGTATAATTTGTGTAATGCCATCGTTGGTTCTCTTCGGTGCAAAGGAAACTATTTACGGCGAACTGCAACGGCGCTTTAAAGTGCAGAATCAGCGAATTGCGGTCAGTAAATTTTTCATTTCACTTGCTCTTAGGGAGAGGCTATCGCAACGATCGACGGCAGCGTGTTCATGGAATGCACCTCGGCCGGTCGTAATAGTCGCTGCCACGGAATGAGCAATTGGAACCTACAGCGTTGCATAACATACACGCACAGTCCGCGTAGAGATTTTTGATTTTCGCTTCGTTCCGAGCTGTTCACGCGCGGCAGTTGCTTAAGTAATCGCGTTATGGTTATTTAAATTTAAAGCCGCCTGGCTCGCAGTCCCGGCCAATTATTATTACGCCAGTGCTATTGCAATGTTAATTAATATAACTTTTCCTGAACCACTTTTGATTACACATTCTTTAAAATTTCTTTACACTTTACGACTCCCAAGCTTTTGTTGGCCTCGCAGGTGATTTTTAATTGCCATTCAAAACGATTCGGTTCCAAACGCAGCTCCGAGTTCGCATTCCAAGCGTCTTAAAGTTGACAAACATTTCCCATAAATTCTCGTCGGCCGTAACGAAGATATAATGGATGGCAGTCTCATGTATTCGACTCTAATCTCTTCTTGAAAAACGAGATATTTCCACAAACACACAATACGGGAAAAATCAAGTCATAATAAATTTAAGAAATTTATTCGCTTTTAGGCATTAGAGTGAACCCGAGACATTTCGAAAGAGAGCAAAAGCGAGAGAAGACAGGTATGCAAATGAGCTTGGACATGAGTTTCGAAGCATGTGTGCTTGGGTATCAACGGTTTGCTGAATTTATTATCTCAAGATCGCTGGCTTTCCTCTCTCAAGCCCCGTATGATTTAATAATTTCAATTATAACTCGAAGAGCGGAAAACTATCGGTGACAAACTTTCATGCTACGGGAGGTTTCAGTGTGACATGGAAAAGCTTGAAAGTAAATTTATTCATGAAAGAGAAACTTTTCCGAAGTCTAATTATTATTCATCCCTACGTCAATAAAGCTGTTTAGACGAGCTTTCGACTATCGAATATGAATTTTAATTCGTCCGCTTGCCACGGAATCTGTTTATCTTTATTTGTCATGTTGCTGAGTTTCTCATCGACGACGAGAGAAAGAGAACGGCGATACCAACAATTAGCATAAAATTTGCGTCGCTAACGTGCTGAGATATCTTCCAGATATCTTTTCTTTGACCTTGTAACGTTGTTTTCGGTTGGAAAGTTCATCATCAAGCCGATTTGAAGTTCACGATTAAATAGGGCGTCGTATAACAGCGACGTCACCTAAAATACGTTCAACATCTTTTGTGGTATTTACTCTGGCCGTCTCTTCTTTAAACTAACAGCATGACTCACGAAAAGCCCCCTGGCAAAAAGCCTATCGAAGAGGTGTCATCCGTGAGTTCGGGAATAAATAATTAAAATCTTTCCAACATCCTAATTGCTGAACAAAAGCTTTGAATAAAAGATTTTCTTGATTGTCAAAAACTTTCGAGCTGACTCAATTAATCAGCGTTCTCTAATATTGAAATTTCTTGTTCGTCGGATAAAATTTTGTTGAGAGAGTTTTCATTATAAATTGATTCAGCGAGCTGTTAGCCGCTCGATCGAAGTCCAAATGATTCCAGTTTACGAGTGTGACTTTTTCGAAATATTTACAACGTTTCTGATTCACAAATTAACATGGAAACATATCCCCCGAGTATCGGTTGCACAATGAATTGAGTCGCGAGCGAAAGAGAGATCTTGATTGGCTGTTTGACGAGCGATCAACCGACGCGTGAAATCATAAACCATCAAAATTTAAAGGCGTTTGAGTCGGAATTCTTACCTTTTGGCATTCCGCATGGTGCCGGCGTCCTCGAGTTATCCAAAAAATCCAAATCGTACTTTCGAGCTGGTGGAAACGTCAAGGCGACATGGCCGCACGCGAAATAGGCGACGGAACTGAGCGCCAGCAAAAACAGCAAGCTCTGTGCTTGGTCTGCCATGTTTTCCGATTTCAATCGAATTTTCACTTCGCCGATGAAAGAGAAAAATATTAACACAATTAGACGAATTCAATTGAATTCATTTAATTCGCTCCGGTCGATAGTCGGAAGATTATTCTCTTCGTTTTCACCCGGAAATTTCACTTCGCCTCACGACACAATTTTCATTTATTTATGCGAAAGCATTCGATTGAGTTCATTATTCAATTGCGATCGATATTTCTTTTGTTCGCGGATATCTTTCGTTAACTTGCTAATGACACCTGTGAATTTTTAATTAGCTGCGCGCACTTTTATGCTATCGCGATTAACGGGAAAGGTTGAACCTTTAGCACAGATTTCTTCACTCATTGGCTCGTGAAAGCTTCAGGTTATTCGATCCTCGTGCAAATGGAAATTCCTTTTATTGCCTGCACGTTTCGCTGCGAGTCTAGCGATCGATTCGCTGCTGCCTTTCAAATCTGAAATGATAGAAAACAAATTATTAATTGGTGAGCTTTTCTCTTGGCACGTTCACGTGCATGTTCGTGTTAGCATTTTGGTAACGGCTGTTGCTTCGTGCACCTTTTCGCGACTTTGAAAACTTTTCAGTTATGAAAATGCGCGCAGAGACAATGCGGGCAAACCGACAGCTCGAGATTTGTGTAATAAAGCTGTGAAACTCCCATTTTCCCGTTGATCAGTTGGCTGCGCTTGAGCTTCATGAGCGAACAGACAATCACCACCGAACAGATAAATTGCGTGCTCGCGCGAACCAGCGATCGAAGCATGAAGTTTGAGTTTGTTAAGAATTTTCAGCCGACAGAGAAGCCGTCGATTAATGCTGAAACCAAGCTAAGTCACTGAGCTACGAACACATTTATCGACTTCGATTGTTCAATGTCAGATTCTTTCGGCATCGAGAGAAAAGTTGTGTAATGAGCATTAAAATTCCGCTGCCAAAGCACTTAAGCAGCATCGGTTCAACGTATCCAACTTGCTTAATTGTTGTAACTCACTTACAATCTAAACGCCGATTAAGCTCATGAAAACCGATGGAATCAATGGCAGCGAAGGCAGGCAAGAAGAAGCGATTATCTCACACAACGACGCCCATCATGTGAATCAATAATGCTGTGAAGACTTCAATTTACTGAGATGGAAGGCAGAAATCGCGTTGGCTTATTGATGGCTCAGAGAATGGAATCAAGGTCGTGCCTTGCAACCCATTCCCAATGTCTATATCAAGATTCGTTTTGTCTCTCTTCGCCTTTTGTCAAACGTGCCTTAATATCTCGAAAGAATGCATTAGCCCGTTAGCGCATTGAAGTGGAGCCAGCCAGCGAGAAGGTTCTTTGTTGTGATTGATTGCGATGTTGCTTTGCATGGCGAACATTTATTTTAAGCGCTCCAAAATAATTGCTTCCTTTCTTAGAGAGAACGACGTCGAGGGCGCTTAAGCGTCGACGATTATTCCGTCTAAGTGAAATTCTAAAGACGGCCGTCTCTATGCGCAACAACTTAATTCCGTTAAACTTCTTTCTCTGCCATTGTTTTCTTTGGCGAAAGGCGAAGAAGAAGTAAATAAGTGATTACCATAAAATGCGCAATTATGCAGAGTGCACTGGAAACTTTTCTGTCTGTTCCCGTCTCCCGTTGCATCGTCAACAGTTTTTCCCGCCCTTTCCAAAGCTCATGCCGTTCATTATGCTGCACTTTGGTGCGGAAAGATCAACTTTTTTTCATTCTATTGTCGAGGTTAATGAGATGAGTTTCCATCTCATGCTCTCCTCGTTTTGATGATGAGGCAAAGAAGAAACAGCCGAGGCGCTCAAGGCAAAGCAGCATGATAAATGATTGAGCTATAAACTTAAAGACCGAAAATATTCTGACGTGGATCAATTTCTCTCTATGCGGAAACTTAATTAAGTCCGCGCCATTGTCGACCTGCAATGACCGCTTGAAATTGTAATCTCATCTCCCATCGAGAGAGCTTTCTTCGCAGTTTTTCGAAGCATTTCTCTTCTCCTTCGGGCAGTTTCACAAGCTGATCTTTAATTATCGATTAGAGCTTTGAACTGCTTCGGTCATAAATCTCCGTAATTGACTTGACATGGCGAACGCTACATCATTCATTTGACGAATTAATCAGAAGCATCATGTGGGGCGAGATATTTTTTCTGCGAAGTCTAATCGGCCATCGAAAGTTTCTTCGGCCAAAGCCGCTTAAGTTTCTCGATGGCGAGTTCAGCAACTTTAAGTTTCGGAGCGAAAAATTTAATTGACGGTGCGGTCAAAAGCACGAAAGCTTCTTTAGAAACGCGTTCGAGGGAAGGAAACGAACCAATTTCGCTGCGGCTAATTGTCCGCAAAAAGAGCCCAATTATGCTTCGCATTAATCACTTTTGTTCACGTCGAGAAACCTAGTTTCGTGGCTTTCTTCTCTGCTCTGGTTTCAGTTTCGCGCCGAGAGCGAGCCGCAAAGTTTTACTAATAGTTTAATTATAATTAAATGTCTTAATTACAGTAATGACCATTGTTATGTAATGTTCAGGTGCGTGAGAATTCGCCACTTTCCATGTCTGCGGTTGCCAAATTCGTGCGCCTAAGTCATTTTGCTAATTAGTTTAGTTTGAGTCAAGGGCACTTATAGTTTTATCAGCTGCAATCTCTGTCTCTGTCACCACTAACAAACACTCAAAATCCACAGTAGATTGCAGTCGCCAAACGATGCTGCAGACGCGAAGTCAAAATTGCTACTGAAATTGATGCCGACGACGAGCCCTACAGATTAAATGCAAGTCGGTGCGTGGTGCAGAGTTTCCAATGCCAAAAAACGAAATTATTCTGTCTCGACCCTCACCTCAACTCGTCTTTGCAGACAGCTTTCCGTGCCAAACAACTGAGCGGGTGAGTGTGAGCGAGAAGAGTTTTCATTTTCATTTATGAATAAATTTGAAATCACTGATTTGACGATGTCGACAAGAGCGAGACGAGATGCTTCCAGACAGGATGCTTCGATTGCACAAACAGAGTCAAAGCACATGACGAGCTGCAAACAAGCGATGTTGAATTTCAATTAAAAAGTCGGAAAAGTTGCTCGTCTCTCTCGATTCATTTGCACACGACACGTGTGGCTTTCCTGCACCGAAAACGTGTCATTGAAATATTTGAAACGCCGCCTTGCATGTCGCTTCGACGTGGTTAAAGTTAACGGGATCTGATAAGAGGCACGATGACCCTTGTTTAGTGTAAACCCTCTCGAGAACGAAGATTCCGTTCGTATTTTCGTTGGAACATTATATTTGTCGGGTTTAAAGCAGAGGCGAATGGATGAGCCCGCAGTCTGGTTTGAGAGAAAGTGTTATTGATTTTAAACGGCTCGAGAATTCAAGGCGCGCCTCTGAAGCTGCTGGAATGTTTGCTTGGCAAGGATCGTAAAATATTTATGTACAATATTCAATAACGCATTCAACTCGTATGGAAATTCTGTTTATCAAGAGAACGTTGTTCACGCAATGATGCTCGTTTATCGTTTCCTCGTTTCGCTTCCATGGGCTTCATAGCAGTTTTGAACGGTGACGACTTGCGGTTTTAATCTTTCGTTCACTTGAGGTAGAATCTACATTGATCATTGTCCTCACAATCAGATCGCAACAGCCATTGCACAGCAGATCTAATATTTTCTTCATTCAGGATTTGTCATTAGATCGAAACGAAAATTTTCGTTATAAATTTTCAGTTCACTTTCTCTTTAGTTTTTCGTCTTTAAATTCCTTTTGCTCGCTGAAGATGCGCGAAATTGTTTCAATTATGGTTGGAAACTGTGGCAATCGAGTCGGAGAAAGGTTTTGGGAGATAATTTCTGACGAGCACAATATCAATCGGTGCGGACATTTTTATGGCGACAGGTGAAGTGAAAAAAAATATTTATTTGCTGTTTGACTGATAAGAATTCTCTACAGCTACATTCCTTATCAAAGGATCAACGTTTATTATGAGAGCGGGCCGAGAGACATTTTTGTACCACGAGCAGTCCTTTGCGACCTCGAACCCTCGTCAATCAACCAAGTGAAGTGTAGCTGCATTGGGAGGTCAGAGTTTTCTCAGTTTCACATTTTTCTACTGACGCCGAATCAATTTTCAGACTCTTCAACCCCGACTGCTTCGTTATGGGGAAGTGCGGCGCTGGCAACAACTGGGCGAAAGGATACCACACAGAAGGCGCTGAACTCACGGACTACGTTTTTGACATGATAAGACGGCAGGTCGAGCACTGCGAATCGCTGCAAGGCTTCCAGATGACTCACTCGATTGGCGGTGGCAGCGGATCAGGGATGGGAAGTCTGCTGCTGAGAAACCTCAAGGATGAATTCCCCAATCAAATCATCAATACGTTCACCGTGATTCCATCGACGAAGGTATCTGAGACGGTCGTTGAGCCTTACAATGCAGTTTTGAGTTTGAATGAGATGATATTCAACACTGATGAAGCGATTTGCTTTGACAATGAAGCTCTGCTGAACATCACCAAAAACTCCCTGAAGATTTGTCATCCCGTGATGTCTGATTTGAATCATCTCGTATCGATGACAATGGCTGGCGTGACGACATGCTTTCGCTTTCCCGGCCAACTTAACCTTGACTTGCGCAAACTGATGACGAACATGTGTCCGTTCCCTCGTCTCCATTTCTTCATTCCCGGCTTTGCTCCTCTGACATCGATAGCCAGCGAGGCGTATCGGAAAATCAGCCCCGCTGATCTGGTGAACCAGCTTTTCGATTATCGGAATCAAATGGCAGAGTTCAATCAAAGCGACGGTCGATATTTAACTTGTGCCGCAATCTTTCGTGGACTAATGTCGACAAGGGAGATTGAACAGCACGTGATGGCGATACAGGAGAAGAATGCAGACTCATTCGTCAACTGGGTGCCCAACAACGTTAAAATGGCTATTTGCGATATTCCCCCGCGTAACATGAAACTGTCAGCAACATTTCTGAGCAACACTACAGCGATTCAATGCATATTCAGACGACTGATGGATCAATACCAGACGATGTATAAGAAGCGGGCGTTCATGCATTGGTATACGGGCGAAGGGATGGAAGAACAAGACTTCATCGAAGCAGAGCTGGGAGTTCAAAGCCTTATCGAAGAATACAATGACTGCAATGAACAGGCAAAGGAAGACGACGAATATGCCAACGGGGAAGACGCAAGAGAGTCCGAGGAATGTTGAGAAGTTCAGAATTAAGAATCGAGAAATTTCCCGAATATCAGCGAAATTAAATTATTCACAATGCATGGCTGAGAAAGAAAAGGAAATTTAATTAAATTTCGCTGCGTTTCCCCACCCTCGCTTAAATTCTCATGACTCAGATTCCGTGAATCTCTCGGTTAATTGGAAATTCAATTTAAGGAAATCAGATCATGCAATTTTATCACAGACGCTTCACACATGCTGTGTGAAATTGAAAGAGCAAAACTTTCCCGTGCGCTCGTGCAGCTGAATAAATTGTCGAGCTTGGTTTTTGCTGTTGCTCCTTCGCTCTCCTTGCTGCGAGTGCCACACAACACAAACACCGAAATAAATCATTGGACGATTGTCGTCGTGACAGAAATTTTATTCATTCCTGCTTCACCCTCTCATTGTCGTTCTTCATTTCCATAAAGCGAATGAATATCGAATGAGCTTACGGCTAAACAACTGTTAAAAATCATCGCGGTTCTAACTCGTTAGTCATAGTGACTATTTTAGAGATTCGCGCGTGGATTTGACAGTTTCAATGCCAAAAGCTCTTCTCCAACCAGTTGACTCAGTTGACGCTCGACGAAGATTTAAAAATCGCGGCCCGAAGCGAAAGCAATTAGAACATTCTTTCTCAATCTGCCGCTTATCCTACGGACCGAAAGGGGCGATGTTTACTTTGAATTTGCAGTTGGGATTCCCGGGACCGCGGCAACGTCGTCACAATCCTCCACTTACATTCCCTCCGCCACCTCTCAGCTCATAAGTCAACAGACCGAGCTTTGTATTTATTTAAATTAATTCACCCCCTTCCAAGCTCTGCTGAGCTTCCGCTTTCCATCTTGTTATCTTTACTTCATTCCTCGACTTTTTTTTTCGGTCACGAAATGAAAGCAAAGAGATTTTGCATAACTTTTCGCTGCCAGAAACTCCGGCGAAGCGCCCACTCGATGGCGCAGTGTACAACTTTTACGAACAAAAATATTTCTTCAACTTGGAATTTGACATTGAAAATTATTTGCGAGGAATATTTTAATATCATTTGACCGCCGAAAGGTTCACATGAGCGGAATGTTTTCGAGACCATCAACATTTTTTGTTTCTTCTCAGTTTTCGGCCGCTTTTGTCGATGCCTTGTAATTGATACACATAAAAAATGCAAACGGGATCTGAGATTCTGTGAATGGCCTCGAAAGCGAGAGGCGAGAAACCGAAAAGACTTGAAAGAAACACAAAAATATGATAATTGCTTGGGTCGACTCTTCTGAGAGCTAATGGACGAGGCGATACTCGAAGTGTCTTTGTTTCGTGTCGCTCATCCCAGCGGTGACCTCCAATGTCAAATATTTGTTCGTCTTCATGAATGAGGGGGAAAAGTATCGAAAACACGAAGCGTTTATTGCCAAATCAGCGGCGCTGTTGCAATCTTGCCGACGACAGCAGATTCATCAGCGTCTCGCAAGCCACGCGAGTTCGCCCCCATTCAAGACAATCCGATTGGAAAAAGGTTTCGCTAATTTATGCAGCTCAAGATCAGCGATGCACTTCACAATGGTCTTTTGTGTTTGCGCCGTTTTATGCGGTCAAGAAGATTAAATTCCAGTCCGGATGATGCACTCGGCAAAGTTTCGACTTACTCGAGCTATCGCGCTGGCGAACAACATTAATTATGCGTTGGTATCTCTGCGGGTTCATTGGATAATGCCAGACATCTTCACGAAACCGTTCGTTTCGTTATTCAGCTTGAGAGTCTCTCAGCGATATTTAAATAACTCAATCAACATTTTCTCGAGATGGAATTCACAGCGCGAGCAGAATCAGAAATAATTAACCGTTCGTTCTCGCAGCGCGTCAAGCCCACTCTCAGTTCTTTCGACGGTAAATATTTATGCAAATCATTGACGCAGTAATTTAGCGTTTTTTTCGGTGACTCGATTAAGGACTGACGTTGAAGATGCGTAGGCGCGACGTGCCTTGAGGAAGTTGTATGATTACGTACTGTCGTTAGCAACATTTTCATTTGTCATACATCGTTCGCGGATGTTGCGATATGCTCATAAGTCTCACTTAATCCTGAAAGTTTCCGAGCTTAAGTGCTTTTCCAGTGCCAATAAAACTCTGAGATTTCTTTATCAATGCGGTTGATAAGATACGCGCAAGTCTTTAATTAGCCTCACTCGATCCAGAAATATTAATCTTATCGGCTTCCTGTCTTATCAGCGCGCTCTTAAGGCGCATGAGACTCAAAAATTTCAGTTAGTTTCATTTTAACCCTTCCAGAATGAAGTTCTTTGCTGGGATCCTTCTGCTGGTTGCGCTCATTGAGCTCGCAGTTGCCGATCGAGTGATCTCAAAGCATGAACTTGCCAAGATCAAAAAATATTCTTTGCATCGCGAGCCACCGCTCGACAAGCACGCTAAGTTCGCCGAAGACGAGTGGGTCTGGCAAAGATGGATTCAACAGAGATTGAATCACTTTGACCCGCAGGATACGCGAGTGTGGGACATGCAATACTTGGAAAACACCGCTTTCCAACAGCCAGGCGGCCCAATTTTCATTTACGTTGGTAAGTCAACTGATTTACCTAAATGAGCTTTGAGGTCAATTGTGTCGTCAACAGGTGGAGAGTGGTCGGTTTCTTCAGGTTGGCTTTTGACTGGTCACATGCACGATATGGCTCGCGATCTTAACGGAACGATGTATTACACCGAACATCGCTACTATGGACAGAGTCGACCGACGCCTGACTTGACGATGGACAGTTTGAGATACTTAAACGTTGATCAGGCGCTTGCTGATCTCGCACATTTCATCGTCACCATGAAACAGAATAATCCAAACTTGCGTGATTCGGGAGTAATTCTGGTCGGAGCTTCTTACAGCGCTACGATGGTGACTTGGTTCCTGCAAAAATATCCGCATCTGGCTAACGGCGGTTGGTCATCCAGTGCACCATTGAAAGCGAAAGTGGATTTTATTGAGTATAAGGAAGTTGTCAGTGAAGCTTTCGAAATTGTTGGTGGCCAAAGCTGCACAGGAAGAATCAGAAGAGCGTTCGCAGAACTCGATAGACTCGCAGCAGAAGGAAACACAGCGAGAATCGAAGAAATGTTCCATCTTTGCTATCCGCTCAATCTAACAAACAGCCTCGACACTTGGTCGTTTTTCTCGAGCATCGCTAGTCCGTTCTCGGGCATCGTTCAGTATCATCGTGAACACGATCAAGATATTCAAAATGAATGCAACCAATTGATGAACACCGGCGTGGAGGACGACCTCGAGTCACTCGCCATGTGGTGGTGGGGCGATACCGTTGACCCAGAGGATCCACTTCCGTTCTGTTACGACCACCGATACTTCAACTACATTTATTTCTTCAGTGGAACTAGCTGGGATGATTTGGGCGCTTACTTTGAGATCAGACAGTGGTTATACCAAACTTGCGCTGAGTATGGCTGGTTTCAGTCGTCTGGATCTGACAATATTCTCTTTGGATCTAATTTCCCCGTCGGTCTATCGTTGGCACTTTGCCGCGATCTTTACAGTGGAGCGTAAGACGTTGCATAACTTATCAGCCCGATAATTTTAATCAAACGATTTTTCTTATCTGTTGGCAGCTTTACTCCTGAGAGTGTTCAAAGCAACGTGGATCGTGTCAACACTTTATACGGTGCACTCAATCCAAGTGTTCGTAACGTTTATTCAACTCATGGACAGCTCGATCCATGGCGGTCGATGGGAGTTCAGGAAGACATCAATGAGTTCTCACCAACAGTGATTCTGCCTCGTAAGTCACTCGACAGTCTTCCGATGCTTTCTCTAACCGTTTATTATCTTTAGTTGAATCACATTGCTCGGACTTGTACTCAGTCAGTGAAAGAGACACTCCAGAGATGGCAGCAAGCAAACAAAGAATATCCGAGCTCGTTCGACTTTGGCTCCAGTAACGCGGACTAAATGTGCTTAAAATAAAAGACTCTCATTGAGCGAAAAACCTTTGTAGCTTTTGAAGTGAAGGGGACAAATCGAAGAAAATCGAGGCCAAGTAGAGAAAGGACCCTCGAACCGTTCGGCTTCTCTCAAAAGAGGCAATCGAAATTCAATTCAATTTGTCAGTGTCTTCAATTGAAAGTATTTCATCGCTACATACTCGAGGCTCCAGTTCGATATGCTCGCCCGATGGGTTTCATTTCACATCGTAACCGAGTCGATTCGACTCGGAAGAAGCTAATTAAGTAATGCTCAAATCGACTTCGATCGTGTGCTCACACAAAAGCTTTTGATGGTTGATTCACGCATTTTCATTGAGACGCTCGAAGTTAAACGATAATTTGAAAGTGAAAACTTTTCGTTAATCTCTTTAAATTGAAGCGTGAATGGCCGGTGGCTACAAGATTTGAGGCCCTTGCTCTAGCCTGCAAAATCAATAACGAAGAAGCGCAGGGAATGAAGAACTGGCGAGAAAAGCGAGAAGTGAAATTTCCTTTGTTAATGACTGCCGTTGTAAATATTTGACGAAGTGGAGCTCATCAATAAGTGTTTATCGTGAATCGCCGACCATGAAAGAAAAATCACAAATCATACGTCAGGTGCTTTTACGAGCTCTCTCGTGTTGGGTCGTTTGGGTCGAACCGCCCAGCCCGGAGAATGAGAAGTGAAATTATCTTACGAGAGATGGAAGCTTAATGTGTGTCATCTCTCTCGCATGTGAAGATGGAATGTCGTGGAGTCTCATTCTTCCATTTGTCACAAACACAAGACAACAATTTGCCGAGGCGGTTTTTATTTACATTTGTCATGAACTGAGAGATGCGAAGCGACGTTGTAAAGTCGTGCGAGCGATCGGGTGACAGGTTTGACTGAAGACGCACTGGAGGATAAATTAAGGGTTTTCGCTTTGCTGTTTAAAGCCGACTTGGTCGTCCGCTGTCGAGACAAAGAAATTTATGAAAATTACTTTTGCGAAACGAAACTTCTTCGCTTCGTTTGGCTGAAAAGAGAAAAGTTTCCCTTTTTATTGCAGTTTCGCTGTTTCCATCCGAGTGCACATGGACCATCTCCACTTTCATGCATTTTTTCAACATACACTTGCCTCAAGCTAACAACCGAACGAGCAAACTCTGCAGGTTCATTCCGATGTGAAATCGAAATGAATTGAGCTGAATCAATTCGGCAATTTGTCAGCCTTTGGGAAGCTTGATTTATTGCATCGCATTCGTCAAAGTTAATCAATTAAGCTTCGTTTCTCCCAACCTCACGTCTGGGACCGTTTTTCTTTTTTCACCTTAGGGATAATCCGTGGACTCCGTGAATGTTTAACCACCCACGACGTCGACACATTCCGGTAGGTTACATTACCAGTCAAACTCCAGTCAAACATCATAGCAGAACGGAATGACAGAATCGTCCCGCAAGCTCTCACTCGTGGGAATGCAAGAAATGTTCGCACCTCTGTCAATTCGACTCGTCATGGCAGGAATGTCGCATCTTTTTTGCATAAATTTGTCGAAGGAGTGAACGACACTTGAATAGAAAAGTTCTCCTTTCGTCTGCAGAGTTCTGAGGGCAAACGACACGAAAACATTCAAATTTATTTTTTACGAGCTTGCAATTACGTTTTTTGTGCCTCGTCGAGCTGCCTTCATTAATTTGTCGCAGTGTCAATGCGAGCACCTTTAATCAGGCTTAATTGGTCATCACCGCTGACCCGAATGACTGGCTATAAGTAATCATGGAGCAATCATCGTGTGATGGACGATTTTTTCCGCCAAATTTCAACGTTGTTCGCCAGTCAATTTCATCTCACGATGTTCATCGAACGAGAAGAGAAAGTTTCGTTTTCCATTTCGCCCGATGAATCTGTTTTAAACAGATGCGATTGACACTCGCCAGCTTTAACGCCGTCGACCATCTGACCGAATAAATAACCGCGTCAATGTTTAAATACTCGAAACTAATGACAGTATCGCGAGCTTAAAATCACAACAGTTGTTCCACGTTTCTGTTTAAACGTTTGCGGCTGATTTTATTAATTAGTTCAAATGTCTCATTCATAACAGTCAAACTATAGAATCCGTTTGGCCTGCGCTTTTTGCCCGTGAATCGCAATCGATAATTATAGAAAAATCATGAGCGCGCTGTCTCGCCGAGCGATCGGAAAGCGATAATTTCTGAAACACTTTGCGAAACAGCTTTAACGTGGAGCGGGCAAAGAATCAAGTGGAACGTACTTGAGTGCGCGACTAAGAGGGTCACCGAGTTTATTTACATTTTTCTTTAATAAATTTCTCACAGCGAAGCTTTAAGCTCTCACTGGCTTAATATTAAATTAACTTCATGTTTCTGAGGATTAAAACTTGCGGTTTACTCCACGGATGGTTGTCGCAGTGATTTGTTTACAACGAGGAGCTCACACGACGGTAAATCAAAGGCAGAGGAGAAACCCGAGAGCCCACAAAAATTTCCAAAACCGGAATGTAATCAACAAGTTTTGCGATAAATTATTTTGAAACCAGACGGGGGGAACCGTCGTAAATCAATACGGCCCTTGTAGCTGCTCTCTTAAACTTTCTCAGGGAGGCGAAGATTAAAGTGTCGCTCAGCGATCTGAGTTGCTCCGAAGCCGATAAGAAAACAATCTACGTTGCTCACGTCGAAGTTCTTATCGAAGCAGTTGAGAAGTCAAAGCATCAAAGGAAGCGTGTGGCGTAAGGAACCGCCAGCAAGTCTACGACAGCGGACGACGGCTGAAGAAAACGCTTATTGCTTTTCCGAGAATCTCCTTTGTTCGTCTATTTTCTCGTCTCCGATGGAAATATAAATCAACTTCAGTGAGTCTGCCAGCCTCTGATCTGTTATGATTTACATCCGTCATCCAACGTTGCCTCTCGAAATCCGAAGCGATATTTGCCACCCTCGTGCAAATTTAATGAATCCTCGTCGTGATTCGGTTCGTGTACATACCGCATGATAAACACGTCAGTCGAAATCACTTTTGTTTCCTCGAGAAAAACGAAAATTAAGACACGGGACGAGGGCGAAAGAGAAAATCGGAGAAGACAAATCTGAGATTTTTTTTTGTTCGTCGTGCAACTTTGCTCACGGAACACGAGCATATAATAAATTGTTATCAAGATTAATGTTGGCCGGATCCCCTCAGGTGAATTGCGTGTGTGCGCAGAGTTCCTCTCCGCGCAGAACTTCCTCGACGAAATATTTTTGAGACTTTAAGGGATTATCGCTTGTAATTTCTCATCTCGATGTTCCGCGATAAAGGAAACCTCGAGAGATAAACGCACGGCGATGCGAACAAAGCAATTTATTTCCAATCAGCATCTTTTCTCCTTCTCAAAGTCGAAAACAAAGATTAATTCCAATCTGTGGTTTTGCCCCAGCAAGTCGAACAACAAAGAAAACAAACAGTCATCAGAGTCGCGGAGTTTATGCAAAGCGATGGGAGAGACGAGTCTGAAAAGTTTCTCGTCGACTTAATGAAGGAGAACTTTTGAAGATCACACGCTAATCAACAGCGCGCTCCGCGTCGAGATTAAAGCCGCGCTCGTTTACAGAAATTTTATGGCTCGCAAGCTCCGCAGTGTCGTGGTGCGAGAGCCTTTTGCTGCGAAGATGTAAAACTTGTTCTGGGACTTTCGGTCCGAAAACGAAACTTTCAGCTTGGAACGGGATCCGTGAAGGTCGAACGACGCACACCGCAAGTGAATAAAATTCTGCGAGCGATTTATTTTATTGCTCCAACAGCTCGTGCTGACCATAAAGCTGTGATAATTCAACGCCGATGGTTTTCAACTATCGCTACGAGTCGCTTTCGACTTACGTAACCGATGGCTGCTAGCGCTCTCAATGATTAATCATAAAGCGTAGCTGCGGATCAGGTATCGATTGAATTCGTTATTTCCAACACTTCATGTTTGCGGAGCTTCTAATTGAATTTGGATTATTCACCTAACCGGACGGTAAGCAAGCAGGCAGCGATTTCGTGATTTTATTTGCGCTCAACATAATGTTCAGTTCGATGCGATGCTCTGGCCCATCAGAAATGATTTATTCGGTTTCGATTCGAAGCTTGTTGAAACTTCAATTCAAACGCACACAGTAGAAAAATCTTTTCGATTTGTTATTCCACCGAACAATCAAACAAAATCGTAGCGCGGCTTCGGCAACAGCGAAGCTCTGCCTAACAAATTGCTCGATGCTCACGAGCGAGCCACTGATTGAAGTGACAGTGCGCCTTGTAATGTGGTGAATAATGCGAACATCGATTGCGCAACGCTTTAATAATTATCTGAAGCTGCTGAAGAGGGAATAAGCGAAGCTAAATGCGACTCGCTCGATGATGGAAGCGAAACTTCTTTTTCGCCTGGTACGACCTGCGACTCGATCGAGAGAAACCGGTTTCGACTTTATGACCACATTAAGTGAGTTTTGTCTGCGCGTACACCAGAGATTTTGTGTCATGCTCAGCTCTTTTCGCAATCGGCAGCGATCCGCTAATCGATTAAAAATCCACGCGAATTTCCGCGGGCCGAGAATTAAATCGTCCGATCTAATCGCGACCAATGAGTTGAGAAATGGAAATTAATGAAAATTCACCGATGTCACAATCTAAATTTCGATTTCATGACATAATTCACTGAACGCTGTGGAAAATTGAGTTTAATTTATGAGACACCGCAAGCATTTGGAAGCTGGAACCGTCTCTTCGTCTCTCCGTGTCTGTTCAGCCAGCAAACTCTCGAATGAAAATATTTTTTTGCCCGACTGTTAACTCTGATTCAGTTTTCTCTCCAGCAACTATCTCAAGCATTGTTCGCTCGCGCGCAATTTCTCAATCAGCGAACGAAAAAGAAATCTAATAAAAAATCAATAAAATAATTATGAACATTTTCCAGTGCCAGTGCTTAATCGCAATCATCACGTTTCATCGCTTGCACAACGTTTCTTTCGGCAGTTCAATTGTTAAGTGTCAGCCGTGAACTGGAAACTAATAAATTCAAAAGACCAATTGTTGACTGGAAAGTGGAGTTCAATGAACAATGCCGTGTTAGCGATAAGAAGCTGCGTCGTTACTCGAAGGAACCCCCGCTGAGCATGTCTCAGCTCACTGTCTGCGAGTAGCGCAATTCAATTTAAAACTTAATTATTCAACATCGAGAAATTGCTTCCGTTCCTATGGCTTCCGTACTTCAAACGCCAGCCTTTTAGCACCAGCACTTGCAGCGACGTCGTGGTGTGTCATCGATCGAGCGAAACTTGATAATGACGAAATAAATTTGTCGCCTGCACCGCTTGAAACTCTTTTTCTCATTCGTCTCCCGTTCGTTGGCACCGAGGCGAGAAAACTGAATTTAATCGATTTCTTACAATCTTGCTCGATGGCAAGTCAATTTCATGTCGTTAAGGCTGCGAGCAGCTTTCTCTGTTGCATTGCGTATTGCGTCGGATGCAAATGCTTTGAGATCGAAGCGCAAACGTCCAGCGGAAGCAGCTTTTTGCAGACTGTCTCACACCTCAAACTCTTTACATTCCTCGTCATGAATTGTAATTAAACTTCGTTGCAACATGTGCGGCTTTCGCTCGGCAATGGCGCACGATGGATGCGAATCAATTAATCACCTTTAGAAACTTACAGTAAATGAGTGAAGTTTAACTGTTAATTGATGTTGATTAGATGATGGATCGCTATTGAGCGTTAAGCGCTGAGAGGAAGAGTTTGAAGCTTCGTTCGATTACGTCAGCCTCGCGTGTCCTCAATTGAAGTTGAGCTGAACTTTGAAGCGTCTTTCCTTCTCGCGATCAAACCGTGAAAATCAAGTTTTTACGCAAATAACTGTTGAACGCTTATGATTTCGTCAAGATCATGTGCACTTGGTCCGATCGCCTTGCGAAACCATTTTTTCCTTCAGTCGCTCGGCGTCGATCAATCAGCAGGAAAATCACTTCGTGCACTTGCCGAAAATCGGAGGGCGAATGAAAACAAACAGAATTAAGGTCTCGTTCGATGTGGAGAGCCAACTCGTGCGTGTCTCGAACACATGTGTCGCTCAGGGCACGTCAGATTGATTACGTGCGGTTTGCTTAACTTTTTTTGTGCCTCTGCATCAACCTGTTCCAATTATTGATCGCTCTCGATTATGAACAAGTTGATTGAGAGATGAAATGCAGAGTTTTTGACCTACGCTAAGCAGCGTGCTCGGGCAAGTAAGAAGAAGAGCGAACTTATTGAATTTAATCGCGGACAAATTACTCGAAACGAGGCATGAAAATTTAAATAATTTCCACCTCGCCTTCGCTCGCCACTTTTCAGCACATAAAATTATCATCTAAAGTTCAGCGAACACTTTGCCAGCACCGCCTAGGGTGAAGGTTGAGAACAAACTCGATTCGAAGAAACTTTTAATGTTTATGAGACACTTGGCGCAGCGACACAATTAGCAGCGTAAGGTGCAGAGCCTCGCCTCGGTCCTCTCTCGCACCAGTCACGAAGCAGAGGCCGTTTCAACATCGGACATCATCATTGTCTTCGAGAAATATTTGACTTTTTTCTTGTTCAACTTCGACAAAGTCTTGATCCCCGTGCTTTGTAAGTTGTGTCAATGGCAACCTTCGCTCGGTTTCCATGATTTGCATTTTTCTCTCTCACACTTGACTTTGCCCCAGCTGAGACGCGTTTAAGCTCGGCTATTTATGAATGATATTTCATTCCGTTTAAGCTCTCGCTCCTTCTTTAGGGTCACCAAAACATTCCACGAATACCCAAATACCTTTTTTTTAATTATTGAAAAATATTAACGGTTCGAGGATGGTGCGAGGCAGTAGTGCATGCGGTTCAGTCCCCGATGGGCTTCAAGGTTAACCGAGAATTACGGTTGGAATGCTGACCCATTAAAAGATTAATTCATGAGGTTGGCGTTCCAATTTGCTTCCTTCGCCGGAGCATCAGGTCGAGCAGAAACAGGCGAGTAAAGAGAAAGAAACTGATAAATTGGAATTCCGGCTGATCGTTTGTTTTCTTCTTCGAGAAACAAAACAATTTTCAGTTCACTTCGTTTGGTTGTTTTTGTGTGCGCCGCTTCGAGCGAAGCAACAGCGAGCGCAAAAAAGCATTAGACAATTACGAATTACCGGAGCTCGGCGAGTGGAGTAATGTTATTTCTTTCCGAGTCAGTTAATGAAACATTCTCGAAGCTGTGTCGCTGCAAGCTTAGCGACGACTCAGCAACTCTGAGATTTCAATTATCTCGCCATTCTATTCTCAATGAAGCTTTCAATCTTCTTTCGCTTAGAACCTTTTCCAACCGCTACTCGATCTCGAAAACCACAAAATTGCACGAGGGGATCGTCCAAAAACAACGTCTGCTGATGATAGTTGTCGAATGTTACCCGTTAAGATTTAGATATAGGTGAGGTTCTCAGTGAGGTGCAGCGACCAAAACCCTTAGTTAGAATGAGCAAAATCGTTTCGAGGTAAGAACGAATCTCAGATTCACGCGGCGGAGAAGACAGCAATGCTGCATGCTCTTCTGCATTATCCGATTTTAATGGGATTTTAGCCGAAAGGTTAGTGACTCGTGGACGGGATTTTCGTGCATGATTCAAACATAGCGAGACGCGGCTCGGAAACATTCAATTTTCTCTCGAGACGATCCAGATTTCTTTTCTCGAACGTTTGATTCACAATTGACTTCGATCAACTTTTTTCTTGCCGTCCCTTGACGCGTTGCGTGCTCGGATCATCGCGATGGCAGCAACGAACAGCTAAACGCAAAGGCAAACTGTTGATAATTGTGATTTCCTTTCGAGGCGTTTTCTTCAACGCGATTTGAATCTAAAACTTTTTTCCTCTCGCTTGCTAGTCATGTGACCGTCGAGCTCTTGAATAGAGTTTTGCTTCATTTGTATGCACGAAACTGCAATTTTGTTGCGCATTTGCGATCTTCATCGCGAGATATAACTTTGCTGATTCGCGAGGTTTTCACATTTGTTTTCGGTATTTTTTCTGACGCGCCAAAATCCACTTGAGCTTGAGAGTCGAACGAGAAACTTTCTGTGTTGGTGGCTGACACTGCTAACTTGTTTTTTAAACATTCACTATGCTCAATATTTCCCAATAAATGAAAGCGTTTCTCACCTTTCGAATTCACTGTTCCGGACGATTTTATGTTCTCGCAGCCAAAAGTTAATAATCCACTAGATATCCTATCGATTCTATCGCAATTGCACCTTCCTCGATATGTTTTGCACAATTTTTTAGCTTAACTTTCATTGGCATAAGCGATTGCGCTAGAAAATTCCAATGTTTGGACACTCGAACGATCAAGAAAACAGAAATAATCCAACGGGCGATTGAAAACTTCGATGTTAGCTCAACAAGTCACTCTAACTGACTGAGAGATATTTTACGATCGTCTTAAACTTGTTTTTCCGTCTTTGCCTCTCTCAACATTCTCTCGTTTTTACCAACCGCGAGTTGCCGATCGTGTAAGCGGCAGCGAAGAAAAAACCACGAATGGAAGACTTGAATGCGTGAAAAAAGTTTTCGGTTGCGTTGAAGATTCAAAGTTGATTGAAGAGGTTGGAAAAATATCTTCGAGATGAACCAGGAAGCAAGAAAAAAATCCAAGAAAAACCAGGAAAAGTTTTTTTAAAAGCATTTGAAAGCTTTCTTGAAAGCTCGAGTTTATTTGCAGAAAAAAAAACTCTTAAAGCCATTCAGAACCTTCAATAGAAGGTGAAGATTACGAGAGTTGATGCTACGAGGCAGTTCGGTTCATTTAACCTTTTTCTGTTGCATCATGCGCTGAGGATTTACAGTAAACTGAGCAGCAAAAAGCTCTGGCAACAGAACTCTCGTCAGCAGAATAAACTTCAAATCATAAAAAGGAAAAACTTGCAGCTTTGCTTGAGGATTACGTCGGAACTTCGCAGTCTACGAACATACAAAGTGTGTTCAAATAAATTGAAACAATGTGATAGAAAATGTTTCCAGATTACATAGTTTGAGCTTTTGCCCGAGCTGGGACATTTCGAGCAAATGGAATTGGAAAATTATTGGTTGGAAATGGTCTTGTAATGATAGCTCAATTAGCCGAGATGAAATATTCACGTTTACGGGAGGTCTAGCAAAAGCTAAGAGCTTCTCCGTTCATTCTCGAAGTGTTTGTCAAGAAATGAAAATGTCGGAAGCTCTCGGAACAAGTCGCATTATTGGAATGACTGTGAAAGTGTACAAATTCTTCTCGTACTTGCAACCAACGTCGTACATTCGGTTCTCGGTTGTTCCGCTCTGTATCATGATCTGCTTCCAATTTATGGACCTTTACGGCCAGTGGGGGAATCTCGACATCCTTATCATGAACGCATACTTGACGATCTTGTTCTTCAACAGCGCGGCAAGAAGAATCTATGTCAATGATGGCAACTAACTTGATGGAAACTAATTTTTCATTCCTTCAACAGCTCCGAGCTGTAATCATTATGACGAATCGAGACGAGTTCGAAGAATTTATTCGGCAAACTGACTTGTTCTACCACGCGATTGAGAAGATGAATGACTCGGTGATCCAAAAAAGTTTGAAGTCTCTGACGAAACTCGCCAGAATCTTGACATTCTTCAACTTCGGCGTTGGAATCGTTTTCAGCACTTATTTCTGCATCTACCCGCTTTTTGAGGGAACTCGTCGACTTCCCTACGGCCTTTACGTCCCGGGCTTTAACATATTCCAATCTCCAGTGTACGAGATCATTTACATCGTCGAGGTATTGAAACTTAAACTTTTCTCGTAACTTTCCCCAACTTTCTTCTCCCAGATTTTCCTTACAGCGCCTGCTTGCTGCGGATACATTCCCTTCACATGTTTCTTCATATCATGCACGCTGTTTTCAATCATTCAGATGCAAACCCTCCAGCAGCAATTGCGAACGATCAAGGAAGACACGAGAGACCTCACTGAAATCGAGGAGAAGTTGAATCGCTTGATTGAAGTGCAGCAACGAATCAACGCTTACGTCTTTCAATTGAATAACTTGGTCAGTAACAGCTGCCTGGTTGAGCTACTGACTTACGGTCTAATGCTGATTGCGCTACTTTTCATGTTGAATTTAGTGAGTAACCATTATGAGTAGCTCGATCAGGCAATCTAATTAAACATTGCAAGGTTGTCGTCGGTTCCATTCAATTCATTCTCGTCTGCAACTACATTTTCCTGATCTTAAGTCAATCGTTTCTCTGGTATTGGCTGTCAAACGAGCTACGCGAGGAGTCAATGCGCATCAGCTTCGCTGCCTACGACACTCCGTTCATCGACTTCCCGATCTCCGTTCAGAAGAAGTTAATACTTATAATGCATCGTTCGCAACGGCCATTGGAAATCGAAGCCGGTCACTTCATCCCTATGACCCTCGAGGTTTTTCAGACACTGCTCAACACGGCTTATTCATTCTTCAATCTCGCGAGAACTTTCAACAAATAAATATGGACTAACTGAACCCTTTCTAGAGACTCACAACAAGAAATTATTCCACTTTAATAAATTTATTTCACTTTAGATCAAATTAAATTTTTAACAAATCTTTAAGATGTTGAAGCACAGTGGGTTGATGTGGACAGCTTTCTGTGCGAGAATCTTTGCCTCGTTCCTGTCGACAGACTCCATTGCGATGCTAGCGAGTGCGAGAGTCTTGGCGGCTTCATCCGATGATATTCCCGACTTGCTGACGCGTTGGAGCACCAAAGAGCTTTGGGCTAAACGACTCGCCGCTATCATAAGCTTGTCTTCTTCTTTGTAAGTCTGCAGCATCAAGTCGGCGAGAACTTTTCGTAGCATCGGGCGATCCGGATACTCGTGAACTCTCGCCAAAACATAGGAGATTGCGTCTGCCTTCGAACCCTGTGGGGATGTAAACGGATATTATTTCAGGCTTTAGGTCATTTTCCACGGCTCTTTACGTTTTGAACATGAAACTGCGCAACTAGGAACGACACGTGATGACCGTGAATCGCATCTCGCTCGAATTTCCTCAGCTCTTTAATCACAAGCTCGCCCAGCTGCTTGTCCTTGTGGAGCAAACTGATGGCACACAGCGACAGAAGACCCTGAACTGGCGGCGATGGGAGACCAATGCTGAGAATTTAATAATTTCGAAATTAGTGCTTTGAAGTCGTTCATTAGGTTTCATTAAAAGCTGATGAGATTTCCATCACAACGCTTGTAATTAGTGTCGTAGCAAGGGAATTACCATTGGAACAAAACCATCTTTGCCTCCTCAACACCTGGGGAAGGAAATGATATAATTAATAATTAGTGGTAACTCGGCAAATTGGCTCAGCCTACCCGTAAACGCATAAACCATCGCAGACATGGCAACGAGAACGACAGCTTTCTCTTCGTCGTTTGACGCAAGATACTCTACGGTTTTCTGATAAGTCTCGTAGCAGTCTTGATACTGTTCACCTGTTATTAAGTAAATTAGCTCAGCCTCACTATCGCACAATCACAAACCTTTGTAGTACGCCAGTGCAAGCCCAATGATTGATGCAAAGGTCGCTTCCTTCACATTGTTGAACACTTCGACTGCTTCCACGTTTTTGCCAACTTTTAAATAACAGTAGCCGAGATCTGTTAGACATTTGTCTTTCTTCATGCCATTAACCAGGCGCGACGCTTTCTCGTAAGCTTCGATCGATTTGTTCCAGAGACCTTGTCGGCTGCTGAGGTAGCCAACATAAGTTAGCGCCTCGAACGATGCTTCGGAGTCGGCAAGAATATGCCAGTTGATATTGTCGAGTGCCAAAGGGATGGCGAACATTCGGTCGATGGCGTATTCGTACTTGGGAATGCTTGAGTAATTAGGCTCGTCTAGAACGGAGCACACAAAGTTGGGATAACCAATCGACGACTCAGGATGAAAACCAAGCTGCGTGCAGTGACGGAACAGATCCATCGCTTCATCTTTCTCGCCAATCATTTCAGCGATGATTCCCTGACCAATCCAAGCGTTCAAAAACGTTGTGTCTGACTGTTGAGCTCTGCCAAAAGCTTTGTTTGCGAGCTTAATGTCGCCTTGCATCATGTAGAAGACGCCCAGATTGGACCAACTTGTGTAAGTCTTCTTATCGATTGTTGCGGCTTTGATGAAGCAGTGTTGAGTGAGAGCTGGATCGTTGATTTCCTTCGTAGCTGTTATTATTCCAAGAAGATTCCAGTTTTGCCATCGGGATGGTGCAAGTTTGACAAGATGCTTCGCGCCTTCGAAAGCGAGTTTCAGAAACTCCGAGCGATCGTTTCCTTTCGCGAATTTCATCGCTCGATTGTAATAGTTCGACACGAGCTCAAACCAAATGAAATCGTCGGCTTGATTAAGCTTGAGACAACGACTGTAGCATTTTGCTGCGAGATGTAATAGCTCTTGTCCTCCGAGGTTACTTGATTCCTCTTCGCAGATGAGAGCGCCAGGAATCGTCAAGTGCGAGTGAACAGCAGGAAGCATTCCAACAAAGTCCAACACGTTCGCCAACATCCTCCAAAGACAGCGGAAGTTCGGCTCGAGTTGAATTGCTTGCTTCAAGTGTGAGAGAGCGTTTTGACAGTGATCTCTTGCTCTGCCACTTCGATGATTCTCGTGTAAGTATAAAGCCCGCCCGTAATTGCTTTCAGCGATTCCTTTCAACGCTGGCAAGTAGTCAGAGTTCAGCTCTAAAAGCTCT
This sequence comes from Smittia sp. YW1114-2, assembly GCA_033064975.1. Lineage (NCBI taxonomy): Eukaryota > Metazoa > Arthropoda > Insecta > Diptera > Chironomidae > Smittia > Smittia sp. YW1114-2. Next base: position 8,621,416 of record CP093832.1, read on the forward strand.
TCGTAAGAGGCAATTGATTCTTGATATTGCTGCAAGATGAACTTCAACCTCGCTATTTGGAGCTTCGCGTAAGAGTTCTCCGGATTCAACTCGACACTTTTCTCGAATACCTTCAACGCCGAAGTGTAAGAACCTCTTCCGAAATAGGAGTCTGCAAGACTTTCCCAGCATTTGACATTCGTTGAGTCGTACTTGAGTGAGTTTCGGAATGCAGTGATTGCGTTGTCATAGTTCTGCTGACTAAGATGATGCAACCCGAGTTGAAAGAAGGCAGTCGTCTTATGATGGCCCTCGACCGACTTGACTGAGTTCTCGAGCAGCACGAGATTCTGTTCCCAGTTCTGATTCTTCCGGTAAACCGAAGATAAGATTGCTATCGCTTTTTCGTTCTGAGGGTTTAAGCTCAAGCATTTTTCGAGGCACTTTGACGAGCGAACTTCATCTTTCGTCGCGATGTAAATCTTGCCTAGCCAATAGAAGCATTCAGAGTTGTTAGAATCAAGCTTCGTTGCTTTGAGTATGCTCAGCAGACATTCGTCGTAACTTCCCAGTTCGAAATAATTTTGTCCGAGCTCCAAAAACGATTCGTGCGTCTCAATCGACTGTAGAATATTCACAGCTGCGGAAGCTTCGCCTTTGAATCGATGAAGTTTTGCTTGGATAACCGCTGCATCGACATTCGTATTCTTCAACCTCTCGATAGCCTTTTCAGCTTTTGAAAATTCTCGACTGTAGATAAGAGCTGATGCCATGAGTTCGAGGCTTCTTGCGTCCTCGTTCGTTTCAATCAACTTCATTCCTTCGCTGATTTTCTCTTCCACTTGTTGCTCGATGAGAGCCTCAGCTAAGATCGGTGCACTGTCCTTCAGTTGACGGAGCACAAGCTCAGCAAGGAGATAAGCACGGAGCTTCATGTGAATCGTTGACAACTTCTTTAAGCAAGTTGTCCAATTCGGTTTTAGTTGGTTAACTGAAATGAGTTTATATAAATTGTCTAAAGAGTTCAAGGATCATTTCAATGCTCTTACCTTTCACAAGAATCTCTCGAGAACCAGTTAAGTCTCCGATAGCGAACTTGACGAGTCCGCTTGCCATCAAACCGAGGACAGAATTTGAATTCAGCTCGAGCAATCGCTCCACGTAGATCCCGAAGTTTGACTTAAGATGTTGGCTAATAGGAAAGCTCTCGTTCTCGATGAAGATCTTGCAGATCCACTCCAAGGGCACAACGTTGGTAGAGTAAACAACTGCCATTCCCTCAGCCGCTTTCGTTAACTCTTCAAGTCGCCCTTTCTGATGGAGAATCTTGAAGTAGTCGCGGCAGATGTCGACGTGATGAACGTGATCCTTATCTTGGAATCCAATCTCCAAACACTCGAGGAATTCATCCTTGAATTTATCGATGGCCAGGTCGCGATTCTTAATGAAAACATTCAGAAGAAGCTTCATCGCTTGATATTTCCTATCTTGATCTTCGGTTTTGATTTCATCGCAGAAAATCCGAATAATCTCCGAGTGATCAGTCAATGAGTTGACGACATTGACGAGTTTCGCGTAGTAATCGGAGTATTTATCCGGCGACAGCTTCAAAAGCTGCTCGAGAATCCCAGGCAATTCCACCGGCTTTACACAATTGCTCAAACCGGTCAATGCCAACAGTTTGCAATCATCAGAACAGTCCAACGCTTGCTTCAAATACTTGGCTGCTTCCTCCTTGTCTTTATCTTGATAAGCTGCGCCAAGAAGAATGCAAGCCATTCCGTTGTGTTTGTCGGACCGAAGGATTTCCTGAAGCGAAGAATTGCTAATGTTCCAGTCGAAGTGAAAGGATTGCGCGACTTTACCTTGCACTTCCTGATCGCGACCTGGTTATCCTTCGTCTTGATGGCTTCCCTCGCCTCCTTTAGCAACGCTTTAACTTCCTTCGAGCTCATTTCAGTTTGATTTATGCGATTGAATGTTCTACAGCTGATTGTTTGTTTACATCCCACAAAGCGCAGCTTGGATTCCCTCGACCAACTCGAGGACGCAAACTTTATTTTTACCTTCGGGAGGCGAAAGATTTTCGTCTTCACTGTGCAATTTTCCCTTGCGAAACTAAAATCAAAATCAGAAGTCTTATCATTGCCAGCAGAGACAACTTTAAAGGACAATAATCGTGTAACTTGTTGTGGCATGAAGTTTTAAGTTGGAGTTGCGTGTTGGATTTTACTAGAATGTGACGATTGTGCGGAAAATCGTAATTTGCGTTGGCAATAAATTTCTTTGTGAGGTGAAAAATTAAAAGACAAACCCAGTCGGGGAGATTTCGGACGATGGACAACGGAGCTGGAAGGAACCCGATGGCCGAAACGGTCTACGGGACCGAGGACTCAACGATGGTGATGTCGGAGAAGGTAAATTGGAAAAATCGATAGACGGGGCGATGAGGGAGGGGAAAGAAATTACACGAGACGGCGAGGAAAAAGTCCAGGAAAGATTAAACTTGCCATATGCCTTCCGCGTGAGCTCCACTCACGTTTGATATCAAGTTACAAAGTCTGTTCATTCGCGTTCGCCCGAAATTCGCAGAAAAAATCAAAGTGAATCATTGGATTTTCAATTGTTTCAGGTGCAATCACTTGCGGGCAGCATTTATCAAGAGTTCGAGCGGATGATTCAACGATACGATGAAGATGTTGTCAAAACTCTCATGCCGCTGCTTGTTAATGTCCTCGAGTGTCTCGACGCGGCTTACCAAACCAATCAGGAACAAGATGTTGAACTTGAGCTGCTGAGGGAAGACAACGAACAGCTGGTGACGCAATATGAGAGGGAGAAAGGTGCCAGGAAGCAGTCAGAGCAGAAGCTTCTCGACACCGAGGATTTGGCAGAGTCAGAGAACAAGGAGCTGGCGTCGAGGCTCGAGTCGCTCGAATCCATCGTGAGGATGCTCGAGCTAAAGCACAAAAACAGTTTGGAACATGCTTCGCGACTCGAAGAGCGAGAGGCCGATCTCAAGAAAGAGTATGGCAAGCTGCACGATCGATATACTGAGCTCTTCAAGACACACGTCGACTACATGGAGAGAACAAAGATGATAATGGGCAACTCGACCCACTCGCTCCACCAAAGCTCTGCGTCGGAACGTGTCGAGATGAACAGATCGATGCGGCTTCATCCGATGAATCGCTCGTCCGGTCCAATCTCGTATGGATTCGCCTCGCTAGAGAATTCCGTAGCGATGTTGGACACTGAAACAATGTGCAGCGGTCCACCAAGCTCGGCATCCGGAAGCGGCCCGCCTTCACTTCAAAACGAATTCGAAAACCTTCAGCCCGCTGAAGCAGTCGCCACATCACCACCAAGCGAAGTTACTAGTCCTACAGTTCCCCACGCCTCAACTGGTCGGAGCACCACGAAGAGTGAAAAGCGCTCAGCCAACACTCTTTACCAAGAGCTGTCGTTCCAAGATGATCAGCTCGAGAGCGAGGAAAATGAAATTACTGGAATGGTTCATCCAGGCGAATACGCAAGCTCAGGTAAGATTTCCTCTATTTTAACAGCGAATGCAACATCTCTACTAACTCAAACTTCCATTCGCGGTGCATGATCTCTCCTCGGACTACCAAACCTTCATCCAACGATTACAGTTAACGATAACTTCTTCGGTGAGTGTTTTATCTAACAAACAACAGCTAGAGTGAACTGCAGTGGATTTTGAATGATGATTTGTTCCATTACTTTTCAGGAATGGGCAAAGAGGTCGAGAACCTAATAATGGAGAACAACGAGCTGCTAGCTACCAAGTAAGATCCAATTTCTTATTTCGTTATCAGCAACTAACATCTAAATCATTTTAGAAATGCTTTGAACATCGTTAAAGACGATTTGATTGTGAAAGTCGACGAGCTGACTGGAGAGCTTGAAATTCTTCGAGAAGAACTCAACGCTGTCATTCAATCGCGTAACAAGCTGAAGGGCAAAGTTGGCGAGCTTGAAGACGATTTGAGAAAGGCAAAGGAGCAAATGAAACAAAGTACCGAGCACGAGGAGAATGACGACGTTCCAATGGCTCAACGCAAGCGATTCACTCGAGTTGAAATGGCTCGCGTTCTGATGGAACGTAACCAGTACAAGGAAAGATTCATGGAGCTTCAAGACGCAGTTCGTTGGACGGAGATGATGAGAGCGACAAAAGTCGACCAATTGGATAAGAAGTCAAAGCAGAGCGTGTGGAAGTTTTTTAGTAATCTCTTTAGCACCAATGACCGGCCACAAAGAGAGCCCCCTCCGTTGTTCAGAAACTCAGCATCAAGCGGAGAGGGGCGAGGATCACAGTTCCCTGCCATTGGTGCTGGACCGGCCTCAAGTGGATCGCAATCACTTGTGCTAGCTTCGAAAGATTTCAACGAGGGACACAGCTCGAACGACGGGACATCCGAGCGAGCTCAAGCGAGACGACGCGAGCAGTATCGACAAGTTCGAGCTCATGTACAAAAGGAAGACGGGCGGTTGCAAGCTTACGGGTGGAGCTTGCCTGGAGCTGCTGGAAAGTCAAGCCAGTCAGCGGGTAAATCTGGTCAACAAGGCGTTCCAGTCCCGGTGCCCGTTTATTGCCGGCCTTTGGCTGAGGCGAGCCCTCACATGAAAGTCTGGTGTGCGAGCGGAGTCAATTTGAACGGAGGATATACGAAAGACGGCGGTTGCGTTGTCGGAGCAAGCATTTTCTACTCACGACCTCAGCCAACCGCAACGCTCACCGATGTCACAACGCCAACAAACGAAGCGCCATCGGAGCTTGAATCGCTTGACAAACAAATGACGATGGCGATGGATCAAGTCGATCAAGATCAGCATCTGAGTAGCTACGTCTGGATATGTACGTCGACTCACTCTGCGAGCACTGTTACTGTCATCGACGCTAAAAATCCAGCGGAAGTCCTCGACTCGTTCCCGATTTGTCAGACCCACTTGTTATGCATTTGCACTGTGATCGGTGCATTGGAGATGGATTATAATATGCTTGAGAACAGCGAAGTGACAAAAGCTGGTGAGACGTTAGAAAAGCCTGGAGATCCCGGCGATGCTGACGAACTTGGCAAAGTTGAGTTCATTCGCATTCCTCAAGCTGCAAGCACTGAAGTTGAAGTTGCCGAAGATACGAACGGCGATATTGAAAAAGCAAGCGAAGCGTCGCCAGATGTTGAGGAAGATCCAAGCCTGTTGGATAACCCGACGTCTGTCGGCCCAACGATGTGGCTTGGTGCTCAAAACGGAATGATTTACGTTCATTCATCAGCAGCTCGATGGCGCCTTTGCCTTCACGCAGTTCAACTTCCTGACGCTGTTCTATCGATCGTTCATGTGACTGGTCGAGTCGTCGTCGCTTTAGCGAACGGTCAAGTTGCTGTCTTCAGGCGACAAATGACTGGCGAGTGGGATGTCAACAGTTACCATTTGATCACTCTTGGATCGCCGAAGCAGTCAGTTCGATGCTTAACCATCGTTGGCGACAAGGTTTGGGCCGCTCATCGCAATAGGATCCACGTTTTGGATCCGATTTCACTTAGCATCGTTCACACACTCGAAGCGCACCCTAGAAAAGAGAGTCAGATCCGTCAGATGGCAGCGACTGGCCTCGGAGTTTGGGTGTCGATTCGTCTCGACTCAACACTTCGTCTCTATCATTCCCACACTTACGAGCACCTGCAAGACGTTGACATCGAACCTTACGTAAGCAAAATGCTCGGCACTGGGAAGCTGGGATTCTCCTTTGTTAGAATAACTTCGCTCCACGTGTCTTGTGGTCGCCTTTGGATTGGAACGGGCAACGGCGTAATAATCTCAGTGCCATTGGTTGGAGACGGTAACGGTGAGTTGTTTGCATACTTCGAAAGCTTCAAACTAATTATCTTCGATCCAACAGTGTCGAGCATACCAAAGTGTTGCATGGCTCACTCGCAGCTTTCGTTCCATGGCCACCGAGACGCGGTCAAGTTCTTCGTCTCAGTTCCGATGAATCAGTCGTTGATTGCGACAGAGTTTCCGCTCTTCAACAAACCGGATATGCTCGTGATGTCCGGCGGCGAAGGCTACATCGACTTCCGATTGGGTGAGTTGCAGTTGAAATCTCTAGCCTGCTAATCGCTTTGAATCATTGGACATTTGAGAGATTAGAGAAACTTCCCGAAATTGATATTCAAAAGTCTCCTTGCTTGCTACTTAAGTTCAGTTTCCCTCACGTAGAATTTAGTTGAGGCTTCGTTTCTTGAAGTTGAAAGTGATTTTCGTTTGTACAATTTTAATTTTCTTTTTGTTTTCTTTTTTGATTTTCTCTCCACCGATGAAAATCGTCGTCGCCGCCAAAATCTAAAACATTTTCACAACTCGCTCACGTAACTTCCCAATCGCTTTGATCGACTTCGAACAATTAGAAGACGACAGTTCATCGTGCGATTCCACTTCCCATATTCTCATCTGGCAAATAACATCGGCCAGCCAGTAAAGGGAACGTCGGGCGTCGGTGGGTGAAGGAATCGAGTACTAACCAAAGATCCCATCGCACCAAATCATTACCACGCTTTTCCCATGACAAAACTTGATCTCTCACCCACCTTAGTCTTAGAAATGCTTGGCGCATCACAATGAGAAAGCTCCGAAAGGTAAAATGTTTCGTTTGTTGTAGTTGAGTAGCTTTGCTTATGATTAGCGACACTCGAGTTGAATGTTTCCACTTGCACCAGCTCCGTCTTTAGTTTGTCACTCTTCGCATTACTTCATTTGTTGCATGAACATCATTTGAATCTGTGTCAAATCCTGTGGCTAATCAATTGCTTTCCATTCATTCCCATAGGTGACGGCGACATGGAGAACAGCATCGTGCTGCAACCGAACGAGACGATTGAGAACAGAGGCGATAAGAGTTACTTGATCGTTTGGCAGGTCAACCAGTCATAGAAGAAAAGTGGATCGATCAGCTGTGATGAACTTTTTACCATTCAACGGACGCGAGAACAGAAAACTAAAGATTAAAAGTTTAAGGACGACTTTCTCTCCCACTTTGTTGTCATCTCGGAGGCAAATTAGTTGCTCGAGGGATGAAATGCTCAGCGCTGACTTAAAATTACTCCTTGTGAATATTCCTTGAAGACGATATTTAACCGACTCTTGCATTAATCTAAGCTACAGATGAAAAAGCATTTTACTGCTGCGCGCCTGATGAGTTTATTCTTAAGCTTTTTACCTCCCTCGACATTTGTTCCTTCGACCAGCTTCTCACTTCGACAGCAAAGTTTCGGTGCCAATTATAATTTCTTCATGTTATCCCTTCAGCTTTTCATCTCCATCACATCTTCCCTTGTTGTTGAGTAATTTATAATTTACGAAATTTATTTATTGATGATGTTTTTGTCTTAATCTTAGTCGCCACAGTTTGCGCTTAGGAGAATTCATTGAGAAACATTTGTATTATCGATTTCTTGTATAACCGAAGGTTTTTAATAAAATGAAAAAGGTGAAGTCGAAATAAACAAGAAGCCAAGTTTGAGTTTTGATTGGAGATAAAAAAATTTATTGCGTTTTTCAGTTTTAGATGTCTTCATTATTTTACATTGAACATCAAAGTCTTGTTGTTTCAAACCGTGAAACTCGATTTTTTGGGTTGAGAGCTACAAGCTCTTGTTTTCTAGTCGTTGAGAATGTCATCGACTTTTCCTGTGGCAGAGTTTAAATAAGTCAAAGACTCGATCATGCGTTGAACCTTTGGAGGATTCGCGGCTAAGCCGTCGTCCATTTCAAAATTGTGTTTCTCGAAAGCTCTGCAAAGAAAGCTTTTGGTATTCATCAATTTGTTTCAGTGAGTTACTCACTTTTTGATAAAATTGAAAGCTTCCGGTTTGAGTTTCTTGCATGAATAGAGAGACGCTGCTTGGTAGAGATCGTTCGCATTATCCTCGTTGACTCGAGCAAGCAGCTGAAGCTCGCAAAGGTTTTTGAGAGGCTGAACGTCGAACATGTCAGCGATCGCGAGCAACTCTTTCGCATTGCGGTCGAAATCGAGAATCTCCCCGCTGTAGATGAAGAGCAGAAAGTCGCGAAAAGCTTCTTTGGAGAAGTCTGCGATTGTCATCTCGTTCGTTTGATTTTCAACGAATGATTCGGACTCGAACATGCGACAGAAAACGCTGCTGCTGAGATGAATTGAATTAGATAAATTAATTTGGGAAAACTTTGAACGTTTGCCATTACCTAGAGCGTGCAAGAATCGCTTTGTGGACTTTGAACTTCTCTTCGCCAGCTGTTATCGTAAAATCAGAATGTCTCTCGTCAATTGTTGAATTCCTAGGAGGCGAGTCGAAATATGTCAAAATGACAACCTTGAAGGAGAATTTGTGTCAAATGGATGAAATTTAAGAGTTGTTTCGCTACGAAAACCTCAACTAGCAACACTAAGGCTCCGTTCTCTAAATAGCTTTCGATTCCGCTCTGGTAAATGAAGTCAAGGTTCGCTGGGGTTGTGATGTATTCATGGTAAGGATACATAAACCCTTCGACGTATTTAGCACCTATAACTTATTCCATAAAACTTCTTCAATAACGATAGAAAGAATTTTACCGCCTCGAGTTGTTGAAATCGTGATGTCGACTGGCAGATCACGATCGCTTGGAACCGACGAGAAGCAAAAGAAAGGCTTCACACACATGACAGTTCCAGTTTCGTTGACACAAGAACGCAGCTCCAAGGTTCTAAAATGAACAAACGCTATCAATTAAAAAGCTTATCGACTGGTTTTGTGGAAAACCGTTGAAAAATTCACCACGTGTTCAGTTTAAATTTCCAGGTAGAGATTTTACCCTTTGCCCATAATTAGAATGAATCATTCTTCTCTAGATAGATAGATTATCAGAACGCTGGTTTAGACTGTCCTATTAGGGTGTTAGGCAGCCCTCCAGCTAAGAGAGCAGTGAGGCAGTGTCAGCGCCTCCGTGATACTCTCACCCACAGATACTACGATTGCTCGCATTATAATCCTTCCGGGATTCGACTCTTTCGGGTTCATTCTTCTCTGCAAAGAACACAGTTTCAATTAAAACCCTTTTGTCTCTACTTACATCTTCATGTTCCCCCAAACCTTCACCGAATCGGAACGATAAGGCAAACGTTCATTCTTGAATTTATCGATCGTCCATGTGAACTCAGCGCCGGCTTGGAACTCGCGACGTGATTTGAAGGTTCTGCTGGTGACCGTCGTCGATGACATTTTATTAGTTTAGTGTTTAAAATCACATTAAAATCGCTTGAAGCTAAACGAACGTGAAACTAGTTTGCTTTGGCTCTGCTGTGCCGACTTTAGCAATCACATTTTCCTTCTCATTTTCTGTTCTGCCATCTTTTGCGCAATCGTTTCGATGGTTGTGTGTCCATGAGCGGCTCATTCGAGCCGGCGGCGTAGAGCTGACAAGTCAAGTTGTTTTGAGAGAGAAACATTCCTTTTTTCGAGGACTCATCTAACACTGATCGAACTGTAAGACGCCATCGTACTAACTGATAATCGCCTCACCATGTTGTCAACCGTCGTAAGAAGTGCAGTGCGTCGATCGTTCTCGACAACATCGCAATTGGGAGCCGCTTCGAATCTCACAGTTCGCGATGCTCTGAATCAGGCGATTGACGAGGAAATGGAGCGCGACGAGCGTGTCTTCATCCTCGGCGAGGAGGTGGCGCAATACGACGGCGCTTATAAAGTAAGTTCAACCTCGAGAGTGGAGATTCAGCGACTTTTTCGCTGTGATTCCTTCTTGTTATGCAATCATGTTGATCAATCCGATTGTCGAACGTCATCACTGACAAGACTCGGGTTAAACTGCTGATCCCAGCGCTTTCTAACTAAGCGTCCTCCGTTTTAGGTGTCACGTGGATTGTGGAAGAAGTACGGAGACAAGCGAGTCATTGACACACCAATCACTGAAATGGGTTTCGCGGGAATTGCCACCGGCGCAGCCATGGCCGGTCTTCGTCCCATCTGCGAGTTCATGACCTTCAACTTCTCCATGCAAGCCATCGATCATGTCATCAACTCCGCCGCTAAGACTTTCTACATGTCGGCTGGCAAAGTCAACGTTCCAATCGTTTTCCGTGGACCTAATGGAGCTGCCATGGGTGTCGCTGCTCAACATTCACAATGCTTCGGTGCTTGGTACTCGCATTGTCCGGGATTGAAGGTCCTCTCACCGTACGATAGTGAAGATGCTAAAGGTTTGCAACCATTCGGTTTATTCAAAGGTTTTGACTGAAACTGGTTTTCGTTTTAGGTTTACTCAAAGCTGCCATTCGTGACCCCGATCCCGTTGTGTTCCTCGAGAACGAGCTCGTCTATGGCGTTGCCTATCCCGTCCCCGATCAAGTTTTAGACAAGGAATTCTTGTTGCCGATCGGAAAGGCAAAGATCATGCGACCTGGCAAGCACATCACCCTCGTGGCGCATTCGAAGGCTGTCGAGAACTGTTTAGAAGCGGCGAAGGAACTTGCCGGCAAAGGAATCGAAGCTGAGGTCATCAACCTTCGCTCGCTTCGTCCAATGGACACTGAAACGATTTTCAAGTCCGTTCAGAAGACTCACCATCTCGTGACAGTTGAGCAAGGATGGCCACAAAGCGGTGAGTTGCGCCCTCGCTTCCATTTCTCGATTTTGCGTTGCTAAACGTTGCTGTCATCCACAGGAATCGGCTCTGAAATTTGCGCTCGCATCATGGAGCACGAAACATTCTTCCATCTCGATGCTCCCGTGTGGAGGGTTTGCGGAGTTGACGCGCCAATGCCCTACGCAAAGACGCTCGAGCAAGCCGCTTTGCCACAGACGTCTGACGTCGTTCACGCGGTCAACAAAGTGCTGGGCGTGAAATAAGCGAAAGTCTGCTGCAGACTTGACATCTTCTCCTCCACATAATCTCCAAAGTTTCCTTCGTTTCATCTTCCCCATTCTTTATTTAATGAAAAACGAAATCATCGCAAACCGTCGGACGCTCACTTTAACTTATTTAGAGGCAATCGCACCGTCTCAACGCTTAAACAAAGCGTTAAGATTGTTAGTCTGTAGAGTTTCTCCTTAAATCGCGTCCACGAGATATTTGAACATGATCTGATTGTGATTTGTCGCCCACCCGGCTCGTTCATTGAATCTTAAGTCAGAAGCTTTAAGCCTCGCTCTGCTCCATCAAATGGAAAATTTCTTCCCTTTCCCATCTTTCCCCACGAGCTGATCCCTTCACAAAGTTGGGCGCTTGAAATTGAAAAAGAAAATCATGAATTTACCGCATAAAATAATTAATTACTCACAAATCCCGTCTCGAGTTGGACCTTTCGAGCGATCAAGCAGAAACAAAAGGAAATTCTTGATTGACCGGCGTGAGCAAAGCTGCACGTCGCCCCATGAGAGAAAATTTTGTGCTGTAAATTGTAAAAAAAGTTATGAAAGTTAATTAAATGAAAAATCGAGAGAAGTGAAGTTGTGGAATTAGAAGTTTGATTAGATTTTCTCAATAAGTCGAATTGCATTTACAGGAAAATTGTTGGCATCCAGATGAGCATCTGAATTCTGCTTCAAACAGGAAGCAGAGGAATGTTTGTAAATTTCATTCAACTCAGTTACAGAGAGAAAAGATTTGCAAAGAACAAACAAACTGAATTCTGCTGAAAACGCTCAATCTGGGCTGGAGATTGCTTCGTTGTAACTGTTGGAACATCAAAGAGCTGAGATTGAATTTCGACATACTTGTTTCTTATCTCTAACGTTCACCGTCTGCAGCGTTATCAGCGTTTCAACTTTGCATGGTGTGATCTTCTTGCAGGACCAATAAAGTTTATGGTTGAAAGACGAAACAGATGACAAGCAGAAACCCACAAAATTTCCTCGCGTAAGATTTCACTGAACGGTGGTTTACATATTTTTAGATTTATGCATTGAGGTTGATTTGTCACGATCGCGATAGACTTTGTCGAATGCTATAAGAGAAGACAAAACTCGCTGCTCTGCTATAATCGGAGAAAGAAGGTTGACCGCTTCAAAAACATCATGTGATCAAGCCATGTCAGATTCTACATGACACACTAATTAAGACTGACATTGATTGCACTAATTAAACAACTAGACCAATCATGTATTAAAGTTCCAAATCGCATCAATTAGCTACCAACACGAGCTTTTCAATTTCATCTGTCGTTCGCTGTTAATTTTTGCTTCTGTCGAACGTCAATTAGTTTCGATTGGAATGGCGATGAACTGGAATAATCGAGTTTTGCTCAAGTAAATTCAATTCTTTCATCGCAGGATATAATTCGAGGATAAATTCATTTCGAAAGTTTTAATTTTCATTGAATTCACAAAAAGTTTTGGTCTTGTCTTTGACGCCCCCGCAATGAAGCCTCGTTTCTCCTTCGCATTTCAAGTTGTTCGAGACTCTTCGACATGCTTCCTGTCATTGACAATGAGGAAAATATAAAAGTTCTTCGTTCTCATTCGATTTTAATCCTCTTAGTCGAACGGTAGAGAGCATGAGATCGTCTCATTGCTTTTGCAAGGAAAACTTTCTATGCTTACATTCCCCCGGATAGTTTTCATCTAAACGACGCTTTGATGATGTTTGATTTTAATCTACTAATTATTTCAGCAATATCTGCTCGATGAGTTCTAACGACAATGGAATTTCTGCGCTCCACAGTGAAATCTACTGCACTTAATTAACCTCAGAGCGGAAGGAACGCATGCGATAAGCTTGTCAAAGGATTCCAGAGATTAATGGCAAAGACATTGCTAGCTCGGTGCAAATGATTTTCTGCTGTTTCGTTAGGTTGAATGTCTAGTAAATGCAATGAAATTTGTCCAGTCTCCAGATCAGATTTTCCGAAAGACGCAATTTGATATCAATTTGTCAAATAATATTTCAAGACTTAGATGAGCAAATACGTAAGCGGTTTTGCGTCGTCGATTTGTCAGGTGATTGGGTTTCAGATTTATTTGTCAGTTCCATCATGCAAACATCAAGCTTGTTTATTGTGAACGTCATCATGCGAACAGTCAGAGTGACCACTTGAAGGGTCTAAACGTTCCATGTACGTCATCCCTTAATAAAATTAAATTCATTCAGCAGATTTGAGGGAAAGATTTTAACAATTTCTACGTAAGGCAAAATATCTCGACTTTGTCTAATTGAATTATTAGAGTGCAGTAGAGCGAAAGAGCTCATAACACAACTTCAGATATTGGAGTTCTCCTAATCATCGGTGCGCATTGTTGCGTTATGGATTTCAAGTTGTTTGCTCACACAAAGTCGAACGAGAACATGCATTGCGTGCTCTCATGTGGAAAATGCTTTCACCTCTAATCGGTTTCCTCGGAGACGCGCATTGCTATGCGTTTGTCAAACAAAATTCAGGGAAAAGGAGCTCGAAGCTCTTCGATTCCGTTGTAGGAAGATTTGTTGTTCACAAAATATTCAAGTAAGAAGCAAAATTCATTTGCGTCAAAAACCAGCTCAGCGTAGATACTGACAAATCTACGTCTAGGCGTTCTAGGTTTAATCTGGCTGGCGTTGCTAGCGTCTCACCATATATTTAATTGTTCACATATGACTATTCTGCGCCCAATCACAAATGGATCGAGTTACCGTGCCATGAAGCCGCTCAAAGCTTTTCATCGGCAACCGATTATTTGCGAACATTAAAGCTTCCGTTGCTAGCCGACGAAAGCAGCGAGAGAAGATTTTCCTGTTCCTACCTCTCGATTTCTACTGTTCGGTGACGACGACGACAATATTTGGAGATTAAAATTCATTCAACGCTCCAAGCTTTTAATAAAGCGATTACGACGAGATTGAAAACTCGAGCCTGCAACTGTTTTGTTTTCGGATAATTAGAAGCGATGTTCACGTTCTAAAGGCTGCCGATGCCATGCGAAAGAGCTCCCAATGAATAACGAACGAATTGATTAAAAATTTCGTGCCGAGAACAAGAAACTCAATTTAAATTTAAAATGCTTGTGAGTCACTTGCATGCATCGTCTCTTGGTATTTATTGTCACTTAATAGATAATGCTTCGATCGGAACGAGAAGTGTTCGACATGGTGCAACGTCGGTCGTGTCTTCTCCCCCGTCACGCCAATAAATTGCAATATCATGCTCGCTTCACAGTCGCAACTTTTGCGGGAGACGCTTCTTCCCAACTTCGGAGAACTATCACAATTCTCGAGCTCGGTGTAAATGATAAATTGGATCCTGAGTCGAGAAAATAAAAAGTCTGCATGAAGTGGCGCACCAGATGGAAGCGCCTCAGCCAAAATCGAGTGAATAAAAATGACATTCATTCGGGAACATAAATTAGAAAAAATTGCATTTTTATGGCTCATAACTTTCGCTCGTATCGGGGACGCTGAATCGTTCGCTTTCAATTTATTCCGGCTACCAAGTGCTGGCTGCAATCCGAACGCTTCAATCTCGACGGATGTGGAAATATGAAAATGGCAAAAACGCTTCCGAGTCGTCAATATGCTGTGGCGGGAGTTGCATTTGAATGCTAAAACAGGAAGCAACGGAAAACGAACAACCTTATGAATTGGCTTCGTTTGAAAGTTTCGACTTCAGTTTGATAGATCAAGTTTGCATTACATTATGAGCACAAACTATCAACCCCACGATTTGAGTAAATCAAAGTTCTTTTACCAGTCCGCAACATCAAAGCCGCTCGGTTAGCACACAACTATGCTGCTAGTTGTTTAGCAATGCTTAAGCGACGAGTGTTCGCCCAGATGGTAGAGCCAGAGAGAAGCACTTGAAGACGAGGAGAAGCCACTTGGTTGTTTGCATTGCAAAGACAATATTGCCATCATCGAAAGCTTTCAGCAAGCAAGCGGAGGAAGAAAAACTTTGCAAAATTGAATTTAAAGAGCGTCAGCGTCTCATGTGGAGGATACTTTGTTCTTTATGGCACATAGACGAGCAACAGTGGGTCTTCTGGTTGGAATTTAATTTTGTTTGAACAACTCTATAACCCATTTTTCTTCATGAAAAGTTCTTCTCGCTCTCGGGGCGACTTGCGGCGGCTCTCCCGCTCGACTCGTTGGCGAGGAAATTCAATTTGGTTAATGCCTTTTCTGCTCGTTCTCTCGTCGCCAGAGCTCGGGAATTGTAATTTCCATCATGTTTGCAGGTGAGAAGGAAAAGAGGTTAGAGAAAGAATAATTTCATAAATTAATGTCTGCACGGGAATTTACATCTGCGTGGAGAAAAGCGTTTCCGGCCACAATTGCTCGTGTGCTGAGGTGCACCGCAGACAAAGCTGTAATTAATATTGCTCTAAGCAAGCAATTTTACATCTTAGCGCTTTTCTCATGTGGTTTAATTTGTTTTCGGTTTGTTAATGCGTCGGTCTCCCTTGATCCTCTCGAGCAACTTTCGACACTTTCTGTCTGAGGTGCAATCTAGTAGATTTTCCAATTTGTTCAAACTGAGCCATTGTTGAGATGGAACTTTGTCCGAAACAAACAAACACCTTACCGACACGTTCTGATTGCAGTGAGAAATTAAATTTTCAGCAATTCGAGGGTGTAGGGTGAGAAGCTATTGAATGGAAAGTTGTTTCGTTTGCTTCTGAACTGGAGCGAAAAGTGCAAAATATCCTCATTGAATTAATTAAACTTTATCGTTATATTGTAACATAAAACTGGGTAGCAACATCACGAAGCCAACAACCCTTCGGTTCCTCTCGACAGAAGCAACACAAGTTGAATCTAAAACAACTTTGCACTGTCTGTTCGCAATGGTTGCGGGCTTTTCCGGCCAAGTGCAAATAGAAAAACTTTTTCATGAAGCAAATTTGAAAATCGGAAAGCGCAAAAAAAGGAAAACGCTTCCACCACCCAACAATTAGCAACTCGAGCAGGTAATGCAATTTCGAAAAGTTCTTCTTCCATTTCTGGGGGAAGCATAAATATTCATTTAAATAAACAAGGCAAAAAGTTGGTCGTGGAGAGCTCAAGTTACTCCCTCACGACCTTTATCCTTTAGACTCAATTAACCCAATGTCCCCAAGCGCTTTCATGTGCACACAAACCACTCGTGTACATAGTTCAATGTGCACTTTATCTGCTCAATCAGTAAGAAGAACTGCAAATTACTCCAATACTTCAGATCCACGCTAGGGAAGCTCTTGTGACGATCGACATCATGTGACGTTCGTTACACAGACAAACGTTTAATTAGCGAAACATTTCAGGAACAGACAAGCTTGCCAAGCAAATTCCCTTAATACTTTAAAACCATCGTCGACTCTTGAACTCTTAACTGACTGCCGCTCTGAAGCTGAGACAAACACTATATGGCGGAAAAATTATTTCCAGCTACTCAACGTCAGTCAACTCCTGCATTCGCTACAACGGAACAAAAATTGTTTCTCGATTCTTTACAGTTGGAGGAATGAAATCAATTTACAATTGAGTAAACAAGAACATCATGTTAAAGTAGCTGAAGGGAATCAAGTGCTTTCGGTTGCGAGAATGCTACATAAAGCGAATTTCAAACGCGAGGAGAGATCGTGCAATGCGAAAGGAATTTAGAATAAGAGAAACAAAAAGTTTTCAACGTAATAAAATATGAAGTTTAAATGAAAAAAGTTTCGCTCCGAGTCGCGCTTGAATATACATAGGAAAGTCTTATCCTTCGTGGAAATTCTTTGCTTCAATTTGTTGACTTCGTCTTTATTGCGAGCAAGAGAAAATTAAAAACTAGAGTGATGGCTACCTAATTTCTTTGAGCGCTCTCACGAGATGTTAACAACTGTGAGAGTTGGGGAGATTGCGCAGGTTCGATAGCGATACAGTTTTCTAAAGCATAGCTTTTAATATTTGTCATCCTCCGTCCTCTGCTTTTTCTCGATTATCAGATTTCGTCTTCGAATGTATTTTGCCTTCACTGGGAAAAAGAGATCTGGGTTGACTGTCGTCTTCGTGTTGTCCATGAAGATTCTTTCTTTGCCTTGCTTCTTGATCAGTTTGAGGGCGATGCTGATTGCATAGCCGGTAATGAGCGTGATTAGAAAACCGATAAGGGCTGCGTACATGTAACTAATTCTATAGATGTATAAATATCTGAAACAAAAAAATTGCCATCAGTTTAAAACTTACTATGAATATTGAGCTTACGTTTTTTCTGCTCTTTCATCTGCCGCTGTTGAATTTCTTAATATTCCGCCAAACTCCGAACAATCTTCGATCGAGAACTCCAACTGTCGATCACTTGGAGGTTTCGGACTGAATCCAAGCCACGCTGAAAGGCCTATGCCAATAAGAAGCGCAGGAATTACTCCCCACTCGTTTGCTCGCTCTGTCATCATGCCTAAAGTGAACAGTGCTAGCAACGGTCCGCCAAAGACTCCAAAGAGAATGAGGGAAGCTTGCAAAATCCCACCAAGAAATTGAGCAATGAAAGCACCAGCGATGCAAATCATTCCATAAATACAAGCGATGCATTTTGATAGAACAGCTGATGTCGATGTCCAAGGTTTCTTCTTGATCTTCAAATAAAGTGGCTTGAAATAATCTTCGAGTGCTACAGTTGAAAGCGCATTCAGCGTCGAACTGACACATGACATGGTCCCGGAAAATATTCCAGCGACAAATAGTCCAGCCAACCCCGGGATATGACCAAGAGCATCGCTAACGTAAATCGGCATGTTTTGATCCCTCGACAAAATTCTACCCTGCAACAGCGGATCACAAGTTTTGTAGTAGTGATAGATTACAAGCCCAGAAAGCAAAAGTAACAGCGACAGAAATAACACGATCGGTAAACTTATCAACAAAGCTGCTTGAGCTGATTTGAGATTCCGTACTGTCAGTAACCTCTGAACCTGTGCTTGATTAGCTGCAACGGTGGACGTGTAGGTGAAAGCGTTACCTATTAGAATAGTCCACCATGTGTGTCTGACCGTTGGATCTGGGTTAAAACTAAAAGATAAATTACAGAATTCTGTACAAAACTCTTCCATACTGAACTCACTTCCACAATTCTAATCGATTTCCTTCATCAGCCACTTTAAATACTTCCGTGATCCCTCCAGCGTAGATGAGTCCACTGATCACCACTGCCAACAAAGCGGCAAACATAAGAACAGACTGGAAAACATCCGTCAACAGAACAGCCTTCATTCCTCCGATCGTAGTGTATAAAGTACAAACAATTCCGACAAGAAGAATGGACCAAGATCGGTTGAGGCCCGTTAGGGGCTCAACTATAAGAGCCGGAGCATAAAGCACAATTCCCATATACATAATCATCTGAAGTGTGTAACAGATCGAAGCTACAAGTCTGGTGGCCTTTCCGAACCTTCTCTCCAAATACTAAAGATAACAAGACAGTTAAATTAACAATCGATAAGACGTTGAGCACTCACACCTCAAAAGCGCTCATTGCTTGCAGTTTATAAAAGACAGGAAGATATAAATATGCGATGATTGGCGTTGCAATGGCTTTTTAAAAGAACAGTTTGATCTACATATGTATAAATAACCTTCAGGTACAGTTATGAAGCTTCGCTTACCGTGCGCAACATTGAGCAAATAAAAAATTGTTCCATACTCATAAATTTCTCTAGAGAATCCGAGAAGAGTAGTTGAGCTCATAGTGGTTGCCATCACGCTGAATGCTACAGGCAGGATCGGCATAGATTTGTTAGCCATTAAATATTCCTGGAACGGATTTTCGTCACAGCAAAACAGATTCAAAAGTGTCGCTTACAATTGCCGTTTTCTGTCGACCTCCGCTGAAACGAGCGTAGACTCCAATGCCCGCCGAAATCAACAGCGTCGATGCAAACACAACATAATCCCAAACTCCAAACACCATCCTTAGAAACTGATGTTCAATGCAATCACTGAGGCAGTTCGCTTAATAATGTGATAGCCCACTCGATTCACGGGCTTGAGTTCGGTTATCTTCCGCAATCCCATTTGTTAACAATGAATTTTTTGCCAATAAATGACAGAAAGATTAGATAATTTAAATGCAGAACTGTATTGCGTATTGATTAAAATTTGATTTGCAATTTGAAAAGACAGAAAGCGTTTTAAGAATCTAAGTTTTTTGCACTATTCTCAATATAAAGAATTCTAATTTCAAAGTGTCGAACGGAAACAATTTGACATGATAAGATTTTTAAGTCAAAAAAAGGGTCTCATCAGTCTTTGAAGACCTTAATTTCACATCATTCCCACCTTGAGAGCTTTGAATTTTTTTAATTTAAGAGAGAAATGTTTTAATGAAAAGATATACAATTTTCAAAAGACATCATCGAAGCAAAAGAAAATTTCTTTTCATTTTCACTTTCACTTTTTCACTCAGATTTTAATTAATTTTTTTCTCTCTCTCTTTCGTCCTTTCAGGGAAAGGAAGAAATAAAATCCTAATGAGGAAACTTTTAATTTCCAACAGAAGCGAGATGAGAAAGATAAGCTTGGATCGAATCTTTTATGAGAAATATTTAATTATGAGCGTTCTCATAATGGAAAAGCCGGTTTCGTTGTCGAGCTGAGGAAAGGAAAACAGCTAATTGACGAATTCAGATTATTACAATTACTTCAATGGCAGGGCTTGTTGTGTTTTCTTCACGAAGCCATTGTAATGTCTGCTATTTTCACTCAAAGCCCCGCTCTAATAAGCCTCCATAAGTCTTCAACCCTCTTTCATAAAAATCCCATTCACAATTGAGTTGTTTGCAATTTTTATTAAGCAGCATCGCTTCGCTTCTCCTTCCGACAGTATCGCTTTCTATCGCATTTATATGCATGAGGTAGAGTTACACATGTTTCCACCGTACGTGTCTGTATTTATAATCTCCGGGCGTCTTCCGGCAGCAACGAGGTCTTCATGCATCCAGGCAGTTCCTCAAACAAAAGCATAAACACTCATCGTCTTCCAACTAGCAAATTGTTCCGCGTTCTGTAACGGATTCATGTGAATAGCGAATGCTTTCAACTTAATGTCTTTATTCAACAGATAATCTTTTGCTCTCGGCGTTTCTGGAAACTTGCTCTTCTATCTACCGGTGCCTTGTACAACGGATATTTATGCAAGCAGCCTTTCCAACCAGCTCTCATAGTCTTCTTCATCCACTCCCGCACCTTTCTGTAATTTTATCTTTAATGTTCCATCACTCCCCACTACCCTTCACCATTTATGACGACGATGATGTTATTATTATTTTTACTGTTATGTCCTCGCCTCATTCAAAGACTAACAGCTTTACTTTCGTCGGAGCGGAACAGCCGGAAACTTTTTGGGCCATTTCGCAGTTATTAGCTTCCTCGACGGGAACATGAATGGCTTGCAAATTTGCTCACCTTAATTTTGAATTAGAATGTTTCCCCGCGCGAACCTTCGCAAATCACAAATTCCACACGCAGAGATATTTTCAATAAAAAAATAATTTTCACGGATGTCGCGCGTAAAATTTTAATTTGATTCTATTCGCATGCTGCTGTTGATCGAGCGAGCACTCGCTAGGCTGTAAACAAAGCGTCGAACTTACTTGGTGTAAAAACTGTTCTGATTAAATTTTAATTGAATTAACATTGTGCGATCAAAGAGCGATGTGAACAGGGATTGGAATCTGTTTAGTCAAAAGATTCTGAGTTGCAAACTTCTCAAATTGAAGTTAAATTTAATGATCGAGTTTAAAATGTGAAATCCCTTTTTTGTTGAGCCCTGCGAGCACTTTTGACTCCTAGCGCTATGACGCGAGTTTCTCTGACATGAAATTATATTTTTTTTCTGCTTCATCTTACAACGTCGCCGTGCAAATTGTTTTCATGATACAGTTTTACGAGCGTTTCTGTCGTTTATTCGCTCGTTAGCACGTTGATATAAGGTGGAAATTGGAAAATTGAATCGAGCGCAGTGCTCCGCAAAAATTATTTTGCATTACATCGGAATTGAATAAAATTCCCGCATCCCGCCCCAAAGCAAGTTGAAATGTTAAAGCTGTCATCGACGGATGGTAAAAGCAACTGCAAGCGATGATGATCCGACCAGATGAAAAGCTGGAACGGTGAATGGAAACTTTTCTGCGGAAAACTTCGTTTTTAATTAAAGATTAAACTTTTGTTCCATCTTCATCGTTCTGAATAGAGCGAGGGAAAAAAACAAATTGAAGTTTTTTCATCTGCGTTTCAACGGTGTTGCTGACGAGGTGAGACGGAAAAACTCTTGAAAGTTATGGGTGATAGTGCAATTGGTGCAAAAGTTTGCATTTCTGCCATCTGGAAACTCAAATTTCCGGCTTGAGAGAAAAGACGCGCTCGAGCACAAAGCAGTGCGATGATGTCTGTCTCGAATATTCATAATTTGCTAGAAGGACTTGTTGGTTTCTGGATGAAGAATTTCATGCATATTTTTGAACGCGAGCCAGGTTTAAATCGCACAGTCGACTCCGCATCGTTTTCACCGAAAAACTTTTCACGTTTCAACTTTTTCAGACCGTCAACATCATCGTATCGCCATGCCAATAGTCATTTTGTCATTCATCCTTTTTTCCAGCGTTCCACCTGCCATCACGTCTAGTCCATACATCACCGGAAAAAGCTCCTGCCTCTGACGACAGTGAGAAAAATGTAAAATGCATAATGCTTGGTTTCGTTGCAGCAGATTATTCTCGATTCGGGCTGCTGGAATGACAATGCTTCACTGCTGTCGTGTCGGCGAGATTTAGCGCACTCAATCAAAGTTGTTACATCGAGATTTTTGAAGCAACGAAGTTTGTCATTTGTAAATATTTCGGTGAGAAATATAATTTTTGTCATCATATCAAAGCGCTGGAAGCTTTTGAAAAAGTTTGTTCGGAATAATAAAAAGTTTATGACTTCCAATGACTAAAACACAGAGCTCGTTGAGCGGTGAACGAAAAAATGGCTAGAGGCAGCTTTGGGGAGAGTGAGGACAACTAGCTGTAAATGTAGCGACAACGAGAGAATGATTATGTGTGAAAAATGAATACGATAAAGTTCTTTGCGGAGAGGAAGGAAGCTTCCAACTTTTTCCATGTCGCTGAGAAGACGAGAGACAGCTCACTGAAGACCTCGTCTGCTCATCGATCCAGAATCATTAATTTACATTGTGAGATGTCAGCGTGACACTTGCAGAATGCAGCAGGAAACTTTTACATCATCACGACGCTGTCGAGCGAAAAAGCAACGAGATACGTGATGAAAAATTCAATAAGTTAATGGCGAATTGAAGGATTACAAAGCAGTGTCTTAGACGTCAGCCTCAGCTTGTCATCCAACTGCAAAGTGAAGCAAATCGATAACGTCTCATGTCATGTAAGTTTACCATCGTTAATCCAAGCTCGAAGCTTTTTTTATCCGAATATGTCATCATAGTTTGTCCTTGTTCACACAGAGGTCGAAGGAACATCAGAGTTAGAGACTTTGATAGGTCGAAAGAGCAGCCGTTCAGTGAACAAGCAGATTAATTACAAAGAATGTCACCAGATACTTGAGTAATCGGCAAGCGAATGATACTTTGATGCGGTTCTGCCAGTTCGTGGCAGCTTATATTGAGCACCATTCAGACTGCAATTAGATTGAATGGGAAACTACTTGAGCTTTTGTTTGGTTCTGTGTCGAGTTGGATTTATTCATGTTTGATTGAGCTTTTGTGGGTAAGACTCTTCAATGCTGAGACTAATCGAGAAGCAACTGAATTGAATTCCCTACAGTAGAACGAGAACTGCGGTTAGAGAAGCCGAGAAACGCAAGAAGTGGAAACGGAAGAAAATTGATATTTATTTTGTATTAAGAGGAAAATCCGTGCTTCGTCTCAAGACACACAATAAAGTCAACCGAGCCGGCAGCGCTAAAACAAATGGCAAATGAAATTAATTTCCTATCTATTTCTGGTTTTGCAACATCAATTTTACGGGACATTAAAGTCAGAGCCATCGAATTTAGACGAAGTGTGAGAGTTTGGGAGTTTTTCAATTTGAATTTGTGAAGATCGAGGGTCGGGAGAGCGAAGCGTGCGGAATTAAGCTTGGCGTTAAATTATGGTTTTTGGTTCCGCAATGGCAGAAACGAAAAGTTACGAAAATAAAGCCAAAAATGATGGGAAAACTTTCTATTTGAGGTTTAAGCTTTTTTAAAACATTTTTACTGCCAAGAAACAACATTCTTTAATGCCTCGCAATGCTAATAGATTGCAAATTTTCTTTTCAACTTCTCCCCCATCCGCTACATTAAAACAGAATTACGATCAACAATGTTTTCATTCACCCCGATAAGTGAGATGAGGAGACGCTTCGAGTTTGTCAGAACTTTGTTTTCTATGCTTTTATGGGCGTAATTTTATGTGTGAGCACTTCACCTTAATTCAAAGCGAACATAAAATTGTGAGCTTTCTCTCAACCCGCAAATCCATAAATGTGTATTGAGAGGTTTGAGGCTTTCGTAAATTACGTGACGTTGTAAAACGAGGCTCGACAGTAAACTTCTTGATTGGCAGTAGAAAGTAAGAAATGAGCAATTTGGTAGGAGAAACTTACGTAAATTGAAAGCTTTAACGAGCTTTCGTTAAATCCTTGTGACGTAAAGTCCTTACTTGGCCAACCTCAGAAATTTATTCGACTTTTTCGTAGCAGCCGAGGATTTTTACCGGCGAAGTTCTCTCTAGTTGGCCATTGAGGCGGAAATATTTTTTCTGGTGATGAATAAAGCCGCAGTGAGAAAAGCTCGACAATAAAAATTAAAGCAAAAGTTATTTCGAGTGAGTACTCAGACGCCGCCCGTTGCATTTGTGAGCAGAAACAAAAGGCTTCTGTGAAGTTTTCTGAATTGAATCGGGGAAGTTCGTGAGCGCTGTGTGACATGGCGAGAAGGAAGCTTTCAAAATTTTCGAAGCTTCCAGATTGTTTCATAATAAAAGCTCTTGAAACGGAGAGTGTCCCCAGTCTAACAGTTTCAATATAAACAATTCACTGTCCCAGTTGTGATCACACAAAAAATAACAAAGCGCCGAGTTCCGAGAGAACCGAGATTGCGTTGTTCGTGTTGTCACAAGAGCGCGCTAAACATGAAGAAATGTTATTGCGCCGCTGTTCGTGTGCAACAAAGTTTGCGTGCAGCTCAAACAGAAAACAAAATTAATAACAAACTAAAACAACTTTTGTGCATTTTGCTCTTAGAGCGATAGAAGCAAAAAATATTTCAATATCAAAAGTTTATTCTGAAAAGTGCATCGAGCAGAGCATTGAGTCGGAAAACGAAAAGGAAGAAGCAAATTTCTTCAGAAAAAGTTTTATTTTTTATTTCCAAACTCCTCGAGCTTTCATTGCACTTTTTCTTCATAATATTTATTTCATAGCTTTGAATAGCTTCGGGTCTTGTCTTCCAAGAATTTCAATCAGACGAGCAATGTGCTTTTAATAAGCGCATTGCTGTCATCGCTTCGCCTAAATCGGCTTGATGAACGTAAAAAATCTCTCCGTGCCTGCTCATCAAGCTCACCCTTCGCTGTTAATTCCACTGAATTCATCTGACAACGATGCGGTTGAAAATTGTAAAATCCCATTCTCGATTGTCCCAAAACGACCGCAAAAAAGCGTGAGTCAGTGAAGTACAAAATGGGAAACCCTTACACAACAAGCCATTCATCATCAATCCAATTAATTCATTTCATATTTACTGCGGTGGAAAAAACTCTCCGCTGAATTATTTGTTGACTATTTAATCGAACTGCTGGTGCTGGTGCGGCCTGTAATGATTTTTTTTAATTGGAAAAATGTTCGGAATATTTCTGCCGTCTCTCGCACTCAGTCTTCTTGCCTTGGAGCGTTCAACCGTTGGATGTGATGGGAATATGAAGCAGAGTGAAATTAATATTTCGGCAATGAGGAGAGAAGAAGAAATAAATTCCAGAGGCGATGAACCCTCAAAGTTCTTGGAGAACAGGAAAGAAATGCTAACATCAAACGCTCGCTCTTGTGCGTTTTGCTTTCTTTCTTTTCCACTCCTCAGCTTCTTTCCATTCTTTCTGTGTCTCCTCCGTCGTTTGGGGACGAGTGAGAAGGGAAGTCTACCTTGTGCTGCAAATTTGAGTCTTGAGGAAAGGCAAAACTTTTTCTTTCTTTCTTCTGCGAGGAAGTTTTGTTCAAGGGAGATGAGAATTCACGCCGAGCATTCTTCCTCTTCCTCTTTCAACAGCTTTCAAACTTTGAGCTGTAAATTAAAATTGTCCTTAGTGGAAGATTGTCACGAGGCCCGTTGTGATTTTGTCTTCCTTCTTTCGTTTCGCAAATAAATTTGTTTATTTTAAGCAATAAATCCCGCTACAGTGACGTTGACCTCAAACTTTCGTCTCGTTCGATTGGTCGGGAAAACATTTCGCCCTTTGATCCTTTCGGTCCACAAAGCTTTGCAACGAATGTAAAGCGTTGCGCTTCAACTCCACGACCGTAAAATATAAATTATTATACATTGTACAACTAAGAGGGCATCACTGGATTCGATAACAGGCTCCAGACAAACTTTCGAGCTGGAAACCATATAAACATTCTCATGGTTACACTGCTGAAATGTAGCGAGCCCAATTTTAAGTCTTCGTCCGTCCCGCTCGTAACAAACATTCATAAATTTAAATCCACATTAATCATCATGAAGCCATAAATACAAACATGCTTCTCCACTCACAACAAATGCGGATCCTCCATCCAATGGAAAGTAACTTTTTCGTCGCTGTTGATGCTAGCGGGAAATCGCAAGAGATGCATTTTTAATAATTTTCATGAAATATATATTTAAAGCATGCAACCTAAAAAAAACTATTTGGAACAATAGCAGCAGCAATGAATACGAGAACGTTCTCGGTGGAAGGTGCAGAGGCAATTGGGTTGGTTGTAAATCACGTTCAGCTCAAAAGCTGACTTCCTCAACTTTAATTGTTTCAAATAAATTTGCAGGCTTCAAGCTGGAGAAACTTCATATTCTTGCAAAGTTTGCGGACGTGACGTAATTTAGGAATCACCAGGAAGAATGCTCTGCATGCCATGATGTACTATAAGAATGTGAAAAATATGCAGAAAGCTTTAAAGTTTCCTGAAGTGGGAGGAGAAGCCTCGCTGATAAGTGGGAGCTTTAAGCTTCGAGAATAATTTTTCACTAAATCTCGTTCAAGCATCGTTCGCCGCCTGGAGGGACTCAAGCATCATCTTGCAGAGTGCAGTGTAAAATGCTTTTGTTCAAGCGCTCCGTATCATGGAGCAATTTTCTAATCTCATCGTTTAAGTATTAAGACTTATTAAAAACTTTTCCTCGCACAATCTTTCTTCGCTTTTCTCCTTTTCCTCGACAAGCTAAATTATCAAATAAAAGCCAGACGAGGGGAAAGTTTGCCAGTGCAATTTGTAAATTCGTATCTTGCTGTATTCCATTTTTCTTCAGATATCGCAGAGCGGTAGTGCAACAGAAACTTGACTTTTTCGCACGTTTAGGCACTAAATAAAATTTTATTGCTACTTTCACAATATTTTATGCTCAGCTTTCACCCAAAGCGACGACGACATCCTCCGCCCCTCGCCCTTATTCATTCTCATTTTGCAATTTTCTTTACGCTCCTCGTGATTAATCGTTTCTTCATGTTTGTCTAGTGATTTCCTGTTTCATTTTCACATCATGTTTTCCCCTAGTCATCGTCTGCCGGAACCTCGACGCTTTATCCAAATGGCATTTTCTCTTTGAGCTGAAAGCAAATAGTTTAAGGTGTGGGAGATAATAATAAAAGTCAAAGTGTTACAAATCTACTTTCATCTTCCGCAAAAAAGCGATGAGCTTTGATTCCATGGCAATTTAATCAACAGTGAAATGATAAATGACTACGAGGAAGACGAGGAGTTTTCTAAAATACGCCGAGAAATGTGAATTGATTCGGAGATTTCGTTACAGACTTCTCGTTCTTCTGTTTGCTCATGAATTTAATTATGAGCTTTCGCATCAACCAACGAATTGGTTTTCCGAGAAGCGACAGAGAACAGAATTCTAGGAGCGAGTGTCTCAGCAACCACAACTCTACCTGGGGAACGAAGCGATTTTGCGACAGATGGAAATTTGCATCGAGAAATTGGAAAGCTGATTGCCAGCGCTCAGATTTTACTTTGCCGCACACCACAAGAGAGCTGCTGTCATTGCAGTTTATGCTCCGACGGAGGAGTGCTGATTGAAAAGTTTCCGAAGTGAAAAGTCAATATTTTCTGTCTGAATCAAAATTGGATGATAAAACTTCTTCACGCTTTCCTTTCTGTTTCAATTTTTCGTGCGAAAGTTTGTGCAATTAAATTAGCTTCTCCTCTGAGATGGAAGCTCCCCAAGGGCAATGCTGCTGGCGTGGATCTTATTTACAAACGAGTAAAAGTTTCTGATTGATGCTCAACATTCAGCGACTGAGAGCGAAGTAAATCTTTCATCTTATCTTTCACTTCTGATCTCTCCGTTTTCAGTTGCTATACGCTGAAGTGTAAACACCCAAGCTCTGGAGCTTGCGAATCCTTTCTTAACTTTTCATATTTTTACTGTTTAATTAGATAGAATGCCTTTGGAATGATTGATGCTTCATTCTCCCTCGCTGAAGCTTTAAAAATCATAATTTAAATGAATTTGTTGTTGCGAATGCTTCTCTCGTTTGCTTTTCCTCGAACGAACACAAAGAAGAAAAATTGCTTTGCTTTCTAAGGGTTGAACATTTTCCGGGAAGTTTGATTGTTGGGGAGAGAGTTGCGTTGTCGAATGTAGGCAGCGTTTAGCAAGCTTTCACCAATGTTTTGCATGCAGCATCCGTTTTGCCTCTCTAGTGAGAGCCAATTTGACTTCTTGTGGTGGACTTGCGCGGTTCAAGCATTCTCATGGCAATTGTAAGTGCTAAAGAGAGAAAAACTCCGCTGGATTGAACATGAAACATCAACTTTAATGCAATTTTGTAATATCTGATGGAACTTTTGGTTCAACAAACTTTCAAGGAAGCTCGAAATATTTTATGGAAACTTTTGTTGAGGCTCTCGATTGCCGATGGAGACTTCCTGTAAAACTTTTCGCCGGAAAATTGATGAAGTTCTACGAGAAAGAAGAAATCAATCACGGAGCGGAACTTTGTCGGCTGTCATAAAAGTTTATAATTTGTCCCTCGGCATCGATTCGAGGCTACAAATAATGTTTTGCATTTTGCGAGAACTTTAATTGAAAAACTGAATCATTGATGGAAATCAGAACGAATTATCATTCTCATCAGGATTATCGCTTCGTTCTACGAAACTTTTCGGCTCGTAAAGCAAACTAAATAGATTTTGCATTTGAGATTCAGTGCATAAAGCGAACTTTATTTCTATTCATGAGACTTTTATTTCAGTTGCCGAGCTTTTTCCAAGCGGCAGGGGAGAGACGACGAGCTGAGTCCGGATGAGTCGCAAGGATGTTGAACAAGTTGAATGCTCGACGTTGCTTCCATAAAACTTCCTCATGCAGCTTCTGGCTACAAATTTCGGTTCATTTTGATGGCTAGATCTCGCTAGAACAAATTCTTACAAACTGCGATTGCAGAACAAAGCGCGCTCGTTTTAATCTGAATTTGCGCCAGCGTGCGGCACGAGATAAATTCTCAGTGGATTTGTGAAAAGTGCATTCTTACTCACGAGCGACGAGCACTAAATTCTAAGTTCACTGTGTGGTTTGTTAGTTATTTTTGCGCAATTGTCAAAAGCGGATGTTGTTTCATTGTAAACTTTTTCATCGAGCGGAATTTACATCAGAAGAAAAATGTTTTGGAAGTCCTGAGGCTTTGAGGACAAGCAGCATAAAACGAGAGGAGAATGAGATCCCCGGAAAAGACGAACGAAAAGGGTTTCGCATGCATGGGATTTGGAAGAATTTATTTTTTATTCGCCATCATCGTAGACGACAACAAAGACAGCAGCAAGCATTGACTAAAGTTCCAGGCAGAAATGCTGCGGTGGAGCAAAAGAGCTTTTCCGCATTAGTGATCATTGTGAATGCCCGTAAGAAGGTTGATGCGACGCCGTTGCCAAGCTTAATACTTTAACTTGTCCCATCAGCGACGCTCCTTGAATTTTTATCGCAGTTGATGACGCCGCACGGCGAAAGCATTGTGATAAGGAAAACTGTTTAATCTGTCGGCGCAATTATGAATTTGAAATTTTAATGAACTTTACCGAACAAACACGGTTAATGGCCGTTCCTGTTTGAATTCGTTTACCGCTTAGCTGAGACTGGCGCTGAATGCTTTGGGCTTTGATTCATTCCAAACAGCACGTGAATCATAATTTGCAACGTTGAAACGTTTCCAACCACCCGTGACTGATAAGCTCGGGCTTTGTTCGTGTATCAGGTCGACAGAACTCGAGAGAGAATTCGATTGCGGTTTTCATTATCTTTCAACAGCCTTCAGTTTGGTCATTAATTTTAATCAATTGCTTGATTGTCAAAGAGAGTGTTCTTTATATTATTCTTTAGGGCCGAATTCACCGATCCCGTAATCTCAGAGCGATGAGAGCATTTGATAGCTTTGTATCAAGTGGAAATCACATTCCCTTTCGATGGGTGGTCGGGACTTGTAAATCATTCCCGGTCGTCCACCCACATATAAATTTCAGGACTCGAGAAAATTGAGTGCATGACATATACGAGAAAAGGCTTATGAAATTTAATTAAAATGAACACGATGATTACGAATTAAGCTCCGTGATGGGATGTTCTCTGATGGGTTCATCGCATAAAAATCATAATTCATATCTCGTATAATTACACGATAATATAAATCGATCAATTAAATATTTATCATCATTTATGAGGTTTTTATGAGCAACTTTTATTCCACTTGTATGCAATTTTTGTCCATTCGCCATAATTGCTTCAGCATACGTCACCAGAAGGAGAGAGATGTGAACAAGGACGAGTCGGGCGGCACGTACGAACGAAGTTGTGGGTTGAGAAGTCAGTTTGCTCTAGGCATTATTAGGTTTTATTAAACACCTCTCTCACTTTCTCTCACTCGCACCTTCCTCTCAGATAATTTATGCACATACATGAGTGTAATTAAACGGAACGATTTTTGGTTTATTATTCGATTTTGCAAATTAAACTGAACGAGGCTAAGGGAGACGTCTGAAAGCCGGAAACTCTCGCTCTTGAAACCTGAAACATCATGCAAATTTTATACGAAAGCTCAAATATTTTAATTGATGCGATTCATCGTCTATGATCCTGATTGTTTGCCTTCTCACATTGATTGAATTTTTAATCGTAATTGCCTCTCGTAATGGCTTGGCTGGCTCGCCTTAAGACGATAGTTCGGCGACGATTAAGACGCTCTCGTAGAAATTTATTCTCATTTGATCTTTAATTGCTGTTTGAGGATAATCTACAATCTTTTTGCCCTCTTGAAATGAAACGCCAGCGAAAAAACGCTGCTCGAGCTTTTAAAGCGATGAAAGAGTCTAAGTGTCAGCAAATATTGAGAATTCCCGTTCCAAGCGTTGGAAAGGCAAACGTTGAACGAAGCTTAAATGGTCACTTGTAATGTCTCCCTCATCTCTGGCTTAATATTTCATTCGATATCAGCTCGATACGGATAACAAGGGACGGTAAGGAACGAGAAAAATTCTCTGTTTACTCACCGCAATTCACTCTCAGGGTTATACGGTTTCATTGCATCTGTGATTCGAGTGCTTGCTCAATCCTTGTTACAGCGTCAAACAGCCCTGGACTAACCGGACGGGAAGAGGACGAGAAGAAAATCTTAAATTGCGATGAATTCCTTCTGATTAGAGAGCGGACGAAAGCGGACGCTTGGGACCGAAATTAAAGAAACTCTAAATGATTGTGGAAATGATTGTAAAAGTGCAGCTTTGTCTGAAGAGGAAGAAGAGATTCTGGACATTTGCCCACATGCTGTGTCGTCGTGCATTGCTGGAACGATTACTGCCGCTTTTTGCGGCGCCTCTAGCTACAAGACGAGCTTCTGCAAGACGAGACCATAACCGTGCATGATGAAAATATAAAAATAAATTCCATCTTCCATCTCCGCATATCCCAAAGGTCCGGAAACAAAATTTACTTTTGAAGAACACGAAGACATTCGTTCTACCGTCGTTCGATAAATTTCCAGCAAATTGACAACTCAAAAGAAATAACTGCATCCATTTATTTGTTCAATGGAGCGAAGGGAGCATCTCGAAGGTCCGGAGCTGGAAGCGAAATAAATAAAAAAAAGATCCGCACGGGTTGGAGCAGAGAGGGAACAATTCAAGTCTGTTGAGTGTCGCCGTTGAATGTTGTTGCACATCGCAGATGAGCTTTTAAGCTTTACGTCAATGACATCAAAGCGCAAAACAGGAACTCTGGCTTAGATATCGTCCCACTGTATCAAAGAGGTTTCATCCCTCGAACATTCGACAAAAGCAGAGCGTCGAGCAATACATACATCCCCCTAAAGTTTGTGTTGTGCTGAAAGAAATGCTTTATTCTGGGATCGTTGGGAAACTTTAATCGAACTCTGAAGGGGCTGCAAGATAGAGAACGTAATGGTCTTCTCACCCTTTCGAAAGCCCTCGATGGGAAAATTGTGCACAACAAAAGATGAATTGCTTTTGCCGAAACATAGCGCATAGCAATGTTCATTCTCTCGTTTTCGACGAACAAAGTTGCATAACGTGTATAAATAATGCAACGGAGATGGCAAAATATTTTCTATTCTCTCGCTTCACTTTACGGAATTGTGTTTCGCTCGATGGCAAACTGGAAAGCACGAAATTGTGTATTGAACAAACATCATAAATTTATTTAATTTTATTTCCCGTTCATTTGCAAAAATGTGTGCGGAGTTTAATCGCACAACGTAACTGCTGTAAATGTAATAAACATCAATTGAACAAACATCAGCCAGGCAGCGATTTTTCGCAGCCATAAAGAAAGAGTTTTCCAGTGTTCGCAGCTCTGCGAGAACTTAATCTGATGGCGTACGGAGATTTACTGTTGCTAGTGTAATCAGGGTTCAAACCGCTCGATGCTTGACACGATTGCACAATTTATCGGAAAATCACGGGCCAAAGAGCTTTGAATGGAACTCGTCGACCGCTTCAATCCACAACAGCCGTCTGTCATTATCAAAGAGCTTCAGCCCCAAAATAATGGCGACAATAATCGCCGATCGACGAATTGTTTATAAAACCTCGGCAAAACCAATCATGAGAGAACCTGCCAAGCACGCTCGATGTCCCAAGAGCGCTTCAGATATTACGATTTTGTTTGGGGAGCAATTCGGTTGTTTGAAATTTAATTTCGTGATTTTCGGAGAGAAAATCTAATTTCTCTGTTCCCGCATCGACTCGTCGTCGACCCTGATTGCGTTAGAGAAGAAACAATCGAGTTTCCTTGTGAATCGAAGCATCGTATGCTCATAGCAGGTATCACAGTCGTAACCGATTTCATTTGATTTGTGTCAACATTTAGCCAGGTTTTCCTCCGTCGATGTTTTTCTAGGAAGAAAACTTTCCACGAGAGCTTTTCCGGAGTAAATCGAAGCGATGACTTTCACTCCAGCTTCGCTCGATGAAGACATTTCCGGAAAGCTGCGCCCTCAATCACCTGGTTTTCAATTCATTTATCATCCCCCCAAGTTGTTTTCATTCTCCAACTACAACAAACTCTCCGTCCTGCATCAACAAGCAAAAAAGGGAAAACAACTTTGCTTTCGTTTATTTCAATTTTCAACTCGAAAATAACTTAAAGTGAAACTCGGTTAATTAGTCCGGGAAACTTCGTTCCGTTCGCCACAAAAGAAAAATTATTCGGCAGCAAAGGTAATTAAGCCTCTTTCATCGTTTCCATTAAACAGAAAGCCGAGAAGCTTTTACTGGCCGCCGACAAAGTAAACATCACCAAGCAGAAAAGACTTTGCAGGGGAAAATTTGATTTACATAGCAAAAGTTGTTTATGTGGGCACTGAATTAAGTCACTTCGTGTCATGTTCGCTGCCAGCAGGGATCACAAGCGTTGAGTTCGTCCGTTAATTAGCTATTCCTTCGACATTGCAGCGCTATCGCTCTTCCCTGTAACAAAGTTTGAGAACGTTTTATGTTCGCGCTGCCGATGATCCGTCGAAGCTTACTGTACCTCTCGAATAAACTCGACCGGTGCCGCCAAGCATTCTGTCAATTTTATCGATAAAGCTCTGCTTCGACTTTCGCTTTGCTTGGAGAATCTCACGGCAGAGATCAAGGAAAGCATCGCTGACTTGCTGTACTTGCTCCGCTGCCGATATTTCATAAAACTTGCAGTCGAAATCCTTGGCTAGAATTTCGCCTTCATCAGAGCTAACTTGCCTCAAGTGTATTAGATCCGCTTTATTCCCTAATTGGTGATTAAAGGATAAGTTAGCTTACTGCAGCAGGGAAAACTTTGTCATTCTCTCCTCATACCTACTAATAAAACTGGCGTATCTGCGCTCTGCAGCTCTTGTTTCGCCTTCTTGATGAAATTAAATGATTCCCTATCAGTTATCGAGTACACTAGAAGCAGTCCATCAGCCCAGCTTAACGCCTCAGCTTTCGACGAGATAGAATCGGTAATGTCAGTCTATGAACGAGGAAATGATAACGGCATGTTAAGTGACAGTTTCAATGAAATTCCTCATCTCGTCGTCATCGGATTCATGCATAAATAAATCGATTGTGATGGAAATAATTATTTCGACGATGTTGCTATGCAATTATATTTATGTCTTTTTTGTTGTCGCAGGATTCGACAATGCATAACTTGTAGAAGAGAACTTTAAGCTGTTCGCCACAACATCAATGCAAAGCACGAACCAAAAATCACGGGAGGTCTTATTGCTTTTCTAATAAGTTGCGCATTGATACGATGACGAGAGGAGCAAGATGAAAGAGGAGATTGAGCGAGTTTCGGGGTCGATTTAGTGAGATTGTCGGCTTTATGACTTTCATAAATCTAGAAATATCATCTCCGTCATAACTTGACGGCATTAATGAACGCGTTGCTCGAGACAATAAACGAAAAATAAGATGATGGCGCAGGAGGATGAAGGAAAAAATCTATAAAATATAATTTCATAAATAAAAGAGATAACAACCGATTTGCGAGATTCTGGCAAAATTTCAAGCGACGAAAGCGGAGAAAAAGAAAATTCAATAAAAAAATAATAATTTTCTGTGTTTTTGGCTACGGGGGAAGAGAAAGGCAAGGAAGAAGACTCGCTCCGAGTGAAGTACTTTTGTGTTTCGAGAGCTTTAGAGTCTCATCGTCTCGTCTAATCGAGTTGCATTGCTCGGGATGAGGTGGAAGCGGCAAACGAGAGTTTTCTCCATCGCTGTCGCTTTGTATTTATTTTCGAGCACACCTTTTTGTCATCATCAGTCAGTCGACGAGGGATTTCGTGTCAACTCTCATAAAAAGAAATTTTGCCTCTCCGTTAATTACTTTTAAACGGATCCGATGTTTCGTCTCGTTTTAATTGTTATGTGAGACCCGGCGGCATCAGACACGACATCAGTCGTTCTGAGAAGTGACGATTGCTCGGAAAGGTCGTGCTAATGTTCACATGAGTCGAGTTAGAGAGAGCAAAGGTATTTCACACTGAATTATTCAGCACTTAAATAAAGCTCGAAATTCACCGCCGTTTACGATGCGAGAGATGCCTACTGCCAATTCAAAATGAACGCAATCTCCCGAGATATCAATTAACACATGCTGGTCATTAAAAATTTATGTGCGAAATGCTTTCTGCGTGTTTTAAGGTTTTCAATCTTTACCAGCTCGTTTTGACGAAGATGAACTGCTCTGTAAACAAATGCAAACGATCAGCCATCGAATGAGTGGGACGGAGCTTGTCGAAACCACCATCGGTCGGAACTCTCCGCGACTGTAAATTGAAATCTTCACATCAACAAATCTATCTTCCTAGCGAACTCAGCCATCGCACGATAAGAAACAAGACGGAACGCGTCGAGTTCTTGTAAAATTAGATTTTCTCTTCTTCTATTCTCGCCTTTACTCGTTCCTCTCGCTTTCTCATCTTGCGACGTGTTTTAATAACCATCAAAAGAAGAGCAAAGTCGTTTGACTCAGCACGTAAGTTTACAGCGATAAAATTTCTTAGATGATTAAAATAACAGTTTTTATGCTCCGTTGATCTTTTTTCCATTTCAAACGACTAGAAATGAATCCGCATTAAAGCAGAGCAAAGTCCTCAGCAGGACAAGTGTCACGAAACTCACCATACATGTATCCCAGATCTCGACAAGAACCGCTTCCGTGTCAACGAGTATTTCGTGCTTGTGCACTTTGTCTGCACAAAGAGAAAAGTTGCAGCTTTGAGAGTGTAAAAGGGAAAACTTTAATCACCTGCTTGATGATCATATTCCCCAATGTATCGCTTAGTCAGAAACCGCACAGTCAGCGCTAGAATGGAATAATTCAATAAAGAACTTTAAACATCAAAGCATTCAAATTCATAAAGCTCATGTGTAGTTCGTCGAAAGTTTACCGACACATATATCAAGGGCTTAATGGAAAACTCTCTCATGAGTTAGCAGCAACTTTAAAACGCTCGTCGCAAGCATAAATAATGAAAGTTTTCATTTAAATGCTGCTTACACTCGTTGCATGAAGCATTAATTATTGCGAATGAAATTTTCATTTATGATTGTTCGCGGGAAAACTTTTTTTTGTCGCTCACGCGACTCATTCAATATTGAATGCTGCCATCGTGTGCCGTCGGATTTTGGGTTGATTTTGCATTCCATTTGTACACTACGCTTATTAGCGAGCAAAGACGAGAGCGCGTGAAGCAGGAACTACGCAAAGTTTGAAGGAATAACAATTAATTTCCCTCCCGCTGATCAAGTTATGATGTTTTCCACGCTTCCCAGACGCCAGAGCTCGTGGAAAATTCTCTCGTGGCGCGACTCACGCACGAGCGAAATTGCTTTCTAATTGAAATTTTTTAGTGAGATGGATCTAAAGTAATTAACTTTATGTTTCTCTGGCTTAAAATTAAAATGCTGTTAATTACTAAGCATCTTCTCTCGAGATGGAGATTACAAGCTCGCATCCACTCGTTAAGAGTGAAATTTGCTCGAGTTTTACGAAACGATTTTCACTCCGCTCGAAAGAGGAAAACTGTTTTTCTTTTCGGAAAATGGTTCAAGGTGAACACATTTTACACGAATACTTTTCTCGTGTTTTGAGCGCTTGTAGGCTGCATTCATCACCGTGCGAGAGATTGTTTGTTGTTTCAACGCGATGTCAGTTTCAATGGCACTCTCTATCTACCTGATTTGCCCACAGACTTGTGTCCTACAAGTGCAATTTTCGCGTCAACCAGATAGGATTTCTTCCGCCGAATGCCACGAGTCGTCATTAGCCTAATTACTTTTAATCTTTCCCGTCAACAAGGGGCGCACTTTCGTATCACAATGGTTATTGTTGTTGTTTACTTGTTATGAGCCTCTGAATAGACTTCACAAGACAATGGGATCGGAAGCACTTTAGCTTGCAAGCTTTTCTAGAACTCGCAAGGAGAAGGAACAAAGGAATTTCTCTTTCCCGCTTTGCAGATATGCTGCTTCCTTTATCACACTTCGTTCACTTTAAACTTTCGCTAATTAGTCACAAAGTTTGCTCCTTGCGCCACACATTTCAACGGTGAAACACAAAGCGGAGACAAATATTCAATTCACTCGAGCGCAAAATTATAACTGAAACGATGAGGAAATCTCGTCTGAGGATTGAAAAATTTCTGCTGTAATAAAGGCGAACGAAAAAATTCTTTCAGAAAACGAGAGAAAATCATTTGAATATCGGGTAAAAATAAGTTTCCGAGCAGTGCAACGCTACTCTAAGTTATTCTACGAGTTGCTTAGCCGTTACGCCTCTGCCCGAAAATTGTTTACACGAAATTATTACGAACATGTGAATGAAGAAAAAAGGTTACAAATTAATTTTTAAATGAAGGAAATTTGTTCGCGTGCCATTCGAGACGACTCAGCATTGATTGATTGCGAAGATCACAGGAAATGGCTTCGTTGTTTCTGACATCTCTTGAGATTGTATATGGAGAGCCGTGTAAACATCCGACCCGATATTTCCGTGGTGATTCAATTCAATGTCATTGTGGGAGGTTTATTATGCTCTCAGACCAAAATCAAAATCAACAAACTATCATCTTTGATCTCCAACTGTAACGTAGAAACTTAATCGTTTGTGCAAGGCAATCAACGACTCGTAAACTCGTTTCAAATGTAGATGGTAGCAGCGCGTTTTGTTTTTGCTGACGCTCAGATGGAGCTTGCGCGCATGTTTTCACCTTTTAAATTTTTCATAAAGCTTTCAGAACGAAGCTCTCTTCAATCTCAGCAATCTTTCTGAATATTTTTCGCTTCCTTTTTGACAACAACTCTCAACAAGTTTCTCTAAATTTCGGTGCAGTTGATACAACCAACATGACCTACGTGGCATCCCAAGGAGGGGCTGGTTACGACTTCCACCACGATTTAGCCATCGTTTCCAACGAAATCAAAGGCTTCATCGCCTCACTTTATTATTTGTTCCATGATCTCGAAGACTGCGATTGGCAACTGATGCTTCAAGAGTTGCGTGAAATTGATGTGAAAACTGCGACACTGCTCGATGACATCGATCAACGGCAGTTGCTTCTGTACGTGATGGATCCAGGATCATTCCCTGATGTCGACACCGAAGAGTTCATGAACGCATTGTCATCATCTAAAGAAGACACAGAAGGCGATGCTGATTTATCCTCAATAGCCAATGGACGAACCTTCAATGCGGCGCCAAACAAAACCCCTGACATCCAGCTTGCGAAAAAAACCTTCAACGCTTCTGCTAGATCGAAATCGAGAACGCCAGTTGAGACCTTCAACTCAAAAAGCAATGAACGCTCGTACACTTTTGGAGTTGTCGACGGCGATATGGAAGAAGCCGAAGCTGCATTTGAAAACTTGTACACAAACACAAGAGGTACGAATCTGTATCGAGCAAAGAACTATGAAAACCTTCACGGGCTCTTTGACTTCGAGTAGGACAGGAAATAAATCTCGCTCGACTGCTGCTTATTACTTACATCAAATTCCTTTTATTGATTCATTTTTTGGATTGGTCCAACAGTGTATCGCTTAATTTTACAGTGATTCTCTTATTCTTTGACATAAATAATGATTGAACAGTGTTTACTTATTGGTCAGCTGAACCATAAAAATACTTTAAATGAATAAATATTACAAGGAGATTGCATCGAACAATTATCTCAACTCGATTGATGCAATCACGCGTCATGAATCTGCACACATCGCAGGAATAAATTTAAAATGTGAGAAAGAAAGATTGCAAAATTGAACAACTAGTCTTGCTTGCTTCGTCGCTCGTCGCCATCCAAGCTTCGCACGGTTCTTCGGCGAAGCCTCTGATAAGCGGGACGAGTTGCTTGGTCATTATACTCTCTTATATTTATCTGTAGATATTTTGCAATCGTGCTACTTCTAAATTCATTGCCATAAAGATCCATGTGAAGATTCACCTTCGCTTCTAAGTGATTTGTGCACACAACAATCGCACACGAAAACAACATGATAGATGATGCCTTAGCCTTAACGCTTCGTAATCCTAAATGTCTCATGAAAAATATGTTCTGGTGTAATTAAACGTAATAAAATCGATCACATAATGGGATAAAAAAGGATTAAGTTATTGTCATGAGAAGATCAATTTCTTAAAACTCTTAACAATAAGTCGCTGAATATTTTTCCTTTTTTCTTGAGCTTATCCACCGCTTTAGCACAGCGGCTTCTTCAACTTCTCTATTGCGTTAGTCAAGTGCATCATCTCTGATCTCAATTGCGTCACGAGTTCGTCCAACTTCTCGACAGAGTCCAAATTGACAATCTCAATGCGTTCTGTGTGAGGGTTGAAACGAACCTCGAATGGACGCGACATGTTCGCGACCCACCGGCGGAACTTCTCCTTGGCATCCTCGAAGCTCTCAGCAACGAAGTAGATCGGCTGGTATTCCTGATCTTGGTAGGGTTGAACAGCTGTTGTTGCGGGATCGAACGGGCGGTGTTCGGGCTTGTCACTCACAGCGTGCAACAATTCTCCGTAGGCCGACAACAAACCGGCGCCGTAAGCTTTGACTTCGTTCTCTTCTTTGCATAAGCCGAACTCGACTGTGAACCAGTAAACCTGTCGAACGGATAAATCAATTAGAAGAATGTCGTTTAAGTGCATTCCAAGCTGTCTTCCATTCGTTAACATAAACCATTGTCACTTCCGGACACCAGCCGTCATATGCTTGATGCGCTTTTAAAGGTCAAAGTCATTACATGCTCGCGTCGAATAACAACAAACAACAACGACCATGTTCGATTGACACCAATTTTATGCACTATGCACAGAAGAAAGTGTAAAAATAAGCTTGGCAAGCTAAGCGCTTTGCGAGCCAGTTATGAAGCGGCGCGTGAGTCATCGGCTGTGCGAAAACCGATCTGATTTATGTGAGAAATAAGAGTTAATATTGAAAAGCGCTCGTAATGAAACTCGTTGACCAACAAAAGCAAAACGAGCCGCTAATACAAATTCTTCGATTGAAGGTCAAGATTAGCCGTCGAAGCGAGCAGCTCACGTAACTGTTCAATTAATGCTGAATTTTATCTCTAAGATTTTTCGCTACGTGCGGTTTGAGAGCATCGCTGGTGCTGGGCCTTGATTTGGTTCAAGGTTCGATTGGTTTATGTTTTTTCGGCAAATCAAGACACTCTAAAGCTCTACTTACGGTCGAAAGCTTCTCGATTTCGTCGTCTGAAGCGCCCAGAGACGCTAATCCAATTTCCTGCGAGAACTGAGCGAACGAGGCGTCGCCGAGGAGCGGCATATGACCGAGCAACTCATGGATGCAATCACTGGAAAGAGAAATTGAAACGTTGGTTTAATTGCTTGGAAACGCGTCGACAAAGCGAAGGAGAATTCCTTCAAATCTTGATTAACTCTAGCAAAGACTTTAATGCGATTGTTCAAGATGAAAAAGCGTTTCTATTTCCGCTTCTTTCTCCTTCCCTCGCCGGGTTAAAAGACACTCGAAGAGGCAGAAGAAATGAAACGGAAAAAAAGAAAAACCCATGACAATGAAAAGCGACAGCGAAAAGCTAAGAGTATCACTCCATTAGCCTTTTATTTCCATGCACATCTCGCCAGAAATAATTTTCCTTTTCCGTGCGCAACAGTCGAAAGCCGACGATGAATGAGCATGGAAGAGTGGAAATGGAAAAACTGTGGAAATTCACTTGAGATTTCAAAGACATCAAAAGCTTTTCATTTGTTACTGTTGCTTCTGATTTCTCTCCCACCCGAAACGTTTCACTACTCAGAACAGGAAAGCGAGTGGAAGCTGGGGAAAAGTTTAAACGCTCGTAACAAAAAGCAATTTTCTCGGAAAATTACTCATCGGTAATTGAGTTAAGGCAATTTTCATTGTGATTTTTTGCTCCAGACATTGAGAGCGCTCAAATTGAGTGGTAAATGGGCGGAGATGGAAGACGACAGAAACTATCAACTTACGGTTCGGGTGTGTGCATCGGTGAGTTTCCGTGACGAACGTATTGTGTGCTTTGGAAGATTCTGAAAGCGAGCGAGGCGAGGAAGTCACGGGATGTCAACAATCCCGCGGCTGGACGCAAGGTGAATCCTGTGTTGCGACGCAAGAAATCGTTCATCTCCTGCAACTGTGGAATTCTGTTCTCGACGAAGATTCCTTCCTTCTCGAGCTTGGCAAACACGATGTTGTACTCGCGGCAAGCGTGTTTGGGCATCAAGTCCTTGACGACGCGGAACACTGAGCCCCAAGTGTCGTGTTCAACTTGAGTGTACTCAATACGAGGGATCGGATCGCCACTATAGTAATTAAAGCAGTTCGTTAGTATTGGAAAGTCATTCTATTGGTTAGTGGGAACTTACTATTTGTAGGCGAAGGCGACCTCGGCGATGTGCTTTCTGCGCGATCTGTATTCCTTGTCGGCGAATCCTGGATGGTTCATGTCCAAGTCAGGTTCGTACTTGGTCATCAAATGGTTGCAGTTGTCAAGCTCTGAGGCGTGCTTTGGGAACCATGGAGCGGTGACGCTGACGTTGTTTTCTGAGAGCAAGGAAATGCCTCCGAACGACAAAGTCTGGCGAAGTGAACGGCAAAGCTGCAAAAGCGACATGCGTGCCATCTCGACTTTGATCAAGACATCGAACTGGACGCCAGTTTCCTTTGATTGACGCGATTCCAAGTGGATGACGGTTCCTTTGAATGTTTCCACAGCCTTCAAGATGCGACCGAGAGCGCCCATACCGTCACGCAATCGAACGACGAGTCCAGCCTTAACGATTTCGTTGGCAGCTTCTTCCGAAACACTAGCAGTGTTCTGCAGAATCATTTCTTCTTCAGTCATTCCAGTGTCTATAAATAGAAGCGAGGAAATTCACGGTCAGTTCTTCCACTTGACTTGACATGTGTACGTGACACGGTCCAAATACTCGAAGAAGGAAACAATGAAATCCATTTTCCACACTCGAAAGAGCCGTAATATGTGAATTAAGAAGCGTTACCGCAAGGCGTGGGAGAAGAGAAAAGGGTAACGCACACATCTGCGACAATGGAAAAGCATTAAAGCTTAAGTGTTTTCCATAATAAAGAGATTTCTCTACCGTCTGTGTCACCCTCTTCGCCTGCGTGATTTTATGAAGTTATAATCAGAGCTTTTCCCGCTCGTTTCAACACTTTATTGTGTATGAAGTGAATGGAAATGAAAAATCACTTGCGATGAGGAAACAGCTTCATTCATGTAGGGAGAGTCGTAAAAGCTTCTTATGAGTGCGGACGAACGGCCGATAAAGCCGCCACTTAACGACTTGATTTGTGACGGTCGCGTTCTGCGAGAGAGTCATGGGAACGTGATTTGTGTGTTTCGATAATCAGTCGTCGCGCAACTGATTCGTCATGCGTTGGACGTCATCTCTTACCTTCGCTGCTGCCAGCCTCTTCTTCCTTCTTCTCTTCTGGTTTCTTTTCGTCTCTTTCTTCGCGATGACCGTTGCTCGGTCCATCCGATGGCTTGGCGTAAACATTTTCTTCAACTAGTTTTCATGCGATATTGATAACAGAAGACAACACAAGACATGCAACAGAAAGTATAACAAACGTTAGCGTTCAACATTCACGTGAATTTCTCGATGGAAAAACCAACCTTCAGCGTAGTATTCCTGTTCATCGACTTCTGGTTGTTCTTGCTCCTCTTCGTTCTCAGCGTTGTTTTCACCATTAGGAATGTCGAGTTCTTTCTCGTCTGAGATAATTGTATCATGCGAAATAATAAAATAAAGGAAGAACTTAAAATACATCAAGCAACATACAATTCTGAGTAAGGATGGGGATGGTCCTTAAATTATATCACGGCAACTTTCTTTACTGACTTTGGGTATGAAATTCAAAGCTCAATTGAAGCGTTGAGAAGACAAAATTGATCAATAAAACAACGTGACATAATAAGCGCACAGACCACAAGCTGAAGCAGCAACATTCAAGCAATTAAAATTGTAATTCTTCTAATCATCGTAATTCAAATCAAGCTCGACGATCTTTTACATTAGCTAGACCATAACAAGCTGATGTCAAAGTATGAACCAGCGAAGTCCGGTTGAGTTAAACCTCATGATACTAATAGAGTATTCTGTCGAATTAACGGCTAATTGTGTCATTCACTCCTGAAAATGCTCGTAGCGGCAAAAACCATCCGGTAGACAATCGATTCTTTAGATAAGTCTGAACGGAACAAAAAGTTTAGCCTGAATGTAATTCAAGTTTCGAGGCCTTCAGCTTAATTGGCTCAAAATTGATTGTGTCTCGTACGTTAAGATTTCGCGCTTTTAAACACCCGGTTGGTTTTTTGTTGTACGTCATCAGACGTTGAGAACGCTCGCCGGGTTTTTTTGAATCGAGTTCCCTTGAAAATTAAACACCGGACGAATTGCCATGACAGAGTGCCGGACGAAAGAAAGAAGGAAATGAATGAATTTCCTCCTTGTCAAACTCATGCGGAGCAGAAGAAGTAAAGTTCACAATGCGACTTACCATTTGCCTTGAGGCGGGCCTCCTCGAGCACAGCTTGTTTGGTTTGTTTAACGACAGAGCTTTCGAAGCGGGCATCGTCCACCAGCGAGCGGCGACGGGATGGATATCCGTTCTGCAACAAAAATCGACAGCTCTAGTTAATGTGGCATTAAAGCAATGTTAACGATGTGAAAATCGAGTCTGTTTATAGCTGAGAAGCTTAGAACGTGCGGGGAATGTTCTAATAAAAAATTAATTAGCCAGTACATTCCGAAATAAGTTGCGGGTTGTAAATGAGTTAGATCGAGTTAATTACTGCTTGCACAAAACGGACTTTGTGATCGCGAGAAAATGTTGGAAATCAATTAAGAGCGTTACGTGCAGCAGATAATTGTCCAATAAAAATTTATGCAAAGCAGTTTTTGCGGGCCTCGTAAATCTAAAGGCTCGCAAGCCAATCCGGATCGGTTCTTGAAGCTTTTGAGAAACTAATTAACGCTCATGAAATTACGAGCAGCCTTGATACTGCCAGTGTTTCACTCCCTCAATGAACAAAGTCAACCGCTCCAAGGACCCAGTGGTGTTGGCTCTGACGCGTCAGCTTTACTGCACTTTTGACGGATTGCTTTAGTTTCGTTTCCAATTAATTGAGTAGAAGCTTCAACAGGTGCTGGCTTTAAATTTATATTTCTAAGTCAAGGCTGTAGGAACCTTCATTCAATCGAGACTTGTTGATAGACTGCACACACAAAAAATAATCGTTATGAAGTTAATCGGCTTGACTGCTTGCAGTTTGATTGAGATAAGTTCTGATCGAGTCGATAGTTTTTGTTGACGAGCTTCAAATATGCAAATGACAAGCGACAGTATTATTTGCATAGTCAACCAATTCTCCTAGATTGTTCTCATCAGTCAATGATGCTTGTGGTTGATTTTGCATTGGCATTCTCGATCGGAAGATAATCGTCCATGCTCAACGTCGGCTACAGACATAACAAGCATGTATGCTTAGAAAAACAGTAATTGACATTAATTGCTGCGAAAATATTCATTCGGCTAATCGCTTTTTGCATTCGAGAGAACGACTTGAACCCACAACAATGCAAACAACTGCTCGGAACTTGTTAAGCGTCGAGCTAAAGTTTGAAGCTGGTTGGCCATTAATTACAAGCGGAGTTGAATTAAGGCAAATGATTGCCCTGGCACCAGGTAGAGTTTAAGTTGTGCAGCATTCTTAATTGAACACGATTTTAGTTATTAGCGCAATCGGAACGCGGATATCCTAGACTAGAATGGGCCGCGAGGAAGCAGAATGAATTGAGATCAGTTTTTAGCGGAAAAGAAATTTGCACTGGAATCTTAATTGCTCACGCGCTAAGCGCTTTCGATTTGCAATCGATGTTGACATTAATGCGCATCATTAAGTCATAAAGTGTTATTAACGAGATCATAATGGAAAAGAGCATGAAGCGAGTCACGTAGTCAAAGAGGATTCAGTGGGAAAATGACGCGATTTGTAGAGTAAGTTCGACGAACCTCGACTAAGCTGTTTCCATCAAACTTAACTCAAACAG
The DNA here is from genome assembly GCA_033064975.1 of Smittia sp. YW1114-2. NCBI lineage: Eukaryota > Metazoa > Arthropoda > Insecta > Diptera > Chironomidae > Smittia > Smittia sp. YW1114-2. Next base: position 8,666,188 of record CP093832.1, read on the forward strand.
ACGCGTCTCACGAACGCGCGCGAGAGAGAAGAACTTGAACTTTTTCCGCAGACTTTACTGTTGCATTGGCTAAATTCAATGTCAATGTGGCTTGCAGTTTGCAAACTTCATGCTCAATGCATATGTTTTCCAACGCTTGAGGAATTTCTCGGTTCTCGATTCCCACATTGGTGACGAAAGTTCTTCATGGGATTTCCGATTAAATCAGCTTCTCACAAATTTGCCTATCACGAGAATTTATCAATAATATTTACAAATTGGTTTAAGAAGGTTCGACTCGTGGCTAAAACTTTTAATCTGTTTATAGCTAAATCTGTCTGGACAAAAATCGTAATTACAACTTTCGAACAATCGAGTTGTAAACTAACTGCGATTCACTTAAAAGTTTTCGGGTATTTTCCTCTTCGAGTGAGTAACTTTGGCGAGAGCGCCTTAACCTACCTCAATGCTGTACGATTTCTTGATGGCGAACATTTCGCGGTTTTTGGGAGCTGAATGAGATGCGATTGAAACTGCCATTCTTGCGGATTTCTTGAGAGTTTTTCAGTAAAGATTCAGTAAAGTTTTCGGCAATGAATTTCCACTCTTCCGTTACTCAATAAATTCTGTCGTCTTCAAGCTTTCTTGCGAATCAACGACCACTGACTTTTAATCCTTAAGTCGTCTGTCGAATAATTTTCTAGCACTTTGGAACTTTTAAAATTCACTTGGAAGCAGCAGGCGAACTACGAACAAAATTTATCTTGACTTTGATAGAGAATTGATTAAAGCACTTTTTCTCTGCCTTAGAAGCAGCACAAGCAAAATAATAAGAGTATATGATTATTTCGGCTGGTTTGCATGGAGTTTAAATACTGAACATCAGCCTGGCATCCACAGCAAACATTCTGTCGCTGTGTGAGTATTCCACCTCTCCTCGACAAAAGTTCCTCGATCAACAGCGCCGAGTTGCCTTTGTATTTCATTCTCGAAGCAGAAGCAAAAGCTCTCGCAACTGTTTTAGTGTTGACACTGCGTCGCTACAAGCGCTGGCTGCTCCAAGAAGTGAAGAAAAAATCATAACAGAAGATGTGGATTGGTTTTTTATTCGCATCGCGTTAGAGAAAAATCCCGATTGAGAATTAGGTTTCAGTGTGATGTCAGCAAGCGGCATGCGTCACAAATTTTATGGAAAACACGTAGACTTTCGCTCGAAGCTCGCTCGCTTTGTCCGAGATTTCTCTGCGTGGGGAATTTCATTTTCCCGCGACAAGTTTTTCGCTTTCGTTACGTAAATGGCACTTTGCATCAATTAACATCTCCCAGTCGCACTAGAACAGGTGTCTCGAGTTAGCCTCATTTGCATAAGTATCAGTGATTCCAACTGATGGAAATTCTCGCCGCAGGATTTTTTCTCACGTCAAAGAATTTCCAAGATCATTCATCGCGTGAGTCGATTTGTTTATTCGGGGGATTCTTTGGATTAACAGAGTGTATGGTGAAACCAGTGAATCACGCGCTGCAATAAACACACGGCCTGAAGAAGACGCGATGACGCTTTCAAACTTGTTTCCGATTTGCTATATGAAACTTCTTTCTCAATGCTTCGCGACGACGTCAAAGCTCCGCGAGATTGAGGAATTTTTCATTTTCGCTTCGGCCGTCAATGTTTGTACACAACCAAAACGCCGGCAGTGGAAACTTTGAGTTTTGTCTTAAATAACAAACTCAAGACGAGCTGTAAATTAAATTTACATAGTTGCTTCTGGGCAAATATTCCAACATAGTGACCGTGGGAAATTGCACGTCGTCCTGCAGTTGACCGTGTTCAAAAAACGGTAACTCTTCTTTCCTCCTAATTGCTGCCGATTTGCATGCTTGACTGTTGCTTTCTCTCTCGATGATGACATTTCTCTGGACAGTTTCACGTTGACAAAAGATGAAACTTTTGTGATAAGGAAATGTTGTTGATTGCCCGGAACGATAACAAATTATTGACTGCCTTAATTAATATTGAGAGTGGTTACGTGACTCAAGAGTAAGCGTGTTGGTAACAATACAGTTTTAAATTCAAGAAGCCGAAAACTTCCACATTTCGCTTATCATCGGTCAACGACCTCATCAATCTCATCCGCGCTGAAAGTTCTCAGTGGAACAATCAACATTTACATAGTCAACAGTCGAGCCAGCACTCATGATGGAACGGGAGCAAGCAAACCTAAAGCGTAATAAGAAGCTTACGTAACCATGTCTTCATTGACAAATTTCAATAATATCTCGATTCGGGCTCTCGATAACCATAAGAAATCAATTAAAAATCGATCATTTCCGTTTATCATGTGAAAATTGAGACATTTACATAATCTTTACGAGCTTACAAGCTATTTGTGTCAGATAAGATGTGAAAACAATTTGACTAATGTCTTGTTTACCCTACGAAAGTTAACGAGAGTTGCTCAGAAGCTTTATGTAAGATTCACAAGCGAGAGATTCCATCAGCGCCGCTTGCCTTCTGATTTCCATTGCAAATGTTCACACGAATCACGAGACCCTTCGATTATTCAACAGGCCAATTAGCTAGTCCAGAAAATTCAGTGATTATTTAAGGGTAGAAGGAAGTAGTCGTTTGAGTTACGAAGCCATGAAATTTTAGGCAAATCGACATTGTCACGATGTTAACCTTTAACGATTCAAGCAACTGGTAATCAATTAGAATAAGGCGAGACGCTGCTTGGATTTTTCCCCTGACGAAGATCAACAAAGAACAATCAACGAGAATCAATTAAACGAGTGAATTCAAAGAAATGAGAAGCGCGCAACGTGTGACTCATCTAGTCCATATGAGAACTGGTTTTCGATGCAAAAATCACATGCAAATTGAACTCAAACGGGTTAGAAGAAATTGCTCACGGGAACGACGGGAATCCCTCGCTGTCTTTCTCTCACGTAAACAAACTTGCTGTAATGGGTTTTTCTCTAACGTGATGGACGCTTTCTACTTATCTCACCATCAATGTAAGCGAGGTAATAATAGCTTGAAAACTCGCATTGCGATTGGCATCGCGAAACTTTGATATTGGAAGGATATAATCGCCGTATTTCTTCTTGTCTGAGATTCTTGGCTGAGACGGTTGACAGAACAAACGGCAGGTGAAGACGACGGGTGAAAAGCAGCTCGACTTTGGACTGTCGCTTGACCACATCCTGAGAGCAAAATTTTTGCTTGCGTTAGCTAGATAAAACTGGAATAAAGATTTTCAATGTCAAGCGAGTGCCTTTGATTTAGATTTTATGAACTCGGGTCAACATTCTCCATTCACGTGATACGTTTTCGCCAACCGTGCTGAAAGTAAAGCAAAAGGCGCGGCAGCAGCAGCTTGAGCACCCTTGAACTTTCAATAGCGGATTTTGCCGGCTGTTGCAGTTCTCTTTCGACTAATTGACTGTTGCGGAAGGCGAATATCTTACTGTCAACTCGAAGTGAAACTTTAAGAAGAACTCGTTAAGAAACTAATAAAGCACGAGCTGAACCGTGAACGTTAGCGAGAAATAATTAACTCGATTTTAAATCGAATCATGCCATTTCATTAATATTCAATACCCTTGAAGGAGCATGCTTGAATGAATTCAAACGCCGCTTTGTTTTATTAGATCGCGAGTCATAACGCTGAAAAATCTTTTCTGATTTTTGACATTGATCAGAGAATATTTTCTGAACTTTTCACCTTCACTCAGTCGGGTGGAAATTCGATTGTCGACTTCGTGCACGTGGCGCAAAGCAATTCGTACTTAGTGGATCGTTGAACTTCCATAGCAGTAAAGCAGGCCGATTTAGATTGGCAAGTCATTCACAACAGTTTCCTGAAAGCGCTAAATAAGAAACTATCAGTTGCTACATCTGGCATTCGCTCATTCGCCTATTCACTTGCTCCCCATAAACCTGAAAGTTCTCAATAATTTAGTCTACACGCGCATTAAAAAGTCTCGAAGTCTTTAGAGTCTCCATCTGGTCAGAAGCATTTAGCTTCCCATTTGCAATGGAAATATTTTAATCTATCGTCGTTGATTATTCTAATTAAATTGTAAATAATTCTCATTAGAATTTGATTCAGAGCAGCTAGTCGCAACAGGTGTAACGAAACCTCTAGGCGTGCTTTTCATGTCGCTGAATATTTAAATCATGCTCGGGATCTTTCGAGTTCAAGGCATTCAATTGTTGATGTCTAGAAAAGCTAAGCTGGGAGTCGTGACACTGATAAAATCCAGCGACCGACGAGTGTTGACTTCGATTTACATCGATTAGCGAAACGAGCGGAAAAGATTTCTTGGAACATTGAGAGCTTGAATCATTCAGCATTGATCATTCTAAGCCTTTATGCAAATTAAAAAATTGCACGAAAAAGTCTTCTCGCGTATTTCCCTGAATTCAACCTTCGCTCGCTCGCGAACCTGTAAATAAGTATCTCGTGCTTGATTTATCTGTTGCTGGTGGAAGTTCGCAAGTTGCAGCAAGCTTTCCTCATTCGATTACATTTGTTTCATGCTGTTTACATCATTCGTGTGCAAACCCGGCTAACTTTACACTGTTGTATCAATGAACGAACTCGCTTTTAATGTCAAACGTTTTGCCGCTTCGATTGGAATCAGCTGCTTGATCGTTGCACTGCGCTCTGTCGATCTGTTTGAGTCCTTCGAGATGTAGAACTTTGTTAAGCGCGTTTTCAAGATCGGATACGATGCAATGTTGCGGTTTTCGGAAACAAACCGCATACAATTAGTGTTCCGACTAATTATAACTTTTTGCTTCAACTGGCTAATCAGATGAAATTCATGTATTTTTCTGAGGTTTGCGTACCTTCAACTGATGTTCTCCTCGCGATAATGATATTTCCCTTCTAGATTAACGCAAGTTCTCATTGGGATTTCCAATAGAAGTTATGAGTTTGTCATGAACTGATTTTTGCACTAGAACGTTTGACTTTCACTGTTGCCGTTCTAATTGATTCGCAAGATTTTGTTGCAAATTAATTTCCACTTGAAATGTCGATTTAATTGAATCGATCAATTCTCCATGTTTACGGACACGGACTCTTTAGAATCGACTTGTTCCGGAATGGCTAACAGCTGTCCGATTGGCTTTGCACGACGAGTTGAAAGGCGCGTAGGCAGTCGAGACAGAAGCTAATTCCCCGCTTCGGTTAAAATCGCTTACAAGTACTAATCGCTGTGTTAATATGAGAGACCCTTTGACTTATCTTAATAACATGACAATGTTCGTCGCCGTAGCATTAACTTGTTAAGCTGGCGATCAAGCTCCAGGTGTCTAGCGGCTAAATGTATCCGTAATCGCTTGAACTTGAACTTGAAAATCTTTTTCTCATTCAAACTCGAAGGTATTAATTTTTCTATTGAAACAGTTTTATTTTACTTCGGCAATTGATTTTCACACGTCTAATGTAAATAATGGCGCTAATGTCTAATTGATTTATGATCAGTCGAGCGGAAAATTTTGAGTAGCAACCAAGCACATCGATAGAACAAAGCGTTGGTTGGCTTTACATCTTGAACTCGATTTGGTTTCGAGAACAAATGGATTGCCCGAACCTGTTATGAACTTATCAACACGCGACTAATTGAGCCAATTCAATTAAATAAGTTGTCATCTATTTAAGGACTCGATAAAGATACGAAAAAAACTGCTAAGTCTCAGCAGGTTTCAGAATTAGAAATCCCATGATGCAGCGAGTCGTTCTTATGAATATTCAGCTGATCTGACAAGGAGTGAGGTAACAAGATAAATCAAATGAGTAGACGGCTTGGGTTCTCGTTTGAGTTTCAAGTCAGGCGAAACTCCTAATAGCGATATTAATTCTTTTGCAAAAGCTTATCTGATGGAAGCTTTCAGAGCTTTTGGGAAAGCTTCGATAAAGCTTTGGATGTTCTAGAAGCTTTTAAGAATATGAGATTAGCTAGTATCCTAAAAAACATCAGTAAATATATCATGACGCGTTCTCGAACACATCACATGGTTCATTCTACACGTTGATTCAAAGCTAGATGGAAGCGGCGTTCGTTAGCCAAGACTCATCGTATTCAGTTTGCGGTTTGTGATCTGAAAATATTTCCACCCATTTCGCTACGAGTTGTCATCACTGCAAAATTAGTTTACGTGTATAAAAAATTGCCAAGACTCCTGCCAGTGTCGAAGAAGTTACCGAAATGCAGTTTAATCATGAGAAAAATAAATTGTTAGCAAAAATGTTCAACTGCGCAAGCGAGTGATCTAAAATATATGTGGTGAGCTAAAAAAATATTTTCTCGCGGATCAGACTCGTGAGTTCTAAAATAATTAAAAACATTCGAGTGAATGGCCAAAATGAAAAATTAATTAAGGATGATAAAGAGCGACGTGAGAATCGAACAAAAATATTAGTGAATAGGTCAGGCACCCGGCCACTGTTGGACGATAAAGATTTCTCTTGTTTGTGCAACGGAGAGACCCTGACAGGCTTGATTTCACCAATCCGGCCTGAATGTCAAGGAAAAGTAGTTTCAAAATATCTTTGGGTAGTAAAGTGAATCCCTGATATGTGAGCGTCGTTCGGCGACGTAGCAAGTTAGCAAATTTCAAGGTGAGCGATCAGCGCAAAGTACCAACAATGTCGACTTTGCTCCTTCTGATCCGAAAGATGACAAATCCGAATTGGGAAAATCAATATCGAGTGAAAAAGTGCTGCGTATTTCTTTGTCTCGTAGCTTCGATTTATGCTAGTTCGTGCGATTTCGCTTAGCGCTAGAGGATGAAAAAACCCCAAATCTGGTTTCTGCGACTGTAGTCGTGGTTCTATGACGATTTGATGTGATAATTTGCGAAAACGAATGCCTTCTCTCGAGATCGAGCCGAACTGGCTCTTGCAAGTGCGCGGAATATGAAACATGTTTTATACGGCTAAAAATAAAGTTAAGGAAAGTGTTTATTTGTATTTATCTTGATAATCGTGTCATTGAGAAATACAGGAACCACAAGTCAGATATCACAGCACCGGCTTGCTGCGAGCCAAAGATGCAACGACGTCATCCCATCTCGCACACGAGAAACATTTTCATTCAGCTGCGTATTTGCCCTTGAACTTACTACGATTCGGCACTGGTGGTTTTCTTACGGTACGGCATTCGAATGTTTTGGTTGTAAACGAGTGAGCGAAACAAAAAACGAGCAAAGTTAAAAAAGCTGGGGGACAATTCGAATTTATTTATCGTAGTCTCACGAGGCAAAATGACCAAAACAAATACGCGCGAGCTTTTGATGGAACAAAAAAAAAAGGCGTAGCTGTGTGTGATCAAGTTTGAGCGTTCGCTGAATTCCACGGATAGTCGAAGAGTTTTTCTTGTTCCCGCGAAATATTTTAGGTCGCAGATGACGCCGCAAGCACATGACTATCTTCTTGCAGTCGCCGCGCGTGTGCGTAACTGATAAGATTACAGTTAAAAGTCGGTTAGATTCGATTTTTGATGGCTGCATTAAGTCAGTCTCGCTCCAACATTTTATAGAAATGTGCAATCGCTCGCAGGGAAGACAATCAGTAACGATGCCCAGGCAACAAAGTAACAATCTGACAACTCGTATCGGTGCTTGTGCTATCAGGAAACAATGTGAACTGTTGATCCGAGCTGATGATTTTTCGAAGACATCCTATTTCTGTTCAATGTAACTATGAAAGTCTCTTCAGTTCCTTCCTCCGCAAATCCAAAGGAATCCACGCGCTGACCCCTGCAGGTTCTCATCGTGAGCTCGCTGAATGGATCATTAAATTGGTTCTAATGATAATTCTTTTGCAAGGCAAAAACTCAAAATATGTCGAGGGCGGCTTTGATTATTACGTACACACGTCTTCATTCATGAAACATTAAAAGAGACGATCTAGTTTCAAGCTAATTTCCAACTCGACAGGAAGAAATTTGTGTCTATTTTAACTTTTCGTGGGGAATATGAAAGAGATGACGAGCTCAAAGCAAAGGCAGAAAATCAGAAATTTGCGCGTTTGAAAAGTTTTAGCGAATTCAGTGAAGTGGAAAGCCGAAGAGTTTCTAATTTTACGAAATTAATCAATTTGATACTCTCAGCCGATGACCCAATAGAAATTTAAACGATGACGACGACATTTGTTTGAGATTGCCGGGGTAATCGACTCAGCATTTCGTAATCAAGGACAGATCACGTTACGCTCGCTTTAAAGACGATCTGATTAGATATGTATGAATGTTTTCGGTTGAATTCAAGCGGAAATGCGGTTGTCAAAAAGAGCGCGAAGTGAGCGAGCGTCACAACAACCAGATATTAATTGCCGCATTCAATTACCGACACAATCCGATATCGCACTGGAACTAATTAAGCATAGTAATCATCACGAATGTGAGACGGTTAACACATATGTAAGCAAACGGAGAACGAAAAATGCTGGAATTATCACGAATTGCTCGACTCGAGTTGCTTCGAGAACGTGACATGAAATATCTGCAATTACGATTACAAGCAGTACTGGAAAAATCCAGCTTTGATGAACTGCACGACCTTTAGTAATGATCTCCGGTTAATCACTTATTTTGTTATTCCGCAGGTTTCGAATCGACGTAAAAGTGAAGATCGAATAACAAGGACAAATTGATTCAGCCAATGATTAAAGAGGAAGTGAGATGGTGGGAAAGGAAAAGCCACTGAACAAAGTGAGTCGCAGTGAGGGCTTGGTGGTCAACACCAATGTGATTGTTAAACAGGAGCAACAAAGTTTGCTTTCACCGCAGTCAAACTCGTCGGAGCATTCTGTCGATCTGCAGTCGGGCGGTCAACGTTATTCAATATGTGACGAAACAGCAATAATAAAATTTGAAGACGATTCCAATAACGAAAATACCTCAAGCAATGATAAACCTGATCGGTGAGTTCTGTTTCTTTCTTCTTTACTTCCCATCAAGCAATTCAAGAACTTACGATATTTTTTGCTGAGCTCTCTCATCACCAACATATACAAAATTAGCTCAGAAAATGTTGAAGTTCGGATCTTGGTTTGCAAAACGTGATTGTCTCGATCCAAAAAAAATGCATTCCTGCCTGAAAATCGGCAACGCAGAAGTCATAAATGTCGAGAGAGTCTATCAATGTTTTATTCATGCAACGAGGAATCTCCATGCATAACTAATTCATAATAAAATGACGTGAAGCTTTGACGAGCTTGGAGCTTTAATAGATTAAATCCCATCGATTTCTCACTCACTCTCGCAAGAATGTTTGTTTGCCAAAAATTGGCCTTGAAATGAACAAAGCACCGCGCCAAAGTTGTGAACCCAAATTGATTTTTTTGTGCTTTGCTTTCGACTTGGCTCTGATCACCTTTTGAGTTTCGTTGTTGAAATCACAGAAAACAAAGATTTGCTTAGGAAATTCGAGAAGAGCAAATTAGACTTTTGCTAATTAGTTTTAAATTGGACTAAAAATTTCGCAGAAGGTACATCATTTTCGATCGGTTGCCGTTAGAACAGGTGAAACGAGGATGTAACCTGATATGCTGTTTAAATTACAGCTCTTCAGCCAGCGATTGCTCTGTTTAATATAGAATTGTTCAGCAAACAAATGATGAGCCCTCGGAGCTCTTGATGTATTGAAAGTGTATCGGGGGAGTGTTGGTGGCAAAAAATCCGAGGAAAATGTTAAAAAATCTTTGTTAAACCTCATCACCTGATAAAAATTGCAACATATAAATTTAATTAAATTGAAGTTTTCTGGATGGCGCCACTGAAATCAGAAATTGTTTTTATTTAAAAAGTAAATTGATAAGCCACTCGCCTTCAAATACATTCGTAATCACTAAATAACTGCAAAAAATCAGAATAATTTTGTTTTCAAGAATCGAGCGAGGAGCTTTGAGTGTAGTTCACGAATACCAAACAGTATTGCAAAAACAACGACCGACGAGCAGAGCGAATCGGGAGACTTCGTGAAAAAAATTCTCAGAGATATCTCAACACAGCTTTTCGTGTGTCGCAGTCGATACTTGTTTATCAAATCGTTTGGTTTTGTTTTTCACTCCGAGCGCTCCTCTGTACTTTCAAAAAAATATGAACTTAGCTAATTGAGTTGATCAAGCCAGCTGAAGAATAATTTTGCTATTGCCTAAAGTGCTTGAAGTGTCTCGTTTGCTAGTTGGAACTCTTGCTTTCGCTATCGCGGATGCAAAGCTAATGCGAGAAAAGATTTAAAAATAAAAGAAAATTGTGAATAAATCGAAAGACGGAGAAAAACTTTTTGTAGCTAAAAGCGAATCGTGATTGCAAAATATTATTAAAAATATCGCCAACACAGTTATGATATTGCATATTTAATCGATGCAGAACAGTGAGAACACCAGAAAGTAGAGGCAAAACCAGTTCGAGTCGAGGACGGAACGTAGAATTCCATTGATTGCGAGTGAAACAATAATTATCGGCGAACCTCGTCAAGAAGCTTTCGTTATTTTTCTGGTAACACACGAAAATAGTTTCGGGAAGCGGCTCAAATACAAACGAAGTGCTGTGGAGCCCAGGCATCTCTGACAATTAACTTTAAAAAGAAGAAATTCACAACCGGTCGGGAATCGGCAGCATTGCTGCTAAATAAATATTTTCTACTGTTGTTGACTTACTCTGCCTTAGTCCTGTGACGTAAATTATTCGCTCCCAATCGAGCTGCGTGGATGTTTTGTAAAAATAGTCAATAGTGAGACTTCAAATAATCAGTGTCTTATCATAAGAGCGCAAGAGCTCATGACATTTCGTCACCTACGAGGATTGTTTTCTAATGGAAATCTGCAGAATGGATAACCGTTCCCGCTTTGAGTTGGGAATGAACGCTCAGCAAATGCTGAATTATAACTATGACGAAGTTAATTCGATCGATTCGGCTATGGAACAAAACTTTGTTTACGGCAACGAGGTGCCAGTCAACACTTCGAATGAGTTTAAGCAGTACGAAGAGCTTGTGTGTGAAGAAAATTGGATGACGGACAGTGTTGAGTGTAAACAGGAGATCGCTCCTCCTCAGAACTTCATGAATAATATAAATGAAAATCCAAATTACGGCTCCAAGAACGATTTTAATGAGCCATATCAATATGAATATAATCAAGTCACACCTTTATACACGACTGATATGAACAGTTCAAAAAGAGACACCCACGCTCCACATCGAAACAACAGCGCAAATCAGCATCGCATGGGACCATATCATATATCGTCGACGAAGAACCAATTACCCAGCTGGTATAATCCACCGAATGCTTGCTACGCACAGCCATCGGAATTCTTGCAACAGCCGCAGTCTTATCCTTTTTATCAGGGTGGATTTATGGGCACGAAGGCATCGCCAATGATAGACCCCAGCATGCAGAACATGATTCATATGACGAGCAGGTAGTTGACTTGTCTTCGATAACGGGAACGCGTAAATTGACTCCTCGTGGAGCGCTCACCGTAGCTTCTTTCCTTTGATGAGTTCCCTTTATGAAGCATGCGAAGAATTCCAATCGTAATTAATGTTAATTGTTGAAACAGTTTTAACTAAAGCGATTCTGGCAACAATTCGGAGCTTCGTTTGCACCTCGCATCACAAACGTTGCGCAACTGCAATTCTTAATTGAGTAAATTCAGCCTGCACTCAATTCAGCTACACGCCACCACGTTCGATTGTTCAGCAATAGCTTCAAGCTTTCATTGAAATTAAATCTTTACAGTTCGGGCGTTCTGAAAACGAAAACCCATCACTCCAAATTTAATTGAATCGAATGATATCTTTTAGGATGACAAGCGGAAGCCTTGACATTATAAAAGTTATTCAATTAACTCATTTTACTGATAGCTCTCGAGACATTCTGAGATTTAGTTTAATTAGTTCGCATTCCGCCACGAGATTTCCTTGGTGAAAGATTACAGGAACCGTAGGCCTTATCTGTGATTAGAAGGATAACCGCGCTCGTGTTGTGCCTAAGATCTTCCGAGAAGCGGAGATTCTATTAGGACAATTCTCAATAAAACGTGCGTAGGATTCCGCGAATCAGGCAAAGTAATATTCGATGTTCCGGAGACGAGGGCATTTGAGAGAGCAAATATTCCGGTTGATACGTTGGAACATGCGTGACAACCGAATGTCTTGCGCAATCCTCAAGTCTCTGTGAACTTCCAAAGAGCCAAAACTTCTCCTCCTCCTTCTCCCAAAAATATCTAAACAAAAATAAAGCGGAAAATTTGTTTCTTTCATTCGTAAAATCTTTGATGTCGATTTCTCCACTGTCGCGAGGAAGGACTCCTAACAAGTCAAAGCGTGAAATTATAATTCAAAGTACGATAACAGCGATTTACAGCGATATTGTAAACATGGACTAAGAAATTGCGCAGTTTCCTGGTCGCTTGGCGAGAACTTTTTTCGCTTCTTCCACTCAAAGCTCTGACTGCAGTTTTTCCTCTCGTTATTCAAATTGTGTTGATGACATACACTCAAAGGTATTTTGCAACTATAATAAAGTGCTTTTGAGCGACGTTAATGCGAAAACTATTATTGTAAAATATTATTGGTCGTTAAGTGAAATATTTATTGAGTTTCCACGTCGGCCTCATTTTCCGAGACGGACAGAAATAAAATTTCGATTTTCTCGAGCGTTGAAAACTTCGCGAGCAGGAAATTGAAAAACCAATTTGATAAGAGAAGCCATTTAACCTCAAGGCGTTGCAGGAATAGAAGCATCGTGAGATCATAAATTGCTGACCTTCAAATAAAAAGTTTTGCGTTTGAGAGAACGAAACGAAAATCCCAAACACACTCAAGAATCAAGACGATGATTTGAATGTTGTTGTCTCGAAGTGTTGCGATTGCTTCTCACTCGACATGCATCTGTCTCTGTGAATTTCGCCTCGTCAAGGAAGGAGTGTGAATGGATACTAGCGACTTGTTGCACATCTGCCTTCATCCAGCCTTTCAATTGTCTTCGTCGTCGCGTGACTCCTTTGTCGCGACATTGAAATGTTCGGGCATGTTCGGGCTCGCAATCGATGCTAGAAAGAAAAGGGAAAAGAACAACTTCCTTTGTATGTACTCGTGCCCGTTTCTAACTAACTCAACTTGGGCTTGGTTATGCAATAGAACATAACAATGCTCGGCCGCTCATGCCGGTTGCCAGCTCCCCTAAGCATCGTTTCAATTTGTTTATAGTTGTGTAGTTTTCTCTCGCTGACAACACATCGTCGTTTCGAACCTGCTCAATAAAGGCTTTACAACGAAAGTCTTGACAGATTGAAAAACACTCGATTGAATAATATTGCGCAACAATTCTAAACACACTACGACAGCTGATAAGACGATTCCTAATCTCGATTGTTGATCTAACGCCTAAACGAAATTCTGCAAGTCTAATTTCTCGAACGACGCGTTCATACGTAAATCAAAGATTAATCACTGAGCACACGAGCCGCGATCTTTTGAGGCTTTCAAACTTTTTTTTTTAAAAGCTAGAAAAATATTATTTTGGTTTGTGTTAATTTTTGAGCCAATCGGATCTTTGAAAGCTTCCGGGAAAATCTACTGATGTTAAATCATTAAGCCTTCAGCACTCAGAAGTTATCTCATTTATCATATAAATTGGCAGATAACAACTCCGTCTTACTTATTTCAGACACTTCTTCTTCAATCCTCCATTTTAATATTGGAATCATGAAATATTTTCATATTTTCCTGGGTGCAAACAAAAGGTTTCCGCGGCCACAGGTTGTTATTGAGCTTTTGTCGCCGGTTTTTCGTTTTAATAAAAAACGGAACAAGGTTTCCGAAGATTTGTACCAAGAAAAATATGTTGACGGTCTCTCGCTCTCCTATTTCTGTTAACATCTTCCAAGAAAATCGTGTGACGCTTTCTTCTGTTCGTTCAATCTGCGACGCATTTCTCGAATACACACACGAAGAAAAAACATTTTTCCGTTCTTTCAAGTGAAATTGTTATTAAATGTTGACAATCAATCGAAGGAACGAAGACATGCGCCTCAAATCTCCGAAAAGCTTCCGAAAAGCTTGAAGGAACAGACAAGGACAAAAGCGTTAAGAACGCAAATAATTAATTGAAATGATGAATCGCCGCTTGAGTTCTGTCGCGAACATTCTTAGGCATGCTCGTGATTCCTCGAGTGCTGCGAGAAAGGTGAAGATCGTGACTTGTGCAAATTGCCTGGCTTCTAAAATCCGGCCAGAAAACTCAATTAGCGGTTCTTTGATAATCAAATTAAAGTCCCGATCTACGCAGAACGAGCAGCCACGCATAAAGAAAGCTTATCTGCGATTAACCTTAAAGCTTCAATACAAGTGAATGGTGCGGCTGTACTTACGTGGCATAGGTCATGGGCTTGTTGTTTATAATAACGACGCAGATTTTCACGCGCTGCAAGCCTGTTTCATAACCCTTTTCGAAATCGAACTGTTAACTGAAGGGAAATGTTATTTAAGTGACACAATGTCTCGATTCTGTTTATTGAGCAGCACTTGAATCACAACAACAAATTTTGATGTGTTAGAAAGATGGAAATTCGCTTCTGATTGGAAAACCCGGCTTGGGCGGAAAATTTCAATGAACAGCAAGGAAACCTTCTATAACTTAGAAGATGAAGAAGAATCCAATTACGCTCAATCACAGAAGCTCGAGGGAAAAACAAGACGAGGCAGGCTGAAAAAATCTAATCTAAAACGCAGTTTGAACTCGCCATTCTCGTGGAAGACGTTTGCTTGCGGTTGAAATTATCATCTTGCCAACCGCATGGAGAGCTAACAAAGGAGTCAATCTCAAGTCGCATGCACTCGCAATATGTAGAACAACTCTTTACTGTCTCAAGGACTCCGTGAAGATTGAATGCGAAGGGCCTTTGATCCCATCTAAACGGAAATTATTTATTATGTAAAATGCTCGAGGAGTTACGAAAGTGACAATTAGATTCCGTGCGCCGAATAACGGAAATCGATAAACAACTATTGCTCAACAGCATTATTTATTGAATCAACGAATAATGTTATCTTGCATAAGCGAGCGAGTTTTGGCTGAAAACCAAAACATGAAAAGTCGAGACAATACGAAAGTCCAAACAAAATACGACTAGATTTTCATCTCTTGCGCTTCTTCTTTCATCTACGACACACATACGCGAATCTCATTTGAATTAATTTTGCACCGATACGATTATAGAAGTGTAGAAAGAAATGTCTACCTTGGTATTTTCCGACGAGAAACAAACAAACCAAATAATATTTTGCTATTTCTCTTTTTAGGAATGGACGCGAGCAGCGCAACCGAGCAGAGAAGCATCGACGCGATAAGCTCAACGGGTCGATTCAAGAACTGTCGACTATGGTGCCGCACGTAGCCGAGTCACCGCGTCGCGTTGATAAAACTGCTGTTCTGCGATTCTCCGCTCACGGCTTGCGAATTGATTACGGTGAGTTCAGGTCTGCCCTTCTCGAATTGAGTAAATTGCAGTTTCCACATTGCTTAATGCGCAAACTGAATGACTCAAAGCGGGCACTTTCATGCCACCCGAGACAATAAAACATTTAATTTGCTATGCCAATCAACTTCTTACTCATTCTCTCCGGCTTTCGTTTTGCGCAACACCTGAAGCGAAAAAATAATCTCTCAGTTATTTCAGTAAACTATAAAAAATTTATTATTTTCGCGGCTATTTTCGTTTTCGCTTCAATGTTGCATGCGACTCAAATCGGGAGATTCTTTGATTTTCTCAGAACAGTCTCGTTGATTGATATTGATATGCGCGTGTTTTCTCTCTCTCCTAGTGTTTGGAAACCAAAAGCCCAACAGATATCTGATCAATCCCAAGTCGACCGAAGGATTGATGAAGCTCCTTGACACTTTCCTGCTAAGCATTACGTGTCGGGCGAACATCGTCCTCATCTCGAGCACCGTGGAGCAGTACCTTGGCCATTGCAGAGTAAGTACACGAGTGCGCTCTTGAAAAACAAATCCACGAACGAATCGACAACATCACGATTCTCTATTTGCCTGCAACTCAGCTTGAGCGACAGTAAATATTTCTGGAATGCACAAAGCTCGAGAAACAGTCACGGATCCATAAAAAAAAAACGAGAAAACAGCTTTGCCCTTCACCTAGAAATCTTTTGTTTTAAAGGTTTCCCGCTTTAACGATTTTTTTTTCATTTTCCCAGTCGGACCTGTACGGACAAAGTTTGCTGAACATAACTCATCCCGAAGACCACGCCTTACTCAAACAACAACTCATACCGAACGATCTGCATAATTTATTCGCTGCCAAAATGGACGAGAGTGGCGAGATCAGATCACGCACACAAGAAGAGGAGGAGGAAATTGACAGGAAGCTTCGGGAAGACCGAAGAGACTTCAGTATAAGGTGCGTAGAAATTCGACTCTCGTCTGATAATGCAATAACTTTGTTTATGATTTTAGACTGGCGCGTGCTGGGCCACGATCAGAGCCAATTGTCTATGAGGTAGTGCGAATCGACGGATGCTTCCGGCGCGCTGATTCAGCTCCAAGAGGTCGTCCGACCACAGGTCCGACTGGTCTGCAGCTCATAAGACGAGCTCGTGGACGAGATGACAACATCCCACTACACAGTGTCAGTGGAAATGATATCGTGAGTTCTATCTCCAATTTGAAAAGTGATTGACGTTAATCGACCGTGTTTCGTTCAAGGTGCTCATTGCCATGGCTCGTATAGTCAAACCGCCATTGTTCTGTGATCGTCTCATTGAAGCCTGTCGATATGAGTACAAAACCCGTCATCTCATCGATGGTCGCATTGTGCAATGCGATCAGCGTATCTCAATAGTCGCCGGCTATCTTACTGAGGAAATCTCCGGCCTTTCGCCATTTACATTTATTCATAAAGATGATGTAAGATGGGTCATGGTGGCGCTGAGACAAAGTAAGCTAATTAGACATTTCTAAATGAAGTGAGTCTCTCCAATGAAACCTTATCAATTCGTTCTACTTTCAGTGTATGACTTTGGCAGACCTTTTGGTGAGTCGTGTTATCGACTGATGTCACGCACAGGTCAATTCATCTATTTGAAAACACGCGGATGTTTGGAAGTGGACGAGAAAACGCGGCAAGTGCACTCGTTCGTATGTGTGAACTCTCTCGTGTCGGACGAGGAGGGACGCCGATTGATAAGGGAGATGAAGAAGAAGTTTTCGGCAATAATCAGCGAAGCTGAGCTGAGCGCAATGGAAAGTGATGTACCTGCTGTGGAGAATCCCCAGAAGCTAGAGCGCGCCATTCTCAACCTGATAACAAATTTAAACAACCAAACGTCATACGACGATGACAACATCTCGACGATAAGCGATTCGACGACGGAAGGCGATGATGGAAGGCGAGTGAAGAGCCCGCCACTCGCAATAATAGCTCCCAAGACAAATACGATCAAACCATCAATATTCAAGGCTGTTGGCTTCATTAACCATGCGTCGAAAGGAAAAAGCCCAAGCGTGAAAGATGAGCCTAAAAGCCCCGAGAATTTCCTGCATACGACATCGCAACAGTCTCCATCCCAACTCATAATTAAACCCGAACCACTCCAAAACATTCTCTCGCCAAGCTCCTCGGTCTGCTCAATCGACTCCGACTCAAACTCGCCGTTCCTATCAGGACAGCGAGCGGCCCAAATGGATGACAGCTCCAAACAAATGAACGTTCCACTTCATGTTTCGACAGAATACTATACATCGTACGATAATCTTCCCCTTTACGAAACGACTTCTAAATCAGCTGCTTCCACCGCAAACGATCCAGTTTTGATAGCATCGAACAACAACAGCAGCAACGTCAACAGAAACTCTGTACTTAAGCGAGTCTACAACAGCGACGATGAAGATTACAGCGGATTAATTAAAAAGAGAACGCTGAGCTCAACAAAAACAATGCCAAACCCAATAGATCTGCTAAACACTTCCGCCACAGGTAAAATAACATCAACATCGGTAATTAAGCCATGACATTGAAAGGTATCGTTTACAGATATATCCGACGTTCTAACGTATCCCGAGGATAGCATAACGGATCAATTTGGCTACGAAACCTCTCTGACACTGCAGAGTGATGAGCTGAATGTATGTTGAATTAGCAGTAATCTGATTACTAAATACTAACGCTGTTTTTCTCTTAGGCGGAACAGGACGAGCAACGAGAAATTCTCAAAACGCTACGCGAATCTTGTTCGGTAATTCAGGCGCCGTCGAGAAGTTCAGCCATCAATCGCATCGAAGGCGACGGTAGCAGATAGTAATCAGTTTAAGAAACAGAAAACAACCAAGAGCTTTAAGCAGAGACGAAAGAAACTATTTTTTATCAATCTCCCATTGTAAACTTTACTGGACAACGAACGGAGTTTCCCTTTGGAAAATTATTAAGCGCGCTGGTGATAGCATCGTCAGTTGCAATTGATGTGACAAGATGTCAGACGAATTAAAAACCTTTGAACTAAAATTTCGGGTTTGCTGATTGTTTGATTTTAACAAGACGGAAGCCATTTGTGTGAGTTCTCCTGTGGAGATTTCGTAAGTGATATGAAAGACGAGCAGCCTAAATTTACATATAGTTGAGGAAAGTGTTGTTTAATAAAATGTAGGTTCTTTGTCAAGCCTCCAATGCCAAAAAAAATTGGTGTAAAGAAAAGTGTTTCTAACTTCCTAGTCAAGCGAAGAAGGGCAAAGCACTTCATTCATCCAGTTCCCTTTACGATAACAGCGCTGCACAAGATTCATCTACCTCATGACAGAAAATAATAGATGTTGTGAGAGATTGGGTGCGACACTAGCTAGTGAAGACTGTCGTCAATTGAAATTGAGAGTTTGTGCCTGAAGCTCAACCAATTTTTATCACACAATCGGAGGTTGATAGACTTTTGATACATCATGATGGAGAAAGTCGATGACGGGAAGATCCAGATGTGTTGTATTTTTCTAAGTATCGAGCTTTGAACTGATATCACTGCGAATTCGGGCGAAAGAAACGAAGCGATGCAAGCTTGGAAAGCGTTGGCATTAGACTTTGAGCTTTTAACAGAGCTTTCGCATCGAAGCTCTGGTATCTCCTCGCAATCTCATGCAAGCTCTTTCTAATAATCTCAAATTCCGTAAAGTCGGATCGTTAAATCTGATTAAGCCAACGCCCATAAATCAAACCTTTGCCACTAGAGTCGTGGCCCGCGACATAACTGAAGTTAGAGAATTCCAAGTAGTTTAGGGAAGCGACCAAACTCCGTAAAGCTCTTATCAGTTGGAAAGAAAAACAGGAGACGACCTTATTATTGTATATATATTAATTATACCTGTAAGCAAAACACTGTAAGTCCATGCTTGTTTCAATGTAATCCTTTCAATGTGAATGTGTCAAGTGCAAATCTAGCGTAAACCAAGTTTTCATAAGCAAACTTTCTTCTTCATTTAAAATGACTTTGAAATAATTATCATTACACAGAAGCGATTTAAACTTTGTTAAATATTATCTTACGTTTTTCCAAACTTATTTTAACTTATTAAACCAATTCTGTTAACATAATAAACCGAGAAGAAAGGATCGGAGACACTTTAAAGCTGCTAACGAGTTTTCATTAATTTTCCTTTTATTACAGAATTTCAGCAATTGGTTTTCACAATTTTTCTTTCAGGAAAATTTGAGCTGTTTACATAAAAGCTTCTTTGCATAATTCATGACTCGGTAACAAGCAATTGAAACGGCCTGAAGTGGAAAATATTTTCAGCAGCGGGGGAGAATGATTTCAGTTCGTTTTGTAAGGTATTTGGAAATATAATCGCTCATGCAGTTCTGAAACTCGTTTAAGAAAATAATTGGAATAATTTCGGCATCGGAAGCTTTTCCAAGTTGCGAACAAAATTACCTTCGAAGCGTTTGAATTGATTTTGATTTTTATTGGTTGTTTAGACGAGGATTCGAAGATTCTCAAGGATAGAAGATTGAGAAGATTGAGAGTGGGAAAAACCTGTGAGTTTCATCTTATATCACGATGCTTCGAGAGCTTTCACTACGAAATCTCTCCGACTCAACTTTGAAATTTCC
The DNA here is from genome assembly GCA_033064975.1 of Smittia sp. YW1114-2. Classification (NCBI taxonomy): domain Eukaryota; kingdom Metazoa; phylum Arthropoda; class Insecta; order Diptera; family Chironomidae; genus Smittia; species Smittia sp. YW1114-2. Next base: position 8,686,303 of record CP093832.1, read on the forward strand.
TTTCCTATGTCAACTATTTGATCCAATATTGATGTTGACTCTAATATCTCGATAACATGGGTTTCCTGTCTCTTAACATTTTATTTGATTGAATAATACTTGGGGTTGGAGCCCAGCGGTGTCTTCTGGCAGATTTAGTTCTCCATGTAAATATCTTCGGTTGGATATGCGGTCTCGATAAATTTTTGATAGAAGCGCTGGAAAGCGCGACTGCAAACAAAGAAAAGCTCGTCATCAAATTTGATTGTTTGTTTCTTCCCAAAATCTTACCCGACAGCTTCTGCTACGACTCGAGTTGAGTCATTGCCGACGAAAACATGACAAGCGAACCTTTGCATTGTAGGGTGTTTGGTGATAAAGCCAATGTAGCGATGATCGCGAGGGTGGAAAGCGCAAAATGAAACGTTTTTCAGCGAATAAAAATAATCGATGCAAGGTCCACGCTCGCGTTTTTTCTGCAAAGAAATTGAAGTTTATGATAGTTTTCAAATAAAATCGCAAAGACCGCACCTTTGATCGATCGACCATCCGAAGTCCTTGGTCCGAAATCTCGAGAATGCACGGTGTGCCCTTTGGTGTAGCAGTCTCAGCCGCTCCATCTCCAACAATCTTTTTAACAGCTTGACAAACGACTCCCGTCCCTTTATGTGACAGGGTCTCAACAGATCCTAAATATCCCAACAAATATCGTTCTCGTTTCTGCTCCACTGACGTTGGGTCGAAATCGTTATACTCAAGATCGACCGCGTAAGCAGACGGAAACACTCCTTGATTGCCTGTTCTCAAGTTGACTCCTTCGCACCACAAATCGTCGGCTTCCTTCTGCACGTAGATCGGATCGCCGATCTCAATCTCAAGCTCGTCGTGGTGCCTCGGAAGAAATTTATGTAATCCACGATGTGTAGCTTCAAGCATTTCAAGCTGACTGTAAGGAACACCGCCGAAAGCTGGCGGGAAGGGCGAGTTGGGAGACTGTTGAGCGTTTGTCGGTGAAATACTTTTGAAGTCATTTGGGGAATGCGCTGTGCTGTGACCGCTGTCCACATCGCCCAAACTGTGCATTCTCTCAGAGTCAGGGCTTGAGTCTTCATCCAACAAGTAACTGCATTTGAAAGATAGCAGAGAGTTTTGCTTGAAAGGCTGACCGCCGAGCTCGTCAGCTAATGAAGTTTGATGACTAAGAAAATGCGTCAAAGTTGCTGCAAGTAGACAAAAAGAAAAGTTTGATAAAGCGCAATAAGATTTATGTGACCTCGATGTCTCACATTTTCTGTTTTTCGGAATTTCCGGCAGTTTTCTTCTTCTTCTCTCAGAGCTTCCGGGTATCCAAGTAAGTGAATTTGTTCGAGCGAGTTGCGATGCCGTTGACACTTGGGAGATGAGACTTGAAGGTCCAGAATCTGTTTTTTGATTGAGAGATGAAGGTCCCGTTCTCAGCCCGTCGCCAAGCTCGTCGTCCTCTGCTACTGAACTGTTACTGCTGATGTTGGCGACTATCACGTTGGTGCATGCTTGCGGCAAGCGAGCTGTGTTAATAATGTGAACTCCGATGTCATCTGGGTCGCTCGAATCGCTTTTTGAGTCCGACGGAGACGAGACCATGTCGAAATCGATGTCCGATGTTATTCTAAAAGCGAAGAAATTCAGTTCAATTAAGATGTTTGCTCCCGTTTTACATTCATTGATTATCAATTGAAACTTTGTCATCGTAAAAATGGCAAATCGATTTTGTTTGCTTAGTGAAAATCTTGGGGAAGAAAAAATGGTGGAAAAGTTTTTCGCGAGTTTTCATTTCGCAATCGTGACACTTACGAATAGTAAGGAGATGGAACTGTCTTGATGTTCAAATTTTGCTTAGAAAACTCCTCAAACTCTGGCTCCGCCATTTCGCACTAATTTTAAAGCTTTCCTCCTACGTTGAAGCGAGGTTTTCTATGAAAATATTTCTCCTTTTCCCTAAAAAAATTACATGAATGGAACAATTTTCCTTTCGAGCACTTCTGCTATGTACAATGTTCAGACGAAAACTGACAAGTGTGGGGGAACTTCGGTCAGGATATTGATTTTCCTTCCCTTCTCGCAGTTTGTGTCGTCATCGCTGCTCGAATCAACCCTCGCCCGATTCGAATTTCGACTGCGTCTCGAGTCAAATTTCCCCTCTGCTTCGAAAATATTCTCCTCGTGACCAAAGCACGTTGATTTCATTTAAGCTGATGCGTTCCCGATTTCAATCTTATGAATGAGAAGGAAAGTGTGGAAAGCTTATAAATAATATATGAGCGTTTATCTGCTTCAATGGCGTTGGAGAGTCCAGCCGTTTATACAGCCACTTAACGAAACTAATGTCGTGAATAAATACATATTTGTTTGGAGCGTTTTATCAGTATCTGCCTTAAGTGAATAAAAGTTCAATTCATTCAGGAGCGAAAGCGTCGAGGAGTTTTACGACGGAAATTTTCCATCTTTGAGCGGTCCATGAAACTCCTACATCATGTCAGTCATTTGCAAACGACACTCGCAACAGATCATTAACTTTGATCGTCACATTGCTTGGAAATGCGGGCACTCGGAGCTGGTAATTAATTCGCACAAAAGGTTTTTCTGCCGTCGCTCCTCAAGCGTAAACTTCGTCAAAAGGATTGCTTCGGTTAGAGTTTTTCATTTCACTTAAACATCTCGATTTAAAATCTGTTTGACCAGCGAGCTTGTTCGGCAATTATGTTCCACGTCACTCGTGTCTCCATCCCTTTAATCGTTAATCTACAATCATCGAGATTGATGGAAATCAAATCCTCGTCTCATCTCTCAAGTCAGCGACGCTTTCCATTAACGAATCCCAAAGGAATCACCGCAAATGAAACGATTTCTTTTTCCCTCGTTCGACAAATCTTGAGGCGAGTCTGTTTGCTGTTTGCATAGGTGCCGCCGATAAAGGAATTTCTGTGTTAAGGAATGTAGGTTGAGTGGCGATTGGAGCAGTTGAAAAGTTGGACAAATATATGGACAGGCTTTCAATTCTCCGACTTTCGCCTCCCACGCTTCTCCGCAAAAGCAACTGGTAAATCACAAAGATTTTCTTCTTCTCGGACAATGCAAACTGTTGATTGAAGCAATTCCAGTAAGAAAAGTGCTTGAGGATGAAAAGTTTGCGTTTACACCTTAAATTTCCATCAAGCCATCAATCGTCTTGGAATGAAACTACATGATTCTTCTTTTATTGAACCAATGAGAAGGAAACGGTGATTCTACTTCTCTCCATCCACTCTCACAGCCACACAGCGAAAAGCTTTCAATTGAAAACTGCGTAAGGATCTTCGACGTGCATGTGTGGTGGAAGCTATCATTGCTAATTTATCTCCATCCTTGCAAAAATGCTATAAAAGGCGAGACGACGTTCGCTCTGTCTTCAGTTCTCATCTTGGATTTAACAGTGATGCTTGCAGAGGGAAAACCTTTCCGGACCAATCGAAAGTGGAAAGTTAGTGTCAGGATGGATTGAAAGTGGAAACCCGGATTACATCAACGTTTAACGTGCAGTAAAGTCAGTGCAATGTGAACGGAAAATCTTCCCAATCAATGTCATCCATGAACTTTTCCTATTAAAATTGCGGTTTTCAAAGTTTTCTTCTGGGAAAATCTGTCGTTTCGCCAAAGCTTCAATCAAGCCGGAAATTATGTCAGCTTCGGGAAAATCTTTACTGGGACTTTGGCTGTATCGCAGTGGCGAGCAAGAATGGTCTGTTAAAGAAGGAAGCCCGATCCAAAAACCGAAGGATTTAATTGTAATGGACAATTAGGAAAATTGCTAGAAATCCCACGAGTGACTCAACTTTTTCCTTTGAGCAGAAAGAAGAGCCGCCAGTTCCTGAAAACCAACTCCCAACCAATGATCGAACATCAATAATCTTCACACTAAAGCATCAAGTCGGTGCTTTGGCACGAGCGCTTCAAGTTTTCCAGGAACTTGGCATCAATGTTCTACACATCGAACTGCATTCCGGGGGCGTAGGTGAAAGTGAAAAGGTAAAACTTTTACCGTAAAAGTCTCATGTCTAATTGCATGCCAAGGAATTTCATTCAACGTCTACTCCCACCTGACAATGAAAGTCTCGGTGAGAAATTAATTAACAACTCGTTGATGCAGGCTGATGTTCTCGTCGACATTGAGTGTGACTCAAAGCATTTAGATCACGTTATTCGAAGATTGAAGCGGGAAGGTAATCTAGTTGATCCTGTGAAATTGATACGAGTCTTATAGCAATCTTTTCTAAAGTTCATTCGGTAAACTACGCAACTGTTCTTGTCGACGATGATATTCCACCACCGACTCCACTAAGCAAGAACTGCAGCTTTGACTTTGGCGAATCGATTTGGTTCCCTCGAAAAATTTCCGATCTCGACCGAGCGCAAAACGTCTTGATGTACGGCTCAGCTCTCGACGCCGACCATCCAGGATTTCGTGATCCAGTTTACCGTAAACGACGCGAACAGTTTGCCGCTATCGCCAATGCCTACAAACAGTGAGAATAAGAAATTCAATTGTTTAAATAAATAAATTTAACTAATTGATTCTTATTTTCCGCAGCGGCTCTCCCATTCCAAAGATTCAGTACACCCCCGAAGAAATACGAACTTGGTAAGTTACAGCGAGCTCAGTTTTTTATTTTATTAAATTATTTCATAATCAGCGAATGTATTCGAAATCAACTTGAGAGTTCATTTGATCAAATTTACTCAGTCTTTTCATCACTAATTGTCTTCCTTGTCTAAAGGGGTGTCGTGTTCCGTGAGCTGCAGAAGCTCTACGTCAAACATGCAGTGCCGGAGTACATGGAAAACTGGCCGCAGCTTGTGAAATACTGCGGATATCGCGAGGACAATTTGCCGCAACTGCAAGACATCAACGTTTTTCTTAAACGCAAGACGGGCTTTCAGTTGCGGCCTGTCGCTGGATATTTGTCACCTCGCGATTTTCTCTCCGGTTTAGCTTTCCGTGTTTTCCATTGTACGCAATATATTCGCCACTCTTCTGATCCATTCTACACGCCTGAGCCTGACTGCTGTCATGAGCTTCTTGGGCACATGCCGCTGCTAGCTAATCCAACGTTCGCTCAGTTTTCGCAAGAAATCGGATTGGCATCGTTGGGCGCATCCGATGAGGACGTCAGCAAACTGGCAACGGTAAATTGAACTCTAATCGATCCTTGACATTTGTGTAATCTTTCAACATTTTACAGCTTTATTTCTTCACCGTCGAGTTTGGATTGTGCAAACAGGAGGATGGAACGTTTAAAGTTTATGGCGCTGGGCTGCTCTCGTCTGTCGCTGAACTTCAACACGCAATCACAACGGACGAGAAAATCAAGAAATTCGACCCCGACGTCACCATTTACGAGGAATGCATCATCACGTCATACCAGAATGCTTATTACTACACCGATTCGTTCGAGGAAGCCACGCAAAAGATGAGAGCGTTCGCCGAGACGATAAAGCGACCATTCATGGTTCGATATAATCCTTACACTCAGACCGTTGAAGTATTAAGCAATGCAAAGAAGATCACGGCAGTCATGAGCGAGCTTCGCGGCGACTTGAGCATTGTTTCTTCAGCTTTAAAAAAGATTTCCGCTCTCGACGAGAACCTCGACGTAGAAACTCTGTCAAACCTTCTTTACCAAGGCATCCAAATCCCGGATCGAAGCCCAGCGAGAAGCCCCGCAAGAAGTCCCGTGTCTGATAGCTCCGATCACTCCGTCAAAAGTCAATAAATTGCTTGAGGCTCGGACAGTCGAACCCTTCCATTTGTTCAATTGAATCGTTTCTCCAATATTTATTGTCGAATGGACCAAATAAAAATATAGTTGATGTTGCAAAAGTTACGTAGATAATTTTTATGAACTTTTCCGTGAAATTAAAATAACTTTATGCTTTCGTTGAGCAGATAAATGTTTCCATTTTCCCCTCACTTCGATGTTTTCGCACGTTGTTCGCCCGTTCAAATTTAAGGTGCGAAGTTACCATGGCAACGTTTTTGTTGTGCGACTAACAATCGTAACGACAAGTCGTGAATTCGCTCGTGAAAATTGAAAGATGTTAAAGATGAAGTCGAGCAATCAACACTCAGGAGTTTATAGAACTTTTGACTCAATTGATAACTTTCAAGTCAAGTGAGATTGCACAGTTTTATAAAAATAAAATTTAGTTTACACAATTGCTATCGTTTCAGAATTTCGATGCGAAAACTTCATTCGATCATTAAAATCCCAAAGTTCGAAGGTTTTCACTCGACGAGCATCGATCAGCAGTCATCAACAGACTACGAGGAAATTGTGACTGTCAAATGGCAACAGAAAATATTCAGCAAAACTGAACGCGCTTACTACTCACAAAAAGAAAACTGTAAAACTGACCTGGAGAAGCGTTATCATCAGATGATTAAAGACAGAAGCGATGAGAGTCCCGGAAGTGGACTGATCTTCACCTATACTAACGACGACAAATATCAGCCCCCAGACAATTTTGGACCGAGAAATGTAACGGCAACGGATTTGCGAAAACATATTGAGAGTTGTGAGACCGTCGCAGAGGAAAAATCATTGAAAATATTCGCCGATTCTAGTCATCCGATAGCGTCGTCCCGCTATTTAACTGGAGACAAATTTGTAAAGCTGTTCATCATGGCAGATCTCGAGCCAGTCACGCTTTTGGTTACGATACATTTTCGCGAATCTGACGGTGTTTTCATCATTTTTCCAGACTTTAACAATTCCGACAGTGAATATCAACTCGAGATCGACCAGAACAGCAAACAACTCTTCGGATATTGTGTTGAGAATTTGTCAATTACATCAAACGAGGTGACGAGTAAGCAAGCTGAGACGGAAAAACTTAAAATGATTCAAGAAGAAACGTCGGAATTGATGAGAAAGTTGAACATTAGCAAGGATCCCGATTTTGAGTGCCCGAAGTTTTGTCGAATTGTTCTTCTTATGGAGATATCTGAAGGCAGCGGTTTCGAATACGACAACCTGCACGTTCGCTACGAAGTCAAGTTGCCAAAGTTTGTGAAAGTTGTTGAAGGAGATTTGATCGGATCGACGCATTCAAGCTACAGGAACGAAAAGCTATGGAACTTTGGCTTTTGTCATGCATTTGTACTAGACATCGACGACGAGTTCTTCCTTTCGGCATCGAGAATTGATACATTATCAATTAACTTCGAAGTCATATCGATCGATTCAATGTGGGACAGAGAGCGCCGAGAAGGTTTAACAAGCTTGAAGATTCCGCTCGAAGGAAAAATTGACACAGATTTTGAGCTTTCTTGCTTCAGAGATCTGCAAGGCAGAAGTTTTTTCCGCGATTTCCTCGAAAGGTTTTTTCTCGGTGGTATCCATAAGACAAGCATTCTCGATCAAGCCCACGATGGAACTATAAACTTCTACGCCAACAAAACGGTGTCAACTGGAAAACTGCGAATCAAACTTCATAAAATCACACAATCGCGAATGTCGAAAAGAAATTCCATCCACCTAAAGTCAGTTGAGGACATCATCAACTCTTATCACGAAGAAAAAGCTCGTCTAAGAAACTGATAAAGATTGGGGGGTGATTTCTAAGGATTCTGATCTACTCGAAGCGATTCAACGACCCAAACATATTTAAGATGTTGTGTGCTTACCAAAGATGGCGCGACTCGTCCATCCACGTGTGAAGAACTAAAATAATCTTTTGATCAGATTGTTACACCATTTTCTGAATATGTGCACATGAAAGCTAAAAGAAAGATAATTGCAGTAGTGATGAAACTATACAAACCTAAATCATCTACAAGGTCAAAAAATATAAATCATTGCACGAGTTGCAGCACCGAAGCTTATCGTTCATTACTCATTCATTGGCGTCTCAAACGAGAATGGAAAGAACGAATCCATAGAAAGTTCAATGGCGAATTCCATCTGTAAATTTTTAATAAAAATACGAGTTCTTTTACAGATTTTTTGCTCTCGCCCGATTTAATGAAAACCGAAACTGGGGAGATGCTGATTTTTCAGTTCTCGCTGTTGAAAACGATCCACACATATTGATATCGCAGTGCCGAAACTGCCAAGAGAAACAAAAAAATCATCATCACCGAAGCTCGCGGAAAACGAACAAAAAAAGATTTTCCGCGGAAAATGCGGGGTTTCTTTTCGTAGATATGGAAACGGAACTTGTGTGCGACAGCGCCTACATCTGTTGTGTCTGTGTTTATGCATAAAATGTACATTTTTCTCTGTTAAAAGAGTTGGTTTGATGTTGCACGCTCGAAGGAAGAGTGAGGGGGGAAAATGAATTATCAAAAAAGACTTGTGCACATATGAAAAATAGGCTCTCGAACCATTTTCTTCTCCATCTAGCGCTGCACAATCGCCGCATAAAGCGTAAGTTCTGAACGACAGTTGGGGCTGCGAAAAAAAATCAGAACAAGAGAGACGACGAAAATATTTCTACGTTATAATTTTTCAAATGCTTTTTGCATGGGAAGTGTAAAAAAAGAATTCGCGCGGTGAAATTCAACGGAGAAAGAAGTGTCGGCGGCTGTAACACTATAGAGAACTGGAGCAGCAAGAATCAGCACTTGAAGATCGGCTCGACATCCCTGAACAGGAAAAAACATTCTGCACACTGGACAATTTGCCCAGCAGCAACGAGCCGATTCTTTTGCATATTTTTCCATCTCGCCGTCATCTGATGAAAAAGAATAGCTGGCATAAAAAGATTGGATGGGGAAGGAAAGCGAGTAAAAAATGTAATGCGCCTCTCGCTTCACATCCGCGACTGTTTCACCCCGAAAAAAAAAACGTTGCTGGTTCGCGGAAGATTTTTCTATATCAATAATTGACGAAGGGTAAGTGAAGTTCAAAACAAAAGCTGAGCTTTCTTGAAAGAATCGTTCATGCAATCTTTGAAACAGTTTCGTAGTTTTTATCTGTAGTCTTCAATCACTGACATTCCCGTTCCCCTCGACACATCTAATTGCAACGTTCGAGAAAAAAAACTCCATGCACACACACGAGGCTTATTTCTAACTAGCCGACGCTTTTCCGCGGACTAGAGAAAGCATTCACATTACTCTCTTCGCTTCCCCTTCAGCTTCAGGCAATATCGGGACGAAACTTTCCGTGTGTGCTTGCGATGTTGTTTATGGAGAAAAACAGAAATTCATTTATTGCGAAAAGGCATCAGGCATGGAGCATAAAAAATATTGTTCAAAATTTCTCCCTCTGTTACCCTTTCCCTCTCGACTAGCCCGCCTCATGCACAGGCTGACCGTTGGAAGAGTCCGATGAGCGGGCAACGACAAAAAAGTGGATGCAAGAGAACACGCGGAGAAAGCGGCTGAGTATCGGGGGCTGCTGGCGGTTTCTCTTCCATTTTCCTGCGTAGAAAGCGACACGGCGGCGAGTGGGAGTTGCGACGAGAAATTCAAATTGGACATAAATTGAGGAGAGACGCAGTGTTTTTTGCAATATTCCTGCTTTAGCGTAGCGAGAGCAAAAAAAATGTTTGATAATCAAGAGTACTTCGAGTTGGGATGAGAAATGGAAAAGGAGTAGCGGGAGGTGGATGAAACTGGACACAGAACGGTATGGGCTGACACCCTCTATCGTTGATTTAAACGCGAATAAGGGAGAGGAAAATATCGCGGAGAAAAATGTATGATGAAATTAAAAAATATATAAAAGCGAGAAAAAGTGTTGCAGAGGCAAAAAAACAACAGAAACGTCCAGATATGTAGATGATGCATACATGCTGGATATTTTTTAATTTCTCGATGCTTTCGCCTCTAGAACTCTGAACGACGGAAGAGCAGTGGAACAAAATGCTTTCTAACATTCGCCAGAGATCGATATTTTACAGCGTTGGATGAAAAAAGTGTTGGAAGAGGCAAAGACCAACGAGTAACCGCCACGAATGTATTTTTTAATTTAATTTTTATTTATTTTATAATTTTTTATGATTGTTGGCGATGTGGCAGTGTAACAACGTTGCGAACAGAGTTAAGATTTTTTGCTGAGCGCGCTTGAATGTTGATACATGTAGTAAGTTATTTTATGTTTTATGATTTTTCATCTGCAGAGGAAAACTCGCCGTGAACTCTTTTTAGGCAAATATTTTTATTTCAAACTCGAGAGCCGGAGTGGAAGAGGCTTAGCCCCGCTCATCGCGAAAACAATCCGAGCCCTTGTAACCGTGGAAGTGTTTGGCAAGTGCGTGATGTTTCGAGATTGACCAGACTCGCGATTTCATCGGATTTCCACTTCAAACAATTTTGCGAAACATTTCGACGATACAAAGTGTGTTTACCAATTCCACCCCTTTGCTCGAGCCATGACGCATTTCCACAACGTCCCTCAAAGGAAAATGTTTTTTATAACATAAATTGAATAAATAAAAATTTATGTTTTGTTATTATTCTCTCCCGCACGCTTTGCTGTTACAGCGAAAACATTTCTCCAATTATTTTAGAATTTTTATTAAAATATTTTGCAAACGCTGGCCTTCGAGTTTGAGCTTCAAGACTCCGCTTGAATTCAGCGGCTTCCGAAAGTTTCATCATGAAAAACCGACAGCGTGGAGCAAGAGCACAATGGCGAATTTTTAATTTATTCCTGTTTGAAGGCGCTTTGTAAAAATTACCATATGCGAGATAACAAAAAACGCAAGCAAGAAATTATCAGCGAAACAAAAATCGATTTTTTGTGCTCGAGCTTCCTTCAATTATTCTTCTGTATTTTGCGAATGGCCAGTAGCTGATGATAAGCGAATGCTTGCAATTTATTTTTCGGTAGTCTGGTGGGGCTTAAGCGAACAGAAGAGAAAATTACAATATTCGCCAATGGCTGGAAGCGTTTCCGAAAAAACGGTTAATGGTCAATATCATAATTCGATTGAATATTATAGAGTTTTGCTTCGAAAAAGTGGCATGGCCGTCAACGCCAGAGTGATCTGTTGGTTGTGTGAGCTACTTGGACTCATAAACTTGTCAAAAAGTTGACGGAGAATCCGGCATTCCCCAACTTACGAACGTTACCTCGTTTACATAAAAGACCATGCTAAAGAAATAATTTTGAATAATCGGTCAGCATTAAGTTTCAAGAAATTTTGTTTCTCCCATTTCGCTCGCTCAATTATTTTAATAATTCAAATTGACGCTTGAAGTTTCTTGGCCACTTTCGGACTTCGAGAAAAAGGTGGATTGGCTGCTGCCGTCTGACGAAGCTACTACACATGAAGAGAGCGCATAAAAGTTGCAATCGAGAAACTCGGGGCGTGATTAAATAATTTAGAAAATAAAACTCTATTCAATCAATAACATTATGGCGCTCGAAGTTGCTGAGTTGAGTAAAGTCCATGTGCATAAAAATTGCTTCTAAAAACTTAATGAAGAAAATTGATTCCGAGGATCGCTGAGCGGGAAAGCGACTGCAAATATTAGAAAGTTGGTTGCCGATGAATGTTTAATAAGCTCGACGATATGTTCAGTTTACTATTTCATATTTTTCCGCTTCTGAACGTCCGAGAGTCGAGAACCGAGCGCGGTCATTAAAAATAAATCATTTCAATTTTTTCTGGTTTATTAATGATTTTTTTCCGAGTTGAGTAAGTTCTATAAAAAACTATTACATCGACTGAACGATCCAGGAACGGAAAATATTTCGTAAGGCAAACAGCAATCGAGCGAGCATAATAAATGAAGAGAACTCAATTGTTTAATCATGTAAAAATCAATTGTTGCTCGACTCGTTTTAAATATTTAATTGAAACTGTTAAACAGATTTTATTGCAAGCGTTGCTTGCTCTCCTGCTGTATTCATTGCAATAACAAATGTTTTATAGCTTCAAAAGGTAAAGCAAAGAACGACTTAATGGAAACTCCAAACGTCTTCACGATTTTCATGTCCAACGTGTGTGATCTCCATTCTCTTTCCCACTGTGCAGACCTTGAATTGCAGTAACCTCGACCGATGCAATGCCTCTATCGCGGGGGTGATAAAATGATGACTTTATCAGTGCACGAGAGCAACAGTTTGCAATTCATTTATCGCGGAGGGTGGCGCGGTGCCTGAAAAAAGCGTGTGAATGCGTTTTATTGCAATTTGATCAACACTCGAGCTCAGTTGTTTGTTATGTATGCTGCAATCACGTAAATCCATCAAAGTCCCTACGTTGCATTTGATCGGAGATAATTTGCCGGAGCCACCCAATTTTCACGCTCTCGCAGCGGGTCGCGCACGAGGCGCTGAATAAAAATGCTCATGGAGCGAGTGCATTAAACTAATTGATTGTAATTGCTGATATGAAATATAAAAGCTGTCTTAAACCGTTGGGGGTGACAAACAGAAATTAACACAAAAATCACTGTTCGACGAGGCGCGCTCAAAGCCGGGAGGGATAAAACATATTTCATTGCACTTTTTTCTGCTCTCGTGTTGTTGTTTCACAGCTTTTTTTCCGCGCGTTTGCCCAAAATTATGCTTCGCCACAAAGTGCAGTGGAAAATTTTTGTGGTAAACACAATGAGAGAGCGGTTGCGGATTCCAAAATGTATTAAAATTGTCGAACGTGTTGTTGCACTTTTCCGACTTTTTCCGCGCTGCATCCACCGGAATTGCATTTTGTCCACATCAACTGTGCACAACAATAGCTCGAGCTCCGGTCGGAATGAATGGAGCCGAGAGTGAAACGCCGGCAAACACGCGGTGAATTGGCAAAAGTTAAAAATTCACGGGGGAATCCGTTGTTTGGCGCGAGAGGCAAGAAAAATGAAAATATCAAAAACTTCACAACAGTGGGCCAATTGCATTATATGCAATTTATCTGCTGTTTGATATTTTGATACTCGAAAAGCCGGATAATGCAAACACGGCACGCGGCATGTTTACTCGCATAAATATTTGTCAATGCAAAAAATGGCTTTTTTGTCAATTCAATTGAATTATGATCAATTCTGCCGGTATTTAAGTTTAATAGCCGCTCCCTCGCCCTCCGTGCGATAGTGCACTTACTCAATTGAACCCGTTTATGGATGCGTTTGTGGAGCCTAAGTGAGGCTTGATATTGCCTTGTTGGATATTCGAAGCTCGTCGTGACTAAGCCGAATGTTTGGCGCTTTCTCGGTAGAAATTGAATCATAATGCAAGCGTCAGACATGAGCTGCAGCTAAATCATTCAAAGGTAAGCTAATTAGGTAATTGAAATCAAAATATGTCACATTAAAGTATAATTTTTAATTTGATTTCACATGAGTTTTTACGTTCTCGTCTCTTCTTCGACTGATGTTCGTCACAATCCTTCTTTGAGTATTCGTGTTTGCGTTTGAATTGAAAGGCTCAAACAGCTCTTGTTGTACTTCCACACACAGCTTTCTCTATCTCTGTTTGCGGCAGCTTTTCACAGCTAAAAAATTCATCGCGTTCAGCCCATCATCGCTCTGCTCTCGTTCGTTTTTTCAGATCGAGGAAGGGAACAAAGCGCGTAGGTCCAACATTAGCCGATGAAATTATTATGAAGCGAAGAGCTTTTTACATAAAACATGAATTCGTATCAAAATGTTAAAATAAAAAGTGAGAAATATTCTCCAAGTTGCAGCGCATGGCTCGGCTGAATTATTGATTCAGCCGTCGATTTTCGAGCCTTTCATTTCTTTCAGTGGTTTAGTAAAACATCATCGCACTTGCAGCTTTTGGGTGAACGGCAAGAGTCACTTTTCCTTTATGTTTGAACGAGAGCTACTCGCTTTGAAACTGCATCAAACGTGAATTCAAACAGCATTAATACACCAACATGCATTTAAACTTAAACATATTCGAGTTCCCTAATTATTTCCTCTCCAATGTAAACGCGCTCTCCTGGCTTGTCAAAGGGTAGTCGAGCTCCGATTAAAGCGTGAAGCCTTCGTGTATTATTCAACGAGTTTTCCCCCGCCTCATAGCCATAAATATTTTATTTTTATAAGTTTCATGAACATTTTTTGAATAAAGCAAAGAGACCTGCGAGGTACGAAGAAGAATTCGTTCATAAATTTTTTATTCTTCAAGGATTCTCCTTTTTATTTTCACCGGTTTGTTTAATGCATGTATCTCATTTACAACAAGGCGCATAAAAAAATCATTTAAATATGAAAATTAAAATTTAAATATTTATGGTCGAAATGGGAAAAACGAGAAGAAGACGAGTGAGATGAGCGTTCATTCCATTTTCACTCGTTCTGACCTCTTCAACTCGAAACACTCCTCGGAAATTAAAATTTCATATCGTCATGATACTTGAATTTGAGTCGTTTATGAGTTTATCTGATCTGGTCTGCAGCAATCATATCCCTGTCGGCCTCAAGAAAAAGAGAATTTTCCATAATATCCGAGATTTTCACATTCGAAAGCGACTTGACGAGTTATGTGAGGCACTGGCTGATGTAAATTTATTACATCGCTCGGTCAAACCCTTGATGATTGAATGAGGTTTCCATGCGAACGTTAGTGAGTGTGTTTGTTTTCTCCGAGTGGAATGCATGTGGTTTAGAATGAGAACTTTTTCCCAGCACTTCCTGAATTATTGATGGACTTGCAAAATCAAAAAGCTCCTGAAAATTTAATTTTCATTTACATACGAAATTAAATTTGATCGTTTATCTATGTCTGGATATGGGGAAAGGAAAAGCTTTTCGATAGGATGAAAAACTAATTCGTCATAAGCAAAGGATTTTTTGCACAAAAGTTCGCAATGTAACAATATCAAAATTGCAATTTTTCATCGGGAAAAACTGTAGAGACAGGAAAGCGGCAAAGGAAAAGTACTCGATCCGCCGATTCGAGAAGGATAAAAGATAATCAAATTATACTTTCGTAGCAGTGGGCGAGTATGAAGCACGGGTCAGTCGATGATAAAAATTACAGGAAAAAAGCTTCTGCACATTCAAAGCCATTCTCCGAGACGAGAAATGATTCTCTTTGCCTCGTCCGGTGCATGTTCAATACGGTGTCCTTTTTGGCATGATAAATATTGGAAAATATAAAATACACACTCGTATATCTCGCCTTCCACTCCACCTTCGGTCGCACCCGCTCGGCAAAAAATAAACCTTGTGCACCTCTATGACTCGACACAGGACATCTAATTCACATCACAGAGATACACGGAGCTATTTGCATTCGATCATACATCTTTTCATACAGCGTTTTTTGTTTCGAATGCAATATTTAGAGTCGGAGGGAGATGGAAACGAATGATGCGAGGCTTCACGAGCAATTCCACTTGGTCGTCGATAACAACAAGAAGATATTTCCCTGGAAAAAGGGAATTTCAAATATTGCGATAGCAAAGTTCGGCACTCCGATTCAACTTGTGCAGTGTGCGCACAAAGATCTAGCAGATAACGGCGGGAGACAGAGACGAAGCCTGGAAAAGAACTACAAATAAATTATTAAATTAGAAAAACTTGGAAACGTTTCGATTGAAAGGATGTGTGTGCATGTTCGATAGTTGCACTGAACGATGCTGGAGGCGAAAATAGTATCAAAGAGAAGAGTGAACTTGTATCTCGGATGCTTTTCGTGTGCAGGACCCATCATCGTTTTCGTCGTTTCGTAGGCAAAGCATTTTCTCTTCCCTCAATCCCACATTGGAGCACGAGAAAAAAATCTGAATTTGCACAATTTTTCCTCGATTTATTTGAGCTCAGCTCGCTTTTTCCTACGAACATCCTCCCCGATATATTTAATCATCATCAATGGCAACCGTTGCATTTTCCCTCTCTCCCCCCTTTTCGCTGTATGTACTTTTTCGGCAATCTCGAATATTCGGGCTTCGAGACGAGAGTCCAATCAATCGTAATTTCAACTCCCACCAATCGTTCTTACGCATGATCTTGCTTTTAATTTCAGCTTGTTTTATATTTGTCTGCGGCAGCGAGCGATAAAAATTGTTCGTGCTAGTTAATATTGGGGAAAACCTAGTGATTAAACCACTCATCAAGCTGTTGTATCGATGATGATTGTAATGTTTGTTTAACTTTGTGTCTTATCTCCAGCAGTTAAAAACAAGCGTGTCAATCGTAAGTTATGTTGAAGATCGACATGACAACTTCAGGTTTCACCGCAAAAAACCTCAGATAAAAACCTTGTAATCTCAAATATCTATGGCTCTGTCATAAGAAGAAATCATTCTAATGTCAAGCTCTCAATACTTACACAGATGATATCACCCGATTTTGGCGAAGTGCTGAGGAAATGATTTGATAACATCAAGATTCGACATTAAAATGCTTTCGATAGCACTCAAAGCCACAACAACAGCCAAAAAGCGAAACCACTCGAGATAATTTAATAAATATTTATTGAAGTATTTATTTCGCCTCAACAATAAAAATATAAATTTCACATCGCCGCGAGTCGAGGGAAAGAACCTTGGTGTGCCATTCGTATCAAATCTTATCTGTTTCTCGTCTCCTAACTTTTTTTATTATTTTAAAACAAAGTCTCGCGCACCGAACGAAAATAAATTAATTAACAATTTTACAATATCAATCAATAACGCGACGTGTTTTGACAATTTTAAATTGTCGTATCGGAATGTCATTAGATGAATTGATGATTTTTTGAGGTTGATGTTTCAATATTTATCGTGCGGGCTCGTTCTCGGCTTGACGAACATTTATTATAAAAAAGTTTGTGTTTTATCAGGCGAGAGGGAAAAATATTGTAGACACAAACTTGTACAGCTCTTTATCATTTTTAATAATTCATCATCTTGACGATTTTCTTTTCGATTGAACGAGTTTCGAATGAGAAGCGCGCGTCTTATTTCCACTCGGATGTGTTTAATGCGCAAACGAAATGAGCCAGAACGAATCAATAATTTCCACTACTTTATGTTTGTTCGACTGTCATATGAAGTTTAAGTATTGCGGTTGTCGAGAATGTCGAATGAGACATAAAAAATTAATTAAATAAATGCAACGTCATTAAAAGTATTTTATGCAACATTGTCGCTATGACACTTTTCATAAAATAACTTGATTTATCACCGAACTCATATGTGGACTTTACAACTCTATTAATTGAGATTGATAGTTAAAGTTTACTGCATCAGTTGCTTGGCAATGCTTGACCGTTGAAAGTACACGAGAACTCAAAGTCTCCTCCGACAATTACAACCAGGCTTTTGAACAATTCAATAATTCACTAATTCGGTTCTAGAGCTTTACGCAATCAACCTTTCTATTCACACAGATACTCTCAAATTAAGGCTTATTATATTAATTCAGAAAAATTGTACGAGCTTCGAAAGAGGAATAGCGGGCTCGGTAATGATAGGTCTTAAAAACTAATTAGTGATTACAAACTTACAGAAAGCGCTTCGATACAGAAAAGGTTTTGCTTAGGGTAATGGCTAGTTCAGTTTCATCTTGCATCGAGACGATGATTAAATGACTCATTGGCTTCGCTTTCGATTTGTTGGCAAAGTTTTTGCTTCTTCATGATTTCTAGTCTTTCTGTTTGACTCTTGCACGGAGCAATCGATTGGAATTATCAATCTGCTTAATACTCCACCGAACCTGCAAACGATTCTCCACTCCTTCTGATTTCGAAATTGTAGCCAACACAAGGCAATATTTTATTGAAAACGGGCGAGAATTTTAATCGCTCCGCGATCAAATTTTTTGTTATTAAAACCTCTTGTGTGCTTCTGTTATTTATTTCCAATATATTTTTCATATTCAACTTCTCCTCGATATCTATAATTTTACAAGTATTTCTTTATAACGTTAATAATTATGGCAGCAGAAAGAGAAATGAGAACTCGCAGACAAAGTCGAAATACACAAAGAGAGAAAGAATTATTAAGCAACAACTGTTTCGAAGCTGAAAAGATTCTTACAAAGCAGCGATTGAAAACAACAACGATGAAATAATCTGTTTCTTTCTTCATTTGGCTTTTAATTGAACATCCAAAAATATAAAAATTCATATGTATGAGCAAGATTATGTTTGTTGCCTTTTGAAGTTTTCCATCTCCCTTTGAGTTTACTTTACAAGTATTTTCTGCCTAAACTTTTTCATGATCTCATTATTTAGATCATTCATCAAATCAAGCAATCAGATATCAAATAACGCTTCACAAGCAGCAAAAAATTTTTATTTATTTGTATTTGATCGTTGTATGCCTGAGGCTGATCTGTTTGAAGGGCTTTTGATGGTCAGTTTGAATTAGGTGAATCATCTCGATTCAAATTGAGTGCGAGGGACGAAGTCGCAGTTCCTAGTTTGGATTTTCGATCCCAGCTAACTTCCAACGTTCTGCTGCAGAGCCTTTCAAGTTATTAAACCCTGGCTCAGCCTTTTACCGGCTTTCAATCAAAGCAGTCGATTCTCTGATGTTATAACGGAATTGAACGTAAGAAATAAATAATTTGCTGTGTATTCAAATTAAAATAATATTTACAACATTTTACTTCTCTCTCTCTATCGATCTGTTAGTGAATGATGTCTCGAACATGAAAGATATTTTACACTTACTGAATTCATCGCGATGAAGGTGAAGGAAGTTGAGCTCCAGAAATCACATGGCTCGGCATAAAGTTC
Source organism: Smittia sp. YW1114-2 (assembly GCA_033064975.1). Lineage (NCBI taxonomy): Eukaryota > Metazoa > Arthropoda > Insecta > Diptera > Chironomidae > Smittia > Smittia sp. YW1114-2. Next base: position 8,704,929 of record CP093832.1, read on the forward strand.
TTCGTCGCTTATTTATATTTTTAATAATGAAAAAGAAGATCGGAGATGAGAAATGCGAAATAATATCTTGCGATCTCTTTTTTCTTTGGAAATTTAATTTATTTTTTAATTGCTTATACATATTTGAATTGGAGATGGGAAAGATGGGAGAAGAAGTTCCATTCCTCTTTCGAGCGCGTAACGAACTCGAGTTGATCGATATGCAAACACGACAGTCGGACGTCGCGCTGCAACCAACGGCCGCGCTCTAGAAGCTCGAAAGAACGTCCAGCGAAGAACAAATTTAATATGACATTTCACTAAAAGGCTGGAGAGGAAAACGAGGAGGATTTTTTCATTCGTCACTTTGCGTTTACAACATGCTGAGCGGTAGTGAAGAAGCGAAGAGGAAAGAAAAGTTTACAATATTTCATCGGGCCATTCATTCATTTATAATATTTGTTTCAACATGCGCTCGTAGATATCAGAAACATTTTAATCCGCTTTCGGATGCAGCCAGCTCCAGGCCCGAAGGTTTCTCCTTTATTTGCATGATTGTTGAATGCAAGAGTGAGCAATAATGCGTATCTTCCATAATTAATAAAATAACGTCTGCACGTTTTGCTGCGTGTGGGCACTTGCTAGAAAAATCTGTTTGGTTATAGAAAACATTCATAAATTCACAAATTTATGATTGTCGGCCTTTAAATACATTTCATACATTCGAGCGCGGCCAAGGGAGTGAGTCGTCCTTCTGCTATCGCCAAAATGAAAAATGGTTTTCCCAAAAGTCCGGGCCGCATCTACAATAGATGATGCAAAACACATTTTTCGGCGAGGGTCGTCGCAGAATTGAAAGGATGTGTGTTTTTCGCAGAGAAACGAACCATTCCGTTCGTTTCATTATTTTCGCCGAGGCATATCTGAGGCATCTCTCGCAAAATATTTTATTGTCTTTCGCTCTACGTATCTGCATAAAATATAAATTTCCCCTTCTATCTCCTCGCATCTATTCAATTTTCGACAAAAACTGTTTGACGATGTAGATCTGCGGCTATTGGAATTGAAAATTAAATCAATTTCGTTTGGGCCGGGTCTGCGTGAGTGTAGGTGTGTGTGGGCGAGCAGAGGCTATTGCAGTTTTCCGTCATAAGATAAATAGAAATTTCCTTGCCATATTCGATCATTGTTTTTCTAAAGCACAAAGAATTGCTAGAGCAAATAAAAACTATCGAATCATGCTCGCATTTCCCTTCACTCGCCCTCATGAAAGCTCATCGGGTGAACTGAATGCCAGTAAAATTTATTTAATTTCTCGAAACGCAATGCCTTTCAGTCCTAGCTAGTCTGATATCGAATGAATCTCCTATCTTTCGACTGCAACTTTTCCCTCGCAAACGAGAGATTTGCATGTTATAGAGAAAAACACAAATTTTTCGCACAAATCATTGATACGCCAAAAATATTTTCCGAGATATGCATTCCGGAAAACTTTTTATGAGAAAATTGCAGTATGTTTGCTTTCATTATTCGATAGACGGCTTCTCCCTGCATCAAGTGGAAAATGCGCCTAAATGGGCTTTGAAATGGAAGAAACCTTGTCCCACTTCGACCAGGAAATCCCCCGCGAGCGTTTTCATTTGGGCTCGCTTTTCTTTTGTGCGATTTGCATTTCTCCCATCGCCTTCTCTTTTTTGAAAAAGTTCTCCTATCAATATTAAAAGTTTTTTATTTGCAATTGCCTTTGCATGTTGCAAAATAGAAAAAAAGTTATTGCAAAATCTCTGTTCAATCGAGAAAAGTTTTGTTTTATTTCTTTAAATGCGTACAGCAGCAATAAAGCTGCCAATTAAAAAGATACAAGGTAATGAGGCGGGAATCAAACGTGAACTAAACAATGTTGTAAACTCGGCAACGGCAAAAACTATTTAAAGCTCAATAAAAAGCAAAGTTAAGCCGTTTGATTCGTTTTCATGGCGAGAGATTTGTATTAAAATAAGAATGATAATTATCAAGGTTCATCGAGAATGGAAAGAAGAAAAAAGAGTTGAAAAGAAAAACTCTGTATAATGAGCAAAGAGGCTGGGCAACTCAAAAAAAAATATATTTTGAAAGGTGGGGAAAATTTCCATACATATTTTTATGTATCAGATAGACTCTCACACAATTTTCATGCCGCTCGCTCGCACACACGCAAGGCCATTTATGACAACATGAAAAAATTGCAATGTATCAATGCAATGTTGTTTTTTATGCTCAGTTTATGCTGAGTTCCATCCATGCATGCGGTGCGCTCTCTTGCCACCCACACACCCACCCGCTAGCCTCTCTTCGGAACGCACACATGAGAAAGCTTCGTCGGCTCGCTCACGAAGTCTCACGCTGTTCTATCCGAACAGCAATAATATTATTTTCATTCACATTTGGATATTTCAGTTCTCGTCGGTCTTTCGCCTAAAGCGGTTCTTCTCAGCTTCTCGTTCGTCTTAAGAGGCTCTAATAATAAACATTTATTATTGAAATGTATAAACTGTAATAAAAATAATAATAAATTGAAACAATTACAGACAGTGAAGGGAAACGAAGGCGGAAAGTGTAACAAAAGAAAACGCGAGATAGAAGAAAAACGACAAAAATAATTATCTGAGAAATATTTAATTAAAGAAATTCATTGTCGATGTAAATTGTTTTAATATAATCCCGCTCTGACATTCGTTCTACGGTTTAATAATAAATGAATTCAAATGGAAAAATGTTGTGCGATATAAAAACACAAAACTAATGTGGATACATGGATTCGGTCTAGAGAGAAACGGCTCGTAATTGATGTTTTTTCTTTCCAAATAATTTAATCAAAAGCTGTCTTAAAAATATTGAAAATAGAGCGAGAGAAAAACAGCGGAATAAGTGGAATAAATTTGTTTGTTCATCATCATACATGAGAACGCGAAGCAGTCCAGATGAGTTATGAGTTTTTAGTGGAAAGAAATTGGAATTTGTAGCTCGCGCGTTTAAAGCGAAACAAACATTTTATGTTTTGAAAGTTAATTAAAGAATATTGTAATTCAGTTTATTATACAATCAACCATCAAAAGACTTTGAAACGAACAAAAAAGAAAAACAGCATAAGAAAACAGAATTAAATAATAAAATACACAAAAAGTTCCAGTTGTTTGTTTTCCAGTGTTATGATAAATAACTGAACGTGCATATTTACGAAAAAGAATTGTGTTTTATGTGAAATCATCAGCAACCACGCTCTCGTTCGCTCGTACATGTGCCGCTTATGTACGACTCGTGTACATAGCAGAAATTGTGTGCAGTGTACATTATGACAATAGACTATCATCTGTATTATCACATGGTGCGCAAGTAGCAACGCTTTGGCAATTGATATAATTCAAAGGTTCCAAGAGTCTCTTCTCTGCGCTCACCCACGATTCACGCGCGCTCCGTCACCTAAGAAAAGAATATCCCCATCTACACATTCTCTTCGCCGCTGCACAGTGCAAGTGATAGTAAAACCAACTTTTACTTTCGTCACGACAGAGAATCCCCCGTCTGGGGAGAAGTCTTATATTTCGACTAGACAGCGTGGCACTTTACATAAGGCTCTCGTTTATGTACTCTCCGATGCGATCTTGAGCGAACGAAGAAAAACTAAACTTGAACATTTGGAAAGACCAACCGAGAGATAAGGAGAGAGAAGATGCCGTCAAACACGCCGCCGAGCAAGAATCCATCGCCGATGAGCATAATGGAGAATCGGTCTCAAGACTCGCTTGAGCCGCCGACTGATTTGTCAAAGTTCAACATGAAGAGTGTCAACAGTGGATCGCTAAACGATAGCAACAACAACAGCAAAAACAGCACGCAGCAGTTTTGTCTTCGATGGAACAATTACCAGACAAACCTAACGTGTGTTTTTGATCAATTGCTGCAAAGTGAATCATTTGTGGATGTAACGCTCGCTTGTGATGGCAACCAAATTAAGGCACACAAAATTGTGCTATCGGCATGCAGTCCCTACTTCCAATCGCTATTCTTCGATAATCCTTGCCAGCATCCAATCATTATTATGCGCGACGTTAAATGGCCCGAATTGAAAGCAATTGTTGAATTTATGTATAAAGGTGAAATAAATGTGAACCAGGATCAAATTAGTCCGCTGCTGGCCATCGCCGAAATGCTGCAGATCCGTGGATTAGCTGAAGTCAACAGTGAGCAGAACGCGATGGGAAATAATTTGGCAGACACACAAATAAAGCCGAAGCAAATTCCGTCGGTTGATTTGACAGCAAAGTCTCGCTCGGTGGAATCATCACCGGTTCCAACGTTCGACATCGAGGAGCAAATAAGTCATCAGGCTCAGCAGTTTCAAAAGCATGACAAGCCCGAGCCAAAAAAGGCGAGAATCACTCCGAGGGATTGGGAATCATTAGCCAGTCTCGACGCTCTCACTCCGCAGCCAGCTAAAAATCAGCGGAAGCGACGTTGGCCCTCGGGTGAACGAAACAACTTGATCAACTCGTCGCCAGATAACTTGGAAACGTCTTCGCCGCTCTTAGTGAACCAGTCGCACTCCCATGCATCGCCAACATCAAATCAGATCCCAACGTTTCCATTGCCGACGACGCTAGACTCAATCGCTTTGCAACAACTCGGCATGCATCAGCCCGACGAGCTTGAAATCAAGCCCGGCATTGCAGAAATGATCCGAGAAGAAGAAAGAGTGAGTTTAAAAGCCTTTTTCTATCAATTTATATGCTGCAAAACCGATTTGCCTTTCACTTAAAACACAACAGTTTAATCAATGTGACTCACAAAGCAAACATACTCTAAGTGTGTAAAGCAATTTGCTCGCATGACAGTCGTTTCATGCATCAAATCATGGCAGATTTTGACGAGAAAAATCACTGCTTCGTGAAATTTATGTGTGCGTGTGTTCATAAATGTTTATGGAAGCGACAACGTCTTTGCGATGAAAATGTTTTCCTTTCATCCACATTGAAACTCAATGATGTTAGACACATGCCGCTTAGAGCTGCGGTGTCATTTCAAGTCACAATACATCTCGTCAACAATACAACTCCCTCTTTATTGTTTTACCATCAAAAATTGGCAACTAATATCCTCCTTGCAACCTTTTGTTGGCTCGAGGATGAACATCAGTTGCTTGCAGTAGCGAATTGTGTCTTAGTCGTAATCATAAATCACCTTGGTTATGAGAGTTCATGCACGCTCTTTTCCGACTTCTCTTTCGCTCGGCACTTTTTATCTTCGAGTCAGATGAAGCCGGGGAAAACGAAGAAAGAGTGAAGCAAACAATGCTCTACGTAATGAAAAGAAACGCGAGTAAATATATTATTAATGTGCAGATACGGGAAATCGTAAAAAGTAATAATTGTAATTACATATTTTTTTATACGAATTTTTACTGCTGCCACGACACTCGAAATGACTTTTGCCCATTCAATAACCAAACTGGGAGCTGAAGATCTTTCGATACTCTCGACTTAAGACTCTTAAGTCGATGGTGAACAGAGTCGAATGAATTACAGCGGAATCTTACAAATTGCGCTTTTTTGTTATTAAAATTATTATTCTAATTACAAAGTCGTAATGAAAGATTTCCCATAAGCATTTGCGATTATTCGGAATTATAAATCGGCGGTTCGACTATTCATTTCTAGTTTTACGGCCTCGCTGTATAAGAAGTTTTGAGAAAATCTTATACTTAAATAAAGAACGAGTCGTAAATGATTTAATATTTGCCTTCTCATGAAATGTGTTTCCCTCCGCTCGCTCTGAAGGCAATAAAATAATTCCAGAGATGAATTAGATATTGCTGACTCTGGCTTGAATGATAAACTCGGCACGCCAGACTTTTTTTTTTTCAGATAATTATCATTACGAAAACATTCATTTTAAATAAATTGCCACGCCGACAGACTGCGGTCGACAAATTTCCATTGAAATTCAAATGTTACTATGATTGAGGAGACCTTTAAACGGTTTGAAAGAATCTAAGCTTGTGTTTCTATGTGTGGGGCAAATTGACATGACACCTTTCTAATCACTCAACTGATCAAAACTGATAAAATCTTATATTTCTCTCACTTGGTTCCGCTCGAACAACAGTAGACCGCATAAGAAACATGCCTTGGCTTGTCCGGCGTTTGTCTTTCTCTTTCTCCAGATCGGTTCGCTCTATATTTGTCCGGTAGACAAAAACAAAAAATGTGTGCCCCACATTATGTCTGAGCCGTTGTCTCGGAGCATAATAGGTAAATGTACGATTATTATCTGCCTCTCTCCGTCTCTCTTTGCCTTCGTACGAAAGCGTTAGTCATGCTGTTTTATTGTGCTCTCGTTCACTTTTTATAATTCATTTTAAAACGACCTTTCTCTTTATAGACATCATCACTTGTTGATCTCGTTTTCATTAGGCATGAAAAGAGCCTTTCTGTGAAACGTGATATGTTTAAAGTGGACGTTCGTCTAGAGCTTGCATGAGAGAGGAATATCCTCGACACAGCTACTGTTTAAAGACTATGTTAATGAACTCGAGCCAAGAAGTTTGTGTTTCAATGTTTCAAAGTCAATCAAGATTTGCTTACGCAACCTCTCACAATCCCGAAAGTCGAAAATTAAAAGCTCTTGACTTTATTGTCGATTGTAATCTTCGATTAGGCAACGAAACAACGAGAGAAAAAAATTGTTTATAAGTAATTGCAAATTTCAATTCCACAATATTGAAAAATAATGGAAAAGTTTCCCAACGAAAAACGAATGCAATTTCCGAAGTTATTAATTACAAATATGTGAGCGTACGTAAACATTCCGAATAACAATTTCGCGTATTAATGGCTCTAATTAAATTATTGTTTTATTTATTGAAAAGCAGTTTCAATCGGAGGCGCGAAAGAGTTTTTGCTTCTCTTGGAGCGGCAGGAAACGTTGATCCGACTGGGTCGAACAGCGTTCAATGTAAATGTCAAGCTTTAATGAATAGATAGACTTATCATACATGAGCACAGTAAGAGGCGTAACGAGTCAAAGAATACGTTTCATAAAATATGTATCACGTTTCGATTTACATTCATTGTCTCCTTGTCTTGTGATACACACCGAGCGATTACAGCGTTAACTTCTGTGACGTCACTGATCACTCCTCCGATTATTTATTAAATTTATTATTCATGATTGAAATGAGGATATTTCTAATGCTACATGAATATGAAATATCGACTCGATCGGAAGTTCAAACACGCTTGAAGTCGAGAAAGGGGTGAAACGGATAATTTTATTTCACGAAAAATTTATTTCGTTCTATATTGCTGGGTGTTGGTCAACATCGATAATTTGTCATATACCAAGAGAGACTGCCACTGAACGTTTATGTAAGCGGAGGGGATGAGGAATACGAAATGCATAAAAACATTTGAAATATTGAAATTGAAAATTGAAGATTCATGTGAGCCGCTTCTAAATATTTTATGGAGTTTTAGGTTTAGAGCCATTGTTACTGCTCGGGCTGCTGGTGGTGTCAATTTTTATGCAACAAGAGGGCTGGCGGTTGGCACTGACAATGTTTATATCGGATATAAATTGTATAAATTTGATTAAAACTGCACTCTCGCTCGTTTAGATATTTCAGTTATGAACATGAAATAATTAAATTTAAACTCGAGCTCTGCCACACGGAGCAAAGTTGCGAAAGGGAAAAACTTGGTTACACATTTTTAGGAGAAGGCGCTCTCGATCTAAATTGCAAAACAGCATTGAGACGGCACGATAATTGAGTTATTCATATATGGATGAAAATAAATAACATTATTGGTTACACGCTTGGTTAATTGTTGAGTACTCGCTAGCCGACTGAGACTAATGATACGCTCAAGGATTGTCCAGTGATTCTTCATGCGAATCGGATTCCTTGTAACAAGCAGTCGATTCGAGACAACACTCTGTCGATTTCAAACCGACGGTTTTGAATATCATTCATTGCTATCAAAGGCTTTCATCAAACGAATCCTTGTAGTTTTAGACTTTAATGATAGTTTCAATGAACTAAACCTTCGTTCCGAAGCAAACAAAGTGTGAATCTAATTTGAATTCACATTTCGCATATCATTTTATCATTAAAATAATTACACTTTATTTGCGTGTGCAAGCTTTATGTAATTTTAATGCATTTCCTTACGTAACACATATTTTTCAAAAATAAATTGTTAGATAATGTATGTTTTGCTGCACACATTATATTCAAGTTTACTTTGGGAGGAAACTTTTTTACTAGCTGAATTGCTTTTTGTAACAACTCTGATTACATGAAAAGGAATTGTTGTACAGCAAAGTTCGAGTTGAAGCCGAGGTGAAGAAGAAAAATATAACAACAACAATGCAATTCAAATTAAATTCTCGTTATGTGATTTCTCCAGATAGTTAGTTTTTCGACTTTTTGTAAAAAATCGTTTCTTAACACGTGCATTCATTATAGTCGCGGAGCTGCAGAAAAAACGGGCGAGGAGTTGAAAGAAAAACTAGAAGCGCTTTTTTGCTTTCTCGATATCGTCGAAACACTTAACTCTTTAATGTTATATGATAAAATGCAAGCAGCTCCCCTACAGCAAGTGCTACTGTATTCCTTGGCCGTAATGCCAGGCAGATTGACCTAAACTATATGATTATGCAAATTGTGTGTCTGCTGTTCTGCTCTTGCATCTTAATGGCTCTGTTGTCTACACCGTGCCGCACATACATCTGCACTTTGTGTTGTTCCGAAGGAGCGCATTTCACTACATGACTTTAACATTTATAAATAATACAAAATTGTAGGCTTCTTTTCGTGGATAAAAATTGATTATTGGCTTTCCTTGAGTTTGCGTTTCTTTTCGTGTTGCCTTTTGTGTTGTTTTTGTGTGTAAACTTGATTGTTTAACATGAATTCTGAACTGTTCGTTTATTAATTTTTCTTTTAGACTAAAACAAAACTCAACGATTTCAATGTAAGTAGCCTCCTCCTCCCTTCGTCTGATGATAACGAAGCGCGCACTGCATTTTCCATCCATAAGTGATTTATAACTTTTTAAGAATTACATGTTTTCGTATACGCTCGGAAAACACAACTCGCGAAGTGCAACAGCAAAAAGCAGAAGAATAAATATGCTAAGCAAATGTTTATCATGCATGAAAATGCCCGCTTAGATTGTTTCAACGAACATGAATTGTGTTGCCGCTGAAACAATAATAGATATTTTCTAATTACCATTCAAGCAACTAAACGAATGAAGTAAAAGTTTTTATGGCGTTGCGCAACATTTTTCTCAATTGTTAAATTCATTCCGTCCGCATTAAATTCATCATTTTTATATTGCAATAAATTTCCACTTAATCTACAGTCAGAACTCTAACGAGCAAACGAATAGAGCTCTTAAGTCATCAAGAGAACGAGAACGAAAAGGAATCGTTAATCAATATAATTACTTCTCGTACATAAAAGAAAAACTGTTTTAAATAAATTTAATTACAGTTGCAATCATTACAAAAATAAAACAGAATGAAAAGAATTCAATTCTTTTTCATTATGACGAATGCGAAGTAAAGCGGAGCCTGAGCGCTTATATAGAGCATTTGCTTGCAATCAACTTTAATTATCATCATATTTTCAAGACTTTCATTATGCATGTAATATAAACTTCAAATGAAATGCATAGACGAGTGTAGAGCTAATGCGCGGAAAGTCGAGTTCTTAATAAAGATTAAAGCATCGCCAACGACAAAGCGAGTACTCAAATCAAATCGCGGAAAGCTAGACGAGAGGGAAAAGGAAAACAAATGAGAAAACCGAGAGTGGAAGGTGACAAACACACCTTAGCTTTCCAGCTCTTTTACCACATGCTCAATTAGCCACGTAACAGTTTTTTATGAATAAATCGCTACAGTTTTTATTCTCGCTTCGCAATTGTAAAACACAGAATATTCTCTACGGCAAAACTCGTGAGCTCGCATATATATTTTAAATATTAATTATTAATATTGATAATAACACAGCTTGGTAACTAACGAACGATATTTCAAATACGCCTCAACCACGTTTTACTCGACAGAATCTACAATTTATCATAATATACGAATACACATTTCTGTAATAAATTTTTTAATTCAAATGTTGACTATATATTCTGTGTTGAATTCTCGTTTTTTCTCGCGTTCACATTTCCATTTCGTATTCACATACATGTTTGAATGTTACGAGCGAAAGAAAACTGTTGGGAGCTATCGAGAATGTTATACATTAGCTAGTCACCTCGTATTATACTTTTAAATAATAATATCATATCCAACATAAGTCATTAATCATGTAATACTCACAAATTTTTATTCGTTATTCGCCTTCACAAGCTCGCGCTGCTACACTCCAGCTCTCCCTGAGCGCAGAAAGAGAGTATTTATTTTTAATTTTTCTGATGGAACCCTTCCTTCGAACCCTGTGCATCGAGTCATTACATATAAATATTTTTTCAATAATTCATTACGCTGAGAACTGGCAATGAGAAGCGAGCGAATGTACAATGTATACGAAAATTATTGTCTGAATATTTCAGATATCTAATCATTATTGAAAAATGATTACGTGAAACATTTTATAGGCGAGTTGTTAAAATTAATATTTGATATGACCTAGCTTGTTTTGTGGAAGAAAAAATGAAATGAGCGAGAGGGTGACTCGAAAGTCAATTGAGGGAGCGTTCGTGACTGACGTCATGGTTTTGTAGAGCAAACAACTTCGACACGAAAGCTCTTAATTAATCTTGTACATATCAAAAGTTCAGTGATTTATGATGGATGAAAGTGCTGTGTCAGATGCTTCGGTCGTCCCTCCGACATGAGCTCTTATAAAAAATAGGAATTAAGACAATCGAAATTATTGCCTTCGGTTATTACTAAGCAAATAAGTTTACTCTCACCGATAAAGCTTGTCGAGTAAGCCTGGTACTCACCCGGTCAATCTTGATCCACATCGCAACGTGAAGTTAAATTGAAAGCATAATAGAAAATCATCAACATCGTTGCAAAAAATAATTAAAATGAAATTTAATTTTCGTTATCATATTTCATGCTGCCCCGTACTCTGTCGCATTTCAAGCGCTCGGACGCTTTTTCTACATTGTACGTAATATCCGGCAAGACATTCAATTAGCAACAATAATTTCCTCAATAATAGCAATTTTACTATCAATCAAACTTTAATGTCCATTTTCAAATTCAAATTAAATTTATGCCATTATCGAAGCACAGAATTCTTTCATCGGCGAGATCGACTAGCCGTTCTCGTTTGGTACGAAAATAACTTCGAGTTTCTTTATACTTGAAATGTCCAGCGGAAGCGGTCAGAACATTCACATATTTCATAAAGCGGCTTTTAGTGTATGTCATAGTTGTCTGCATAGAGTGATTTGTATTTATGCCTCTCGTTACTTTTGTACACTCCGCACAGCGATAGAAAAATCTGATAAATTGTGACAACAAGGCCTCGACGCTGGTTTTAAAATGCGAAAGTTTGGCGTTAATAAATTTCAAACATATTGATTGATAACAAAAACGCTTACGGACGATAAAGCTTTCGTTCTGCTGCGCAGTCACACAAAGTGTTTGAGTTTCGACACAAAAAAATGTTGCAGACGGCGCCGCGATTCCTCAAAAAGTTTTTAAATAACTTAATTAAAATATATTTTTATTATTTTATTCGATCCGTTTCTTCATTTTCTCCGCCTGCCTTTTCATAATAACGAAAAACTTTTGAAGTATTAATAAAACAAAATCATAAAAAAAAATCTATAAAAATTTATTACTTTCATATTTCAACGAAAACAGCTCTTCTGACTTTTTAAGAGCTTGCATAGAGAAGTTTTATTTTTGGAGCGGATGTAAATGTTTTCTGTTTTTCCTTTTATTTTACTTTTTCTTGTTGTCGGAGTTCGTTTAAGGTGAGGGTTGAAATGAGTATGAAAAACTTACAATTCAATGCTTGTGTCAAAAGTTTATGCAAAAACTTCTGGCGTCAATTATCGCCGTAAAATGATTAGAGAGTCAAGCGTCTAGCGTTGTAGCTAAGTGGTAAAGGAGATTTCGGACACATTTGCTTGTGCAATCAGATAATGATTATGATTAAAAATTAAAAACCATCAGAGTATAATAGATAATTAGACAATTTCACAAATGTCAACTAAATTCATGTCAGTCGGAGTTTAAGTTTATAATCTCAATGATATTAGGAGCAATTTAATGAACACATTATAATTATTATTAATTGTCATACATAACACGAGGTAGAGAAGAGAGAGAGCCCTGAGTGTCTGCGGCTGCGGATAGCTACAAAATATATGTTAAGGCTTAATCTAATTGAGGCGTTTGCATTCAGATATTACGGAGAGTCGTACGGTTCAAAGTTCAACGAAATATATTAATTAAATGCTTATTCAAATACCTCGCTCCCTGACATACACGCACACTAAAGAAGTTAGCAGCGAGTTTATCTGAATCTTTACAGAGATTTTGTATAAAACCAAACTGGCAATTTAAAACCATTAAAAGTTATAGCACCGATTATATTAAATTCAAACGCAGAAAAATGTAAATTATTGATTGATTGCATGACTCTCGAGCGAATAAAACGGAAAGCTAGATAAAAAGTTTGCAAAGTAACGTTCATCAGAAATGCAAAAATGAAATTTGAAAATTATAGATCAAAAAGGAATGAGCTCAAATTTATTTCCATTTCGATTTCTTGCAGGCGAAGCTCTTGGAGAATTCCGCTTGGCTCGGTGCATCGCCATCGAACATCGCTGGTAAGTGTTTTGCGTAATAATATTCTCAATAAATTCATGTAATCGCAACTAACTGTCGAGCGACTCTCTTGCCTTGAAGTGGAATTACACAAATTACGAGAATAAATGTGAAAAAAACCATCTTAATTGTAATGCAGTGACTCGCCCTTTTCCTTTTGTTTATGTCAAACTCGATAATTAATTCTCCAATATAAATTATTTTTCAACTTCTTCAAGAGAAATAATTAGAAAGTCCATCGGCCGAAACTCAATTTCTTCCCTCAACATCGACAGTCCGCATAGAGAAAGAGACATAAATAATGCGGGGACGGCTTCTTTACATTGATTTCCTTCTTCGCCCTTCGCTTAATTCAAAAAATTTAATTAAACTGCAATTAGCAATCGCGAGGATAAAAATTAATGTTTTTCCCTAAAATTCATTAAAATGTCGCGTTTTGAATAATGGTCGAATTATTTTTCTTTGTTGGGGAAACGAACTTTGTTATTTAGCTTTATTAGAAATCTCTCTGAACTAATTTGATTGTCCTTTCCTCGATATTCTTTGGAAGTTAACGTTCAATTGAGCAACTTGAATTCAAAGTTTTCTTCACTTGTAATTCATTCTTTGCCTTCACATGGTGAAGATCAATACAACTGCGGAGTTCAAAATTATTATTCATTATTTCCCTCTGATCTAAGAATGATTGCCTGTTTGAAATGATGAGTTATTAGCTGTGAAATCCATGTATGAAAAACATAGCCGCTACACAAATATGTACGTGATCAAAGCGAGAATATTTTTTTCACTTCACAAATTCTACGAAAAATGAATTAAGAAAAATTAAAATATAAACAAAGTCGGATTTAATTATTCATCATTTTACTGCTACTCACTTTATACTTGAAGAAAAGCAGGGGAGCGTTCTGGATGTGCGTCGTATGATCGCCAAAAAATGATTGAAATATTTTATTTTTCTTTAACTTTAAACAACGAGCAAACTCAGATTGTCAAGAGCGCATTTCCTCTACGCATTGAAGAAACTTCCGTGATCTCAATGCCACTGATGATTGAATGAAAATTCTTGAAGTCAACAACCGGATCAGCGAAACTGCGGGACGCATCTATCAAACTGCTCCTATTTTAATTCTCCGAATGAAATCGTTTTCTTTCCACCATTCACCGATTTCATTTTTCATTCTTTTGAAGTAGTTTATTTACAACAAAGTAAATCATTTATACAATTTAATATAAATCTCCGAAACGAGATGTTCCATGAAAAATAGTCAAAATGCATGTGGCGTGTTTATATTTATATTAGAGAAATAAAGAATTTATAAATAACAATTTTTCTCGGTAGAGACCGAAAGATGAGGAGAGATTTGAAAGAAAAACTCATCACTCGTCGCGTAGCATGAAGACGAATGAGCAAGCGGCAAAGTTTAAAAGGGTCCTTTGATATTTATCACTACAGACAGTTGAAGTTTTACTGTAATCAAACATTACGAGTTTGTTATACTTACATTCATTTTCGATTTTATAGCTTAATGAAATGTTCGCTTTGTAGTGAGATGTTCAATGATTAGAAAATCAGCGTGAGGTCTAGACAGATCCGTGGATGTAACGTTGCAACCTAAAATGCAAACCTCAATTGATCATCGATGCACTCGTCTTTGTTCCATTATTTATGAACAATGTGATAAAGAAAACAGCATCGCTTAAGTCCTCAAAATTTTATTCGATAAAAGAAAACGATGTCGCTCACTCGCATCCGACGATCTTCTAAGTCTTCGAACGTCACATGTAGATAAGGCTTTTATTTCGTCGCACTATTGTTTACCGATCTTTTCTGTTTTTCTTGCTGTGCAAACAATGGAAGAATAAATATAATAAAATAAATATTAAAATATTTATTGTGGAACTCAAGTACAATGTTCAGTTGTGAAGTTCGAATCGAGGTCACATTGCAGGGTTGTCGATTGGAAAGCCGCTAACAATCCAAATTTAATTCAAATTGATCAAAATCATTTCTTAGTCAGCCGCTTCTATGCGAGGAATTATAATTTCTACCGGGCCTAACCCTTTTTCCAGAGCTGTCTGACGCCACAGCAATCATTTCCATACACACATTCTCCGCTCGCTTTATGACTTATGTTACGTACATTTAAATTACTTTTTTACTTTATATTGTTCCGAAATATAATAACAATAATGCTGTTCCCCATACAGCTCGTTTCGGATTGTAAAAAATATTTTAATATTTTAATTTCACATTTATTTGCTTTTCGAGTTACGAAAAGTGAAGAGGAGAATAAAAAAAAACATTAAATTTTGTATTCTTTCATTATTAGACATGTGAATCAGCAAAACAATAATAATAAGTATACGGAATAATTACAGACTTTCAAAATAGTGGGGGGGATTTCATCAGTTGGGTTACGATCTGTCAGTGATTTAATGGCAATGTTTGACTGTTTAGCTATCGGATGTCGTTCCACCTTTTAAGACTTGAAAATAATCTAACGTGATTGCCTAACGCCCCTTGTGTGGTGTATTTATTACTTTGTACACTCGCAATCAACGTGATGTTATTGAAGCTCTTCGCTGCTGTTCCGAACTTATCTATCTGAATCACCTTCTCACTACGCCTCTGGGAAAGGTCTGGAAATACGAACGTAGGAAGGCGCATTAAAAAATATTGTAATTAATATAAATAATATTAAATGTATTGTACGTGAATGAGAAAAAACTCCCAACCGGAAATTAAATAATATCGTATACTTAGCTTTGTTCGGCTAGAGTCATTACATCTTTGCTGTATTTATAATAAAGGTAATGACTATATAAATTATTTCTTAATATTCTTTACGACGTAGAGCAATAAAAACCTAAAATTGTTTGAAAAGATGATTCTCGAATTCGTCTTAATTGCGTTTCGGATACGTGCAGACAGTCGACGTAGAACGAATAAAATTTTATTTTGATAATTTTATAAATAGGTTTGACAAAATAACTGCCTTCTTCCTCTTAATTCACTGTAATGCTTTGTTGTTTTGAATACTTTTGAAGGCTCAATAGGTCGAGAGTCGAGGAATATACAAATGAAAAAGACTCTGCTGTCCATTAGAGTTGATAACACTTGAATGAGTTCCTATCTTAATTATTTATCGAATGATTATCATCAATGTTAAATATTCAAAGGCGTTCGTTTCCATACCGTCAATTGATTTTATTTGAATAAATGCAAAAGTTGCAGTTCCGTATATTAAATATAAATAGTCAAATATTGGCATATGTGATATGCCAAGGTAATTACCGTATGAATGTTAGTTCACGTAAAAAATCATTGGCACTCGTCGCGCGTTACATTGCACTGCAGAAGAAACTTCGTAGATAACTTACGTATGGACACATCAAGTATTGATAATCTAAGCTTAGCTCGCAGATATCAATTACCTAACTGTAAATCATCAATTAAAGTCTCTGAAAGTTTTATGCGCTCCATAACTTGCTATCTTCCCCTAGCTGTAAATGAAAATTTTCGTTTTAAATAATTAACGAATTAATTCATCGTGGAAATTTACAGAAAAATTGAGCACCGATGGAAAATCGAATTTCCATCGTGTGTTGTTTTTTTACACGCAGTTAAAAAGAGTCAGATGAATGAATTTTAATTCAAGCGAGCCGCAATGGTTTATTCAGTATTTTTATGGGTTAATGCTTTCCACCACTTTGCGGTTTGTTTATACACTTTCATTGAACGAATGTAATGATTAATGAATTTTTCTGTGTTCTACAATCGATCGTTTGTTTTTTTTTTCTTGCAGCTGAAAGCTATCAATATCAACTTCAATCGATGTGGCAAAAATGCTGGAACAGTCAGAACCTTGTCCAGCACATGCGATTCCGAGAGCGCGGTCCGTTGAAGTCTTGGCGACCGGAAACAATGGCCGAGGCAATCTTCAGTGTGTTGAAGGAAGGACTCTCACTTTCACAAGCCGCTCGCAAATATGACATCCCGTATCCTACATTCGTTCTCTATGCAAACCGAGTTCACAACATGCTTGGACCATCAATGGATGGAGGCACAGATTTAAGACCTAAAGGACGTGGCAGACCGCAGCGAATCTTGTTGGGACTTTGGCCAGACGAGCACATCAAAGGCGTCATCAAGAGCGTGGTCTTTCGCGACGAGAAAATCATCAAAGAAGACCCAATGATCTACGGTCGACAGTCGGTAAGTTCTCAATCAGTGTTGTTTACAGTATATGTTAGTCGAGTAAATAGACTCAACATTGAAAAACTTTCCTCAGCCCTTCCCGTTCCAAGATGCAGCAGCAATGGGCTACCCTAACGGAATGAATCAACAAGCAACACCAGAGTCAATGTCGCCAGATATTCTAGCTGCTGTCCGACAACAAATGTGCAATATGGTCGATGCTGCAAACTTCGTCGCAGGCTTCAACTTACCGCCGAACATGTCAGTTCAGTCGATGACCCCACCGATGGGCGGAAGCTCAAGTAGCAATATTCAAAATCCAAAAATTGGTTCTCCGGCTATGAATAAGAATGGAGGCGAATCAAGTAACATCTTGCAGATGCCTCGGTTAGGCTCTCCAGCAATGCAAAACTTACCAAATGAGCTATCAATGCATGGCTTACATACAAGTTTGTCTCAACATGAAGACGATTTTCGCAAGAAGGAGAGAAATCGTATTCGAAAGGAACCGTCAATGGAAGAAGAATATTCACAGCTTGACGATCATAAAAATTTAAATAATAACCGTTTGAGTATTACAAAATTAAGTTCACCTAAAAGCAACACCAATAGCCCATCGTTGGAGGCCTTAGAGCCCGCAATGAATTTAGCAACAAGTGGACAGTCTCTCGACATGTCATTCAAATCATCTCGAGCAAGCAGCGATGGCAGTGTTAACGGAGACGAAGGTTCACCTCGACCTTATCACACTTTCAAAGACTCTTCCCCAATAAAACTCGAGCCAATCGCATCCGATTGTAGAGACTAAACTCCTTCATTATATTTGAGAAATGCTTCAGATCATTTTCACGATAAATGCACTTGGATTGGAAATGAATTCTACTCTGCCGAGAGACATCATCAATTGGAATTGTAAATATGAAAAATCAAATAATCATGCTAGTTTATAAAAGCAGAGCTAAGCTTCTTCAACAACAAATATCACATTTATTCATTTAACATGTATGTCAACGTCGTACCCTTATTTAAAACAAATTCTTTCACAATTAGTGTTTGAAGATTCCATACCTCATCGAAATGTTGAAGCTATGTAGTGAAACGGGCAGAGAGAAGAAACCAAAATCAACACACAGCATATTAAATAGTTATTACGCTAGATCTAACAGAAACAAACACATCAGAAATCCAGAACACAATTCATTGCTTTTAATGTTTCACATTCAATATTTTATAAATGGAAAAGATGATGAAAATAGTCAAGAATAATTTATGAAGTATTTTTAAAATATGTTCGACATGGATTCTTTTTTTCTTAGGAAAAGGTCTTTCGTAACGAGCGCTAGGCTTCAGGAAGTTCATCATTTCTTTTTGTTTTCGGGAGGGCATGTATATAAACTACAGGCAAACGCACACACACACGTTCGTGCACACATTACGGTAGCATAGGAATTATTCATGCGTATAATTTGGAAAGAAAAATAGAATTTGTGTATGTGATAATTCATTTTTAGATCATAATAATTTTCTTTTCCCTTTGACTACGAAATTCGGTGTTTGGAGAGTTCAGTGGTGACGTCAAGCTGAAACAGTTTGGACAATTTTGATTCAAAACTCTCTGAATTATTCAAAACTTGTGAAGACATTTCAAGAGATTTCCTCACGGGCTCTGGCAACGATGTTCACGAATAAAGAATCTGTCAAAAAGCGGAAACATTTTCTGGGTCATTTGAGGAACCTTTTCGTGGTATTTTAAAGATTAGATGTGCAGGCAGAATCGCCCTGCAAATAATCGATGTTACGGTCAATAACAACACAACTCAAATGTAAAACGAAAGACAAGAAACAATTTACAATCTCTGAGGATTTTCGAGACGACATTCCGGGCATAAATTTGTTTACATTCTTTGTTTTGTCTTATTATCTGTCTAAGCAAAGAAAGCATTAAACGTACAAAAGGAAAAAAGTTTTGGATGACACTTTGGAACTAAATGTTGAGAAAACTTATATATACATAAATATATATTTTTCTCGCGACAAAATTACAAAACAAAATTGCCTTTTTATGATTCTAAGTGTTTCGGTGATTAAAATGAAAAAAGTTTAAATTTATCATTTCACAACCAGGCAGTGACACGCGGGCATCACTTGATGTTATCTTTTGTGCATCGTTCGGCTGCAGTTAGAGAGAAGCGGAACACTTGGCTCAGGAGAACTGATTTGAATTGAAGAACAAGTCCAAGTGTTCCATCGTATTTAAAACTACTTAAGAGTAAAAAATTAACATTTTCGGCTAAAGAAAATTTTTTGTATTCAAAAAGAAAAGTGCCTTTCGGAAAAAAAAACAATTTATCTCTACACGAAAAAGAAGATTCTTAGTTAAAATTTAGAAATTTTTTGGAAGCGATGCCCGTGCTTTGTGCAAAGCCGCAAGGTTGTGAAAATATTAAGAGGAATGAAAAATTTAAATAGTCAAAAACTTTAACTCGTGAAAAAATCATTTTTTGTTCAACAAAATTTTATGGGAGATGTAAAAAGATCTTTTCTTTTCTTGATTATTGAGAATTGTGAGACGAAAGAAGATATAATTCTATTATTAATTATATATTAATAAAACTGAGAAAGAAGTTTCACACAAACATAAGATACATACATCCGT
Organism: Smittia sp. YW1114-2; assembly: GCA_033064975.1. Taxonomy (NCBI): domain Eukaryota; kingdom Metazoa; phylum Arthropoda; class Insecta; order Diptera; family Chironomidae; genus Smittia; species Smittia sp. YW1114-2. Next base: position 8,724,614 of record CP093832.1, read on the forward strand.
CTCTACATTTGTTTTGTACCGTGTACCGTGGGAAGCAAAAATCATATTAAGAAGTTGAAGAAAAAAACTCTTAAAATACCAAAAGATTCGATGAGAAGAAAAGCAACTTAAAATAATATAAAAAAATGAATTAATAAGTGAAATCCAGAAGAGAAGAAACACAGAAAGTGGAAAAATGGAATGAAACAAAAAATATAAAATAAATAATAATATGAAATTATGTTTGAATCTTTTATTAGTTGAGATTTTTTCTTCTCTGGCCTCGTCTATTGTTTCATCATCTTACAGCCTATCCGGAATTTCTATTTGGATTATCTTTGCGCATGGAACGATGTGAATAAATTAAATAATCTCACAATTGATGGCTTCGAATGCTGGCAAAAACGGCCAAGGTATGAATAAGAATACTTCAGAATTTCTGATTAAAGCCTAAATCAATTAAGAAACAATTAAAAGAATTATCAAGCTCATAAAATAATTCTCTTATTAATTAGAAGCGACTTCTTCGAATACTTTGTTATGTCCAAAAACTTTTCAGAACGAGTTCAGTCATCTCTAGAGAAAACAGTTAGAAGCCAAATGGAAGTCAACATGCCAACGTACTTCGAAAGAAGACACACGAAGCCTTCAATTACTGGATATGCAAAAAATTTTCAATAATAATTGTTTGTAGATGTTAAAAATTTCCACAGACATGCATTTTAGATTTGCTGTTTTATTGGCGTTTAACAACACAAGATTTGGTTAACAAGCAAGTTGCGCAACATCGCTCATTAAGATGAATTAGGTTGCTTCGAGGAACAGCACGCAAAACATTTTTTGCTGAAAATAAGTTATTTTCGATTCGACATTCAATTTTCAGCGGATTAAGAAAGAGCAAATGTGGTCATCGTGCTCTTAAACTCATCGCTAATTTGTGAATTTAAATAAAGTAGTCAAAACGGTTTGCAACTTTCAGGCCGATTAAGACGTAAATCACCATTGCCGAGACATTCTTGCGATTTGTTACTCAATTTGATTAAAGTTTTTACAAAGTTTCATAGTGAACTGACTTGAAATTTCTTTTATTGATATTTTTCTTCCATAAAAAGACAGAAACGTCTCAAATGATTCAACGGAATTCATGCTTCGGTCCGAAAATAAAAGCGCGTCCCTCTCCACTCAGTCCACGACTCCTTTTTCTGCACTCAGCAAACTTTTTATTTTCCGAGAGATGGAAAAAATAATATTAAATTATGAATTTTTTTAATTAAAAAAATTTGTAATGAATATATAAATTTCACGATGAAGAAAAAATGGAAAGAAAAACTCGGCGAAAAGCGGAGAGCAGCAAAAAAGAAAACGGAGAGTTTTTACTTTATTCTAAATTAATAATTATAGCAAAAGCGGACCCCTTTTTTAATTTTTCATACTGCTATGCCATAAACATCAGTCTCTGAGTTCTTTTTTATAATAATAAATTATTAAAAAGTAAAAAAAGGAAATAAAAATGAGAAAGGATCGAGATGGTATGAGTGGGAAAAGGCAAGAATAAAAAACCTCGGTTCACTAAGAGAAGGATGGGATGGTAAGCAACAAAGCGAACTGTATATAATGAGGTGGAAAATGGAAATTATAATATCGGGGAGTCCAAGCGCCCATCCTCCCCCAAGCTCAGCAAGTAAAATAAAAGTTTCCTGAATGAAACACAACGGAATTAAAAATTGTAATTGATTTTTGTACTTAATGAATATATCATTGGTAGTCGAGACGAGGAACAGCAAGAGGGAGCAACGTCGATGCTCATTTCAGAGCTGGAAAACTCATCCACTTTTTCACCCGACGAGACGAATTAAATGGAGCGCATTGAACTCTCCCTGTCGTCGCATTTTAGATAATCAATCTTGTTTGGTCCACTAAAAGGCTCAGTCACAGAACAAGCAAACCACCAAAGAGTTAACTGTTCCAATCGGCAATTGAACATTTTTTAATGTACAAACCGAGCAGTTCAACTCTCTATACTTTCAGTGTATTAAAATATGTAGTTACCGTTTCCAAGTAGATATACATCGCGCATCCAACAAATAATGAAATTCATTAGCAAACACAACTCCAGGCATACGCATCAAACGTTTTTATTCCGGAACTAAATTACTATTTATGTAACCCAAACGGCCTGACATCGCAGCTCAAAAGGATTTTTACTCTAAGCAAATGTTTAAACAGAGAAACAAGCGAAATTAATAGAAAAATTCAGCGCACTTTCGGAAATGAGTAGAGTTTGGTCCGAATTTATTTCTAGAATCTTTCAGCGAGTTTGGTTCTTTATAATCCGAAAACCATTCTAGTGAGAGTCATAAACTTAGTTCCCACGTCTCGAGATGAAGTTTTCTCCTCCTTTAGGTTTATGATCACAACGAACTAAAGCTTTCAAGCTATTGAAATTTCCCCAGAATAATTAAAATACATTTTTAAGGCATTCCCGAAGAATGGAACGAGTGCGGAGATCGTAGCATTATAATAATGTGTGCTTTATTTACATACGTAGTTTGGTATTATCTATATACAAAGCATAAGTTAATGCTGAATGCGTCTGCCTTTAAAATAATGAAGAGAAAATTTGAATATATTGTTGAAATGTTTTTAATAAAACTAACATTTATTAAACTTTTCCTAAGAGCGAAACGAAATTTTATTACTTTCAGGGCCATTAATTTACAAGTAAATATAAAAGATTCATAAATTGAGCGCACATTGAGTGTTTACACAAACTCAAAGCGTAATTAAATTAATTTTCATCTCTCGAACTCGCAGTTGCTCGCAATCAGTTATTGATGGAAAGTAATAAGTTTGGAGATTGAAAATTAAACTAAATTACAGATGGGGAAGTTCATAAAGTCTGTCAAGACGTGTTGATGAACTATTAAGGCATTTGATGTTGGTTTTCGCTTATTAAGTTCACTCTTGCAACTGAGAGAAGCTGATAAAGTTTTGCAAACAATTTCCTCTTGATGAGAAGTCGTTGATTACTCAAAGCAAAGTTTTCAATTTGTTCAAGTTATCAGATTCATACTATCGATGATTAGGGCAAAACAAAATATGACATTTTGTCTCTCTTACAGCTTGAACGAAAACCTTGTGTTTGTTGAGGTGAATTGTTGAGGAAATGTATGGAATGGAAAGTTTAATAAAAGATACATTAATATTTTCTTTTGTTTTATATCCTACAATCCCAATGAAAACATTTATTACTTTCATCATGGAAGTTTCATCATCACAAGCGTCTCAAAGTGAAACAGAAACAATTGTGAAACGCGAATAAAATCCTAAAGAAATTAATCAACCAAAATATTTACATATCCACATGGAGAACGAAAAATGTAATGAAGATATTTTACATTCAGTTTTGCTGCATTTATTTAAATGAATTTTGCTGTACCTTTGAATGCGGCGATTATGTTGAATCGTAACAGTCTTAATGAATGCATGAAGAATTACTCTTCCGTTGTGAAAATTTGATGTTTGAGCTGCTGCAAAGATCCTATTGACAACCTGTAAAACTCGTTGTCTGATAAGTTACGTAGAGCTTCCACTGTTTATCAGCTTCAGCGATATTCTTAATGAGAGTATGCATATATTTTTAGCAGACGAATTTTAAGCGCTGTCTGTGATGCAAAGCGTTATGATGCATAAATTCATGACGTAAATAACAATGCATGTATTAAGCATTATACTTTGATGTTGAAGCATCTACATACAGTTCCGTTTGAATAAGGAAATGTATGCATTTGTTTTGAGCAGAAAAATTAATGTGCTACTTTCGCGCATCAAAGAAAGTGGTGAATTATCAACTGCCTGGGTTTGGCTAAGTCTAACGAAACGCTCATTTGACAAATGATGTTGAAATCGGAAAGTAACGAGATAGCAAGACACAATATATCGTTTGTCGACTCTTTTAATATCATGCAAAAAAAATATCTGTAAGCATTTTCCCAGCATAAACGAAACATTATTCGAGTCAGCAATGTTTGTTCTGCAGGCAACAGTGAACGAAAAAAATCAGTCACCCTAACAACTTCATCTTTTCCGCAAAATATTTTTCGCCCGATTGCATAGAATGAGAGAAAGCAGAGCAGCGAACGAGATTCGAACGTATCGCCATATTCAATGGAGGTTTATTGTTTTATAAAAATATCTGTATTTATTAAAAACCCTTTTCTCTTTGCATAGAATGAAAACTGCTTGCCACTGGGAACAAACTGAGAATATTTGTACAACGATCACTTCGAATTGAAATACGTTAACAGAGTATGAGCGCATTCAAAGTCGCTCTCTGCTAGCTGAGTATCCTTTCAAATGTGAACTTGCAGCGAGATAGACATGAATATTTAACTTATTTCCAATACAAAATTTATATATCCGATAGGGCATTCGACCGAATGTTTCGTTTCGCGAGGCATCAAGAATTGATATTTAAAACGCCCCGCCATGTTCTCGTCCTTCATAAATTAATGCACGAAAACATTGCTGCCCCGGGTTGATTCTTTACGGGCTTCGTCTGCTTCTCGTTCAATATTTGCAATCCTCGGTTCGAAAAGCACACACAGCGCTGTCTACATACATAGCTTGGCTCGAAGTTCGTTGCTTGAGCAGACGAGACGAGACTTTGATTGAATTCATCGTTGAAAACTTCCGATTGCCGTGCATAATTCAAATTTCTAATTACTTCACAACGAAGATAAAAGAACTGTAATGGAAGTTTGCTTGTTAGCCGTTTAACGACTTTCCTCAGAGAATTAAAGGAAAAACAAAAACAAGCTGAAACTTTCAATAAAACATGTTACGATTTCAAGTCTTATGTTATTATTTCTCTTTGTTCTCATGGCTCTAATTCACAGCGCAGAGTCCGCCTAGGTCTTGCTGAAACAGTCTTTCGAAATCGTCAGCCGTTGTCGCCCCAATTCCATATCTGCTTGTTATGTTTATTAATAACGAAGTTTACATTTAGAAAATTTATTCTCCGTATCGACAATTAAATTTACTGTCTTTGAAAACACTTTTCAACATGAAAAAATCATTTCATTCATTTCACAATTTGACATTCTTTTCAGCTTACCCTATATTCTTAATTTATACGGTAATTAAAAGGTTCTGTTTTGTCTAAGTATGACTCACGGTTTTTGTTTCGAAGCCCAATCGATCCATTTGAATAATTGATGCACAAGTTCTGGGTAGATGAAAACATGAGTTGGAAGTTCTTTGCCGGGATTTTTATCTTCCCACAGTCGAGTTTTCCAGAAAGTGCATTGTAAAACTTTTCTTTTATTCGCCTCAATACATTCAGCATCACGACCACACATTGCAGAAATCGCTGAAGGGAAAATGAGAGTAAAAAGCATTTCTCTCATCACCCACACTTTGAGATTTCACAATTTTGCAACCAGTTGTAACAAAACCTTGATGAAAGAATGGGTTAATGCTTGTCGGTGAACCTTCTTATGTACTGATATTTAAAAATGAAAGAAAATAGATTTCCGCCAAAAGCTTCCTGGATGGAAAATCGATGGAGAATCGATTAAGAATCGAGTACTTAGCGCTGCATAAAAGATGAAATCTTTTGTCAGCTTTCCTCAAACATTAATGGCCAGCTAAAAACTTCAGCCCAACACTCCAGCAAAATATAAATCCCATTCTTAAACTCGAAGGTTGAAATCCAAACCATTTTGTTTGAAGCAGCAAAAAATTCTATTAGATGTTTCAAGTCATTTGATTCGAATATTTTATTTCAAACTCAAACCGAAAATTCAATTATCAATTGAGCAGAATATTTTTGTTTGGTCTTTTCCGTTCTCAAATATTTACGAGCCCGATGACTCAAAGGCTCGGATGATGAATTAGAAAATATTTATTTCGTACGGCAAATAAATATTTTAAATTCGAATTTGAGTGTTTTGATTTCGACGTAAAAGAATAACTTCAAGTATGGTGAACGGCTAATGACTTTTTAAATGCGTTTGTCAAAACGTCTGATATTAATTTGACTTCCCTCCCGGGCCTCGAGAATGTGGCCTGACCTCGCTCTCCACGTCTCGCTCTGTGGCGAATAATATTTTCGTTATAGCATAGTCGCTATGCTATCTATAACTGACACGGCGAAATATTCGAAAATAAATTATTAATTTTTTTATCATTGTCCGAATGATTGTCGTCCTCAAATTATGAAAACCATACGAATAGAACACGAAGCGGCGCAGGAAAGTAGAGAATTTGTAATTCGTTTGAATTCTGTTATAACTAAAACTTCTGTGGACGCTTCGCAGCACGAGCAACAACATGCGTTTTCCTAGCTCAGAATGACTCTTCCGTGCCGCTCTTCCCTTCTCTCTCCCCCTTCGAAAATTGACTAATTAATATTTATACCAATTCTAAATAAAAATTTTATTTCGCATCTCTGCGGGATTTTGTGGATTTTCTAAATTTTCTCTTCATGCACAAAGCAAAGCGTAGTGGGAAGAGGTGAGCCCGGTGTGACATACACATGTTCTCCTCGAGCTGAGGGAAATGTCTCTCCATGCACTAATGTTTTATTTGCCTTTGCATTTTGCAGAAAGTGAGGGACGAGAAGCGAGCGCCGCACAAAGATTTTCAGCAAACAAACTTTTTAATGCGATAATAATTTTATGAAAAGTCTCTTCTCGCTGGCCAATTGACATTTTCCTTTTCCGTACGACGTGCGGAGGCAAAATGCAAACGAAAACAGTGCAATTTGTCAAATTTTTCTTTATTTATACTTGCCTAAGCTCACATGAGCGAAATAAATGCGATGCGATTTCAAATTGACGCATCGGCCTCGAGGACGAGAGAGACAAGTGAAGAAAAAAAGAATTCACATTCGTACTATCTCTTTGGCTATACGGTCGCCTCGAACATCCAGAGCGACCAATCTCTCAGGTTCGAATCATATAAATAAGAAAATTTAATTGCTCGTCAGAAAAATAGATCGTCGTATCGTCTCCGGCCTCCCGATGCCAGTAAAAACTTTTCTGCACTCGACAAATGGCCGAGAATATTCGAGAATTCGAACGCATCAACGGAGTATGATTGAGGCTTGATAACATTTTTCATTAATTAATAAACAAGCTCTCTGCTGTGCAGGAAGAGAATAGATGTGTGCTTTTGGATTCTCCCCCTCGCAAAGCGTTCTAAGAGAAAACTAGACGATGACTCTAGCCTCGGAAAAACTTTCATCGCCTGCTCTTTCGAGCTGGCGATGCATCATTCGAATTTAAATTTTAATTATTGCACCATCATTCGGAGAAAACGAACGAACGATGTATACGGATTTTCATTTTTCTATTATTATTATTCCTATCACTTTTAAGTGTGCAATGGTGCAATCGAGACACACACATCCCTACAAGAGGATCCATGCACAGAGAGTGAGTGAATGGGAGAGTCGAAAAATCGGGCCCACAATTTTATTAAAATTTAAGGCCTTTCGTCTTATTGTCGTGTGTATATGCACATCGCTTTTAGGATTTTAAACTCATCAGACGCACGAGAAAAACGTAGAGCTCTCACCCAATCCAATATATCCGTTTGTCGAAATAATACGATTTGGTCGAGTGCACTACTGGAGGAAGAAAATAGACGAAAATGTGTCGGAGGAAAACAGCTCGATGTGCTCGGTCGTCTCCGTGCATAAAAAATAATTTCTAGAGGCTCTCCCTTTCGATTTATTTATTGTGTGTCGAATGTTTTGCTGGGCGAAGCTTTTTGAAATTTTTATATGTTTTCTCCGGCTCGAGCTTGCCTTTGGCTTGGAAAGGGAAGAACGGTCTCACAGTCGCTCGTATATGTGCAACGGCTTTTGATTCAATTTCATTCTTTCCACAGAGTTTTCTCGCATACGCAGCAAACTCGCACATAACGAGAAGCTCTTTCCGGAGATATCTCAATGATAGAGGAACAGCCGCACATCTCTCCGTCCAATGCAAGAGCTTTGGATCTCGCACTATAGTTTGGGTTTGAAAATCGACAAAGAAAAATCCTCGAAAACTAAAAACACAGAAACTCGACGAACGCAAAATGCAATCTTTGCCACTTCGTACAATATAAGAATTCGCAGAAAAATTCGACAACAAATCGGCGATTGGTCGAGTTGATAAAACATAAAGCCGAGCGCAATAGTTGCTAGGTATGCGGGGAAAGCGCGTCGAAAGCTCTTTTCGCACCATGTTGTTGCGTCTATTTAATTTAATTCCGCATGCAACATTGATAAGTGAGCAAGAGTCAGATTTCACAATAGATTTGCCATTAATAAATAAATTTTTCAGATAATTTTATCTATATTCAATTTCCCTGTCACGAATATCATTAAATGTCAGTGTCGATCCGAAATTTATATTTTAATTCAATTATTTGGGTTTTCAGCTTTCATTTCACAACATTGTATGATAACATCTGTGGCAATATCCATTTGGCGTTCTCAATTCTGTGGATTTTTCGTGTGAAAATAGATTTTAACCAATTCGAAGTGTTCATTCGCCGGCAATAAGTCATCGGCAAAGCGAACGTTGATGCGTTTCAAAGCGTAAAAACCTCGACATCGACGACTCTCACGAATGGTTTGAATTAGTTCTGACGCACTGATAAAGCTAATAAAGTCAAGTGTTCGCTTTGTCGTCCTCCTCGACACAAGTTTTTGCATGTTCGATAAATCAATTACGAGAACTTTTCAATTACGAGACCATGCATTTAAATATGATTCGTTTTTTTTCTGTGATAAAACAAAAACGTCAATCAAAAGTGCAATCTGGAAAAAAATGTTCCGATGAGCCGCAAAAAAAAGAAATCGTTTTATTGTTTTATTCATGATGTATCAGATTATCAGATGGACGAGCCACAGTCGCCTCAATTTCACTCTTAATTAAATGAAAAGCTTGCAGTCGACAATGTTTATTTCAAGTTTAATTCTGCTTTACTACTTTTTGATTTATTTTTTCTCATCAATTAATTTAACTTTTTATTGTTTTCTCATTTACGCTTGGGAAGCCTTGAATTTTATTGATTCAGAGACCGCAGCGTTTATCAAAGGCATATTGATGTGATTAACAAAGCGAATGGAAACTTGTCACAAAAACCGGCCGATAAATGAAATCGCAGCAAGGGAAGTCACACTTTTCATTATTTTTCCGTACGGCGGATTTAACATGATTGTATGTGGTTTACAGATTCGCGGTTTTTGTGTTTGATAAATCGAAAATGAGTAATCACAGTTCAATCACTTTGGTGAGAATTGGCTTGCAAGCCGAATCCTGCTGTGTTCACGTGGCTGTTGATAGAAACCGAAATGTTTTTGCGTCCTTAAATTCAAAGAAACATTTTAAAAGTGGAAAGCGTATTCGACATTCGTTCACCAAACGATCCTACAACCACTTGAATCTGAAGTGTTAAAATAATATTTGAGGAGAGCCCTGAAAGCACACACAAATGTCAGCAGTGATCTCTCAAGTTCCGCACTCATTCTTCCATTCATCACATCCACACAAAAAAGGAAACTCTCATGATTTCATTTAAATATATTTTTCGCATATTTACTCGAACGAAACGAAATCCTGTTGATATTTTTCTCTACAAATTTCATTCCTCGTCGGAACCTTTTTCTTTGTCGCACGATGAAACATACATTGGAAATGTATACTGAGAAAATAATCCCGCTCGCTTTCGAAAAAGTGCTGCCTTTGGCTTCCTTGTCGACATAGACCGGAAAAAGTTTCTCGGTGATTCACACAAATTAAATTAAATTGCTTTTAAAAGAGAGATTAAACAAATTCTGTCTCAGATTTTCCACACTTCTGCGGTGCATTGTGAGTGAGAGGAGTTAGCTTTGTGGCCTGCAGAGCAGAGAAAAAGGTCGAGAATAACGAGAATGTATCAAATTATTTGTGTCTGTTGTTTAAATAACTTGATATGAGCTCCGATACGAGCCGAAACTTAATTCGGATATTTATGCGATCAGCATCATTGAGTTCACGAGAGTTTCGCGCGGTGTGGCAGGCGATAAAAAATATTTGTGTGCACCGAGAGCAGCGCAATCAACAAGTGTTGCAGTGAGTGATTTAAATAGCCACAGGAAAAAAAACTATCAGCGGCGTTATGTACACAATAATTTTTGGAAAACATATTATAGAATTTATTTTCCGCGAAAATGGAATTTTTGCTGTCAGCGAGCGCGTTTACACTACAAATAGCGGTGCCTGGCGACTGTGTGCTCGCTTATTTATGTATTCGGCTTCATGATGTGCTTTATAGTGGCAGATATCAACAGAGTGTAAATAAAACTTAATTATTTTATTATGAGCTTAAGCACGGCAAAGTGATTTTGATGAGATTATGCAGCATCGAATTTTAGAATTTTCGACACTTTTTGTTGCTAACCAAATTACTAGTGGAGCAATCGCACCGTTAACTTCATACATCATTTCACTGCTTTAGCTCGAGGGTCATTAAAAATAATTGGTAAAATATTTATGAAAATTATAACTTCTCTGCTAAAGTAAATTTCATTTATTTATTGTATTTTTTGCGATAATTCGCTTTCTTATTCCTTGCTCTTCGTTCCACGATCATTTCTCACATCTCGTTTCAACTCCATTCGCAACTCGCTTTGGCTTCTTGGCACAAGGTTTATTTCAATATTTTATTCTTTATTCAAAATGTGTTATTAAGTTTGTATTTCTTTCAATACAACTTTTGAAATGTTTTTCTTCACATTTTTTGTGCGCGTTGCGTTAAGAAAATGCAGCTTCTTAATAACAGCGTTGTGAGGTTGAAAGTATAGTTTGCCAATATATTTCACTCACTTTTTATGTTGCAGGCAAATGTGCTTTGTTTCAAGGATATTTGAGCCCAGCGGTATCGTCTGATTATCTCAGCCACTGCTTAACAAATCGACTAACACCTCAGGAAATTCTCTTCAAACCTCAACTATGAACTAATCCCTCGGCTAACAAATGCTTTCCATTTAAGAGAACAAAATTCAAACGCGAATGAGAAATTATGAGGAATTTATTGCAGTGCTATTCTCCTAGCAAAGCATCTCAAGCTATTATTTTAAACCATTTATGTAAATTCCTCAATTGAACAATTTCGTATTCATGAAAATTTGTGAAAAGTTTCAGCTTATAATCAGACACGACAAAGTGCAATTGTCCGTCTGTAATTTACCTTCGGTAGCTACTTGAAAGTCGTGGAAAATTACGCGATAGAACAAACAGAAATAAAGAAATTAAATTGTTGAAAACGAATCCAGACGATCGACATGAAAGCAATAAAAATGTTGCAGCCGAAGAGCAAAACAGAAGTTAAGCGTTTCAGCGTTTATGCCTTTTCGGGCTCTGCCCGCTCCTCATGCTTCTGTCTGTGCTCTTGATTATATTGTTTACGTATCTCGATCGTTAATACCAATGTATAATCTCTTCGTCGAGGCCCTAGATTATGTCTTGCTGCTGCCATCAAGCCAAGCTTATCGCTTGTTGAAAGTCTAATTGTTAATGATCTAACAACTATCGAAATATGTAGCTGGTCCCTCGAATTGGTTCTGTTTCATTTTATCGTTAACCTCGATCGAGCTGACCGTGACAAAACTGTTCCACTGCCCCAATGATTTTGCTCATTTTTGCGGTTGATGTAAATCATAGATCGCACACGAAGAACACGACGTTGTGCCATATTTATATCAATATTATATTGCACAGTTTCTCTTACATTTCTTCGCTGTGTACCAAGAGAACATTAAGAATTAAAAAAGTCTTTGTTTCATTTCTTTTCATGCTTCCGTCTGAAATTACTTTCAGAGATCAAAACATTTTGCAGTATCAAATAATGCGCTGTAGAGCATCATATAAATTATGAATGTTTAATGCTTTTCATATATTTTGCGCGCTCGTCTACGGCTGCTGCTGCTGCATGGAACAACTCACTTCTGTATTTGCCTTTGCCAATTTTGGCATTGCAATTAATTTGTCTCGGAGGAGTCGTGAGCACGGGTAGCGATGGAAAGGCATACAATGGAGAGGGAAAGAGGTTCGATGTTGCTAGCTGGCTCTTTTTTCATGTCGAGAAGCATGACGTGCATAAAGCGTCCCGCAAAAGAAGCAAAACAAAAAGCTAACATGGAAAAATGGAGACACCTGGAGAGCGGCGTTTCATATTGCACCGAGAAACATGCGTTTTGCGAAAGAGTTGGACTTTCTGCTTTCCTTATTCTGCCTACGCGTCCGAACGTGTGAGTTAATTAAAATATAAATTGAATGCATAAATATTTTTCGCACGACGCTTTTTTCTCTTGCGAGCAATTCGGCGTTTTGTGTGAGGCAGAGAAAAAATGTTTGTATAAAATATCATTTTAACACACGCCTTCCAAAAGGAACGTGCATGCTATTGGCGGCTCGATAGTTTTTCGTTCTCGTTTTTTCTCGCAATTTGCATTCAACCAATTTTTTTCGCGTTCAATGAATTTTTTAGCCACTCATTTAATTATACATTTTTTCAATTTGTAGCCTTTGTGCCGCGCATATGCGAGAGAGAATCTGAATTAATCTACAGCGAGAAATATATTGAACATCGCTAATTAGGAAGATGAAGAATCGGGTGAAGAGCATTCGCCAGGAATGTCACTAATAATTCCAACAAGCAAAGCCTTTCCTTTGCTCGCCAAGCCATATCCCAGTGATCGATTAGTGGTTGAAGTAAAGATCGGTTAGATAACAGAATTTCATCTACAGAGCAAACACTGTTCACAGCTCATTGATTTAAGCTTAAACAGTTTCAGAATTCTGTCCAGAAATTAATTGCGATGGTTTTCAATTATTTCATTTGCGCTCATCGATAAGGCGTTAATCATCGCTTCTTTCCTCTTGATTTTAATCAGCGAACGTTTTCTAGGAAAAAAATGGTGAACTGGCGACGAGGACGACCGACACATAGAGTGTAAAACGTGCGCACAGCTTACGCTACTTAATTAAAATTGTGATTCAATAAAGGTGAAATGTATTGCGATACGCCAGATTTTAATTTAATTAATTTTTTGCTGCGACTTCCTCTGCTGCGGTGCTGCTGGAAGTCACACCTTATAAAGCGAAAAATATTTAATAAGCCAGGAGGAAAGAATTAATTTGATTAATGAAAGCCATTGAATTTAAAACTATTGCGCTTTACAGCGATAAATCAGTGAAATTAAACCGGACCAGTTATCGCATATTATTGGTATTTGGCTGCGCAACAGGATCATTGGAGCTTCTGGTCATTAAAACTACAGCATTGCTTCGTCATACCAGAAATTTTTGCGTTGATTCTAGTCTTCATCTGACGCTTTGAACTTGAGCTTCTCGAGAGATTCCTTCGTCAGCATTGATATTAATTTCTCCAGTTCATACGGAGAAATAAAATAATAGAAATTCATATCTCCATAAATTGTTTATTCTTCAATACAAGGAAGAGCAAATGATAATAATTGATGCATCGAATATAATGGCAAGCTTCAATTTAGCGAGCAACTGATGAAGAATCTGAATATTCAAGATCGATAAATAAGCTATAATTGAGACAAAATATCTGAGAAGGAAAAGAAATTTCATTAAAATATAAATAAGACCTCCCGCTGGCCAGCGCAACCGAGTTTCTGTCCGCAACGTTGAGCTTCTCCTTCTTCTTAACCCGCACTGAATGTAGAGCAGATTGTCAAGTTTGTAGCCGCATTTGAGGAATCGGTCCCTTAATCAAAAGCCTTCGGCGATCTCTCGAAACTATTTCCAAGACAAACTCAAATCTAAAACTTTAATTCCTACTCCTTGCAATCATAGCAAATTCGAGTTAAACAATTTTAATGTTTTAATTCGTTTCTAACGCCCCATCTGTCACCATTCCAGAAATAAAATGAACACAGTTTAATTACTCTGTGAGTTGAATAATATTTCTCGAAGCCGAAGTGAATTTGTTGTACAAATAATAAAATAATTTTAATTGTAGTTTCAGTTTTCACTTCAGGGGGTGGCGAAGAGGGTTTGGCAGTTCTTACCAGAAAACTTCGGCAAGCAGGTTCGAGCAGTGAAAACCCATCGGCGGAAACGAATACAATTGAATTATGAGGAGAGTTCGCAGTCAGCAACAATCAAATCGTTTCTGGCGCAGCATAAACTCGCAAAGGGTTCTCGAAACATTTCTGTCATCTCTCGAAAATCAATTGCAACAAAATAAATTTAAATTTTAGATTTTCAACTTGATGCTTCGTCGTGCGAATGTCTTTACAAGTGTGTGGTGGACGAACGATGACGGCAATTTGATATTCAATTGAAAAGGGGGAACGTTCTGTTTGCGATTGCGAATAAACGCAGTCGAGTTGTAATAACTTTGGAATATTTAATTGTGTGCTTTGCCGTTATCCGGATCAAATCGCTGCGAGTGCTCCGGCAGGTTGAGTTTGAAATCGATTGTCGAAGTGGCTTGTTATCAAAGTTGTAGAAAAGAACAATGCATAGCTGTCGAATCCCGGCTGATAGCAGGCAGCGAAAGATAATGAAAAGTTTCAACTCTCTCCCCCACATAAGACTCTTGAAATTTTCCACATATTACAGACAAAGTGCAGAAACTCCGCAACCCTTCAACAATATATTTTTTTATTATTCTCTGATCGATTTTCTCTTCACATTATGTGGAAAATTTTTGTTGCAATCGCACATCATAAAATATTGAATATTGAATTGTAAAAAAATTAAAAATAAAAAATTACACACAAGCGATATGGATTGGGACGATCGTAAGTGACGCATTGCAATTTGTCGGCGGTTCGAAGACTGTCGTTAGGCACTTGACATGCTTCCACTTACCGCCCACTTCGCCAGTGAATACACATCGAGAGAGCAGCAGAAAGCCTTCAATCATTCATGAGGAAAATTCTCTTGAATAAAACCGCTTTTAACAGCACTTGAATGAAATATATTTTTAATATCGAGCTGCAACTCTTCCTTTCTTTCATTTCTGCTGTTTCGTCGTCGTCAATTGATATCAATATTTTATGATTTTTTATTTGCTTTACATGGATTTTCATACTTTCAACGAATCGCTTTATGCAAAGTTTCTTCAGCCTTCCCAAATCATTCCTTCAAAGCGTTGAATGAAATTATTCATATCGACAGCACTGCCAGACTTGCTTTAAAATCTGTTGCGCGATGATTGAGAGATCACTGCTCCCCGCTCAAGATGTTCCACCCCGAAACGTCGTTAATGACCTGAATTTTCATGTGCAGCATACCGAAATAAATTGGCGTATTACACACTTACAATTACTTTCCCAACCACATTGTTTCGTCGTCTCGAGGCAGCAGGGGTGAGCGCCAGCCTCATAATACTTCCACGAGAAAAGAACGCAAACATTTTTTATTGGGAAGAAAAGTTATGAGATGTTCGAGTGGAGTTTAACACTTCGAAGCGAGCAAAGTTCTTCCGGCTTCGCCATGTTCTCTGCCACCTCGGAAACACTCGTCTACAACGAAATTCCGAATAATCACATTTAGGTCCGAGTAATTTATTTAATTGCACATCGAATTCGATCAACAAAATGATGGAAAGGAGGAAAAAACGACAAACGGTAAATTATTCAGAGCGACCGATTCCCATTCGTTCAATTTTTTTAAATAAAATTATTTCATTTTCCAATTGATTTCTTCCTCTGTCTTTTGGCTTTTACGTTCGAGAGAGTAGAGAAATGGCAAAGTAGAAAAATATTCTCTTGCGATTTTCCGCTTGCTTTCAACGCAAAAGACAAAACTTAAACTGCGGAAAATGTATCTCACATCCCTTTGGCAAACGATTGAGCGGCGCAAAAAAATTGACGCTCGACAAACATTGCGAAAGCAGAAAATTATGCAACCGCTTCAGGTCTTGTGATCAGAAGCGTGAGCCACTTGATAGATTCTTTCTGTTTGCCTCCACTTTGTGGGAACTTTTATCTTTCAGAAACTTAGATTAATAATTCTTCATCTAGATATTCGACGGTTCGTCCTTAACCAGATCAGAGAGCTCCTAAAAATAAATCCCAATTGAATTTGAAATTGATTTCGATTGACGAGCAGACAGATGCTTTGTAGCTCTGTGATTAGTTTAAAGGTAGATCTTTTATATTGAGTGAATAGTATAGATCTAACATAAATTGACTTCTCGAAAATTATATATAAAAAATTTTCATCTCCTCTCTTTTAAAAACTGACATGAGTTAAAATTAATCTCCATCGAGTCGATAATAATTGACAAAAACAAAGCATGACACCACTGATGAACGATGAACTGCAAGCTTAATCAAGAATGGAAAAATATAATTGAAGGAAACAGTTGAATTATTAATGGAAGCTTACAACTTATCCTATATGTATGTAGTTGGAAGCAGAACTATAGCAGACACTCAACGATGAACGGATCATAAAGGCATTAGAACATTAATAATGTAAAAATAATCTTTTCAATTTAATTAATTACAAAAAGTTTCAGCGTCGCTTCGGCGAATCAATTCATGACATTTAGATAAATTAAATCTAATTGAAAATTATTGTGTGCATTGTCGTTCAAGCCAACGAAGCTGCTTTGATCAAAGAACATTTTCGATGATTTTACAGCAAGAGCGAAACTAAATCTTAGGCTCGAAACATGGCGATGTCTTCGCCGAAACTCCATTTTCCTCAGCGAACCCCTTAAGAGTTGAGAAGGAATTTACCGAGGATGAAATTAAATTAAAGTTCAATTGATTGAAAACCGAGATTAAATCGCTGATGATGCATAGGGTGCGTTTTATTCGCGCCGCTGGCGATTTCTTGACTTTCGTATTGAGCTAACTGCTGACTTTATCACCTTGCCAAAGATTTGGAGGACCTGGAAGGTTTTCCAGTTGAGGGTTGAAGAAGTTTGAAGCGGGAATTGTGCGTAGGAGGACGTTGAACGCAAAGCTGTCGGGACAAAGCATAGCTAGATAGATCTAGGATGTGAATGTCGGTCTCATGCATGCTCTGAAAATAAATAAGCGTGGATCTTAAACGTTCTAGTGGGAAGTTGAAGCTTTACGCAATCTTTCTCTAAAATAAAGTTAGATGAAAACTTCAAAATTAAAACACGAAAATAACAAAATTTAACGGTTGAGATTTATTCGAATCTTAGTTTCGTTCAGTCGTTAAGTTAAGACAAAATCGCAATGCACTTTATGAAAAATTAAAATTAAAAATCGGACAAAGTTGGCGTAAACTTTAGCTATTTTCTACAGATTCAAGTTGACGTGAACAGTCTCTGTGGTCTGCTGGCATTCCGGAAGAAAATCCAGCTTTCGTTGGATTTCAGCTTGGATTCAAACTCTCGCGTAGTTTCATTCCCAAAAAAAAAAGAAAAATTCTTGAAAGAGAATTATTCACGAGTTTACGCTTTAACAGTTTTCCAAAATTACGACAACGTTCAATATCTCAGTGTGATTAAATGACTTAAAACTGTGATTCGATAAGGTAAAAGATTCGCGCGGCTCCTTCGATTTCCGCAGTTTTCATTGTTAGAAAAATATTTTTGCGTTTTGCTGCTCCGAACCGAACAAAAAGTTATCTAAACAGATTGTGGCTGTGGAAGCAGCAGCTTGTGGCCTGAAACGACGGATAAGGATCGCGATAAGCCGATGTTTATCAGCTCAATATGACGTTTTACCATAAAAGTCCCGTAATTTACTCGAACATCGAGAAAAGCGAAGCTTTTAATCTTTTTGCTCTAATCACGCATCGGAAGGTTCACGGTTGTTGATTTCAACCTTTTTGTCGTCCTTCCAGCTTGGACGATAACGAAAACTCATCACCAAAAATGTTTTGGGACACAGGATATTCCAATTCCGAAAACATAGATGCGCTCTTGAACAAAGAAACCTGCACGTTAAAGGAGCTGCTTGAGGACGAAGACATTCTTCAAGAATGCAAGTCCCATGAACCAGAAGCTGGTCAAGTTGTAAGTTTATTCCTTTGCTCCAATCAATTTGGCAACTTATTGAACCATCTTGTTGCACTTTTCAGCCTCAATCGTAACCGAAATCCTGAATGAGCTGGTGGAGTTAATCTCCACAGAGCCATCGACTGAATACCCTGAAGAAAAACGTTTCTTGTATCCAAATGTGGCCTTGCGAAATCATCACCAGTGACGATTTGCCGTCGTTGAAGCAACGCTTGGCGGAAGATCCCAACCTCATGAACAAGCTTTTCAGCTTTTTCGAAAGACAGGAGCCGCCAGTCAATCCGTTACTCGCCTCCTTCATCTGCAAAACATTCGGCGTGCTTATCATGAAGAAAGATGGAACAAGATTGGTTCCTCTACCAAACCATTTGCCTCCATGTTCTCGAGTTCGTCAAGTCGAAAGAGAACTTCCTCGATGCAATCACTCAGCACTTTGCTATTCCTGTCGTCGTCGATCTCTTGATTGTTATGCTCAACGATGTGGAAGACACGAAGATGAAGACCAGCTTCCTCGAATGGATCAACGAACGAGATCTCATTGCGAAAGATGATTGAGGTGCTGCAGGTTCCCAAAGAATCCGCTCGACATCCAAGCATCGCACAATTTCCTCATCGAAATAATTAAGATCGGACGTTGCAACCGTCAAAACGACACCCGAAGACAAGAAAGGCTTTGCCAAATCCACTTCTTCAGACGCTTGAAGATACGAGAACAGTCGGACTTCTCCTCGACGTGATCCTCTCAGAGACACGTTGCGAAAGCGGGATTCTTATCCGCCATTCAGGTTCTCTCTTGTGCTTGCTGGAAAATCCAATCATCCAGGAACCCGTCTCACAATCCGCCTTGCAACAAATGATTGATGCCGAGAAGGAGCATCACGACGAAATTGTCGAGTCCCTAATGAGCATCGTTCAGCCTCGAGTTCACCAACTCTTCGAACTCCTTTTGAATCCGCCGGCTGTAAGTTAACATGTCGTCGAATCTATTTTAGTAATTTCTAACTATTTTTCTGCTCATAGAAGTTCAACAGCAGCACAGCGCTTGGAAACGTTAGGCTCGAATTATGTTATTTATTTACAGTATTACTAGAGACGGAGAATGCTTTGATCATTGAAGAGTGAGTAATTAGTCTTTGTTCTCCTCCCATCAACAAGCTAATCATCTCTAAATGTTTCGTTTCTATTCGCCAGAATTTGTAAGACAAATTTCTTCACCGAGTTGCTCAAGCTGTTTAAGCAATATTGTTGGAACAATTTTTTACACAACTACGTAAAGAAGTGCTTGATTTATGGAATGCAAGCATTCGACACGACTTCCTGAAGACCCTCGGCTGGTGCTTTCTGCCTTACAAAAACATGTAAGTGTGCCGCTTCTTGCATTGCCTTAACACTCAACTGATTCTCATTCTCTCGTAGGTTATTTGTTGATTGTAAAATGGCTGACAAGCTGATGGACTGCTGGAACGAGAACAAACGTAGTCAGATGAATGGTGGCCGACGCATGGGTTACATGGGTCACTTTGATCGAAACGCTTGGTGCTGTTCAAGCAACAGTAGACCGCTTCGGAAGAGTTTCCGTGCCTTAATCGAGAGCAGCTTATCGTCGAAAATTGTCGGAAGAAGGTGAACCCGAGTTAGAAAGCTCGGCCGTTGACTCATGGCATGAGATGTTAGGAGGAGAACGAGAACGAACTGCAATCACAGAACCGCCTGCTTGCTGACTGCGACCCTCAGGATCGTCAAGAATACGGCCGCGAAGGTTGGCTATCCGTCCAATACAGCTGAGTACGACAATGACTCAGAAGAGTACGGTTACCAGTTTAACTCCTCAATGCAGTAAGTAATGCTGAAGCTTTCATAGAAAACAAATTAGAAATTATATGATCTTTTAGCGGTGCTGTAAACGGCGATTTCAACGACGATTTTACCAACGAACGACGATGCTGAAGCAACAAGATATGTTCGATAAGGTAAACAAGATTCTTGTTCAATCTAACAACTTCATAACTTTTATCATCGAATCTTTAGACTTGTGAAGGAAAGATCCGCCTCGGAGTGGAACAACTCTGACTTCGCTGACTGGAACAACGCTGAAGCCTTTATCGGCGCAACAAGACTATCCCTTCAATAATTTCAACAACGCACTTAATCTGATATCCACATCATCTCCTTTCAACAACGAAGCCGAAGCAAATCGCGATGATGCCTTCGTGTCGTCCTCGAATGGTTTCAATGCGATAATTGGTAATAATAATCTAAGTAACCAACACCTCTACCATCACAATGGCGCGTATGACCAAAACGATTTCCTTATGAACTTTTACATCTCGCCAATAACCATTACTAACGCTAACTACCCGCCCGCGGCTACTAACCACCACCCTTCTTCGTACAATCCGTTTCTCTGCCATCTTCATGAAGAGGAAGCTGATGTCAATAGCAATAATGATAATTGGGCCAATTTCAATTCAGATAATTTTGCGGATTTTGATTCACATTTTGCTGAAATGGCGCCGATTGAGTTCACGGCTCCCGCCACCAAGGACGACGATGAAGTGGAGCATCCAACTGAGACTTGTTTCGTCGCTACAACTCAAACAGTTGAAATCACAACGGCTCCGGCTGAGGCTGTCAAGAGAGACTTCGTGTTGGGCAAGATCGCTAACGAGTGGCGAGTTGAAGATTGGCGTTGACGAGTTAGACGAAGAAGAGTTTTACTCTTTGCGCGACGACTTCCAACGAAATGAGCAGCTTGACCGATGATATCGATAAGAAGTTGATGGAAAACACTGAGGTGCCTGATGATGAAGACGATGACTTTGCATCAGCTGATGAAAGGTGAGAAAGCTTAGAGTTGCTGATCTTAATATCTAAATCAACTTTGCTTTAAAGTTCCAGCAAAGGAAATTCCGAAGAAGAAACCGGTGTCGATCAATTCGTAGATTGCACCGTTTCGCCGCCACCAGATGCCAAAAATGAACACTCGTTGAACGGAATTGACGACGACAGTGACGCTCAGTAAGTTCGACTTTATTTTCAATCGCGTTCTTTTAATAACTTACACGTTCCCACACTCAGTGACGCAGCTGTCGTGTCAAACGTGTTCAAACCGAACTTAGCTCACCACCCGATCCGCTAACGCTAGCAGGAGAAGCTAGCAAAAGCGCCTGAGAGCGAGCTCATTTCACCGGTCGTGCCATTAGAGAATGGATCATCTGCATGAGGAAACAGAAAACGAAGTATAAAATTTTAGGCAACAAAACCACGGGACTGACTCACAATTTTTTTCGATGAATAATTTATATTTTATACACATAACAGCATCCGTTGAAAGAATTTACGTCACGACAGCGTTAAGCATCGCCAAAAAACAAATCAAAATTGTTCTCTCCGCCCTTGAAAGAATCCTCACGTAACTTTCCTTCCTCCCTTTTACCTATTTTGTCGTCATATCACACCACGAAAAGAATAAACTGAAATTTATTCACACATTTGAACTTGACCGAAATGTTTAGAAAACTTAGAAGAGATTTGATAGAACACGTGGACATTGTTAAGCGCGGCTTGACGTGTTAAAATGTCTTCCTGCTTAGAGAAAACGTGAAAAGTTTCAATTTCCTTTCTGACAAAAAGACTCTGAAGCTTTAGGCCGATGCTGCTTGCTTAAAGCTTCAATCGATGTAGTTGGACTCGATGGCCAAGCCTCAAGCAAGCATCATCAACCAAGGAATGCTCAGCCTAAGTTTCCTTTGCACATTTCCGAAGCGAATTGTCATTATTCAGCTGTCAGCTTCAGTCAGCGTCCTTTTAACTTCAGAAACATTGTCTAAAGAAACACGAACAATTTCCAGCCTTAATAAGAAAATTACAATATTTGATTTCTGTGACAATTATGAATGTTTTTGATACGAGAGAATCGAACGTGATGTGAATCAGAGCAAACTACTAAAGTAGTCTCTGGAGCAAAGCAAAAGAATTTTCTTGGAAGTGAAGCAATATAAGCCCGAACTCCGTTATCGCTCGATGGCGATGGAAGTTGTCTTCGCTATTGTAGGAATGTGTGTGCAAGTGTAATTAAGTGGCAAGGATTGCTTTGTATATTTCTTGTAGCTCTACGCAAAATTCGTATCCGTAGCTCAATGTTCGATTAGCAAATGATCTTCCTTCCACCTTAGTTTGCTCCCTCAAAGTGCTCGGAAAGTTTCACGTTGCGCAATAAGCCTTGGGCCCTCCCGTCAACACACTTCAAAGTACACAAGTGTTAATTATCAATTCGCAATTTTAATCGCACAACGAAGATTTAGTTTAAGTACGATTCAGGTGAAGAGAAATGATCTTTTAGTCCAAAGGAAACCTCTTTAGTTCCCCCTTTTTGATCCCCCGACAGGGTTGTTACACATTCATCAAGAAGATGAAACGAGAAAAACTTTTTGCCATATCGTCTCTCTCAAGTGTTTCTTAGAGAGCTAAAAAAAGCTTCACGAGAACGTTTAAGTACCAAAACTATCAGAAATGAATTAAATTTTATATGAAACATTTGTCGCTTGATCGTCTCGAGCGGAGAAGCGTGTGTTGTAATATTTATGAAAATCAGTGCCCAAAAGAAAACAGATAAGAAAATGAAAACTTCCTCGCTTCGTTCTTATTTGCATTGCTCAATGTTCCGCATAAGTTTTTCACTGTTGTTTTCGACCTCCCGCTCGACATTAGCTGTTAGAACTAGTTGGTAAGAGATCTACTGAAAGTGCTTATTTAAAAAGTTTCAAGCATGCTCTGTAACTCTTTCGTTGCTCATTTCAATTAACTCAAGAATATCTTGCCAATCAAGTTAATTTTAGAATCTAAAATGTGCTGATGACGAAACGACTTTGTCGCCGCCGCTCGACCGCGCTTGATATTGACCTCATGAATTGTACTTACATTCGATCGATCTGCAACAACTCAATTTGTGAAGATTGCTAGTGATTTTTTTATCGAGAGACTTCTAAGAGTCACTAGACGTTAGTTTACTGGCCCTCAGCATAGCACGAAAGACTTTAACTCAACCCACATCACGACTAACAATTCAGGATGCCGACTAGAAGCTTACAATACATTCGATCTTCACAACAAGACTGATCCGCCTCGGGTCTTTTTTAGGGCTTTTCGACGAAGTCAAAATCCCTTATGGGGCCACTTTGTCCGTCCGTGTGTGTGTGTGTGTGTCTGTCGCTTAAGTTCAGCGAGAACGGAAGCAGCTAGAAACTTCTAGTTTTCGCCAGTCGATAGAGAATTTCACTGGCTCCACCGAGTTCGAAGATGAACCTGATCGGCTGCGTTCTTCTGGGGTAAACCAGGGAAGTTGTGCTGGAAGGTCCACAAAAAATCAACTTTTCTGCGATTTACTCGGTGAAATCGGCAGAATTAGTGGTTGATGTGTTCAGACGAAATGTTTCTTAGCTCAAGGCGGATTCACTGACATCAAGCTCGAAGCGCTGAGCCTGAAGCTGATGGAGCTGGTGAAGCCACTAAACAAAATCGAGATTTCTTGAAGTTTTTAAAGATTTTCAGTTCAGAAACTCGCAAGTGTGAACGTTTCTCGATTCTTAACAGCTCCACTGACACAAGAAACGAAGCGCTGAGCCTGAAGCTGATGGAGCTGGTGAAGCCACTAAACAAAATCGAGATTTCTTGAAGTTTTTAAAGATTTTTAGTTTCGAAACTCGCAAGTGTGAACGTTTCTCGATTCTTAACAGCTCCACTGACACAAGAAACGAAGCGCTGAGCCTGAAGCTGATGGAGCTGGTGAAGCCACTAAACAAAATCGAGATTTCTTGAAGTTTTTAAAGATTTTCAGTTCAGAAACTCGCAAGTGTGAACGTTTCTCGATTCTTAACAGCTCCACTGACACAAGAAACGAAGCACTGAGCCTGAAGCTGATGGAGCTGGTGAAGCCACTAAACAAAATCGAGATTTCTTGAAGTTTTTAAAGATTTTCAGTTCAGAAACTCGCAAGTGTGAACGTTTCTCGATTCTTAACAGCTCCACTGACACAAGAAACGAAGCGCTGAGCCTGAAGCTGATGGAGCTGGTGAAGCCACTAAACAAAATCGAGATTTCTTGAAGTTTTTAAAGATTTTTAGTTTCGAAACTCGCAAGTGTGAACGTTTCTCGATTCTTAACAGCTCCACTGACACAAGAAACGAAGCGCTGAGCCTGAAGCGGATGGAGCTGGTGAAGCCACTAAACAAAATCGAGATTTCTTGAAGTTTTTAAAGATTTTCAGTTCAGAAACTCGCAAGTGTGAACGTTTCTCGATTCGTAACAGCTCCACTGACACAAGTAACGAAGCGCTGAGCCTGAAGCTGATGGAGCTGGTGAAGCCACTAAACAAAATCGAGATTTCTTGAAGTTTTTAAAGATTTTCAGTTCAGAAACTCGCAAGTGTGAACGTTTCTCGATTCGTAACAGCTCCACTGACACAAGAAACGAAGCGCTGAGCCTGAAGCTGATGGAGCTGGTGAAGCCACTAAACAAAATCGAGATTTCTTGAAGTTTTTAAAGATTTTTAGTTTAGAAACTCGCAAGTGTGAACGTTTCTCGATTCTTAACAGCTCCACTGACACAAGAAACGAAGCGCTGAGCCTGAAGCTGATGGAGCTGGTGAAGCCACTAAACAAAATCGAGATTTCTTGAAGTTTTTAAAGATTTTCAGTTCAGAAACTCGCAAGTGTGAACGTTTCTCGATTCTTAACAGCTCCACTGACACAAGAAACGAAGCGCTGAGCCTGAAGCTGATGGAGCTGGTGAAGCCACTAAACAAAATCGAGATTTCTTGAAGTTTTTAAAGATTTTTAGTTTAGAAACTCGCAAGTGTGAACGTTTCTCGATTCTTAACAGCTCCACTGACACAAGAAACGAAGCGCTGAGCCTGAAGCTGATGGAGCTGGTGAAGCCACTAAACAAAATCGAGATTTCTTGAAGTTTTTAAAGATTTTCAGTTCAGAAACTCGCAAGTGTGAACGTTTCTCGATTCTTAACAGCTCCACTGACACAAGAAACGAAGCGCTGAGCCTGAAGCTGATGGAGCTGGTGAAGCCACTAAACAAAATCGAGATTTCTTGAAGTTTTTAAAGATTTTTAGTTTAGAAACTCGCAAGTGTGAACGTTTCTCGATTCGTAACAGCTCCACTGACACAAGAAACGAAGCGCTGAGCCTGAAGCTGATGGAGCTGGTGAAGCCACTAAACAAAATCGAGATTTCTTGAAGTTTTTAAAGATTTTCAGTTCAGAAACTCGCAAGTGTGAACGTTTCTCGATTCTTAACAGCTCCACTGACACAAGAA